>OX457029.1:19444199-20109199 GCA_949752745.1 Protula sp. h YS-2021
GAACTTCTACAGCTATCGCTACATTGCTCATTAAGCCAGTTGACAACTCTTGCTTTATATCCAATGTTTTCTCCTCCAATACAGTTTTCTAAACGTTTGCGAGCAAGCTTCGCACTTGGACTATAATTATCGGCATTACATTTTCGCCGTTTTCTGTACTTCTTTCTTTCTTTGTTATTGTGCCTACCCATGTTTAAAACAGGTGTCAAAGACCACAAACAGCCCTAAATTTCATTTCACAAGATTTTACGCCAATTTATACGATCTCCCAATCAGTCAACACTTCTTTTCCTTCACTTTTCCCACATTCATCCAACTGTTCATTTTTTGACTTAGGTTTGACGCATTTTGACTTGGGTTTGAGCATCTCTCTTCTCCTCTTCAAATTAGCTTTTCTGCTCACTTTATCGTGGCGACCCATATTAAGCTATGTTGATCTTGCTTGAAAATTTGCTAAACGAGGACGGAACCAAGAAGTTGTTAAAATTAAAACATCCTAACAATAAGCCAATTCGCACTTTGACTTTTGCCGAAAAGTTTGTGCGTTTCGGCTGAATTCAATTGGGATAAAAGAGAGTCAATTTCTCTTATGTTCCGAATATGAACTGTTTGCGAAATTTCTTCCATATCTTTCTACAATTTCTTTCATTTTTTTATCCGGCTCCCTCGCAGTCGAAATTCAAAATTCTTTCGCAAATTATTCGAAACACCCAAAGTGTGATTTGGCTTATAATAAGCAAAATAACAAGCAACTCAACAAAAAAATGTTTTACGTTAAAATTTCATGCTTGTTAAGGATAAATAAACAGCCCATAAAGGTCCTGTTGACAGTTCAGCGCAAGATTCCAAGCAACTCTCGTACTGACACCTACAGTGAATGCTATTTCCTTTTTAAAACGTTTAAAACAGCCGAAAAGTCTGAATTTTTCAGATCTGCTTTGTAAAAAATATGAAGACTGAACTAAAAAGTGTATGCTTTATCAAAACAATAATTTTGTTGCTTTATTTGGCTCTCAATTCTTTAGAAAAGAATTTTCGATTTCTACTCAGACAGACAGTATTTCATGATCGTGTTAACAGCTTAAAAAGCTGTTTTTTTTTTTTTTACTTTATTAGCACAAACTATGCAGAATAATGTCGTTAGACTTATGCCGTGGTAAAAAAGACATACTTTATTGTATTATGCCTCATTTTTTCTCAAAAAGAAAGTGAGCGATAAAACAATGTTATTCCACCTCGATGTCAAACATTCCCAAATATTCAAATAATAACATATCCATCACAGTTCATATTTCTGACAATACATTTTCTTATTCTTAAAAATACAATTACAGTGTTTATTTAGTTTATTAATCCTTTAAAAGCATGAAAATTTGAACTTTAAAACTTTTGCGAACAAAACACACACGAGGTTCTTCCTAACACTCATCACACCGAGCTGCGCGCGCGCACACAAATAGTCTACAGTTTTCACACTTTAAAACGACTATTTGCAAAGTAATAAATATTAAATAAAGTGTTTATTTGATATTTTGTTTATTTTAAAAATAGTTGGGAACATATTTATTTATATAATATGACCAATTGCCGTCTTGTAAGTTGACCTATTTTTAGGAACCTATGGCGTGATATTTTTTTAACCGCCAAAACTTAACACAAGGCGGCATATCAAAGGAATTGAACATTTCGCGCAAGAATACATACACTTCATCGGGGCTTTCTGATTCGCTATCAAAACACGTGCTTTTGTGGTATTTTTTTTCAACACCAGGTGCCGCTCGTGCATTGCAAGGGTATTTAAAAATACAGACAGCAACCAGAAGCAATGACAGACAGACATTTTTGGACAAAATTCGGAAAACTTTTCTACATTACTCAGTGAACATCGGCGGTTTCAATTTTGATTTTCTGTCACATGGTTTTCTGCCACAACGCGATTTTGTGCCACATCGTATGGAAAATGCGGATGACTTCTGCCACAACGTAGCTCCTGTAAGAACGGACGGACGGACGGACAGACGGACGGACGGACGGACGGACAGGCCAACGAGAGGTATCTTATGTGGTGGCTGCATTATGTGGTAGCATTTGATATGCCTGAAATGCATTTAAGTGGTTGGTCACGGACAAGATTATTTGAGAATAAAAAATACTTATGTGGTGGTTTATATTTGCCCGTGCCCTTGTGTGGTTCTCAGCAGGCGTCATGTCAATGTCAATAATGTTTAAGCTTTGTGTGTGTCATTTGTAAATAAACGGAATTATATATGTGGCACTTTACTGTATAAAGATATTTTACAACTTATCTGTCACAACTGCGCATATTTATTCAACTTGCATTGTTGCGTGGTGCTTATTTTAGACCAGTGCGCATGTTAGTTTAACTTGCGTTAATGCATGGTGCTTAATTTAGACCAGTGCGCATGTTTATTTAACTTGCGTTAATGCGTGGTTCGCCTTTGGAAAAACTGCGCATATTTTTTTAACTTGCGTTGATGCGCGGTTCACATTTCGGATCACGGCGCATGTCAACTTAACTTGCGTCGATGTGCGGTTCACATTTCGGACCAGCGCGCATGTTTGGTTAACGTGCACTGATGCGCGGTTTGTATTTCGGACCACTGCGCATATCTATTTAACTTGCGTCAAAGCGTGGTTCGCATTTCGAACCAGTGCGCATGTTCATTTAACTTGCGTTGATGCCCGGTTGACATTTCGGACCACTGCGCATGTTTATGCAACTTACGTCGATGCGCGGTTTACAATTCGGACCAGTGCGCATGATTACATAACTTGCGTCGATGCGTGGTTTTTTCCGACCAGTGCATATATTTAACGTGCGTTAATGCGTGGTGCTTATTTCGGAAACTGCGCATGTCTATTCAACTTGCGTCGTTGCATGGTTCTTTTGTCGGACCAGTGCGCATGTTTATTTATCTGGCGTCGATGCGCGGTTCGCATTTCGGACTAGTGCGCAGGTTTGTTTAGCTTGCGTTGATGCGAGATTCACATATTGGACCAGTGCGCATGTTTCTTTTATTTGCGTTGATGCACGGTTCTTATTTTAGACAAATGCGCATGTTTATTTAACGTGCGTTGATGCGCGGTTCACATTTCGGACCAGTGCGCATGTTTCTTTTATTTGCGTTGATGCACGGTTCTTGTTTTAGACAAATGTGCATGTTTATTTAACTTGCATCTATGCGCGGTTCACATTTTGGACGAGTGCGCATGTTTGGTTAATGTGCACTGATGCGCGGTTCAAATTTCGGACCAGTGCGCATATTTATTAAACTTGCGTCGATGCGCGGTTCGCATTTCGAAGCAGTGCGCATGTTTAATTCACTTGCGTCCATGCCCGGTTCACATTTCGGACTACTGCGCATGTTTATTTAACTTCAGTTGATGCCGGTTCGCATTTCGGACTAGTGCGCATGTTTATTTAACTTGCGTTGATGCGCGGTTCACATTTCGGACCAGTGCGCATGATTACTTAACTTGCATCGCGGCGTGGTTCTTTGTTCGGACCAGTGCACATATTTATTTAACTTGCGTCGATGCGCGGTTCGCATTTCGAACCAGTGCGCATGTTTTTTTTGTTACCTTGCGTCCATGTCCGGTTGCGCATTTCGAAACAGTGCGCATGTTTATTCAACTTCCGTTGATGAGCGGTTCGCATTTCGGACTAGTGCGCATGTTCATTTAGCTTGCGTTGATGCGCGTTTCTTATTTTAGACCAGTGCACATGTTTATTTAACTTGCGTTGATGCGCGGTTTACATTTCGGACAACTGCGCATGTTTATTTCACTTGCATTAATGCGCGGTTCGCATTTGGAATCAGTGCGCATGTTTGTTTAACTTGCGTTGATGCGCGGTTCACATTTCGGACCAGTGCGCATGATTACTTAACTTGCATCGATGCGTGGTTCTTTGTTCGGACCAGTGCACATATTTATTTAACTTGCGTCGATGCGCGGTTCGCATTTCGAACCAGTGCGCATATTTATTTACCTTGCGTCCATGTCCGGTTGCGCATTTCGAACCAGTGGACATGTTTATTCAGCTTCCATTGGTGCGTGGTTCACATTTCGGACAACTCCGCATGTTTATTCAGCTTGCGTTGATGCGCGTGTCTTATTTTAGACCAGTGCACATGTTTATTTAACTTGCGTTGATGCCCGGTTCGCATTTCGGACCAGTGCGCATGTTTATTTCACTTGCGTTAATGCGCGGTTCGCATTTGGAACCAGTGCGCATGTTTGTTTAACTTGCGCTGATGCGCGGTTCACATTTCGGATCACGGCGCATGTTAACTTAAATTGCGTCGATGCGCGGTTCATATTTCGGACCAGTGTGCATGTTTAAATAATAACCACACATTAACACAAGGTAAATAAACGGATAAAACTGTAGGATAAGATTCATTTTGAGGCATTTTCTTCAAAAATTTCCCCTAAAATTAAAATTCAAGATCGAGTCAAAAAGCACAAGCCGTATGCCCGACCAGTCTAGGACTGCCTCGTACTAGATACAAAAAATAAATGAAATCGGATAAAAACTGTAGGAGGAAACGCACTTTGAAGTTTATTCTTCAAAAAATCCCCCAAAATACAAACATTGTTCGCAGTGGGTGTATTCTTAAGATTCTCCCCACCCCACAGCGGGATTTAAACAAATGCTGCTCTCCTTATTTGCTTTAGAAATTAGCTTTATAGTTGCATTATTTTCCAACAGATGGTGTTACAGGACAGTTGATCAACGGACTTTGACGGACTCCCTTATGTGGTTTGTTTTGTGCTCAATGGGTGCTTATGTGGCTACCTCATAAGAACCACCACATAAGGAAGAAAAACCACATAAGTGACGGATGTACCGAAAATCCACCACATAGCATAATCATTGTGGGCACGGACAGACGGACGGACGGACGGGCAGACGGACGGACAATCTCAAACCTATATCCCTCCGTTTCACGGGGGATAATGATACTTTTCTTCATTTCACCACACGCGTCAAAAGTTGAAACAGTCCTCTGACTGAAACAAAGAATACCCATATAAAACCGTAACTAGATAGGGCTTTCCCTTAGCGAGACATTTTGCACACAAGAGCTTGTCCAAAATATATGCATATTTTACGTGATGACATCACACGTCGCACTCGTAAAACCTGACAGAACATTTCTGACCTACCAAACAAAAAATCCGAAAAGTTTCCGATGTTCAGCGGCTGAAAAATCTTTCATGCAGGATTTTAACGCAATCACGTCATACGCCTTTCTTGATTTCGCAACATCAAAACACAACACCAAAGAACCGACCGATTGACTCAAGGAATATCCCTAAAAAATTTTACGCCGGTTATCGAGATATTATGCACACAAGATTCTGTTCAAAACACATAAATATTTTACGTGATGACGTCATATGCTGTACTCGTTCGTTCTACTCGCGACAAAATGTGAAAGAATCTTTCGGACCTTATCAAGCAATAGTCCCGCAAAAATTTAACTTCCTTCGATCTTCGGCGACTGAGCAATTTTACAAACAAGATTTTAACTTAATGAAGGATGTCTCTATTAATTTCGCTACATCCGTCAAAAGTTAAAAGAACCGTCCGACTGACCACAGAAATACCTATATAAAATTTGAAATCGATTCCGACCTTTACTTAGCGAGATATTTTGTACACAAGATCTTGTTTACAATATATACATATTTTAATACGTCGCACTCGTTCGTTGTACTCGCGGCAAAACTTGGTAGAATCTTTCGGACCTAACAGGCAACAATCTCACCACGCCTGAACTTCCTCCGATGTTCAGCGGCTGAGAAATTTCGCACACAAGATTTTTACGTAATGACGTCATACGCCTTCCCTAATAATGTAAAATACGTCAAAAGTTGAAAGAAGGAATGAACAAATCAAGTTTGATGTCGATCCGACTTTTCGTTCTCGAGATAACCATTTTTCTTTTTCACCCGACAGCCCTTTCACAAACTTTTATTTTAACAGGTTTGTAATATTGTCAGCATAAGAAGACCTTTTAAATGTATCCCATATGCCCAGTACTCGAATTGTGTATCATCTTTATTCAATTTTTGAAGAGGGAGGGGGTAAGTAACTTGAATTGTGGGTATTTCAATCCTCTTTTTATACAAGTTTTAATACAGTTTTCATCTCAGTCTAGAAGGTGGTCACTAAAGAATTTTACTTAATTATTCTTTTTTGTCTGGATCCAGATGGTGGTCACTAAAACAGGTTTTACTGTACGTCCTTTTATCCCGGTTTTAAAGTCGGTCATTACAGGCGTTTTACTGTACGTACTTTTGTATCGTGGTCTGGAAGGTGATCAAGACAGGCGGATTTTACCGTACGTCTTGCTATCTGAAACTGGAAGTTGGTCACTACAAACCAGTTTTACTTTATGTCTTTTCTTCTGGATCTTGAAAGCAGCAGTTAAAAATAGGCTTAAGGAAATCATTTATTGTTACTAACTATACCCCCCCACCTCCCCCCACCAAGCTATCTAATGTAGGAACGACTCTGAAGGCAACCCCAACCATTTCAGCCAACGTTACAGTAAGGGTTTGTACACTAAGTGCAGTTTATAGCCATGATGTATACCTTGTCATACATATGATTTATTTAACGACTAATAGCTGTAGGTGAGAAACGCTGAAAAAAAGATCAATAATCAAATAGTCATGGATCGACAGTCATGCTGTCAATGTTATCAGGTATATCTTAAGAATGCAGGAACATTGCAGAATCTTCTGAAAACGCTGAAATTCCAAGCGTAGTTAATAACTATCCTTAGTTAACAAAAGAGAAGACCAAACGGGAGAGGCGGGCAGGGGTGTGTGGGGCGGGGGTGTAGGAGGAGTATTAGATTAGGGACCTGCAAAATTAAATCACATAATACTTTTCACGCGATTAGAGAATTTTTAACAAGGTTTCAAAACCGTGCGACTTATCCAAGGAATAACCACACCAAGTTTGAAATCGATCCGATTTTCCGCTATCGAGATATTTTTACCCTATGACGTCACATGTTGTTTTCGTCCGTTGTACTTCAGGCATATTTGACTGAATCTTTCGGACCTTAATGAGTAACATTCAGACCAACTTTTTCCCATGTTCAGCAGCTGAAAAATGTACACATATTAGATTTCAATGTAGTGACGTTACACCTTTCCTTAATTTTGCTTCATCCTTCAAAAGTTGACAGAACCATCCGACTAACCCAAGGAACATCCACATAAATCTGAAATCGATATTACTTTCCGTCCTCGAGATATCTTGCACAGGAGATCATGTTCAAATATATGCATATTTTACGTCATATGCCGCACTCGTTCGTTGTACTCGCGACAATATTTAATAGAATCTTTTGGAATTACCAAGCAGCAATCCAACCAATTTTGAACTTTCTCCGATGTTCAGCGGATGATAAATTTCGTACACCAAGATTTTTTACGTAATGACGTCATACGCCTTCCCTAATAATGTAAAATACGTCAAAAGTTGAAAGAAGGAATGAACAAATCAAGTTTGATGTCGATCCGACTTTTCGTTCTCGAGATATCTTGGACGCAACATTTTGTTCACAACGACTGACGCACCCACACACGCACCCACACACATACACATAGAACGTAAAAACACTACATATCTGCCCTTGGTCGGGAAGACATAAATATCATGTAATATTATCATGTAATTACGTCATACGCCGTCCATTTATTTTCCGTACTTATTGCAAGTTGTGCAAAACCGATCGGAAGACTACTTCAATCACTGACGTCATATGCGATCTTCGTTTGCGGCGTTCACCACAAACTTTCAAACAACTACAACGCAACAATCCAACAGCCAATGATCTCTAGTCTTCAGCGGCCGACAAATCCTATATATAACATTTTTATGTAATGACATCAAACACTTTGCGTATTTCACCACACGCGCGAAGTGTCAGAGTCACCCGACTGAACCACATAACATCCACACAAAGTCTGAACTCGATACGACTTTCCGTCAAAGTGTTTTGCACACAAAATCTTGTTAAAATATGTACCTGTTTACGTAATGATGTCATACTCCGTACCCGTTCGTTCTACTAGTCAGAAAATTTAACAGAATCTATCAAGCAACAATCCTACCAAGTTCTCTTATGTTCAGCGATTAATAAATTGGACATGCAGTATTTTTACATAATGGCTTCATACGCCATTCTAAATTCTCCATACGGGAGCAAGTTCACAGATCATTCCAACTGACCCAGGGAATTCATCAGACTTACGTAAATCCGCGTTGAGTGAACGTTCAGCAGCTTACGTAAATCAAATATTTATGTGGTGTCCAGCAAACTTACGTAAATCAAGTATGTCCGATTCACGCTGACTGCAAACAGTTTCACACTCATAGTCTCTCTCCGAGGCGGGTACTTCGCTTGCCACACTTGAATTCAAGGTCAGCTTGCCCAGGTTAAACTTAGGAACTGCAGCTGTAAAGGGAATCGAAGAGCACTTTGAACTTTATTCATGTCTGACGCTAAAATACACTTGCAAACTGAAATACGCAGCTCTAGAAGTAATGCCCTTGACATTTTATAGAATAACACTTTATACGAGTCTCAACTTCAGTTTTTTTTTTCAGGCAGTAACAACTAATCAGTACAAAATCCTTCCCTCTCCCCAAAGTTCTGCGGACCGCAGAACCGAACCATCATTCAGTTCCAGAGTAGTGGAATGAAATCGCCAAGTGACAGTACCCACACAACGACACAGTAACAAGACACGGGGAATAGTGACAATTTTAATTCTGTTATTCAATATTTTATATTTACTCAATTTTTAATTCGTTCTGGCATCTTTGTCTTGTAACCAATTTTTCACTTTGGATTGTTACAGGATGGTTTTGTTTCAGTAGTTTTCAGGTCCTGCAAATGCTCCAGGGAATCCAGATTTAAAGTAAGTATTGGTTAAGTAGTCTTTCACGTTGCCATAGTAACTTGAAATAAAACCAATCATTCACATAACAAAACTTTTATTGACATGCAAATACGAATAACTTAACTATGCTGTGCACTATGTATGCTGTGCACTACAATTCATACATATAAACTTTAATGTTCTTCAAACATTTTGCAAATTTCTATATTCACTTCAACTTGTCCATTACTGAACGCTACAAGCTCTGATACATCCGTTAACAGTGAAACATCATCCGTCATAGTGTAAAATAATTCTAGCAGCCACAGCTAGCATGAGTTCAGCTACCCATATCGTACTGGCGTTGATAAATCCTGAATCAATGTCATTGGTATTCCCTGGCAAATTCATTTCTTCACATTCACTCAGAAAAGATTGGATGAAACGATTTCTTTGAACTGTCCTTCCGACAGCTTCGCAGTGTTTATGCATATTCACTTCCAGTACCCAGTCAGATTCAAAATAAAGAGGCTTTGAAAATACAAAGTCAATATAGTTCACTTTGAAGACATCATCCAATATCTCCATGCGGGTGTGAAGAAAGAAGGAGTTGAGATGTTGACATGTTTCACCTTTCTTGTTCCTGTGATATAACGACGGTATCACTTATATATTTCAAAACGTGCTCAACCGTGACCTCTTTAAACGTGGGAAAGAAAAAAAACACTGTTTCACCTTTCTTCTTCCTGTAATATCATTACGGTATCACTTGAATATTTCAAAGCGTGTTCATATATGACCTCTTTTAAAATGTCTACCAACTCGTCTATTCTTTTCATTTGAAACAACTTACATAAGTTTGATTGATTGATTGATTGATTGATTGATTTAACGACACGAGCAAACCCGTTAGGGTCATATTTTGTCAGTTCTGATACTATAAGAAGACTCAGTTGAAACTAAAATCAATTAAAATAGACATAACAAGTAGTGTACACATCTAAAATCAACTAGATTCAATTCAAAACTTACTGTACAAGTGTATTTCTTTCAGAAAAGAAATTATTTTCCTTGGTGCAACCTTTGTAAAAAGGTCTTTCATGGAATTCAAACTGTAGTAACGTGAACGAATGTTCTGAAAATCTACGCACTTGAGTAGAATATGTTTTACAGTCAAACGTTCTTGACAACCAATACATTCTGGAGGCGCTTCGCCTCTCAAAAGATATCCGTGGGTGATGTATGTATGCCCGATTCGAGCTCTATGCATGGCTGTTTTGTCTCGAATATTGTCAAGAGCTAGCTGCTTTTGTCCAACTGTTGGTTGGATTTGAAAGAGTTTGTTATTTCTTTGTTCGTTCCACTTTTGTTGCCAAAGGTTTTTTACATAACTTGAGATATGGGGTTTAAAGTCGGAGTATGGTATGAGAAGGTCGGGTATGTTGAAGTTTAGTGCCTCTTTTGCTGCCTGGTCCGCAGCTTCATTACCCGCTATGCCGACGTGGCTCGGCACCCAGCAAAACACTAGGGATTTGCCTTGTTTGATTACCCGTTCATAACGTTCTATTAGGTCTAAAATCGTTGTATTCGACACCTGCAGATTTTCTAGTGATTGTAAGACCGATAGGGAATCGACACAGATAACAAATTTTTTGTACCTACTAATCTTGACGATTTCCATGGCTAGTTGGAGTGCCCGAACCTCCGCGGAAAAGATGGAGGAGCCATTAGGTAATCTTGTTTTCAAGGTATTTAATTTTGTAACTATTGAGGCAGCAACTTTGTTATCGAGTTTAGATCCGTCGGTGTATATGAAATGATGGTGAAGGTAGGTTTCCTTTATCTCAGCAAACCTAACTTTGAACTCTTCAGCATTTGTTGCGTCTTTGGAAAAGTTTGCCAGAGTTTTGAGTATGGTCTTTGTATTTTCCATGCTGGGTATTTCGAAACTTTTAAGTTTGCAGTTTGCTCGACTTTGATTCCAGCATTATTAAGGTGGTTACGGATTCTAGTGCCAAAGGGTACGATAACCCTAGGGCGTGTGTTTAAGATTTCTGAATGGTCTTTTTCGAACACTGCCTTATGGGTGGGGTTTTCTTTATTTGCGTATAGTTTAACTGCATATTGCATTGAGAGTTTGATTCGTTGGATATCTAATGGTTGTTCATTTGATTCAACCTGAAGGCTTTCCGCAGGTGACGTTCTGAAGGCGTTAAGGCAGAGGCGAAGGCCTTGGTTTTGTATTGGGTTCAACATCTTCAAGTACGAAGGCCAGGCTGATCCGTAGACGATGCTACCATAATCTATTCTAGATCTTATTAATGATCTATACAGTTTTAATTTAGTACTGGTATCTGCACCCCAGTCTTGAGCGGAGACGACTCGCAGCAGGTTGAGTGCCTTTTGGCATTTCCTCTTCAGCTCTTTTATGTGGGGAATAAAATTTAGCTTCGAGTCCAGAGTTAGACCAAGGAATTTGTTTTACTTCACTACAGGTATCTGAGTGTTTGATAAACATAAAATAGGATCGTCGTGTGGCTTTCCCTTGTTGCAAAAGTGCATGCAGACTGTTTTGCTTTGAGAAAATTTGAAACCATTTTGGTCAGCCCATTTTTGAAGAGAGTTTATATTTTGCTGGAGGCGACGCTCGATCAGATTCATATTCTTACCCCCTGCAGACATAGCAAAATCGTCTACAAAGAGTAAGCTGTCTATTCCCTGTTTAGTTGCGCCTTTGATACTATTGATTTTGATTAGAAACAACAGAATTGATAGAATACAGCCTTGAGGATAGCCCTCTTCTTGCTCAAAATAGTCCGAGAAAACAGAACCGAGACGGACTTTAAACCGCCTGTCATTTAAAAACGCTTCAATGAATTCTGGAAGACGACCTCGTACGCCAAGGGTGTAGAGGTCTTGCATGACACCGTGTTTCCAAGCCGTGTTGTAGGCTTTTTCTAAATCGTAGAAAACAGTGACGACATGTTGGTTATTGATAAAACCTCTTATAAATGACTCGAGTCTAACCAGGTGATCTATGGTACTTCTTTCTTTTCTGAAGCCACTTTGGATGTCAGTAAGCAGATAATTTTTCTCTAAATACCAAATTAGTCTTGCGGCTATCATTCGCTCTAGCGTTTCTCACAACGAACTAGTCAGAGATATTGAGCGGTAATTTTGGGGATTGGTAGGATCCTTGTTCGGCTTTGGAACTGGTATGATGGTGGCCTCTTTCCATATTTCAGGAAAGTTTCCTGTAGTCCAAACTTGGTTGAGTAGTTCTAGGAGGACTTCAAGAGTTTCCTCAGGTAGGTGTTTTAGAACCTGGTAGTGCAGGTCGTCTGGTCCGGCAGCTGAATCATGTGAGTTTTGTATGGAGTCCTTCAACTCCGCCAGGGTAAAGATACTACTGTAGTGTTCCAAATTATTTGAGGTGAAGTCCATTGGTATTTGTTCTTTTGCTTCTTTAATTTGACGAAACTCTTGGGAGTAATTGTCAGATGAAGAGTTGAATTGAAAGGTTCTGCCAAAGGCATTTGCTATTCCATCGGGTTTTGTGATAGTTTGGTTGTCTGTGATGAGGTGGTTTATAGGTTTTTGGATATTTTTGCCAGATATTTTCCGAATTATCTCCCATACTTTTTTGGTTGAACTGTTTTTGTTTAATTTGGAGATATATTCCTCCCAGGTTTGTTTTTTGCTTGCTTTGATGGTTCTGCGTGCTGCGGCACGTAGTCGTCTGTATTCAAGTTTGGTAGTATTGTCTGGATTGATGTAAAATTAGCGTAGAGCTGTTTTCCGCATGGCTATTGCTTTTTTACAGTCGTCGTTAAACCAGTGCTTTTGTGGCTTTTTGGGATTACCTGAGGTTTTGGGTATAGATTTTTCCATTATTGCCTGCATAATAGCAGTAAAAAGCAAAATCGGGTCGTCATCATGTGTACAATTGTTGGTTTTAATGGCCTTTTGGCATAGTTCCTGGAACAGTGACCAGTTTGCTTTGTGGAATTTCCACTTTGGTATTCCTTTCTGTTGTTGTGCATCTAGTCGTTTTAATAAAATGGGGAAGTGGTCGCTGCTGTAGGTGTCGTTCAAGACTTCCCGGTTAAAATTTAAAAACAAATTGCTAGATGTCATTGCGAGATCGATTGAGGTTTTTGAACCAGTGTCAGGGTGTACGTACGTGGGAGATTTATCGTTATAAAGTGAAAGATTATGGGAATTTAGTAAGTTTTCAATGAGCTTTCCTTTGTGATCGGTGCTTGTATTACCCCATAGGGGGCTGTGTGCATTAAAGTCACCTACGAATATAATAGGTTTTGGTATTTGGTTGATCAGATCGTTCAATTCTTCTGGCTGAGGTTTGGATGGTGGTGGGAGGTATATGTTGCAAACGGAAAAAGTTTTTTTCATCGTAACACGAACTGCAGTTGCTTGTAGATTTGTATTTAATTTGACCTCACTCTGAATGATATTGTTGAGGACTAAGGTGGTTATTCCGCCTGAGGCGCGGTTACTAATTGCGTTTTTGTTATAGGAGGTGTAACCTGTTAAATTAGGTGGATGAAGGTCCGTGCCGTATGTTTCTTGGAGGCAAAAGATTGATGTGTTATATTGCTGGCTCAAAGTTAAAAGATCTATCTGGTTGGTCCAAAAACCTCTGATGTTCCAGTGGACTATTGCCATTTTACTTGCTATAGGCCCGAGGCCTTTGTGTTGTCACCTAAGGTAGTCTTAATTGCGCTTCTGCTGCCACTTTGTCTTGTTCTGCCTCTGTTATTTTTCTCGGGGGAGAGGATGGTTGCTTTTCGGGGTTGCTTACATAAGATTAAATTTGTTAGAAAGATAAAACAAGCTTGTCCAAGGCCATTACCAAGCCGAGTTACCAAATAAGGAAAGAGAGACAAGTTTGTCCAAGAACAAAGTCCCAGCTTACGAAAAGCAATAAGACCCATTCCAGCGTGCATGAGCGAAGGAATTTCCCTGAAATATCGGGCTTCAAAAGATGAGACGGCGAAGTGCTAGCTCACTAATTAATTTAGCACCGGACTAGAACATAGACCCATAAATGCATACAAAGATTTCTTTTCCAGAAAAATGGGGAACAGATTTTTTGTATCTCTGGTAGACTGGATAGTCTGCCATAGATACCTTCAAACAACGCACGCATTTCGGACCAGTGCGCATATTTATGTAACTTGCCTCGATGCGCGGTTCTTATTCAGACAAGTGCCCATGTTTATTTAATTTGCGTTGATGCGTTTTTTTCTGTGGGGATTTCAATTTGTTTGACCCCCAGACAAATTTTGGATCAGTGAATTGTATGTTTTCTTTCTCATAAATATGTGTGATGTGATTCTTCTTTATTGTTGCACATCTATCAATTATTGACGTTACGTAATTGTATTGATGTTACGTAATTGTAGTGATGTTACGTAATTGTAGTGATGTTACGTAATTGTATTGATGTTAAGTAATTGTAAATATATTATTTAAACATTGGCGGTACAAGAAATTTATAACATAGGCATCAGAGATGCATAGCCCTCAGCCAGCCGAAACATTCGGAACTGGGAAAAGAGTAGGTTTGAGACCGGTCACAGGTTCATTTCAATCCTTAGCACCGAAAAGAAAAAAGGGTGGCAGTGCTTTACGATAAACAAAAACAAAAACATTTACCATAAGAAAGTCCAGCTGAGCCACTGTCCTTGGTCGGATATGGATCATTAATAACAGCAATCTTCATCGCTAAATACACTAGATATACCCAAAATATCTTAGTAATTGGTAAAGAATTGTAGGCTAGAGAGTGTTCAGAAGCCACATGTTGAGCAAATTTGATAATGGTACAAATAAGAAAATTCCAAAGTCCAGCTGAGCCAATGTTCTTGGTCGGATATGGCTCATTAACAATAGGAATCTTCACTGCTCTATATAGTAGCTATATCCGAAATATCTTAGCAATTGATAAAGAATTGTAGGCTAGAGAGTGTTCACAAGCCACACGTTAAGCAAACTTGATAATGGTACGAAGAAGAAAATTTCAAAGTCCAGCTGAGTCATTGTTCTTGGTCGGATATGGCTCATTAACAAAAGAGATCTTCACTACTCTATATAGTAGCTATATCCGAAATATCTTAGCAATTGATAAAGAATTGTAGGCTAGAGAGTGTTCACAAGCCACATGTTAAGCAAACTTGATAATGGTACAAACAAGAGAATTTCAAAGTCCAGCTGAGCCACTGTCCTTCTTCGGATATGGCTAAAAAACAATAGGGATCTTCATTAGTCCATATACAAGCTATATTTAAAATATCTAAGCAATTGACAAAAAATTGTAGGCTGGAGCGTGTTCACAAGCAAACTTGATAATGGCACGAACAAGAAAATTTCAAAGTCCAGCTGAGCCATTGTTCTTGGTCGGATATGGCTCATTAACAATAGGGATCTTCACTGCTCTATTAAGTAGCTATATCCGAAATATCTTAGCAATTGATAAAGAATTGTAGGCTAGAGAGTGTTCACAAGCCACATGTTAAGCACACTTGATAATGGTACAAACAAGAAAATTTCAAAGTCCAGCTTAGCCACTGTCCTTGGTCGGATATGGCTCAAAAACAATAGGGATCTTCATTAGTCCATATACAAGCTATATTTAAAATATCTAAGCGATTGACAAAAAATTGTAGGCTGGAGCGTGTTCACAAGGTAAGTGTTAAGGGACGGACAGACGGATAGACAGACGGACGGACCGACACACAGACCGAAATCGATCCTATAGCCCCCCTCCGGATTCCCCGGTTGGGGTTTAACAAAACCGTGCGACTTATCGAAGACATAACTAGATTGGCCAGTGTTTTTGTTAAAACAAAAACGAATATGTCTTCCTCGCCCCCCCAAATCAGTCACGTGGAAAAAATTCCTTGCTTAAAAGTACAACATTGGCGAGCCCAAAAAAATTGAAAAAATCGCCAAAAATACATTTCTACAGAAAATGAATGAAGAAAAACTTCGCAGTAAACATTTCCACTACATATGGGTTCTTCTTGCCACGTTTCAGCCTAATCCAACAAACTGTTTCGGAGATATCGCAACAATATGGCCAAAAAAGTTAAAAATAAAAAAATTAAAAATTCGCCAAAAATACATTTTCAGCGGAAATGAAGAAACACTTCGCAGTAAACACTTGCACTTTTTGTGAGTTCTTGCCAAGTTTCAGCCTAGTTAATTAGTTAGTTAGTTATTTGATTGGTTTAACGACACCGCCAACCTGTTGCAGGTCATATTGTGTAAACATTTGCACTATATGTGTGTTGTTCTTGCCACGTTTCAGCCTAATCCAACAAACCGTTTCGGAGATATCGCAACAATATGGCCCAAAAAAAGCTCAAATTCAAAAATTTAAAAATTCGCCAAAAATACATTTTCAGCGGAAATGAAGAAAAACTTCGCAGTAAACATTTGCACTATATGTGTGTTGTTCTTGCCACGTTTCAGCCTAATCCAACGAACTGTTTTGGAGATATAGCCTGCCAAAGTGAAAAAAAAAATGCACGAACCCCCCCCCCCCCCCCCCCCCATGTTCAAAAATTTGCCAAAAATAGAATTTTAGAGGAAACGAAAAAAAAATAACACGGGTATCATCTAGACATGTACCCCAATATGTATGTTTGTTTTGATAAAAATCGACTCGGACGGACGGACAGACACACCAAATGCTATATATGTCTCCCTTAGGGGGAGAATATAACTACAAAGGTTCAAGTCATCCAACTTTTCCGCTATCCGATATTTTGGTTAATAAAAGAAACATTTTTTACGAAATGACGTCATTGCCGTTTTCGTTCGTTCCAGACCGTCAAAATTTGACACAATTTGGCACTCGTCAAAAGTTGAAACAGCCGTCGGACTAACCCAAGGAATATCCATTCATGAATTTGATATGGATACGACTTTCCGTTGGCGACATATTTTGCACACAAGATCTGTTCATACTATATATATATATATATATATATATATATATATATATATATATATATATATATATATATATATATATATATATATATATATATATATATTTTATGTGATGACGTCATGTGCCGTTTTCGTTTTATCTACTCGCGACAAAATTTGTTCATACCTACTAAACAACAATCACACCAAGTTTGATTTTTTTCCGATGTTAGCGGCTAAGAAGATTTTTACGTAATGGCGTCATTCGCCTTCCTTAACAGTGTAAGATGCGTTAAAACTTGAAATGGCCGAACGACCTACTCAAAGAATAAATATCTCAATATACATATGCCGAATTTTCGTTCTCAAGATACCTTATACAGGGGCAAATCGTTAATTCGTACTCCTCGGGACCAAGGGAAAAAGTACGAATTAACCGAGGGCACCAATTAACCGGGGGTCAAATTTTCGAATGGACAAAAACAACAATGAACAGTATGCCCTAGCATTGGTGACCCACTTGTTCAGGGCGGCTTCCAAATCCTCATGCTTCGCAAGCCTTGCGTGCTTTCGAGCAGGCTTAAATTGGCTGGTTTCAACAAAATTTATTATTTATCCTTATTCTTTATCCATGAAGAAAGTGTATTTTTAGGTACCCCGTACTCCGTCATTACTTGAGTTCTGATTTTTGAGCCACTCGTTATTTGCTTTAACACATTGAACTTAAGGTCCATTGTGTAATCATTGTGTTTTCGTTTTGATGCCATTTTGCAAGTTGAAATGCTTGACCACTTTTCACAATTTATATACACGCTCCGGAGCGCGAAGTGTCCACGGAAGACAAACGGCATCTTAAGCTGCTGCATAGTACGTGACAGACGATGCTCCTGATTAGTGGCCAGTGAAAACACTGTGCACACTAAAACACTCGGTGTATTGAGTAGACCACGTCAATCATAATCCCTAAACCCCCATCATTACTGCCACATAATGCGCATTATGCAACCCCTTCATCTCGCTACACATGATGCCTGAGTAACGTGTTGTTTTAACTGTGTGGCATGCCTAATCTGTATGGCTCTGCATTGATAAAAGACCGGAATAGAAAAAATTGAGGGTAAATTTTGGGACGAATTATCCGAGTCCTCGTTAAATCGTACTTTTACATAGAAGTGAACGGGTCCCAAAATCGGGACCGACGGAATTGGTACGAATTAGCCGAGGGACCGAATTAACCGAGGACGAATTAACGAGGGACCCCTGTACACAATATTTTGTTCACAACAGATTGGCACACACACCTGGAGACATAATACTTTCTGCCTTAACAAGGACCTCGATGGCACTTCAGCGTCCCTAAACAAAACCTACTAACAAGTTACAGACAATTTCTTTGATAATCGTTCCTCACAATGATAAGAGCGTGATCAAACCTTTGACTGGCTGCTTGGTGGCTACAGTAGTAAACAGCCGGGGCTTTTGCATGGCTAAGCCCTGCTCTATCAGCAGCTCGCTGACTGACTTCGGACCATCCTTGTCTCTACAAACAACAGGTATCATCCATAAGTAACCACAGACCGTAAGTGTAGAACCAAATCACAGCCCCCCCGGGACTACATTTATCGTTGGGTACCAAGGGAGGGGGCAGCTAAACAATTTTTACATATTAGCAAATTTTAATATTTAGTATATATTTTCTATGTATTTAAACAAAACTGCACTGGCTTTAAACAAAACTTTCAAAACTTAACGGCGTCAATCTCCCCCTTTTATCGCCACGGATTTGAGGATAAAAATTAGACGGATCTTATTGAGACAGATCCCTGAGAGTTCACCTGTGCATCCGCATTTGCCAAAAAAACAGTAAGTATACAAACTTGTGAAAGATTACAGTACATCTGTACGTTTGTTTACTGATTTTAATTTGTTCCCGACCTGAAATCTGAAATGTATCGAGCTGTTTACATCCCCCCTCACCTTGGCGGTCAAGGAGAAATTTTCAAAAAGGAGTGCATTTAAGTGACTTGATTTATCTCGAAAGGGTAAGATACTTCAACTCTATACAGAAGGGCAGAAATTGCTTCGAATTGCTAAAAAGACCACGGCTTGAAATTTTTGACATGTGTTCACAGTTTCTTTTTTTTCATAAAAAGGTTTGTTAAACCCACCGTAAACCACTGAATAATCAAACCACATATTATACAAAATAATAAAATAACAATTACGAAGCAAATAAGAAGCCTTAAACCTTTTGGTGAGCTAGGTAAGAAATCGAAAAAAACACTTTATTTCTCCTGTATCAAAGAGAGAAGCATAGTTGAACCTAGTAAATTTTTATCGTTTGATAAGCAAAAAATATTTGACACTTGAATTCGTATTTGGTTGTTTTATTTTGTTTCGTTTCGATTAAATAATTATGTAATTATTTGTGTTCAAACTACTCAGAACTAAACCGGCCAGAGCACACAAAACATGAGAGTACAGGCTAAGATTATACACTTTCAATCGATACCTACTTAGTTTCTTGTTTTTGTAAACAAAAACAAATGTCTCCCCGACTAAACCCATAATCCCCCCCCCCCAACAAAAAAAATCCTTTATTTTTAATTACTGAAATAAAATATTGACTTCTGCAAATACAACCTTAATTCATCGTAAAAAATTCAAAATAAACAAAACAGATGGTGGTCACTAAAACAGATATAAATGAACGTCTTTTTTCATCCGAGTCTGGAAGGCGGTCGCTAAAACGGGTTTTACTGTAGGCCCTTCTTATTCAGATCTGAAGTTGGTCACTACAGTAGTTTTACTGTACGTTACATTTTTATCCAGATCTAGAAGTTGGTCAAGACAGGTAGGTTTTACCGTACGTCTTTTACCCGAATCTGGAAGGGGTCACGACAAACGGGTCTTACTTTACATCTTTTTTATCCACGTCTTGAAGTTGGTCTGATTTTTTTTTTTTTTTTTTTTTTTTTTGCTAACCATCATCATCCACAACCCCCCCCCCCCCCCCCCGCCCTCAGCTATTTAATGTAGGTCCGAGTATACACGTAACTGGAACACTTTTACCCAAGGTAACGGTAACCGTCTGTACCCTAAGTGTAGTCTATAGCTATGATATACTACCTTGTCTTCGTACATTCCCATCGGCCACAAAGCACTAGAAAGGCATTCTTCATAACTGCGCATCAGATGACGCACCTCGGTGGGAGAAGGGGGAAGACATTTTGGTGCCAAAATGGTGAGCTTCTTCTCATAACACAAGATATCAGATGACCCACTTTAATGCTTCTGCAAACAATGCTAATCGATACAAATAGCTCCTATATATAGAACACCATGGCAACCGAATCAAGTATGCGGCGAAAAAAAATCAATAGCTAGACCTGCTTAGACCTATAAATAGCATTCCATGACCTCGTAGATGACGACTTCATCATGCACCATAACTGACACTGAACCCTGAGTGAGTGTCATGTTACGTAACAGCCGTAGATGAGAAACGCACAAAAAGCTTAATTTCAGGCAATAACAAATAGCAATGGATCGACAGTAATGCTGTTACTGTTTTGAAGCATTCTACAGAATGCAGGAACACTCGAGAATCTTCTGGAAAACGCTGAAATCCCCAGCGTAGTAAACAATGGGGAGGCGGGGGGGGGGGGGGGGGGGACTGTTGACGTTATGCACCTTTCTCGATTTTCTATGCGAGTTTAATAATGTTTAACCAAAACCGTGGGACTTATCCGAGGAATAATAACACCAAATTTAAAGTCGATGCGACTTTCCGATTTCCAGATATTTTGCTTAACAACGGATAATTTTTATACCCGTCAAAAGTTGAAACAGTCGTCTGACTGAACCAAGGAATATCCATATAAAACTTTAAGTCGATTTCACCGTTATCGAGATATTATGCATACAAGACCTGGTTCAAAACATATACATATTTTACGCGATGGCATCATACGTCGCATTCGTTCGTTCTACTCGCGAAAAAAAATTATAGTTTCTTTCGGACCTATCAAGCAACAATCCTAACAAGTTTCAACTTTCTCCGATGTTCAGCAGCTAAGAAATTTCGCACACAAGATTTTTACCTGATGACATCATACACCTGCTCTAATCATGTGACATGCATGACCTAAGGAATAGCCATATAAAATTTGAAGTCGATAGGACTTTCTGTTATCGAAATATTTTACATACAAAATGTCGTTCAAAATACATACATATTTTATGTGATGACGTGATACGCCGCACTCGTTCGTTCTAATCGCGAAAAAATTTTATCGAGGCTTTCGGTCCTACCATACCACACACCAAGTTTGACTGAAATCCACCCAGGACTTCTTGATATGGTGTTCACAAGCTATTGTAAACGACGGACAGACGGACAGAAGGACGGACAGACGGACGCACGGAAGCCGATCCTATAGCCCCCCTCCGGGTTCTCCAGTTGGGGGCTAACAAAACCGTGCGACTTATCGAAGACATAAGTACAAAGGTTCAAGTCATCCAACTTTTCCGCTATCCGATATTTTGCTTAATAAAAGCAAAATTTTTTACGTAATGACGTCATTGCCGTTTTCGTTCGTTCCAGACCGTCAAAATTTGACACAATTTGGCACTCGTCAAAAGTTGAAACAGCCGTCGGACTAACCCAAGGAATATCCAGTCATGAATTTGATATGGATACGACTTTCCGTTGGCGACATATTTTGCACACAAGATCTGTTCATATTATACATACATACATATATATATATATATATATATATATATATATATATATATATATATATATATATATATATATATATATATATATACATTATGTGATGACGTCATGTGCCGTTTTCGTTTGATGCAAGCTGACAGAACCGTCCGACTGACCCAAGGAATATCCATATAAAATTTGAAGTCGATAGCTTTCCGTTATCGAGATATTTTGCATACAAGATCTTGTTTATAATGTATACATATTTTGCGTGATGACGTCATACGCCTACCAAGCAACAATTCCACCTGGTTTCAACTTTCTCCGATGTTCAGCGGCTGAGAAATTTCGCACACAAGATTTTAACGTAATGACGCCATACGCCTGCCCTAATAACGTGGCATGCGTCAAAAGTTGATAGAACCGTCCCACCTAACCAAGGAATAAATCGATCAAGAGTGAAGTCGATCCGACGTTTCGTTCTCGAGATATCTTGCACACAACATTTTGTTCACAACAGACTGACACAGACACACGTACACAAACATATACAGGTATGTCCGGAAACAAACGACGAATCGCGATTTCTTCTCCAACTCGCGAAATGTACGCCAAAAATCTAACTTCGTTATTAGGGACTTTTCAGACATAAGTTGTATATGAAAATCTCGGTAGATTTTTTTTACATTCAATTCCGAAAGCGAAAATATATAAAAGACAACAGATTAAGAGAAATTTAACAAAGCATGAACCCTGCGAAACGGAATATTTTGTTTACATAATTTGAATATTTTACACCATTTTTTGATATCTGCAACTATAAGTTTGATGTGAATCGAAACTGTGTAAAAAATGTAAACAAACCGATGTTGTTTATAAACAAAGGCCACGTGCTTTCTGTAAAAGAGTATTAGGGAAACACTAAATAAAAGCCAAACAAGCGTAGAGTTTGTTTTCTTTTATTTACACCATAATCCCAATGTAATATTTATTTTCTTTCATTTCTATACATAAACTATTTAACATTAATTGAAGAGTTACAAAATATTGAAGAGCAGTACAAAAGATATTAAAACAGATGAATGTTTAAAAACATAGATTTATATTATACAGATGAATTGTTTAAAAACAAAATACAGATTTATACAGAGGAATGTTTAAAAAGAAAACTCTTTTAAAATATAACCAAAATACAGGAAAAATAATACAACAAAATCCTTTACTGATATAACCGCCTTGTGTAAACAACCAACTCTATCTTATTTTCAAGCTCAGTGTTATGTACACTACTTAAAATTTAATGATAGGCCGAAAAAAACGTGACGCAATGAGATATAAACCACATAAAAGCTTCCTAAAGAAAACAAAATACACAGCAGAAACTTTCAAACTAACATGCGAAATGTACGTACACAACCATGCACAAAATTTGCAAGTTTAGAGACCCTGCAACACAACTTGGGTGTACTACCCCTCTCGTGACGTTCATAAAGTTAATGTCGGTGACTTCGTATGAGAAAAATGAACTGAAAATAACACAATTAAAACTTTCAAACTGACATGCGAAATGTACGTACAAAACCATGCGAAATGTGCGAACACCAAAATTTTTTAATCTCGGAAACATCGGCAAATTTTCCAAGTTTTGAGACAATGTCACGTTTGCGCGTACGCCCTTCTCGCGACGTTCATAAATTTAAAGTCGGTCACTTCGTATAAGAACAGTGAACTGCAAATAACAGGCAAAATTGACAAGCGAAATGCACGTTTATACACAATCATGCGAATTGAACGTATAACAACCATGCATGTGACACGGTCTCAAACTTTTGACAATTTTGCCGATGTTTCTGTAAATAAGCACATTTTGGTGTTCGCACATTTTGCATGGTTGTGTACGTACTAAAGTAGATGACTTAGTATGAGAAAAGTGAACTGCAAATAACACAATTAAAACTTTCAAACTGACATGCGAAATGTACGCACACAACCATGCGAAATGTGCGAACACCGAAATTTTCTTAATCACGGCAATATCGGCAAAATTTCCAAGTTTTGAGGCTCTGTCACATACCTTTTGCTCGTACTACCCAATCTCGTAACGTTCATAAACTTTGAAAATGGTCACTCCGAACAGAGAACCTTCGAACTGACAAACGAAATGTACGCTCATACACAACCATGCGAAATGTAATGCAACCACGCGAAATCTACGACGCAAGTATTTCTTTTTTTTTAAATACATCGGCAAACTTGGCAGCTTTTGTCACCTGTCACATGAAACTTATCCGTACTACCCATCACCGCCACTTTCATAAATTTACAGTTTGTCACTATAAACGAGAAAAATCAAATGCAAATAACACACTGAAACTTGATACGCGAACGCACATAACCATGCGAAATGTACGAACCAAAACACTTCTTAATACCTCGGCAAATTTGGCAGGTTTTGAGACCCCGTTACATGAAAATTGCCCGTACTACCCAGAACCGTGACGTTCATAAATATGAAGTCGGTCACTTCGTATAAGAACAGTGAACTGCATGGAAAAACTGATACAAAAAAAACTCCCCCCACTTGTGTAAACCAAAACAGAATCCCACAAACATGACATCACAGCGAAATGTCCCCAAAACAGTTTCTCTTTTTTTAAACGGATCTGAAGCTTCATCCGCCTTTTTATTTTTCTTGTAAAAATTTGAAAGGTATGCCCGCAACTGAACTTTGTTCCTGTGTCCTAAAATATCACATGCGAAATGTACGTCCACAACCATGTATGTAACAGGGTCTCAAACTTCAAAAATTTTGCCGATGCTTCTATGAATTAGAACATTTTGGTGTTCGCACATTTTGCATGGTTTTGTACGTACCAAAGACTGTCACTTGGTGTGAGAAAAGTGACCTGCAATTAACGCAGTTAAAGCTTTCGAACTGACAAGCCAAATGTAGGTACACAACCATGTGAAATGTGCGAATACCAAAATGTTCTTACTCACAGAAACATCAGCAAAATGTGCAAGTTTTGAGACCCTGCCACATATCATTTTCTCGTACTACATCATCTCGCAACGCTCATAAATTTAAAGTCGGTCACTTCTTATAGGAGGAGTGAACTGCAAATAACACAGCTAATACTTTCGAACTGACAAGCGAAATGTACGCACACATCTACAACCATGCGAAATGCAGTGCAACCACGCGAAATCTACGAAACAAGTACTTCTTTTTTAAATACATCGGCAAACTTGGCAGCTTTTCTGACCCTGTCACATGAAACTTATCCGTACTACCCATCACCGCCACTTTCACAAATTTACAGACTGTCACTTTATACGAGAAAAATCAAATGCAAATAACACACTGAAACCTGATACGCGAACGCACATAACCATGCGAAATGTACGAACCAAAACATTTCTTAATACCTCGGCAAACTTGGCACGTTTTGAGACCCCGTTACATGAAAATTGCACGTACTACCCATTCCCATGACGTTCATAAATTAAAAGTCGGTCACTTCGTATAAGAACAGTGAACTGCATGTGAAAGTGATACAAAGAAAACTCCCCGCACTTGTGTAAACCAAAACGGAATACCACAAACATGACATCACAGCGAAATGGTCCCGAAATAGCGTCTTTTTTTTAAACGGATCTGAAGCTTCATGTTACCATGAAAACACTGACATTACTAACACCATGGAAGACATCACGTTTCACCGCCAGAAAATGCAACGACAGAAACATAAGCATAAAAAACATGTTATACAATGAATAGCAACGAAGGAAGTGTATATTTATCCTTTCTACTTCGCTACCGTGCGCTTTGCGTCTTCAACATTTTTCTCTTCCCACTCAAGTTACACAGTTAGTCCCACACACGAACCCCGTGCCAAGGTAAGACTTGAACGTCACCGCACAGCCCCCCTCCCTTACTTTCATTTCTAACAAGTACGCTTTCTGACAGCGAAACTAAAAACAAATTAAAACAAATACTCGCTGGGTCAAACAGCATGATTTCATAAAGACAGGTGTCCTGACTTAATATTGGAAAACGAAAAAAACCTGCCCCGTAATTTTTGAAAGCTCTTGATAAATCGACAATCCCCTACCACCAATCCCACCCACCCACCCCCAATATTAAATGAGGATGTTTGTCAATACACCTTTTCCTGTCTACCTAGCAAGTGCTTTGTTTAAACCAACCGCACGAGTTTAAGTAATAACGCCACAACCGATGGCCCCCGATGCCGACTTACAACACTACGTCCAGTGTTACCATGAAAACACTGACATTACTAACACCATGGAAGACATCACGTTTCACATCCAGAAAATGCAACGACAGAAACATAAGCATAAAAAACATGTTATACAATGAATAGCAACGAAGGAAGTGTATATTTATCCTTTCTACTTCGCTACCGTGCGCTTTGCGTCTTCAACATTTTTCTCTTCCCACTCGAGTTACACAGTTAGTCCCACACACGAACCCCGTGCCAAGGTAAGACTTGAACGTCACAGCACAGCCCCCCTCCCTTATAAATTAAAATAAATTTTGCCGATGTTTGTGAATTAGAACAGTTTTGGTGTTTGCACATTTCGCATGGTTTTGTACGTACTTAATTCGGTCACTTGGTGTAAAAAAAAAAAAAAGAACTGCAAATAACGCAGTTAAAGCTTTCGAATTGACAAGCGAAATGTGCGTACACAACTATCCGAAATGTGCAAACACCAAAATGTTCTTACTCACAGAAACATCAGCAAAATTTGCAAGTTTTGAGACTCTGTCACATATTATTTACTCGTACTACCCAATCTCACAACGTTCATAAACTTTGAAATTGGTCACTCCGAACAGAGAACTTTCGAACTGACAGTTAAAAAGAAAACTCCCCGCACTTGTGTAAACCAAAACAGAATACCACAAACATGATATCACAGCGAAATGTCCCCAAAATATTTTCTTATTTTTTAAACGGATCTGAAGCTTCTTCCGCCTTTCTATTTCTCTTGTACAAATTTGAAAGGTATGCCCGCAACTGAACTTTGTTCCTGTGTCCTAAAATATCACTTTCCTCTGAAAGGCAGGACTTGATTTCTTTCATCGTTGACGGCTTGTATCGGTCAATGTGGCCTTGGAAATGTTTATGCACCGCCTCTTTTTTCCTCTGTTGTCCATGGCCTACTCGAACCTGTAAAATAATTTGCACAAGTGTAAAACATGTGTATCTAGCAAAATAAATTTGTGAGTTTACATTGAAGTGTCGAGTATTGCAAAAGATAAGGCGAGATTATAAAATCTAAGTGCAATGAGCTGTCAATTCTTGCGAAAGCAAACGTTACATTCAATATAGTTTTCGCAACGCTATTAACAAAACCACGCGAAATGTACCACCTAAAATTTATGTGAACCGAATGCTTTCTGTTAAATCCTACCTTTAGTTTTCTTGGGACTCTCTGACCTGCGGCTGTGACCGGATTTCTTCCGTTTCTTTTTCATAAGTGATGATACTGAGGTGACAGGCAAAGGAATTTCATATTCCACCTCGTCTGAAAGAAAAACATAAATGAACACGTCTAAATGCAATGTTTTTGCTTATATGCAAGAGAAATTAATTATACATAGTGAAGGGTCAACAACATACAATTAAAAACAATTTTAAATATTCATCTACACTAAAATTTTCTTAGTCTCTCACTCCATGCGAAATGTGCAGTACGTCTTTCTTTAATATTTTTGCTTGTATGCTTGTACCTGAAGTATCGTCTAAAGCATCAACGGTCGGTGGAGCAGGAGCGGAAGGTGCTGCTGTTTGTTGTTTTTTTGCTTTGGTACTTTTTTTCTTCTGCGCTTTCAGGAAATTGAAGATTTCTCTCACAGAACGACCCAGTAACATTTCCTCGTCTCGAACTCGATCCTCCACTTCATCTAACGTTGGAAAACTACCTCTGTGGTGTAATTCTTTCTTGAATATGGTCTTCATGAGAGCCACTTCAACTTCACTGAAGTGGGGACGAGTTGCTTGATCGCCTGTAAAAACATTAAAAAAATGCCACTTTGTTATAAATAACATTGGCAGAGTTGCAGCAGTACCAAAAACCTGCGAAATTCAAAGGTCACACATTTTATTACTACTGTCTCATGTTTTGTACAGCCTTGTAAATGATAATTACATTCTGAACAATGTTTGAAAAAAAAGAATAAAAAAAACGTTTAATGAAATAGGCATTACAAATATCACCCCTTTATCATCTTACACAACTTTACTCCTGACTGTTTACGCACAATTCAAGCGAAATCCGATTAATAGGTTTCTTACCCAGCAGTCGTTGCTCCGTCTCTCCTATGACGTCCACTTCTCCCTCTCCGTCTGATTCTTCAACATCACCTGCGAACAGCATAGGGTATCAAATTAACTCCCAATTACATATGCACGTCATTTTCGCACCAAACTGGACTGTGTGTTACTTCAAATCTTCTCAGCTGTAAAACATTTTTTGGGTTTTTTAACATCTCCCTGTTACAAAGTCAGCTAACTATACTTTTCTTACAAATTTTGAAGTACATTTCGCACGTAAAGTGCAACATAAACCTACTTTCCGTTGGTCCACCCTGTGCAGTCACCTCGCCAATTTCCACATCCGGCAACGCTTCGTAGCCCGTTTGTTGGTATGGTTCCCTTGGCTTCCCACTGTTTATGGCAATGAGGACCTGTGCCACTTTACTCTTTTCGACAATGTCGACCGGTAATCTGTAGTAGTCCCTGTGAACCCTTATGTCGTGACCCATGAAATTTGCCAAAAAGTCCTGCTCTACGTGCGGCAAGTTTAACACTTGCGACATCGTTGCAAGGTGTTTTCGCATGTTTGTTGAATTAAAAATGTTCAAGTCGGTAAGGCCTGCTTCCACTGCTACCTTTTTTACCGCGACGTGCCCCTCCATCGGTGTGTTATAATTTCCAGGACGTGCAAAGACATAAACCGAGTTCTTGTGGACGTACTTTTCGCGTAGCTTCAGCAGCAGCTTGATGTTTTCGTGCATTTCGGTTGTTAACAGCACCGATATTCGTCTAGAGCATTTCCCCAAGAACTCAATCCTGATCAATTTGCTTGCCAACTGCTTTTCGAATTCCTGCATTCCCGCTAGATATTCGGGATCTGGCTCTGATGAAATTTTCAGACCGTCAGTTAAATCCTTCAATAGCAACCTTTCGACCTCACCACTGCGTTTTCTGTTGAACATTATCACCTGTGCGAGGGTATACACCACGACTTCCCTATAGATGTCTTCTTTCGCCGGTTTCGTATGAAGTACCTTCATTCTGTTCGATATGTGTTGGAAGAACTTGTCAATGTCTTGAAACATTGGCAGAATTTTTCTCTTGTTAAATTTTCGTCGCTTTAGCAGGAAGTTAGCTCGTCTGGACAAACATGTGTAATAACGATCGAGCACAGAATGGAACACAGAGGCAATCTTGTTTTTCGAGTAGTCTCCATTTCGTAGGCAATGCATCTCGTATTCGGTTGCAAGGGTTCTTAGAGTTCCTCCTAATCTCATAACCGCCTATGGATGGCTGAATTTTTCTTGTGATGCTGGTCCTTCGTCCTGGGACATTTTAATAACGCTCTCCATTAGCCTGTAGTGGCCAGGGTGGACTAGGTCTTCACTGCTTATGAAAACATCGGGATATTTCTCACGACACAGCTTAAGTAACTTTGCCAAAGCTATGACGGGTTGTGTTATCATACTTTGCGCCTTCGACATATGACCATGTTTATCGGATAAAAATTCCATCAGCTCTAGCAGCAACTTGTCGTTCTTTATGATCTCCGTCGTATGACACGGGTGCATGCGTGCCAAAGCCTTTTTAACAGCTTCAGACTGGGTGTCCACTTGCATCATTTTAGCTCTTGCCTCAGGAACAAGTCGTTTTCGCGTAGTTTTTTCGGGCGTATCAATTTTCTCTCCTTTTTCCCGTCGATCTGCATTTTGCTTACATTCCCTCCTTTGATGACGTGCGAAGTTTTCTTTCGTTATCATTGCCTTGCAGTATGGACACAATAGGTACTCTTTTTCTTCAGTCGCTCTCTCCCTCTTCCTCATGGTGTTTCGGTATTTGACAATTAAGTCTTTCAACCCTTTCTTTTTGGCCTGTTTGTTGTACCAATAATCTCCCAATTTTCGAATTCTATCCCATTCCAATGCACGACAACGCTTGTCTTTGATTTCTTTTATAACCTTTATTTCGTCTTCGTTTCGATGGACGCCTGTGCAATGTTCGGCTACACGTGCAATCAATTTGTGACAGAAGAAACAACAATGTTCTTTTTTACTGGCTGGGTCCAGTCTTGGTAGATCGAAATCACTATCCGCAGTTGCTACCGTTGAAGATTCAATTGCAGTAGCTGGTTCTGTATCCGAGGTTTCGCTTCTTAAAGCTGATGGTGTTGAAACCGTTCGTTTCGCTGACTTGCGACGTGATTTCATTGGGGTCGATGTGACGGGCGTAGTTACGGATCTGTCGGTACTTGAACTAAACATCGGTCCCTCTGTTGTGTCTTTTTCTCCAACAGGTACCGATGAGTCCTCCATCTGACCGTGTTCGTCGCCTGAGATATCGCTACTTTTCACTGATCTGCGAACCGTTGCTTTATCCGCTTTTCCTGGAGTTGTGACAGGGGTTTCATTAGACTCACTGCTACTTGTAGTAAATGTATGTTTTTTTCCTGGTAACCTTTTCTTTTTCGCAGTGGGTACGTAGTCTGAATCACCATCATGAGCGTGGCCAGAGCTTCTGACGGACTTGGGCTGTAACTCCGACTTAGGATATTTCTGTCTCTCTCTTTTGTCTTTCTCTGGCGCCGACGAGGCTTTCAATTGACTGTGTTTGCCACCTGATCTCTGGCTACTTTTCACTGCTGGTCTGCGAACCGTTGCTTTCGCTGCCTTTCGTGGAGTTGATGTGATAGGGGCTTCATCAGACTCCTCATCACTGCTACTTGAAGTAAATTTATGTTTTTTTCCTGAGAGCCTTTTCTTTTTTGGAGTGGGTACGTAGTCTGAATCATGGCCACGATCGACGGAAGAGCTTTCATCGGACTGGGGCTGTAGCTTTTTCTGTTTAGGGCGAATTCGCAGTGAGAAACTCTTTGGCTTTCCTATCTGGGCCACTGATACGGGAGAACTGTTTTCTATCTGAGCCATTGGTACGGGAGAGCTTAATACCGATGAATCTGAGACGTGTTGTTCAACATTCGGTTCTAACGGAATGACCTCTCTTAGGGACACCTCGAACACCTCAGGATCACAATCTTTTCCCGCCTCTGCAATAAATATATTAACCTAAAATAGCACTGAAACTCAGACAAAGAAATAATGGCAAATGCAAAGCAAGTCATTTTTACACAAGTAGGACAAAATACTACCATACCACAGCGAATGTAACCCCGTCTCATATGTTTGCATCATGAGCTGGTTACTTCAATTTGTTAATAACATTAACTGCAACTGCTAAACCTCATATCGCACTTTTTGGTTAAAAAATAAACATTGTTGTGTATCAACATGTCGCAGTGAAACTAACCGAATTTTGAAGAAAAAAAAACCACAGCAGACTCCAGATTAAGGGCACCAAGTGGCGAGTGCTGAAACTGAGTTCAATCTATCTTTTTTTTTCTCTGAGAAAGGGGCGGGGTGAGGGGGGGGGGGGAGAGGGAAGGTTGCAACCCATCGTAGCCCCCTAATTGCACCAAGTACACATTTTTCATTCTGGTGTATCAACATGTCGCAGTGAAACGAACCGAATTTCGAAAAAAAAAAAAAAAACCACAGCAGACTTCAGATTAAGGGCACCAAGTGGTGAGCGCTGAAACTGAGTTCAATCTCTTTTTTTTTTTCTTTGAGAAAGGGGCGGGGTGAGGGGGGGGGAGAGGGAAGGTTGCAACCCAGGGGCGGGGTGAGGGGGGGAGAGGGAAGGTTGCAACCTATCGTAGCCCCCTAATTACACCAAGTACACATTTTTGATTCTGGTGTATCACCATATTGCAGTGAAACGAACTGAATTTTGAAAAAAAAAAAAAAAACCACAGCAGACTCCAGATTAAGGGCACCAAGTGGTGAGCGCTGAAACTGAGTTCAATCTAATTTTTTTTCTTTGAGAAAGGGACGGGGTGAGGGGGGAGGAGAGGGAAGGTTGCAACCCATCGTAGCCCCCTAATTACACCAAGTACACATTTTTTATTCTGGTGTATCAACATATTGCAGTGAAACGAACTGAATTTTGAAAAAAAAAAAAAAAAAACCACAGCAGACTCCAGATTAAGGGCACCAAGTGGTGAGCGCTGAAACTGAGTTCAATCTATTCTTTTTTCTTTGAGAAAGGGGCGGGGTGAGGGGGGGGAGAGGGAAGGTTGCAACCCAGAGGCGGGGTGAGGGGGGGGGGGAGAGGGAAGGTTGCAACCCATCGTAGCCCCCTAATTACACCAAGTACACATTTTTGATTCTGGTGTATCAACATATTGCAGTGAAACGAATTGAATTTTGAAAAAAAAAAAAACCACAGCAGACTCCAGATTAAGGGCACCAAGTGGTGAGCGCTGAAACTGAGTTCAATCTAATTTTTTTTCTTTGAGAAAGGGGTGGGGTGAGGGGGGAGGAGAGGGAAGGTTGCAACCCATCGTAGCCCCCTAATTACACCAAGTACACTTTCTTCATTCTGGTGTATCAACATGTTGCAGTGAAACGAACTGAATTTTGAATAATAATAAACATAGGCATCGGAGATGCAGAGCCTTCAGCCAATAACAGCTACATCACTGTGGTCCAGTTACTCTTTTGAAATACCGCCCGGATAAAAACAACATACAAGGTGCAACGGATGAAGCGGCGGACGGGTCTTTGCACATTTACACTATATATACTTTCTTCCTGTAAAGTTTCGTGAAGCTCCGATAAATAGTTTTTGAGATATCGCCCAGACAAAAAAATTTACGGACAGACGGACGGACAGACCGATAGCAATAGCTATCTACTAACACCAATATTACGTCCTGCGATTTTGTGAAACAAGCCGTTTGGGTGTGGGGGCGGTCTCGCCAGCAATAATGTCTTCGTTTAACGGTATTAATATTTTTCTGACCACTACACTTTACCACTACACAAATGCTCAATACCAGCGAAATGGACATCGCATAAAAACTATTTTACTTACCACCTTTTGTTTCTTCTGTCAGCGCGCAAAACCTTTCCAAGACATGGTGCTGTTGCTCTTGCACAAGGTCCTCCTCCCTTACAGCTGTTGATGGAATAGACCGCTGCCGAGATGTTACGGGTGCACTACAGGTCGTCAAGTGCTCTAGAAATTCAGGATCAGGTTCGGCGTCATCACGCAACATCTCAGAAAATGATAAATTTGGAAAAAAGTTTTGCTCTTGTGCTGTTGTAGCTTGTGGCTGACAAAGTTCATGGCTAGTTTGCTCCTGCCCCTCCCCTTCATCACTTGCTTCGGCCAAGACATCTGCTGAAACAAAAGAAATAAAAACAAAATGCATTTCTAAATATCTTTTCCATATAAAACACACTCAACATGCGAAACGCGATATTGTTATGTTTTAGACTTGCACTTAACCTGGATGGTTTCGCTTGCTTGACGTCCTCATCAGTTTACAACCATACCGTAAAATGTATTATATTGTATTAAAGCATACAGCAAAAAAAAAAAAAAAATGAAATACGTAAAACCTACCCAAAATAGCACTTGTATCTACTGTTTGCAGTGAAGACCTGGGTTCAATGTGGGAAAAAGTTATGCCTTCAGGTTGCAGTCCCTCTACCACATCCCTCACAACACATGTCGCAATTTCCTGTCCCGCAAATACCTCCGCATCTACCCCTCCAGGCCTCTGTACCATCCTGCAAACAAGTCCGGCAGCTTCTACAACAAAACAAAATGACAGACATGAGAGTTACACAAGCAAATGGTAAATGCATTTATGTGATATACGCGAAACCGGTTGCACTGCACACTTTTTTATGTTCAACTTACTTGATAACACATCTAAAATGAGAAAGAAACAAAGCCAATAAATAACTCTGAGTTACCTTGTTGATTAAAGTGCAAGGCGAAAAGCGCTGTATTTTAATTGATAACAAAGCTAAATACGACTTACCCATTGCATTTGCAAGGTAGGTACTCCCTGGTTGGACCGTGTAAGTACCTTCCGTCTTGTGGGACAACTCAAAGATCTTGACTGGTTGAGGTACAGGTTTCACCACTCCTAAAAAAGTTAAAAGGATTTTGAATTTAAGTCATATTTTAGTTTCTTTCCGAGCATTTTTCGTGGGCGCAAACACAAAATTATTTGGAACAGCGAAATGGGCTGCAGTTGCAAACCCTAAAAACAAAAATAAGCAACACACGAGGTGACCACTTTAAACACAGCTGGGCAACAGAACATCTTATGCTTCAATAGTTGAAAAAAAAAAATACACTTACCAAGTAATTTGCCCTCAAACGACTCTGTAGCACCCAATTTCGCATCTTCAGCCAGTTTTGTGTTACTAAAATGTGTAGCTGCCCCCTCTTTCTTTGGCTTGCTAGCAAACTTTTGTAAAAGGGCACCAACGCCCGTAATAACGGTATCGCTTCCCGGACTACATTCAAAAGTGTCCCTGTCTTCTGTCTCACGCCTTCCCCTTGCTGCTACGGGAACATTTTCTGAAAATGTATCACATTCTAACTACATAAGCGAAATGAGCAGCACATCAAAGCTGGACACCCTGGATTGCATTTGTTTTGCAAACTCTAAACCACTGCGGATTCGCACGACAGAGACTGACAACTTCACGTGAAATCAAAATGCCAACTACGCTTAAAGAGACCATGTAGCGGCCAGGAATAACCTTTACATTCAATCTTCAATTCAAAGCTGTACTCACAAAACTCTTTCAATCACATTCGGAAGACCTGGAGGGCCACTACTGCTGCTGCCCTACTTGAATTTTGCACGTGACATCCTGCTAAGGCAGTGCCTAAGCAATGCCTAAGCAGGATTTCACATGCAAAATCCAAATAGGATAGCAGCAGTAATTGCCCCCCCCCCAGGTCTTCCGTAATCACAGCAGTGATAAGCAGTCCTTTTCGCCGACAACCATAATGCAAGAAAAAAGTTTTGAATTCTTTAAAATGCCAGCACCTGATTCCCTTGACCAAATCGGCACTACTGCTACATATGTCAGGATACTCCTTCCGACACACCTCAGCAACAATTCTTACCCTTTATAAATGCAAAAGCATCACTTACCCAGCGACTTCTCATAAGACGCCCCTTGAACAGCCGATTCCGCATTCGCTGTGTCTTTTTCGCCCTGCGATGAATGTGTGTGTGCCCCTTCTTCCCTTTTCACTGGTCTCTCACAAAGCTCCTTTGACATGATATCAACGCCCGTAATGACGCAATCGCTGTCTGAACTACGTTCTTCGGATTGCGCCACCCCCTCCCCAACGGTGACCGTAACGTCTGTGTCACGGCTTCCGATTGCAGCAACGGGGACATTTTCTGAAAAAGTATAACACTGGTATTACAAACGCTAAATCACTGAATTCGTACGACAGAGACACTGACAACTTCACATCAAGTCAAAACAGCAACTAAATTTGAAGAGACCATGAAGCGCCCAGGAATAACCTTCACATTTCATCTTCAATTCAAAGCTGAACTGTACAAAACTCTTACAATCTTAGCAGTGGGCACCGATAAGCAGTCCGTTTCGCCGACAACCACAACGCACGAAAAATGTTTTGAATTCTTTGAAACGTCAGCACCTGGTTGGCTTGACCAAATCTGCACTAGTGCTACATATATCCCGATACACCTTCCGACACATCTCAGCAACAATTCTTACCCTTTATAAATGCAAAAGCATCACTTACCCAGCGACTTCTCAGACGACGCCCCTTCAACAGCCGATTCCGCATTCGCTGAGAGTTTTGTGTCTTTCTCGCCCTGCGATGAATGTGTGTTAGCCGACTCTACCCTTTTCACTGGTCTCTCACAAAGCTCTTTTGACATGGTTTTAACGCCTTGAATGACGCAATCGCTGCCCGAACTACGTTCTTCGGATTGCGCCACCCCCTCCCCAACGGTGGCCGTAACTTCTGTCTCATGGCTTTCGATCGCTGCAACGGGGATATTGTATGAAAATGTAAACTATTTATTCTGTGCAAGCGAAATGAACACATGTTTTAAAATTAATTTGAACTCTGTGATTTCTTCCAATGCCAATGTTTCATTCTAATGTAACAGCCGAGTCATAAACTATGACGTCCTTATTTCATCCTTGAACAATTTAAAGCTTAGCCGCACAGGACATGCATGTTCAAAATACTGACAACAGTCCGTTTCGCTCCAGTCTTACAAGTTCCGGTTCAGGAAAATAACGAAACTGCCCTTCGGATCACACCCACAGACACACAAAAAAAAGATGTCGAATGAAACGAGAAATACGCGTCAAGCAAAATATATGTTGTATATTCGTCCATCTGTTATTACCTGAAATCGGCGCAGGGATATTTTCCGCTGCTTTCTTAATCTGGCTACAGGCTTGGTTAACATCCGAACTGTCATCACTATCTTTAACCGGTCCCCCAACAATTTCACCCACAAAATGGGTCAAGTGGCTCTGATCCCTGCGGCATAACCTCTTTGCGGCTTCTGCCCAGGCCTTGATATATCCCTTCCCGGGGTTTTTACACACCTCTTCTGCAGAAAAAAATGACGGAATACTTAATCATTCCACATTTCATTCCATACAAGTTTAGACGCACATAAATCATTCCCAAGAACCATGCGAAAACACACTGTGCGTAAAGGAACACGATACTTTTTTATCATTCCAAGGCGTGAGCACAAAAATTACACGTACACAATGGTCATTTAAGTTTGTGTTCCACGCAAGTTACAGAGAGAACAGATACCGAAGAGAAAATTTAAAAATAGGTGTTATACGAATAAGTACAATCTCGCATATACAGTCCGTTTAGCAATGAGAACGTGCAACTGGCAATACAGGGATTCGGCACTTCATCTAAAATACTGAAAAATACAAGTCCTTTTGGGTCTGATGCTTCCAGTTAGATAATCGAACCTGCAAACTAATGAAGCATTAGCATGCAAAACTCAACGGAAACGGGGATTTGCAAACCATAAAACGACAAAACAGACATTTAACCCAATCACAGGGAAGGAAAAAAATCGAATAAGTAAAATCTCGCATATACAGTTCGTTTAGCAATGAGAACGTGCAACTGGCAATACAGGGATTCAGCATTTCATCTAAGATACTGAAAAATACAAGTCCTTTTGAGTCTGATGCTTCCGGCTAGATAATCGAACCTGCAAACTTATGAAGCACTATCATGCAAAACGGAGATTTGCAAACCGACAAAACAGACATTTAACCCAATCACAGGAAAGGAAAAAATCTGTCATTTCTTAATAACTATTACCAATTCCCACAGCCATAGGAAACGGTTTGAGCTTCCTGGGATCGGAAACTTTCTCCGGACTAAAAATGAAAGAATGTTTTGAAATCATGGATCACTCTCAGCTGCTGTAAGGACGTCACTTCTGTCCTTGTCAAGTTTTTTTTTCAGTTATTACAGGAGCAAAAAAAAATGTTACGATACACTGGTCTTTCAACTCTACAAAAGTATAATTTCTGTGAATAGGACGTCATCATTCCACAAGAACACGCAAAAACAAAAGGGAATCTAAATCAAACTGGTTGTACAGGACGTCCACGACCTGGAAAGGAAAGCAATAGAAAAAAAGTTTAAGAACTTACGCAAAGTCAAAACCGCAAAACGAGACTTCTATACTTCCGTCAGGGTCCCGGCGTTCCACACGTGCAGGCCACCACTTCCTTCTATACATGTGAAGCACAACGTCACCTGTTCTGTAGCGCTGCAGATCAACGAACTGTTCTAGGACCTTGGTCTTTTTAATCCACCCTTTTTTCCGCGTCATCTGTGAAAGCAATAAGAGAATGATCATTAGCTGAATATATTGGGAATTTGAAATAACGACAACACAATCCATAAATCTTAGCGAAACTAACCGACAAGTGACCGGATACATTTGGTGTAGCATTGTGATTTTCTTTTTCTTTCTTTTTTTTTTTTACTGCTATGGCCATATCGGGGCCCCCTGCCACATTATTCTGATATGGGGCATTCAAAATCTCTCTAACCGTGGAGTCCCTCACGGAGTAGCAAGAAGGAATCTCAATCTTAGGTATGACCCGACAGCATGAGCTATAACTGCGCGAAATTGACCTATTTTTTTTTACATTCTAAGAGATCATCCATGCCGTTTTTTCTTCTATCATTACATCCTAATCCCACCTGAATTCAGCCGAAACGCAAAAGTTTTTCCGAAAAAGTCTAAGTGCGAATTGGCTTATTCTTTTAAGCGTTCAAGGTGGAGGGGGAGACAAAGCATCCGGACTGCGTTCAGGGTAGGGGGTTTAAAATTGGCAAAAGTCTGTGTACGTATTAACAGGGCTGGAAATTGACGGGGATCAGAGACCCTCCTTTTTGGCTACCCAGAGTCCGACTCAGCCGCAAAAAATCAGGTCTTCTTGCGCCCTATGTTATCTTAACACGGTTCGGATCCTCCCTAAATAGCTTTGGACCCTTTTTCAAAGTCCTAGGTCCCAAGGACCCGGACCAAAGAAGCTAGTTTCCAGCAGTGGCCACTTACAAAAAATTGTAAACCAAGAAATCCAAGAAAAGACAACATCGACAGCATTTTCAAGCGAAACTGAGCAACAATTTTCTGAGCGAACATTTCTAGACACATAAATCCGTAAAATAAAAAGATATGTTAGCTCAGAATGTGCCGTCCTCACAATCAAGCCTGTATTTTTACAGCAGCATCTTACACAAAAAAGTGCCACAAATCACACCAAACACGCTAAAACAACATTTTCACAAAATCACCGCGCTTTTAACATTTGTGTATTTACCTTTCAGGCGTATCCTTATTAACTTTGTATCCACTTTTAATTTTTCAAAAATTATCCACATGTAACCTGGACGCTTTCTGCATTGAAAGTGACGCCACCAAGAACAAAGCCGCGCGCATACACCTCGTGACAGGTTAATTTGCATACTGAGTAAAAAAAAACATTCAAGTTCATGTACACAGTGTAGTGTTTCGCAGATAATTTCATTCCAAACCTTACAATATTTTTTATAAACTAACACAAACTAAAAAATATCACCAAACAAGCATTTTAATGGCAGAAAACCTTGACAAAATAACGGATTATTTCGCGCGCAAACAGTAACAAGGCAAGTCAATCATAAAAGTAGTGCACACACAATTAAAACAGCGCTCAATAATATACAGTCAGCCTGTCATGAGCGTGGGAACCTCTCGCATTTAGCCCGCTCAAAGATCAAAGCAAATCTACTGCGAAATAGAGCTTCTGATACGTGTTTGAATTGGCAATTCCGAAGGAAGACGGGGGCCTGGATGGAGAGGGGGGGAGGGATCTGAGAAGCATATATGGAAGATAAATATGACATTTTTCGCGTGTTAATAGTAAAAAGGCAAGCCAATCTTAAAAGTAGTGCTCAAACAAATAAAACAGCGCACAATAATACACAATCAGCCTTTCACATGTGCGTGAGAATCTCTCGCTTTAGTCCGCTGACAGATGCAAGCAAATCAACTACGAATAGTCGTTTCGGTGTGTTTATCAACTGTCAATTTCGCAGTTGGCGTGTACAAGAGGGGCGGAGGAAGGGTGAGGGGGATCTGGCCATCAAATTTTTTTTTCACTTCTAGACTTTACCAGTGCATTTCGCTTTTTTGGGGAAAGGGTGGGGTTTACCCCGAATGCCCCAACCCCGTTGTTGCACCAATTTAACAGTACAAATACTACAATTTTTGGCTAAAAAAAAAAAGCCGTTTTGATGTGCCAAAACGTAAAGTCAACGTGAAACGAATCGATTTCTCTCTCTCTCTCTCTCTTTTTAAATAAAGCATACTCAAGATTAAGGACAGTGAGATAGTGAAACTCAGTTAAAGCGATATTTTTTTGGATAAAGGGAGGGGGAGGTTTGCACGTCATTGTCTCCCACTAGCTACACTAATGGAGCAATATATTTTTGAAGGATTGCGTCCTGCAATGAATAAAATAAGCCCATTTTAATGCGATTATCAACTACCAATTTCGCAGTAGTTGCGTATTGGAGAGGGGGGAGGGAGTTCTCGCCCGCAAAAATCTTACGTTTAATGGTGTTACACATTTTTTTATGACTATTAGGCTTTACCATTGCATTTTGCTCTTGGGACGGAGGGGGGGGGGGGGGGGGTGGGCGGAGGGAGGAGTGGGGGAGTCGCGCACCCTCTCTATTTGCGCTAATACAAAAATGCACTTTTGAAGTATTAGTTTCAGTCAAAGTGAAATAAGTCGAATTTGAAAAAAAAGACAGCACAAGATTAAGGTCACCAAGCAGTGACAAACGAAACTCAGTTTAAGTGATATTGACGGAAAGACTGAGTGTATATTAGACTTGTACGCACATGACACACGCTTTTACACCCCAGAAAAATATCAAATGGCATCACTCAAGAACCTGCCTCTACACGGCGTAACCAAGCGAATTTGGGAGAATTTAGTAGCCACAGCACAGTCAAGTTTAAGGGCATCAAATAATGAGAAACAAGTAATATTTGTGAAACACAAGCAGGCCCCAACCGTCTCCCAAATTCATAGGGGTATTAAGCGATGACGGACGGACGGACAGCCCAAACCTATAGGCCCCAATCCGAAGGGTTGGGACATAATGAAAGCCAATTTCAGCGATATCCACAGAAAGAGTGGGTGTAAATAAGACATATGCGGACATAAAACACGCTTGCACACGCCAAGAAAAAAAAGTTTAAAATGAATGGTACTGAGAGTTTACAGTAACTGCACCTCACACGGGACACGCATACATGTCGCTTGCTAAACTAACATGAACAGATATGAAACTCAGATAATGCAATATGTTTTTTCCGAAAAAAAAACGGACGAGGGGGGGGGGGGGGGGGGATTTGCCCGTCATTGTATTCTCCTAGCTACACCAATGGAGCAAAACATTTTTGAAGGATTGCGTCCTGCAGTCAATAAAGCAGGCCCTTTTTAGTACGTTTATCAACTACCAATTTCGCAGTTGGCGTGTGCAAGAGAGCAGGGAGGAGGGGGGGGGAGGATCTGGCGAGAAAAATGTCTAGGTTTAACGGTGTTAATATATATTTTTTTCACTTCTAGACTTAACCAGTGCATTTCGCTTTTTGGGGAAAGGGTGGAGGGGTTTACCCCGAATGCACCCCCTCCCACCCAGTTGTTGCGCCAATTTAACAGTACAAATACTACAATTTTTGGCTCGAAAAAACAAGCCGTTTTGGTGTGTCAAAACCTAAAGTCAACGTGAAACGAATCGATTTCTCTCTCTCTCTCTCTCTCTCTCTCTCTCTCTCTCTCTCTCTCTCTCTGCTTTTTTTTAATAAAGCACACTCGAGATTAAGGACAGTGAGATAGTTAAACTAAGCGATATTAACAGAAAGACTGGGGTAAATTTGACTTGAAACACATAAAACACGTTTGCAAACCCCTCCCCCCCCCCCCCCCAACAGAAAGATACAAATGGCACAGAGTAATAACTGCATCTACTGGGCGAATGAAGTCGAATTTGAGAAAATGTTGCGAATACAGCACACTCAAGTTAAGGCCAAGAAGTAGTGAGATATGAAACTCAGTTAATGCGATATTTTTTGATTAAGGGGGGGGGAGGGGTTGCACGTCATTGTCTCCCACTAGCTACACTAATGGAGCAATATATTTTTGAAGGATTGCGTCCTGCAATGAGCAAAATAAACCGATTTTAATGCGTTTATCAGCTACCAATTTCGCAGTGGTTGTGTATTAGAGGGGAGGGGGGGGGGGGGTTCTCGCCTACAAAAATCTTAAGTTCAACGGTTTTAACATTTTTTCCAACTAACAGGCTGTACCATTGCATTTTGCTTTTGTTATAGGAGGGGGTGGGAGTGGGGGCGGTGCACCCCTCTTCTTGCGCTAAAGCGACAATGCACTTTTGAAGTATTATATTCAGTCAAAGTGAAATAAGAAGAATTTGAAAAAGAAGACAGCACAGTTAAGATTACGGTCACCAAGCAGTGAGAAACAAAACTCAGTTCTTCAAGTGATATTGACGGAAAGACTGAGTCTATATTAGACTTGTACGCACATTACACACGCTTGTACACCCCAAAAATATAAATGGCATCACACAAGAATCTGCCTCTACACAGCGAAACCAGGCGAACTTCGGAGAATTTGGAGAACACAGCACTCAAGTTTAATGGCATCAAGTAATGAGAGATTAAGTCCTTTCAGCGCTAGCCACAGAAAGATTGAGTGTAAATAAGACATGTACGGACACGAAACACGCCTGTTCGCACAACAAAAAGTTATAAATTGCACTGAGAGTTTACAGTGACTGCAATTCACACACAACACGCGTACATGAGGCTTGCGAAACAGACCGGCTTACATAAAGAAACCGAAAATAATATGTCAAACAAATGACTTGGTTAAAAAAAAAAACAAGAATCTACGAAGAATAACAAACTCTAACGATTGCTTAATAAAATATGTGACACTTTGCTTCAGTTAAACAAAAATATGTACTTAAAAAAATGAAGTGGAAACTTTCTGGTATTATCGTCCACTACCAAAAGGGGTGTTGCCTTGTTTACCCTCAACTTTAACTTTGATTTTTGAGATTTATAGGCTACAAACAAAACAATAAATAACTTTAAAACGTATTTGCGATATTATTCTTCCTGCTTTAAATACAATTATACGGATATGCCACCCCAGAATCTACTAAAATGTAGGCCAAAAGGTAGACAACCACCCGGGGCCGGGTCCATTCCAACACGTGGTCGCGCTCCCCTGACACATGTGCTAGCACCTGATTGGTTGAAATGTGATATAAAAATAGATTTCACACAGATCGAAAGACGTGTACGCCTTCTGATTGGCTCTCGTTCCACGTGCTTTTCTCACACAGAGTTCATGGTAGGTAGCCACCTATATGTTGGTGTGAGAACTATTTTACACAGAAATTTTGAAGGTCTCTGTAAATTTCTGCGAAATAGGCATGTGGTCTCAGGTGAAAGAGCACGTCCTGTTTCGCAAAATGAGCCCCTTACACAAAATGCGAAACGGACCGAAATTCGGTCCGTTTCACTTTAACATTGCAACGTGATACACACCAATTCGTCTTGTTTCCCAACGAAGCCGCATCCAAACACACACACACACAGAACGCACAAACACTATATGTCTCCCCTTGGTCGGGGAGACATAACTACGGTGTCTCACCCTACTCAATGTTTGCTTTTCGGTTATTGTGTTACTGAGCTTTGACCATTCACGAGCGTGGCCTAATCCTCTATAAAACCTGACCCTCATGCATTTAAAAGTCGCTAGGAATTCGAATTCCAGCAGTTACACTTGGTTTTAGCAGATTATGAATTCAACACATCCCGCCATCCGCCCCTGCACCACCTCGAAACTGACAATCCTAGTGTTTCTTTCATGATAATTTTGTCAACCATTATTCAAAAAATCCTATTTCCTGTTTCTTTCACCTTTGTTTACCATATTAATTAATAACAAAAACACGTGGTTTTCTATTTTTAGATCATCACACGTGTTTCACGCATGTTTCCTTTTTGGGTTTGTTTTGATTTTTGTGATAGGTCTTTTCGGCAAATCATTTCATATCATTGGCGAAAATAGGGATGGCACGAAGGTGAAGGACAGCTACTTCTTTTCGTCGTTATAAAACAGCTGACCTCTGAGGAGTCCTACAAAGGCCTTTTTAACAATAATATGAAAATTATTGAATGAGACTAGTTGGAATGTAAATCTGTTGTTTATGATCATTTCCATTTCCATGGTAACAACTCTTACTCCTTGCAGACGTCAAACACGAGCGATACTTTATCTCTCCTATTGTTGTGAAATATGGGCAAATACACACAAAACGAAATTACACGTATTGTTTATAAAACCAAAACGCGCGATTAGAATAATAAATAATATCGGGTTTTATTATTATTGGAATTATTACATAGCATCATATAGTGATGTAAGTTTGTCTTGTGCCTTTACGACCTATAATTGTGTATTACTGCCTCTTGTGTGTGATTAGAATGGGCGTGCTCTAATATAAGTTTTTAAACTTCCAGCTACGCCTTTCTATTTTTCAAGCATTTAATCAAAATCATTCGAGAATTATGTTTTGACATAGCTGCATGATTTACTATGGTACTGGTATTGAATTGTTTAAAAATAGAATAAATAAAATATTAAGCAATCAATAAATGACTGCCCAGTCTGTTTCTTTCACAATGATGAGTGTACAAAACAAAGTGCTATCAAACACAGTGGCGTCATGTTCACGCGATCAAAACACGGCCGTTTGTTTACGATTTTTATTGCCTGAAAGAAACACAAGGAATGTTGTGAAGGCGTTCTTTTTTCTCTGTTTCTCTTCATCTCGTGTGTCTTTCTTTTAATCACTTATGTGTAGTTTTGTGAGTGGACGTTGTTCATTACATTGCTTTCGTTTCACTTGCTTATTTGCCATGTAACGAGCAAACAAACGGATAAAAATCTGGAGTTTTACTGAGTTATTGTTAGCGAGATAGAGACTTAAGCTTAAACTCCGATATTCAAGACAATATCGAAGACCAGTGAACACCGCCAAGTGCGATGCAGAAACAATTTATAAGGTTTTAATTAAAGGTTAGCAGTTCAGTGTTGGAATCGCCTGCCGATATTTATTTTTTAAAACTTTATGTTACTTTTTTATTTATTGAATATTTTTATCACTAAGGCATGAAATTCACTTGTTCTTATAATTTACAGATTAAAATAATGAGATAATAACATTTTCTATTTCTACGATATTCCATTTATCGGTAGTAAATAATCGACCTTTACTCGCTGTTAACTGGATTACCCGACTGCGATTTTAAAATATATTCCCACAACTGATCAATGTTAGGCAAATTTGAATCTGAAAATAAAATTTTGATTTTCTGGTAAAAGAAGACAAACTTACTCTACAAGTATATCGAGTGAATAGACAAGAAGGGCATGGGTGGTTTCCTTGTGCATGCATTCAGCATCGACGACTTCCCACAGCAGCAGGTTGGTCAGGAACGACGTCGCTCGCATAACCCACGTCGAGGCAATCTGTGGAGACAAAGAACAACATACACAGTCAGTCTATTCACGAATAAACTAACACAGGATAAGGGCAGAAAAACTTCTGTTTTAAACATATGTTACAGGCAATGTTGGAAACCCGCCATTTCACGTAATGGCAAACCAAACTGGCAAATTCGCGTAATGCCTAAAATCTTTCTGTTATTTCACGAAATAACCTTTTTTAGGCTATTTCGCGAAATAGTGGAACCATGGAATTGCATTATTTAATCAAAACATTTACCCATTACAGAAAACTGCTACGAAAAAGTACTATCACCACTAAATCTGCAAATCTCCATTAATAACCTAGTATATCTGCAATCTAAATTCTCTCGTTTTTTTCACACGGCACACTGGAGTTTTTCTGGAATTGGATGAATTTTATGCCGATTGACCAGTCATTCGTGTCACTGCCTGCCATCCAGGAAACCAGCATGTCCTTAATGTCTCCGTTTGCGTGCTCAACTTGACTTTGTGGTTGTCGCGGTTTGCCGTGTACGAGCACAAGTCGGGGCGCTAAACCTGGGCGGTAAACTCACTTACGTTGTCTGCCGTTTTAGCGGTGCTCCCGGAGCAGAGTTTCAATTCTTCTACAATAGAGAAGTACTGCTCTTTCGGTATGAAGACCGATTTGTGTTGTTCATGTAGCTTGTAGAGCTCCCGTTTCAATTTAACATCTTTAATTTCTTCCATTTTAGAATGTAATGAAAACCTCTTGAATTCCACGAAATTTATATCAAAATATTTGTGCTCCGAAAAATTCCTGAAAACCCAATCACCAAACAATAACCAGCAAATTATTAAATGAAACATTTTATAGGTTTTTGTCTCCTTCCAGAGTAGTTAACGAACCAGTTAGTTTTTCTCTCCTGAGTACATCATCTTAACTGACTTGGAATTGCACATGTGTAAAACTGCAACCTGTAATTTGGCTTTTCGTATTATTCTCATTTTAGTAATTTTAGAGATTAGCAACGACCCAGATTGCATGAGTTTAAAGTCATCAAAGACCACCTGTGATGTATTGAATTGTATTGTATTGTTCTTTAGATCCCTTTCAACTGCTATGGTCATATCGGGATCCCCCTGCCACATTATACTGAAATGGGGCATTCCAGCCCTCCTTCTAACCCTTACATGTGGAGTGCCTCACAGGGTAGCAAGGAGGAGTCCCAATTTTAAAGTCTTAGGTATGACCCGACCGGGGTTTGAACCCACGATCTTCCAGTCTCGAGGCGGACACTCTAACTACTAGGCCACCGAGGCTGGTCACCTGTGATGTAACTGCAATCTGTACTATTGGTTTCCTAACTGTATGGGATCTGAGGCAATCTCCGATGTTGAAATGAAGGTCAAGTTTTAATATTATTAATTACACAAAAAAATGACATAATATCTAACATGAAATGTTATTTGTCCATTTGTTTGTTTGTTTGTTTATTTGTTCGGTGTTACACGTCCCTCGTTCACCAACTAGGATAGGTATATTAAAACGCACTTGCTAAAGAAACAAGTGTAAAAAAAGAAGGAAGAATGAACAAATAGTAAAAGAAGAGTTAGAAAGAAAGAAATTCCGATTAGTCGCCTCTTACGGCATGCACGGAACAGAACGCAGTGGGTGTAGTCTTAAGATTACCCCACCCCACAGGGGGATACCAATCTATAAAACTAAACTTCAGGCTACATCGTGAAATGGCAAAAGATTTTAGGCATAACGCGAATTTCCCAGTTTGGATCACCATTACGTGAAATTGCGGGTTTCCAGCATTGCCTGTAACACACACACACACACACACACACACACATATATATATATATATATATATATATATATATAAACACCAGACATTTAAAAAAAATAAGAATCCGAAATAGACAAACGAGAAATCGAATGTCATAAAAATTGAATTTTTTTTCATTATTTCATCATTTTAGGTTTCATACTATAAAATAATTTATTTCCTTGCCTTAGAAAAAGAAAAAATATGAGAAGAAATGCAAATACAAATAATTTTTAAAGTCAAAATTTCAATAGGTTATTAAATACTAAACTACCAATATTTTAATAAACAGCTAAATAGCAATTTATCTTTGCAATACTTTTATTTTCTTTCGCCAAAAGATAAGAATTTACATTGTTCAACTTATTTTCTCCCATTGGAAAAAGAAAAACCAAGCATTATTGATTTATTTGACATTCGAATTATGGGTAGTCTATTCCTGAAGAGCCTACCAAAAATAACAGGTTTCTTATTTGCTTCAGATCTTATTTTAAACAATACGGTGTTATAATAGTATATACACATCAATGAGACTGGGCATCGTGAGCCTGTTCCAAACAGGCGGACTCGAGTCGAATCCACCTCATTTTGATAACAGGACAAAAATATCTAAATTCCTATTTGACGGATACATTCTTATTTTAAATAACAGGATGTTAATGCCACTCATCAGGGTGTTGACTGCAATCCTGGTATGCAGAAACCACACCCAAGGTACCCTGAATCACTTACGTTACAAGTGTACTCCTCGCATCGAAATGAAAATTCGAATGTTCAAGTACATTGGAGCCGGCCAAGAACTAGAGCCGCTAAAAAGTAGAAGTAGCACTTTAACAAGTTTGTCCAAGGACAAAGTCCCAGCTTACGAAAAGCAATAAGACCAATTCCAGCCTGCATGAGCAAGGGAATTTCCCTGAAAAATTGGGCTTAAAAAGACGAAACGGCAAAAGGCTAGTTCAATAATTAATTCAGCACCGGACCAGTTCATAGACCGATAAATGTATTCAAAGACTCGTTTCCCAGAAAAATGGGAAACAGATTTTTACCTCTGGTAGACAGGACAGTCTGCCATAGATACCTTCGAACAACGCTCGTATTTCGGACCAGTGCGCATATTTATGTAATTTGCCTAGATGCGTTGTTCTTATTCAGACAAGTGCGCATGTTTATTGATGAGCGGTTCTCATTTTGGAACAGTGCACATGTTTATTTAACTTGCGTTGATACACGGTTCGCATTTCGGACCAGCGCCCATGTTCATTTACCTTGTGTTGATGTGCAGTTCTTATTTCGGATCAGTGCGCATGTTTATTTACCTCTTGTTGATACACGGTTCGCATTTCGGACCAGCGCCCATGTTCATTTACCTTGTGTTGATGTGCAGTTTTTATTTCGGATCAGTGCGCATGTTTATTTACCTTGTGTTTATGTGCGGTTCTTATTTCGGATCAGTGGGCATGTTTATTTGCCTTGTGTAAATGTGCGGTTCTTATTTCGGACCAATGCGCATGCTTACTTAACTTGCGTTGATGCGCGGTGCTTATTTTGGACCAGTGCAAATGTTTATCCAACCTGCGTGGGCGCGTGGTTCGCATTTCGAACCACTGCGCATGTTTATTTAACGTGCGTCGATGCGCAGTTCTTATTTCAGGCCAGTGCGCACATTTCTTAAACTTGAGTTGATGCGCGCTTCTCATTCTGGAATAGTGCGCATGTTTATTTAAGTTGCGTTAATGCGCAGTTCGCATTTCGAACCAGTGCGCATGTTTATTTAACTTGCGTTGATGCACGGTTATAATTTTGGTCCAGTGTGCTTGCTTATTTAGCTTGTGTTGATGTGCGGTTCGCATGTCGGACCATTTTGGCTTGGTTTTATTGCTGTTTTAAGTCCCTTTCAGCGATCTCAGCGGTATATCAGGACTACACTGCCACATTATACTGAAATGAGCCATTCCAGTTAAAATCCCTAGGGATATCATAATTGAGCGCACAGCTAATAGGCACGAGCAGGATTCGAACCCGCACCGGCTATACACCCTGATCTGAAGACGAGCGCTCTACCAACTGAGGTACCCGCCCCCTTTCGCCCGATAGTGGAATGTCACATTTCGGACCACTGCGCATGTCTATCCAACTTGTGTCGATGTGTGGTTCTTTTTAGGACAAGTGTGCATGTTTGTTTAACTTGCGTTGATGGGCGGTGCTTATGTTGGACCAGTTCGCATGTTTAATTAACTTCCGTCGATGTGCGCTTCGCATTTCGGGCCGTTGCGCATGTTTATTTAACTTGCAATGATGCGTGGTTCTCATTTCAGACCAGTGCGCATGTTTCTTTGAGTTGCGTTGGTGCCCGGTTCTTTTGTGCAATTCGCAATTCGCATTTCGAACCAGTGCGCATGCTTAACTTGCGTTGATGCGCGGTGCTTATTTTAGACCAGTTCGCATGTTTATTTATCTTCCGTCGATACGCGGTTCACATTTCGGACTAATGCGCATGTCTATTTAACTTGCATCGATGCACAGTGCTTATTTTGGACAACTGCGAATATTTATGTAACTTGCGTTGATGTGCGGTTGTTAAATCTTGACTTCTGCGCGAACTTGCGTTTATGCACTGTAGGAGGAGAGTCATTAATTTTTTTCTTTTCAAAAATTCAAAAAAAAATAAAAAAAATTCAAAAGTTTTCCAATTCACTCAAAAAACACAAGCCGTACGCATGACCCCCTAGAGACGGCTGATATCAAAAATAAATAAACTCTGATGAAAACTGTAGAAGGAAATGCATTTTTGAATTTCTTTCTTCAAAAATTCCCTGATCGACTCAAAAACCAGAGACCCTATTCACGACACCCTAAGCATGCCTCAGACCCAAAATAAATGATACCTGATTAAAACTGTAGAAGATGCATTTTGAGGTATTTTCATCAAAAATTCCCCCAAAAATCAAAAATTTTTCAGTCGAGCCAAATAGCACAAGCCGTATGCCCGACCAAGCTAAGGATGCCTCATACCAAAAATACATTAAATCGGATAAAAACGGTAGGAGGAAATGCATTATGAAGTTTTTCTTCAAAAATTGGTTAAAAATACAAAAATTGTCGAATCGACTAAAAAGCACAAGCCGTATGCACCACCCTTAAGCGGTGTTTCATAACAAAAATAAATGAAATCGGATCACAAATGTAGAATTTAGAGATACCTTTTAAATTTTTTTCTTCAAAAATTCCACAAAAATTCAAAATTCACCCGATCGATTGGAAAAGCACAAAACTGATGCATGAACCCTTAGCGATGCCTCACACCAAAAATGACATCGGATAAAAAATGTAGGAGATAGATTTTAAAATTTTTTCTTCAAAAATTCCACAAAAATTCAAAGATCACCCGATCGATTGGAAAAGCACAAGACATACGCATGAACCGTTAGGGATGCCTCACACCGAAAATAAATGACATTGGATCAAAAATGTAGGAGGAGATACATTTTAAATTTTTTTCTTCAAAAATTCACCAAAAATACAAAAAGCATAAGCCGTACGCAAGTCCCCTAAGGGGTATCTCATACCAAAAATAAATGACATCGAATCAAAATTAGTTTTGGTATGAGGCAGTCCTAAAGAGTCCTGCATACGGCTTGTGCTTTTTTAGTCGATCGGACAATTTTTGTATTTTGGGAGGGATTTTTGAAGTAAAAATCTCGAAAATAATTCAAAATGCATATGCTCCTACAATTTTGAGTCTATGTCATTTATTTTTTCTGTGAGGTATCCCTAAGGGGTCATGTATACGGCTTATGCTTTTTCAGTCGATCGGAAAATTTTTTTATTTTGGGGGAATTTTTAAGAAAAAATTTCGAAAATAATTCTGAATGCATCAACTCCTACAATTTTCGTTGATGAGCGGTCAAGTGCACAAGTTTCCTTAGGTTGTCTTGATGCGCGGTTCGCATTTCGGACCAGTTTGCATGTTTATTTAACTTGCGTTGATGCAAGGCGCTTATTTTGGACCTGTGCATATGTTTATTTAATTTGCGTTAGCGCAGATTTCATTTCGGACCAGTGCGCATGTTTATTCAACTTGCGTTGATGAGCAGTTCGAATTTCGGACCACTGCGAATGTTTATTTAACCCACCTTGATGCGAGGTTCAGTTTCGCACCAGTGCGCATGTTTATTTAACTTACGTTGATGTGAGGTGCTTATTTTGGACCAGTGCAAATGTTTATTTAACTTACGTTGGCGCGTGGTTCGCATTTCGAACCACTGCGCATGTTCATTTAACGTGCGTCGATGCGCGGCTCTTACTTCAGGCCAGTGCGCATATTTCTTTAACTTGAGTAGATGCGCGGTTCTTATTCTGGACCAGTGCGCATGTTTTTTTAAATTGCGTTAATGCGCAGTTCGCATTTCGAACCAGTGCGCCTGTTTATTTAACTTGCGTTGATGCACGGTGCTTATTTTGGTCCAGTGTGCTTGCTTATTTAGCTTGTGTTTATGTCAGTTCGCATTTCGAACCATTGCGCAGGTTTTTTTTAACTTGCGTTAATGCTCGGTTCCTATTTCTGACCAGTGTGTTTGTTTATTTAGCTTGCGTTGATGAGCGGTTTGCATTTTCCACCAGTGCGCATGTTAATTTAACTTGTGTTGATGCGTGGTTCGCATTTTTGGACCAGTGCGCATATTTATTTGTGTTGATGTGCGGTACTTATTTTGGACCAGTGCAAATATTTATTTAACTTGCGCTGATGTGCGGTTCGCATTTCGGGCCGGTGTGCATGTTTATTTAACTTGCCTTGATATCCGGTTCGCATTTCGGACCAGTGTACTTGTTTCTTTAGGTTGCGTTGATACGCGATTTGCATTTCGGACCAGTACGCATGTTTGTTTAAGTCACGTCGATGTCTGAATCTTATGTCTATTCAACTTGTGACGATTCGTGGTTCTTTCTCCGGACCACTGCGCATGTTTATTTAACCTGCGTTGATGGGCAATGCTTATTTTGGACGAGTGCACATGTTTATTTAACTTGCGTTGATGTGCACTTCGCAGGTTAAATACTGCGGATGTTTATCAGCTTGCCTTGATATGCGGTTCGCATTTCGAACCAGTGCGCATGTTTTTTAACTTGCGTTAATGCTCGGTTCAAATTTCTGACCAGTTTGTTTATTTATCTTCCGTCGAGCCGCGATTCACATTTCGAACCAATGCGCATATCTATTTGACTTGCGTCGATGAGCGGTTCGCATTTTTCACCAGTGCGCATGATTATTTAACTTGTGCTGAAGCGTGGTTCGCATTTTATAACAGTGCACATGTTTATTTAACTTGCGTTGATGTGCGGTTCGCATTTCGGACCACTATGCACGTTTGTTTAGGTTGCGTTGATGCGCGGTTCGCATTTCGGACCACTGCGCATGTCTATTCAACTGGCGTCGATGCGTGGTTCTTTTTTCGGAGCAGTGCGCATGTTTATTTAACTTGCGTTGATGCGCGGTGCTTATTTTGGACCAGTTTGCATGTTTATTTATCTTCCGTCGATGCGCGGTTCACATTTCGAACCAATGCGCATGTTTATTTAACTTCCATCGATGCGCGGTGCTTGTTTTGAACCAGTGCGCATATTTATATAACTTGCGTCGATACGCGGTTGTTAAATCGGACTACTGCGCAAGTTCATTTAACTTGCGTTTATGCGCTGTAGGAGGAGATTCATTTAATTTTTTTTCTCCAAAATTCCGAAAAAAATCGAAAATTCCCTCAAAATGCTAAAGCAGTATGCATGACCCCCTAGAGACGACTCATATAAAAAATAAATGAAATCTGATTAAAACTGTAGGAAGAAATGCATTTTGAATCTTTCTTCAAAAATTCCCCAAAAATACAAAACTTGCCCGAACGAATAAACAAGAATGTCCAGGGACATTGTGACCAGCCGAGATCTATTGTACAAGTTTGTCCAAGGACAAAGATCCAGGTTACGAAAAGCGATAAGACCAAATCCGGCGTGCTTGAACAAGGGAAATTCCCTGAAAAATTGGGCTTCAAAAGACGAGATGGCAATGAGCTGGCTAAATAATTAATTTAGCAACGGACCCGAACATAGACCGATAAATATATACAAAGATTTGTTTCGCCGAAAAATAACTTCGAACAACGTATTGAAATTGTATCCACACATGTGTACTGCTGACATGTACTTTCGGACATACACAATTAGTTCAAGCAACAGAAACGACCAAACACATGTACCTTTTGAAAAGAAGAAAACGCCGCGTGTAAAACATCATTACTTAAGTTTATGTTTTGGTACGTATTATTTTGAGGGGTTTGTATTTCCGACCAGTGCACATGTTTATATAACTTGCGTTGATGTGCGGTTTGCATCTCGGGAAAATGCGCATGTTTATTTAACTTGCCGTTATACTCTGTTCGAATTTCGGACCAGTGCGCATGTTTATTTAGCTTGCGTTGATGTGCGGTTCGCAAAGCGAACCAGTGCGCATGTTTATTTAATACGCATTACTGCGCATGTGTACTTAACTTGCGTTGATACGTGGCTCGCATTTCAGACCAGTGAGCATGCTTATTCAACTTACGTTGATAAGCTATTCGCATTTCGGATCAGTGCGCATGTTTGTTTAGCTTGTGTTGATGCGCGTTCGACTTTTCGGACTAGTGCGCATGTTTATTTAATTTGCATTGATGAGTGGTTCGCAATTCGGACAAGTGCGCATATTTATTTCGCTTGCGTTGATGCGCTGTTCACATTTCGGACCACTGCGCATGTTTATTTAACTAGCGTTGATCAGCGTTTCTTATTTTAGACCAGTGCGCATGTTTATTTAACTTGCGTTGATAAGCGGTTCGCATTTCGGACCATTGCGCAAGTTTATTTAACTAGCGTTGATGCGCGGTTATTATTTCGGATCACTACGCATGTTCATTTAATTTGCATTGACGCGCGGTTTCCATTTTGGGCCAGTGCGCATATTTATTTAACTTGCGTCGATGCGCGGTTCGTATTTCGGGCCAATGCGCATGTTTATTCAACTTACAAGTTTTGGCGGATCGCCCAAAAAACTAGAGCGGCCAGTGCACACAAAACATAAGAGTGCAGGCTTATATTACACACTTTCAGTCGATACCTATTTAAGTTTCTTGTTTTTGTGAACAAAAACAAATGTCTCCCCGACTAAACCCATGACCCCCCCCCCCCCCCCCCCAAACTGAAACAAAATATTCATTTCTGCAAACATAACCTTCATTCATTGTAAAAATCTTAAAATAAACCAAACAGATGGTGGTCACTAAAACAGATATAAATGAGCATCTTTTTTCATCGGAGTCTGAAAGGTGGTCGCTAAAACGGGTTTTACTGTAGGCCCCTCTTATCCAGATCTGAAGTTGGTCACTATAGCAGTTTTACTGTACGTTACATTTTTATCCGGGCCTGGAAGGTGGTCAAGACAGGCAGGTTTTACCGTACGTCTTTTTACCTGAATAAGGAAGGGGTCACGACAAACGGTTCTTACCTTACATCTTTTTATCCGGGTCTTGAAGGTGGTCGGGATTTTTTTTGCTAAGCATCATCCTCCACACGCTCCCCCCCCCCCCCCGCCCCCAGCTATTTACTGTAGGTCCGACTATAAACACAACTCTAACCCTTTTACCCAAGGCAACGGTAACAGTCTGTACCCTAAGTGTAGTTATAGCCATGATAGACTACCTTGTCTTCGCACATTCCCATCGGCCAAATAGCACTAGGAAGGCATTCTTCATAACTGCGCATCAGAGATGACGCACCTCGGTGGGAGAAGGGGGAGGCATTTCGTAGGCAAAATGGTGAGCTGCTCCTCATAACACAAGATATCAGACGACCCAATTTAATAGCGAAAAATGCTTCTGCACACAATGCTAATCGATACAGCATGGCTCCTATATATAGCACATCTTAGCAGCCTAATTAAGTATGCGGTGAAAAAAAATCAATAGCTAGAGCTGCTTAGAGCTATAATACGACAATAGCATTCCATGACCTCGTAGATAACGACTCCATCATGCACCGCAACTGACACTGACCCCTGGCTGAGTGGCATGTTACGTAACAACCACAGATGAGAAATGCATAAAAAGCTCAATTTCAGGCAATAACAAATAGCAATGGACCGACAATAATGCTGTTACTGTTTTGAAGCTTTCTAAAGAATGCAGGAACACTAGAGAATCTTCGGCAAAATCTTCCGAAATCCCCAGCGCAGTTAACACCCATGCATAGATAACAAAGCAGCCAAAAATGGGGAGGTTGGGGTGGGGGGGGGGGGATGTTGACGTTATGCACCTTTCTTGATTTTCTATACGAGTTCAATAATGTTTAATAAAACCGTGTGACCTATCCGAGGAATAACTACACCAAATTTAAAGTCGATCCGACTTTCCGATGTCGAGATATTTTGCTTAAGAACAGATAACTTTTTACCTGTCAAAAGTTGAAACAGTCGTCTGACTGAACCAAGGAATATCCATATAAAATTTTAAGTCGATATGACTTTCCGTTATCGAGATATCATGCATAAAAGATCTGGTTCAAAATATACACATTTTACGTGATGACGTCATACGCCGCTTTCGTTCATTCTACGCGTGAAAAATATTTAGAGTTTCTTTCGGACCTACCAAGCAATAATCCAAAGTTTCAGTTTTCTCCGGCGTCCAACAGCTGAGAAATTTCGCACACAAGATTTTTACGCAATGACGTCATACACCCGCCCTAATCACGTGACACGCCAAAAATTGATGGAACAGTCCGGCTGACCCAAGGAATATTCATATAAAATTTGAAGTCGAAAGGACATTCCGTTATCGAGATATTTTGCACACAAGACTTTGTTTATAAAATAAAACATATTTTACGTGATGACGTCATACGCCGCATTCGTTCGTTCTACTCGCGAAAAAATTCTATAGAGTCTTTCTGACCTAACAAGCAACAATCCCACCAAGTTTCAACTTTCTCCGATGTTCAGCAGCTGAGAAATTTCGCACACAAGATTTTTACGCAATGACGTCATACGCCTGCCTTAATCACCTGACATGCGCTAAAAATTGATAGAACCCGCCGACTGACCCAAGGAATATCTATATAAAATTTGAAGTCGATAGGACTTTCCGTTATCGAGATATTTTGCACACAAGATCTTGTTTAAAATATATACATATTCTGCGTGATGACGTCATACGCCGCATTCGTTCGTTCTACTCGCCAAAAAAATCTACAGAGTCTTTCGGACCAACCAAGCAACAATCCCACCAAGTTTCAACTTTCTCCGATGTTCAGCGGCTGAGAAATTTCGCACAAAAGATTTTTACGTAATGACGTCGTACGCTTGCCCTAATCACGTGACATGCGTCAAAAGTTGATAGAACCGTCCGACCTTACCAAGGAATAATTCGATCAAGTTTCAAGTCGATCCGACGTTTCGTTCTCGAGATATCTTGCACACAACATTTTGTTCACAACAGACTGACACACACACACACACACACACATATATATACAGCTACGTCGGGAAACGAACGACGAATCGCGATTTCTTCTCCAACTCGCGAAATGTACGCCAAAAATCTAACTTCGTTATTAGGGACTTTTCAGACATAAGTTGTATATGAAAATCTCGGTAGATTTTTTTTACATTCAATTCCGAAAGCGAAAATATATAAAAGACAACAGATTAAGAGAAATTTAACAAAGCATGAACCCTGCGAAACGGAATATTTTGTTTACATAATTTGCATATTTTACACCATTTTATGATATCTGCAACTATAAGTTTGCTGTGAAACGAGACTGTGTAAAAAATGTAAACAAACCGATTTTGTTTACAAACAAAGGCCACGTGCTTTCTGTAAAAGAATATTATGGAAACACTAAATAAAAGCCAAACAAGCGTAGAGTTTGTTTTCTTTTATTTACACCATAACCCCCCTGTAATATTTATTTTCTTTCATTTCTATACATAAACTATTTAACATTAATTGAAGAGTTACAAAATATTGAAGAGCAGTACAAAAGATATTCAAACAGATGAATGTTTAAAAACATAGATTTATATTATACAGATGAAATGTTTAAAAACAAAATACAGATTTATACAGATGAATGTTTAAAAACAAAACTCTTTTAAAATAAACACAAAATACAGGAAAAATAATACAACAAAATCCTTTACTGATATAACCGTGATGTGTAAATAACCAACTCTATCTTATTTTCAAGCTCAGTGTTATGTGCACTACTTAAAATTTAATGATTGGCCGAACAAAACGTGAGGCAATGAGATATAAACCACATAAAAGCTTCCTAAAGAAAACAAAATACACAGCTGAAACTTTCAAACTAACATGCGAAATGTACGTACACAACCATGCACAAAATTTGCAAGTTTAGAGACCCTGCAACACAACTTGGGTGTACTACCCCATCTCGTGACGTTCATAAATTTAAAGTCGGTGACTTCGTATGAGAAAAATGAACTGAAAATTACACAGTTAAAACTTTCAAAATGACATGCAAAATGTACGTACAAAACCATGCGAAATGTGCGAACACCAAAATTTTTTAATCACGGAAATATCGGCAAATTTCCAAGTTTTGAGACCCTGTCACATTTGCGCGTACGCTCTTCTCGCGACGTTCATAAATTTAAAGTCGGTCACTTCGTATAAGAACAGTGAACTGCAAATCACAGGTAAAACTTTCGAACTGACAAGCGAAATGCACGTTTATACACAATCATGCGAAATGAACGTATAAACAACCATGAATATGACACGGTCTCAAACTTTTGAAACTTTTACCGATGTTTCTGTAAATAAAAACATTTTGGTGTTCGCACATTTTGCATGGTTGTGTACGTACTAAAGTCGGTGACTTCGTATAAGAAAAGTGAACTGCAAATAACACAATTAAAACTTTCAAACTGACATGCGAAATGTACGCACACAACCATGCGAAATGTGCGAACACCAAAATGTTCTTACTCACAGAAACATCAGCAAAATTTGTAAGTTTTGAGACTCTATCACATATTATTTACTCGTACTACCCAATCTCGCAACGTTCATAAACTTTGAAATTGGCCACTCCGAACAGAGAACTTTCGAACTGACAAGCGAAATGTACGCTAATACACAACCATGCGAAATGTAGTGCAACCACGCGAAATCTACGACCCAAGTATTTCTTTTTTAAATACATCGGCAAACTTGGCAGCTTTTGTGACCCTGTCACAAGAAACTTATCCGTACTACCCATCACCGCCACTTTCATAAATTTACAGTCTGTCACTTTATACGAGAAAAATCAAATGCAAATAACACACTGAAACCTGATACGCGAACGCACAGAGCCATGCGAAATGTACGAACCAAAAAACTTCTTAATATCTCGGCAAATGTGGCAGGTTTTGAGACCCCGTTACATGAAAATTGCCCGTACTACCCAGCCCCGTGACGTTCACAAATTAAAAGTCGGTCACTTCGTATAAGAACAGTGAACTGCATGGAAAAACTGATACAAAAAAAAAAAAAACTCCCCGCACTTGTGTAAACCAAAACAGAATCCCACAAACATGACATCACAGCGAAATGTCCCCAAAACAGTTTCTTTTTTTTTTCACGGATCTGAAGCTTCATCCGCCTTTTTATTTTTCTTGTAAAAATTTGAAAGGTATGCCCGCAACTGAACTTTGTCCCTGTGTCCTAAAATATCACATGCGAAATGTACGTCCACAACCATGTATGTAACACGGTCTCAAACATCGAAAATTTTGCTGATGTTTCTGTGAATTAGAACAGTTTGGTATTCGCACATTTCGCATGGTTTTGTAAGTACCAAAGTCTGTCACTTGGTGTGAGAAAAGTGACCTGTAATTAACGCAGTTAAAGCTTACGAACTGACAAGCCAAATGTACGTACACAACCATGCGAAATGTGCGAGCACCAAAATGTTCTTACTCACAGAAACATCAGCAAAATTTGTAAGTTTTGAGACCCTGCCACATATCATTTTCTCGTACTACAACATCTCGCAACGCTCATAAATTTAAAGTCGGCCACTTCTTATAGGAGCAGTGAACTGCAAATAACACAGCTAATGCTTTCGAACTGACAAGCGAAATGTACGCACACATCTACAACCATGCGAAATGTAGTGCAACCACGCGAAATCTACGACGCAAGTATTTCTTTTTTAAATACATCAGCAAACTTGGCAGCTTTTGTGACCCTGTCACATGAAACTTATCCGTACTACCCATCACCGCCACTTTCATAAATTTACAGTCGGTCACTTTATACGAGAAAAATCAAATGCAAATAACACACTGAAACCTGATACGCGAACGCACAGAGCCATGCGAAATGTACGAACCAAAACACTTCTTAATACCTCGGCAAATGTGGCAGGTTTTGAGACCCCGTTACATGAAAATTGCCCGTACTACCCAGCCCCGTGACGTTCACAAATTAAAAGTCGGTCACTTCGTATAAGAACAGTGAACTGCATGGAAAAACTGATACAAAAAAAAAACTCCCCGCACTTGTGTAAACCAAAACAGAATCCCACAAACATGACATCACAGCGAAATGTCCCCAAAACAGTTTCTTTTTTTTTTAAACGGATCTGAAGCTTCATCCGCCTTTTTATTTTTCTTGTAAAAATTTGAAAGGTATGCCCGCAACTGAACTTTGTCCCTGTGTCCTAAAATATCACATGCGAAATGTACGTCCACAACCATGCATGTAACAGGGTCTCAAACATCGAAAATTTTGCCGATGTTTCTTTGAATTAGAACAGTTTGGTATTCGCACATTTCGCATGGTTTTGTACGTACCAAAGTCTGTCACTTGGTGTGAGAAAAGTGACCTGCAATTAACACAGTTAAAGCTTTCGAATTCACAAGCCAAATGTACGTACACAACCATGCGAAATGTGCGATGACCAAAATGTTCTTACTCACAGAAACATCAGCAAAATTTGTAAGTTTTGAGACCCTGCCACATATCATTTTCTCGTACTACATCATCTCGCAACGCTCATAAATTTAAAGTCGGCCACTTCTTATAGGAGCAGTGAACTGCAAATAACACAGCTAATACTTTCGAACTGACAAGCGAAATGTGCGCACACATCTACAACCATGCGAAATGCAGTGCAACCACGCGAAATCTACGACGCAAGTATTTCTTTTTTAAATACATCGGCAAACTTGGCAGCTTTTGTGACCCTGTCACATGAAACTTATCCGTACTACCCATCACCGCCACTTTCATAAATTTACAGTCGGTCACTTTATACGAGAAAACTCAAATGCAAATAACACACTGAAACCTGATACGCGAACGCACAGAGCCATGCGAAATGTACGAACCAAAAAACTTCTTAATACCTCGGCAAATGTGGCAGGTTTTGAGACCCCGTTACATGAAAATTGCCCGTACTACCCAGCCCCGTGACGTTCACAAATTAAAAGTCGGTCACTTCGTATAAGAACAGTGAACTGCATGGAAAAACTGATACAAAAAAAAAAAAAAAAAACTCCCCGCACTTGTGTAAACCAAAACAGAATCCCACAAACATGACATCACAGCGAAATGTCCCCAAAACAGTTTCTTTTTTTTTTTTAAACGGATCTGAAGCTTCATCCGCCTTTTTATTTTTCTTATAAAAATTTGAAAGGTATGCCCGCAACTGAACTTTGTCCCTGTGTCCTAAAATATCACATGCGAAATGTACGTCCACAACCATGCATGTAACAGGGTCTCAAACATCGAAAATTTTGCCGCTGTTTCTTTGAATTAGAACAGTTTGGTATTCGCACATTTCGCATGGTTTTGTAAGTACCAAAGTCTGTCACTTGGTGTGAGAAAAGTGACCTGCAATTAACGCAGTTAAAGCTTTCGAACTGACAAGCCAAATGTACGTACACAACCATGCGAAATGTGCGAACACCAAAATGTTCTTACTCACAGAAACATCAGCAAAATTTGTAAGTTTTGAGACCCTGCCACATATCATTTTCTCGTACAACATCATCTCGCAACGCTCATAAATTTAAAGTCGGACACTTCTTATAGGAGCAGTGAACTGCAAATAACACAGCTAATGCTTTCGAACTGACAAGCGAAATGTGCGCACACATCTACAACCATGCGAAATGTAGTGCAACCACGCGAAACCTACGACGCAAGTATTTCTTTTTTAAATACATCGGCAAACTTGGCAGCTTTTGTGACCCTGCCACATGAAACTTATCCGTACTACCCATCACCGCCACTTTCATAAATTTACAGTCGGTCACTTTATACGAGAAAAATTAAATGCAAATAACACACTGAAACCTGATACGCGAACGCACAAAACCATGCGAAATGTACGAACCAAAACACTTCTTCTTAAATACCTCGGCAAATTTGGCAGGTTTTGAGACCCCGTTACATGAAAATTGCCCGTACTATCCAGCAACTTCTCAGAAGACGCCCTTTCAACAGCCGATTCCGCATTCGCTGAGAGTTTTGTGTCTTTCTCGCCCTGCGATGAATGTGTGTTAGCCGACTCTTCCCTTTTCACTGGTCTCTCTCAAAGCTCTTTTGACATGGTATCAACGCCTGTAATGACGCAATCGCTGTCCGAACTGCGTTCTTCGGATTGCGCCAGCCCTTCCCCAACGGTGACCGTAACTTCTGTGTCACGGCTTCCGATTGCACAACTGGGACATTTTCTGAAAATGTATAACACTGGTATTACAAACGCTAAATCACTGTCAATTCGTACGACAGAGACACTGACAACTTCACATCAAGTCAAAACAGCAACTACCTTTGAAAAGACAATGAAGCGCCCAGGAATAACCTTCACATTTCATTTTCAATTCAAAGCTGAATTGTACAAAACTCTTACAATCTTAGCAGTGGGCACCGATAAGCAGTCCGTCTCGCAGACAAACACAACGCACGAAAAATGTTTTGAATTCTTTCAAACTTCAGCACCTGGTTGGCTTGACCAAATCTGCACTGGTGCTACATATATCACGATACTCCTTCCGACACATCTCAGCAACAATTCTTACCCTTTATAGATGCAAAAGCATCACTTACCCAGCAACTTCTCAGAAGACGCCCTTTCAACAGCCGATTCCGCATTCGCTGAGAGTTTTGTGTCTTTCTCGCCCTGCGATGAATGTGTGTTAGCCGACTCTTCCCTTTTCACTGGTCTCTCACAAAGCTCTTTTGACATGGTTTGTATTGTTCTTTAGATCCCTTTCAACTGCTATGGTCATATCGGGATCCCCCTGCCACATTATACTGAAATGGGGCATTCCAGCCCTCCCTCTAACCCTTACATGTGGAGTGCCTCACAGGGTAGCAAGGAGGAGTCCCAATTTTAAAGTCTTAGGTATGACCCGACCGGGGTTTGAACTTTTGACATGGTATCAACGCCTGTAATGACGCAATCGCTGCCCGAACTACGTTCTTCGGATCGCGCCACCCCCTCCCCAACGGTGGCCGTAACTTCTGTCTCATGGCTTTCGATCGCTGCAACGGGGATATTGTATGAAAATGTAAACTATTTATTCTGTGCAAGCGAAATGAACAGATGTTTTAAAATTAATTTAAACTCTGAGATTTCTTCCAATGCCAATGTTTCATTCTAATGTAACAGCCGAGTCATAAACTATAACGTCCTTATTTCATCCTTGAACAATTTAAAGCTTAGCCGCACAGGACATGCATGTTCAAAATTCTGACAACAGTCCGTTTCGCTTCAGTCTTACAAGTTCCGGTTCAGTAAAATAACGAAACTGCCCTTCGGATCACACGCACACACACACAAAAAAAAAATGTCGAATGAAACGAGAAATACGCGTCAAGCAAAATATATGTTGTACATTCGTCCACCTGTAATTACCTGAAATCGGCGCAGGGATATTTTCCGCTGCTTTCTTAATCTGGCTACAGGCTTGGTTAACATCAGAACTGTCATCACTATCTTTAACCGGTCCCCCAACAATTTCACCCACAAAATGGGTCAAGTGGCCCTGATCCCTGCCGCATAACCTCTTTGCGGCTTCTGCCCAGGCCTTGATGTATCCCTTCTCGGGGTTTTTACACACCCCTTCTGCAGAAAAAAATGACGGAATGCTTGATCATTCCACATTTCATTCCATACAAGTTTAGACGCACATAAATCATTCCCAAAAACCATGCGAAAACACACTGTGCGTAAAGGAAAACGATACTTTTTTATCATTCCAAGGCGTGAGCACAAAAATGACACGTACACAATGGTAATTTCAATTTCTATTCCACGCAAGTTACAGAGAGAACAGATACCGAAGAGAAAATTTAAAAATAGGTGGTATACGAATAAGTAAAATCTGGCATATACAGTCCGTTTAGCAATGAGAACGTGCAACTGGCAATACAGGGATTCAGCACTTCATCTAAGATACTGAAAAATACAAGTCCTTTTGGGTCTGATGCTTCCGGCTAGATAATCGAACCTGCAAACTTATGAAGCACTATCATGCAAAACTCAACGGAAACGGAGATTTGCAAACCATAAAACGACAAAACAGACATTTAACCCAATCACAGGGAAGGAAAAAAAATCTGTCATTTCTTAATAACATATTACCAATTCCCACAGCCATAGGAAACAGTTTGAGCTTCCTGGGATCGGAAACTGTCTCCGGACTAAAAATGAAAGAATGTTTTGAAATCATGCATCACTCTCAGCTGCTGTAAGGACGTCACTTCTGTCCTTGTCAAGTTTTTTTCAGTTATGACAGGAGCAAAAAAAAATGTTACGATACACTGGTCTTTCAACTCTACAAAAGTACAATTTCTGCGAATAGGACGCCATCATTCCACAAGAACACGCAAAAACAAAAGGGAATCTAAATCAACCTGGTTTTACAGGACGTCCACGACCTGGAAAGGAAAGCAATAGAAACATGTTTAAGAACTTACGCAAAGTCAAAACCGCAAAACGAGACTTCTATACTTCTGTCAGGGTCCCGGCCTTCCACACGTGCACGCCACCACTTCCTTCTATACATGTGAAGCACAACGTCACCTGTTCTGTAGCGCTGCAGATCAACGAACCTCTCTGGGACCTTTTTAATCCACTCTTCCGCGGCATCTGTGAAAGCCATAGGAGAATGATCATTAGCTGAATATATTGGGAATTTGAAATAACGACAACACAATCAATAAATCTTAGCGAAACTAACCGACCAGTGACCGGATACATTTTGTGTAGCATTGTGACTTTCTATCTTTTTTTTTTTACTGCTATGGCCGTATCGGGGCCCCCTGCCACATTATTCTGATATGGGGCATTCAAAATCTCTCTAACCCTTGTATGTGGAGTGCCTCACGGAGTAGCAAGAAGGAACCCCAATCTTAGGTATGACCCGACAGCATAAGCTATAACTGCGCGAAATTGACCGATTTTTTTCACATTCTAAGAGATCATCCATGCCGTTTTTTCTTCTATCATTACATCCTAATCTCGCCTGAATTCAGCCGAAACGCAAAAATTTTCCGCGAAAGTCTAAGTGTGAATTGGCTTATTCTTTTAAGCGTTCAAGGTGGAGGGGGGGGCCAAAGCATCCGGACTGCGTTCAGGGTAGGGGGTTTAAAATTGGCAGAAGTCTGTGTACGTATTAACAGGGCTGGAAATTTGCGGGTGTCCGAGACCCTCCTTTTTGGCTACCCAGAGTCCGACTAAGCCGCAAAAAATCAGGTCTTCTTGCGCCCTATGTTATCTTAACACGGTTTGGATCCTCCCTAAATAGCTTTGGACCCTCCTTTTTCAAAGACCCGGGTCCCAAGGACCCGGATCAAAAAAGCTAGTTGCCAGCAGTGGCCACTTACAAAAAATTGTAATCCAAGAAATCCAGGAAAAGACAACATCGACAGCATTTTCAAGCGAAACTGAGCAACAATTTTCTGAGCGAACATTTCTAGACACTTAAATCCGTAAAATGAAAAGATATGTTAGCTCAGAATTTGACGCCCTCACAATTAAGCCTGTATTTTTACAGCAGCATCTTACACATTCTTAAAAAAAATGACACAAATCACATCAAACACGCTAAAATAACATTTTTTCGTGATTCACAAAATAACCGCGCTTTTAACACGTGTGTATTTACCTTTCAGGCATATCCTCATTAACTTTTTATCCACTTTTAATTTTCTCAAAAATTATCCACGTGTAACCTGGACGTTTCTGCATTGAAAGTGATGCCACCAAGAACAAAGCCGCGCGCATACACCTCGTGACAGGTTAATTTGCATACTGAGTCAAAAAAAAACATTCAAGTTCATGTACACAGTGTAGTGTTTCGCAGATAATTTCATTCCAAACCTTACCATATTTTTTTATAAACTAACACAAACTAAAAAATATCACCAAACAAGCATTTTAATGGCAGAAAACCTTTACAAAATAACGGATTATTTTGCGCGTAAACAGTAACAAGGCAAGCCAATCATAAAAGTAGTGCTCACACAATTAAAACAGCGCACAATAATATACAGTCAGCCTGTCATGAGCGTGGGAATCTCTCGCTTTTAGCCCGTTCACAGATCAAAGCAAATCTACTGCGAAATAGAGCTTCTGATACGTGTTTGAATTGGCAATTCCGCAGTGAAGGTGGACGGGGGTGTGGCAGGAGAGGGGGGGGGATCTGCGAAGCATATATGGAAGATAAATATGACATTTTTCGCGTGTAAATAGCAACAAGGCAAGCCAATCATAAAAGCAGTGCTCAAACAAATAAAACAGCGCACAATATTACACAATCAGCCTATCACATGTGCGTGAGAATCTCTCGCTTTAGCCCGCTGACAGATGCAAGCAAATCAACTGCGAATAGCCGTTTCGGTGTGTTTATCAACTGTCAATTTCGCAGTTGGCGTATACAAGAGAGGAGGAAGGGTGAGGGGGATCTGGCCGGCAATTTTTTTCTTCACTTCTAGACTTTACCAGTGTATTTCGCTTTTTGGGGAAAGGGTGGGGTTTACCCCGAATGCCCCCAACCCCGTTGTTGCACCAATTTAACAGTACAAATACTACAATTTTTGGCTCGAAAAAAAAGCCATTTTGATGTGCCAAAACGCAATGGCAACGTGAAACGAATCGATTTCTCTCTCTCTCTCTCTCTTTTTTTTTTTAAATAAAGCATACTCAAGATTAAGGACAGTGAGATAGTGAAACTCAGTTAAAGCGATAAGGGAGGGGGAGGTTTGCACGTCATTGTCTCCCACCAGCTACACTAATGGAGCAATATATTTTTGAAGGATTGCGTCCTGCAATGAATAAAATAAGCCCATTTTAATGCGTTTATCAACTACCAATTTCGCAGTGGTTGTGTACTAGAGAGGGGGGGAGGGAGTTCTCGCCTGCAATAATCTTGAGTTTAACGGTGTTAAACATTTTTTATGACTAATAGGCTTTACCATTACATTTTGCTCTTGGGACGGGGGGGGGGGCGAAGGAGGAGTGGGGGAGGTCACGCACCCTCTCTATTTGCGCTAATACAAAAATGAAATTTTGAAGTATTAGTTTCAGTCAAAGTGAAATAAGTCGAATTTGAAAAAAAAAAGACAGCACAATTAAGATTACGGTCACCAAGCAGTGAGAAACAAAACTCAGTTCAAGTGATATTGACGGAAAGACTGAGTGTATATTAAACTTGTACGCACATGACACACGCTTGTACACCCCAAAAATATAAATGGCATCACACAAGAATCTGCCTCTACACAGCGAAACCAGGCGAATTTGGGAGAATTTGGTGAACACAGCACTCAAGTTTAAGGGCATCAAGTAATGAGAGATGAAGTCAATTTCAGCGATAGCCACAGAAAGATTGAGTGTAAATAAGACATGTACGGACACGAAACACGCCTGTTCGCACAAAAAAAAGTTATAAATTGCACTGAGAGTTTACAGTGACTGCAATTCACACACAACACGCGTACATGAGGCTTGCGAAACAGACCGGCTTACATAAAGAAACCGAGAATAATATGTCAAACAAATGACTTGGTTAAAAAAAAAACAAGAATCTACGAAGAATAACAAACTCTAACGATTGCTTAATAATATATGTGACACTTTGCTTCAGTTAAACAAAAATATGTACTTTAAAAAATGAAGTGGAAACTTTCTGGTATTATCGTCCACTACCAAAAGTCGTGTTGCCTTGTTTACCCTCAACTTTAACTTTGATTTTTGAGATTTATAGGCTACAAACAAAACAATAAATAACGTTAAAACGTATTTGCGATATTATTCTTCCTGTTTTAAATACAATTCTACGGATATGCCACCCGAGAATCTACTAAAATGTAGGCCAAAAAGTAGACAACCACCCGGGGCCGGGTCCATTCCAACACGTGGTCGCGCTCCCCTGACACATGTGCTAGCACCTGATTGGCTGAAATGTGATATAAAAATAGATTTCACACAGATCGAAAGATGTCTACGCCTTCTGATTGGCTCTCGTTCCACGTGCTTTTCTCACACAGAGTTCATGGTAGGTAGCCACCTATATGTTGGTGTGAGAACTATTTTACACATAAATTTTGAAGGTCTCTGTAAATTTCTGCGAAATAGGCATGTGGTCTCAGGTGAAAGAGCACGTCCTGTTTCGCAAAATGAACCCCTAACACAGATTTGCGAAACGGACGACCCGACCAAAATGCGAAACGGACCGAAATTCGGTCCGTTTCACTTTAACATTGCAACGTGATACACACCAATTCGTCTTGTTTCCCGACGAAGCCGCATCCACACAGACACACACACACACGTACACACATACACACACACAGAACGTACAAACACTATATGTCTCCCCTTGGTCGGGGAGACATAATTAGTTTTTCAATAGGGGCCTTACTGGAGAAGAATCGCACAAAATTGGAAAGGAAATCAATCAAAATTGTTGGAGAAGAAGCATTTTCAAAATTAAACGCCAATAAATTAAAAAATACCCCTCATATGGCCAACTTTTGGCGGATCGACAAAAAGAGTAATTTTTCAAAAGAGAACTACTTAGAGAATAATCGTACAAAATTTGAAGAAAATCTGATCAAAATTGTGTGAAAAAAAAACATTTTGAAAATTGGTGACCATAAAATCACAAATGTCAGCAATTTGGCCAATTTTTGCCAGATCGCCAAAAAGAGTAAATTTTCAAGAAAGGCCTACTTAGAGAACAATAGCACAAAATTGGAAAGGAATCCGATCAAAATTGTGGAAGAAGAAGCATTTTGGAAACTAGGCACCAACAAATTAAAAATGCCCCCATTTGGCCAATTTTTGGCGGATCGCCAAAAAGAATCATTTTTGAAGAGAGGTCTAACTAGAGAGCAACTATCCAAAATTGGAAAGGAATCCGATCAAAATTCTGGGAGAAGAAGCAATATGAAAATTTGACACCAAAAAATTAAAAAATGTCCCCCATTTGGCCAATTTTTGGCGGGTAGCAAAAATGAGTAATTTTTCAAAAGAGGCCTACCTAAGAAATATTCGTGCAAAATTTGAAGAAAATCTGATCAAAATTGTGGGATAAGAAGCATTTTGAAAAATGGCAACCACAAAATTACAAATGTCCCCCATTTGGTGAATTTTTGGCGGATAGCCAAAAAGAGTAATTTTTCAAGAGAGGTCTACCTAGAGAACAACTATCTAAAATTGGAAAGGAATCCGATCAAAATTGTGGGAGAAGAAACAATTTGAAAATTTGACACCAAAAAATTAAAAAATGTCCCCCATTTAGCCAATTTTTGGCGGATCGCCAAAATGAGTAATTTTCAAAAGAGGCCTATCTAGGGAATACTCGCGCAAAATTTGAAGAAAATCTAATCAAAATTGTGGGATAAGAAGCATTTTGAAAATTGGCAACCACAAAATTACAAATGTACCCCATTTGACCAATTTTTGGCGGATCGCCAAAAAAGAGTAATTTTTCAAGAGAGGCCTTTCTAGAGAACAACTATCCAAAATTGGAAAGTAATCCGATCAAAATTGCGGGAGAAGAAGCAATTTGAAAATTTGACACCAAAAAAACCAAATAATGTCCCCCATTTCCCAATTTTTGGCGGATCGCCAAAATGATTAATTTTTTAAAAGAGGTCTACCTAGGGAATATTCGTGCAAAATGTGAAGAAAATCTGATCAAAATTGTGGGAGAAGCCTTTTGAAAATTGGCAACCGAAAAATTTCAAATGTCCCCCATTTAGCCAATTTTTGGCGGATCGCCAAAAAAAAAAGTTTTAAAGAGAGGCCTACCTAGAGCACATTCGTGTAAAATTTGAGAGGAATCCGATCAAAACTGAAGGAGAACAAGCATTTTAAGTAAAAGTTTACACACGTACATCCGTACATACAGACGACGGATACCCCTCTATTGATAGGATAAGACCAGCCCGACATAGTCGGCTGGTCTAAAAAGCACAAGCCGTATGTACGACCCTTTAGGGGTGCCTCATACCAAAAATAAATCAAATCGGATAAAAAATGTAGAAGGAGATATATTTTTAAAATTTTCTTCAAAAATTCCCCAAAAAATCAAAAATCACCCGATCGACTAAAAAAGCACAAGAAGTATGCACGACCGCTTAGGGATGCATCACACCAAATATAAATGACATCGAATCAAAATTGTAGGAGTAGATGCATTTTGAATTATTTTCCAAATTTTTGCGTAAAAAATTCCCCAAAAATACAAAAATTGTCCGATCGACTAAAAAACACAAGCCGTATGCGCGACCCTTTAGTGGTGCCTCATATCAAAAATAAATCAAATCGGATAAAAAATGTAGGAAGAGATACGTTTTAAAAATTTTTCTTCAAATATTCCCCAAAAATTCAAAAATCACCCGATCACTAAAAAAAGCACAAGCCGTATGCATGACTTAGGGATGCCTCATACCAAAAATAAATGACATCGGATCAAAATTGTAGGAGGAGATGCATTTTGAACCAAAATTTACTAAGTAAACAACTAACTAACGACCTAATTAACTAACTAACTAACGGACGCCGCCCGCAAACCGATAGGAATAGCCCAGCTTACGCGTAACGTAAGCTGGGCTAAAAATGTAGCAGGAGATACATTTTAAAAGTTTTTCTTCAAAAATTCCCCAAAAATTCAAAAATCATCCGATCGACTGAAAAAGCACAAGCCGTATGAATGACGCTTAGGGATGCATCACACCAAAAATAAATGACATCGAATCAAAATTGTAGGAGTAGATGCATTTTGACTTATTTTCCAAATTTTTGCTTAAGAAATTACCCAAAAATACGAAAATTGTCCGATCGACTAAAAAAGCACAAGCTGTATGCGCGACCCTTTAGTGGTGCCTCATACCAAAAATAAATCAAATCGGATAAAAAATGTAGGAGATACGTTTTAAAATTTTTTCTTCAAAAATTCCCCAAAAATTAAAAAATCACCCGATCACACCAAATATCAGTGTCTCCCCCTCCACACACACATAAACCGCATGTTGCATGGCAAAGGTCATTGGTTCTATGTTTTTATACGGGATACTTTGAGGACTTACTGAATTATTTTGTTCTTCACATACGCCTATAGTTAATCTGTAGCTAACCTGGCACATAACTATAGATACATTCTATAAAGTCATCGGATGGTTGTAAAACCGCTGTTCTGAAGAACAACACAGCAAATGTGCTCAGGTGGCCTTTTTTAGACATTCTAAATCTCAACTTCCGACACAAAAAGCAGCACAACACATGTCATTATAAAGTCGACATATGCACCTATATTAGACGAAAAATACACGCGCAATCACGAGCCATTAATGGCTGATTACACACAGGTAATTAATGACTGACTACGCAAGGGTAAGTGTGCGCCATCAAGGACTTGCTTACTGGTTTGACGCCGACCAAGCTGCACCTGCAGGCTTGTGGAGAACATCTGACCACCCAGTCTGGCACTCTGTCAATGACATCACACAATGCCACCATCTCACTGTACTGGTAATCGGGAAACAATACGTCTACCTCTGTTCCTTCTTCTTCACTGAAACCAAATACACACAATTAAATTTACACAAGGTTTTAAATCTAACAGACAATTCCTACAATTTCCAAGAGCAGAACATATTTTTTTGAGGGGTGGGCTGTGTTGAGCAAAATTGTGTACAAATTTGAATACTTTTCCGACAAAATTTTCGCCAATTCTTGGGATTCTTGGGATGTTTTATCTAGTTCTAGAAGGTGGTCACTAAACAGGTTTTACTGTATGTCTTTTTTTGTCCGGTTCCAGAGGGTGGTTGCTAAACAGGTTTTACTGTACGTGTTTTTATCCCGGATTCGAAATTGGCCATTACAGCAGTTTTACTGTATGTACTGTTTTATCCGAGTTTGGAAGGTGGTCAAGACAGACAGGTTTTACCATACGTCTTCATTAGAAACTGGAAAGTGGTCACTACAAACAGGTTTTATTTTAGTCTTTTTATCCGGACCTTGAACGTGACAGTTATTACAAATCGGTTACCATTTTATTTATTATTTTATTTTATTTATTTAGTTTTTTTTTTTGCTCACCTTAAACCCCCTCTCCCCTGCTGTCTAATGTAGATACGACTCTAAAGGCAACCCTAACCATTTTAGCCAACATTACGGTAAGGCTTTGTACACCAAGTGTAGTTGCAGCAATAATTATACCTTGTCCATGTATATTCCCATCGGCCAAAAAGCACTAAAAAGGTATTCTTCATAAATGTGTAACACGGTGGGAGAGTTGGGTGCATTTTGGTGTCAAAATCGTGCGCTGTTTGTCATAACACAAGACATTAAAGGTCTACTTGAAAGTGAAAGCTACTTCCAGATACTGCCCAAACACCGCGAACCATAAGGCAACTAGACCGAATTTCGCTACACGTAGCGAAATGACACCCACTTGCAATGGTACAATCTATCTGGTCAAAGACACATTTTTCAGTCTTTACACATAATTGTCAGCTTCCGAATTATTATCATGAACAAGGACATCGAAGTAAATATAATGTAATCTCAAATAATCAAATTCAGTTTTCTAACCATTTTTGAGATAATGGACAACTTCCGGTTTTTTACCTTGACCATGACGGAGGAGGTCAAGGTCACTGAGGTGCTTCTTATATAACGTCTTTTAGGCCCAAAGGGTAAGAAATAAGCTAAAAATCGTTCTATCTCTAACCCTTTTCGAGATAATAGTCAACTTCCAGTTTTTGACCTTGACCATGACGGAGGAGGTCAAGGTCACCGAGGTACCTCTTATATAACGCCTTTTAGGCCCAAAGGGTCGAAAATAGTGGTGTGCCTTATATTCGAATATTCGATTCGTTTTGACAGGGTTTGAACCCTAAAATTGGGTTCGAATATTCGAAAACTTTAAGTATTTAGTTTTCTTTACTATTTGACCAAACCACTGACGCCAATTCATTTTGAAGTTATGCAAAACTTGTATCAAATAAAATGGCAAATTATGCCACGCATGCATGCATACGGTAATGCATGCTTGGAATCGAGTTTTATCTACAAAGAACTATTTCATAGGAAAATCAAAATATCCAAGGGGATCCCTTGAGATCTGCAAGGACAGCATACAGTAAAGCATTTTAAACACTATGTTCGCGGAACGTACGGCGCGTTTCCCAGTGAGCTAGAACTTGTTATTGCCACGATCGACACACGCTATAATCAAGAAAGAGACACGGTTTTTGACCTTGACCATGACGGAGGAGGTCAAGGTCACCGAGGTACCTTTTATACAACGCCTTTTAGGCCCAAAGGGTCGAAAATAAGCTCAAAATCTCTAACCGTTTCCGAGATAATGCACAATTTTTCTCTAACGGATTTTTTAATATACAAAAGTCACATGACCTTGACCTTGACACTGAATGTCCAGATTCCATCCATGTTGTTACTCCCTACTGACACCGTAAACGTGTTGAAACAAGGGTTTGAGCGCTATTTCCAACAATTTTTCGTGATGAAAAAGGTTTTTGAAAAAATATTTTGACCTCAAATATTTTGAAGGTCAAGGTCATAAAATTTTGCGGAATTCAAGACAACTCATTACCCTCTATGTCTCTGCCAAATGCCGTCTTTCTACTACAAACCGTGTAGGAGGAGTTTTCTGGAAACCACTTTGAGGTAAAAAAAACTTTGACCTCGATTTGACCTTGACCTTCAAGGTCAAGGTAAAAAAAATTGCGGATTTCATGACATCTCATCACCCTCTATCTATGTGCCAAATTTCATCGTCCTACGTCAAATAGCGTAGGAGGAGTTTTCTAGAAACCTCCGTGACGGAAAAAAAGAAGGAATAAACAGCCAGAATTATTTGCAAAGCATACCCATTTGCAAACTATGTTTGCAAGTGGGAATTATTCCCATATATGAGACAGCTTGGTATCCAAATGAAAATAAATTAACAGCTGTAGTGGAGTAACGCACAAAAAGACAATTACGCGAAATGTACGAAATGATCGTTAATTATGTTGCAAATGCTTTCAAGCATAACAAAACAATGCAGAAACATTGCAGAATCTTCTGGTTTGATTTATTCTCACTTGGCATTGAAAATGCCAAATGGGGATGGATTGCCTCGAATTCTTCACCTATTTTTTTCCTCCCTTTTTTTCTTCTTCCGCCGAATCGGTTACCAGACATCTCCTCCGAGACCGCTGAAGCTAGACCAACCAAACTTGACACATATATGGAGGGTCATCTGAAGTGGTGCAACTGATAAAAATTTTTGACCTTGACCCTACTGGTCAAAGCCAAATCGCGAAAAAGGTCAATCGGTTTCCAGACATCTACAGCAACGCCATTGAAGCTAGAAAACCCAAACTTGGCACATATATAAAGGGCGATGTGATCTGAAGCAACCGATAAAAAATTTTGACCTTGACCTTGATCTTGAAATCGCGAAAAACGTTATTTAAGAAAAACAATGATTTATCTCGAAAACGTAAGAGAGACAGAGCAATTCCGACCTCATTTTCGACTTCCACTCCCTATACGACGATACATAAGGTATAACTTCAAGTGTACTTGACCTCCAGGTCATTTTCGAGCAACAAACCGGAAGTTGGCCTTTATCTCGAAAACGGTAAGAGATAGAGCAATTCTGACCTCATTTTCGACCTCCACCACCTATACGACGATACGTAAGGTATAACTTCCGGTGTCCTTGACCTCTAGGTCACTTTTGAGTACCAAAAAGGAAGTTGGTCTTTATCTCGAGAACGGTAAGACATAGAGGAAATTTTTGGCCTTGACCTTACCGGTATAGTTAGTAGTAATTAGGAGGATGTTCTACATTCTGACATGCGAAAATTGTTAACAAACTGCAATATCATCTACCTTCCGTTTTAAGTTATCATTCCAAGTGGGGCTAATTCGCTGTGCGTCCCTTTCAGAGATCTCAGCGCTATATCAGGACTACCCTGCCACATTATATTGAAATGTGCCATTCCATTTTGAATCCCCAGGGGATCATAATTGAGTGCACAGCTAATAGGCACGAACAGGATTCGAACCCACACCGGCTATACATCCTAGATCTGAAGACGAGCGCTCTACCGACTGAGCTGCCCGCCCTCTTGTTTTCAAGTCTGTCTGAAGAGGGCAGCTGCCTACTATCTGCGATGCATTTTACTTCACACATTAGAAACTAGAGCGGCCAGTGCACACAAAACATGAGAGTACAGGCTAATCTTATACACTTTCAATCGATACCTACTTAGTTTCTTGTTTTTGTAAACAAAAACAAATGTCTCCCCGACTAAACCCATAATCCCCACCCCCAAAAAAAATCTTTTTTTTTTTAATCACTGAAATAAAATATTCATTTCTGCAAACATAACCACAATTTATTGTAAAAAATTCACAATAAACAAAACAGATGGTGGTGACTAAAACAGATATAAATGGACGCAAATCCCCAGCGTAGTTAACAACTATACTTAGTTAACAAAGGAGTCAAAAAAGGGGCAGGCGGGAGGGGGGTTGTTGACGTTATGCACCTTTCTTGATTTTCTATACACGTTTAATAATATTTAACCAAAACCTTGCGACTTATAAGAGGAATAACTACACCAAATTTAAAGTCGATCCGACTTTCCGATGTCGAAATATTTTGCTTAACAACAGATAATTTTTTAACCGTCAAAAGTTGAAACAGTCGTCTGACTGAATCAAGTTTTAAGTCGATATAACATTATGCATACAAGTTCAGCTTCAAACTATATGCATATTTTACACGATGACGTCATACGCCGCAATCGTTCGTTCTACTCGCGAAAAAATTTGTAGTTTCTTTCGAACCTACCAAGCAACAATCCCAACAAGCTTCAACTTTCTTCGATGTTCAGCAGCTGAGAAATTTTGCACACAAGATTTTTACGTAATGACGTCATACACCTGCTCTAAACATGTGACATCAGTGAAAAGTTGACAGAACCGTCCGACTGACCCAAGGAATATCCATATAAAATTTGAAGTCGATAGGACTTTCCGTTATCGAGATATTTTGCACACAAGATCTTGTTTATAATACATACATATTTTACGTGACGATGTCATACGCCGCATTCGTTCGTTCTACTCGCGAAAAAATTCTACACAGTCTTTCAGACCCACCAAGCAACAATCCCAACAAGTTTCAACTTTCTCCGATGCTCAGCGGCTGCGATAATTTGCATACAAGATTTTAACGTAATGACGTCATACGCCTGCCCTAATCACGTGACAGGCACGAAAAGTTGACAGAACCGTCCAACCTAACCAAGGAATAAATCGATCAAGTTTGAAGTCGATAAGACGTTTCGTTCTCGAGATATCTTGCACACGACATTTTGTTCACAACACATACACACACATACACACACATATACAGGTATGTCGGGAAACAAACGACGAATCGCGATTTCGTGTCCAACTCGCGAAATGTACGCCAAAAATCTAACTTCGTTATTAGGGACTTTTCAGACATAAGTTGCATATGAAAATCTCGGTAGATTTTTTTTACATTCAATTCCGAAAGCGAAAATATATAAAAGACATCAGATTAAGAGAAATTTAACAAAGCATGAACCCTGCGAAACGGAATATTTTGTTTACATAATTTGCATATTTTACACCATTTTTTGATATCTACAACTGTAAGTTTGCTGTGAAATGAGACTGTGTAAAAAATGTAAACAAACCGATTTTGTTTATAAACAAAGGCCACGTGCTTTCTGTAAATGAATATTAGGGAAACACTAAACAAAAGCCAAACAAGCGTAGAGTTTGTTTTCTTTTATTTACACCATAACCCCCTGTAATATTTATTTTCTTTCATTTTTATACATAAACTATTTAACATTAATTGAAGAGTTACAAAATATTGAAAAGCAGTACAAAAGATATTCAAACAGATGAATTTTAAAAAACATAGATTTATACAGATGAATGTTTAAAAACAAAACTCTTTTAAAATAAAACCAAAATACAGGAAAAATAAAACAACAAAATCCTTTACTGATATAACCGTGATGTGTAAATAACCAACTCTATCTTATTTTCAAGCTCAGTGTTATGTGCACTAATTAAAATTTAATGATAGGCCGAAAAAACGTGAGGCAATGAGATATAAACCACATAAAAGCTTCCTAAAGAAAACAAAATACACAGCTGAAACTTTCAAACTAACATGCGAAATGTACGTACACAACCATGCACAAAATTTGCAGGTTTAGAGACCCTGCAACACAACTTGGGTGTACTACCCCATCTCGTGACGTTCATAAATTTAAAGTCGGTGACTTCGTATAAGAAAAATGAACTGAAAATAACTAAATTAAAACTTTCAAACTGACATGCGAAAAGTACGTACAAAAGCTACATGAAAAACCATGCGAAATGTGCGAACACCAAAATTTTTTAAGCACGGAAACATCGGCAAATTTCCAAGTTTTGAAACCCTGTCACATTTGCGCGTACGCCCTTCTCGCGACGTTCATAAATTTAAAGTCGGTCACTTCGTATAAGAACAATGAACTGCAAATAACAGGTAAAACTTTCGAACTGACAAGCGAAATGCGCGTTTATACACAATCATGCGAAATGAACGTATAACAACCATGTATGTGACACGGTCTCAAACTTTTGAAAATTTTGCCGATGTTTCTTTAAATAAGCACATTTTGGTGTTCGCACATTTTGCATGGTTGTGTACGTACTAAAGTCGATGACTTCGCATGAGAAAAGTGAACTGCAAATAAAACTTTCAAACTGACATGCGAAATGTACGCACACAACCATGCGAAATGTGCGAACACCAAAATTTTCTTAATCACGGCAACAACGGCAAAATTTCCAAGTTTTGAGGCTCTGTCAGATACCCTTTGCTTGTACTACCCAATCTCGCAACGTTCGTAAACTTTGAAATTGGTCACTCCGAACAGAGAAGTTTCGAACTGACAAGCAAAATGTACGCTAATACACAACCATGTGAAATGTAGTGCAACCACGCGAAATCTACGACGCAAGTATTTCTTTTTTTTTAAATTCATCGGCAAACTTGGCAGCTTTTGTGACCCTGTCACATGAAACTTATCCGTATTACCCATCACCGCCACTTTCATAAATTTACAGTGTGTCACTTTATACGAGAAAAATCAAATGGAAATAACACACTGAAACCTGATACGCGAACGCACATAACCATGCGAAATGTACGAACCAAAACACTTCTTAATACCTCGGCAAATTTGGCAGGTTGTGAGACCAAGCTGCATGAAAATTGTCCATACTACCCAGCCCCGTGACGTTCATAAATTAAAAGTCGGTCACTTCGCATAAGAACAGTGAACTGCATGGAAAAACTGACAAAAAAAACTCCCCGCACTTGTGTAAACCAAAACAGAATCCCACAAACATGACATCACAGCGAAATGTCCGCAAAACAGTTTCTTTTTTTTTAAACGGATCTGAAGCTTCATCCGAATTTTTATTTTTCTTGTAAAAATTTGAAAGGTATGCCCGCAACTGAACTTTGTCCCTGTGTTAAAATATCACATGCGAAATGTACGTCCACAATCATGTATGTAACAGGGTCTCAAACTTCGAAAATTTTGCCGATGTTTCTGTGTATTAGAACATTTTGGTATTCGCACATTTCGCATGGTTTTGTACGTACCAAAGTCTGTCACTTGGTGTGAGAAAAAAGACCTGCAATTAGCGCAGTTAAAGCTTTTGAATTGACAAGCCAAATGTACGTATACAACCATGCGAAATGTGCGAACACCAAATTGTTCTTACTCACAGAAACATCAGCAAAAGTTGCAAGTTTTGAGACCCTGTCACATATCATTTTCTCGTACTACATCATCTCGCAAAGCTCATAAATTTAAAGTCGGCTACTTCTTATAAAAGCAGTGAACTGCAAATAACACAGCTAATACTTTCGAACAGACAAGCGAAATGTACGCACACATCTACAACCATGCGAAATGTAGTGCAACCACGCGAAATCTACGAAGCAAGAATTTCGTTTTTTTGACACATCGACAAACTTGGCAGCTTTTGTGACCCTGTCACATGAAACTTATCCATACTACCCATCACCGCCACTTTCATAAATTTACAGTCGGTCACTCTATACGAGAAAAATCAAATGCAAATAACACAATGAAATCTGATACGCGAACGCACATAACCATGCGAAATGTACGAACCAAAACACTTCTTAATACCTCGGCAAATTTGGCAGGTTTTGAGACCAAGCTACATGAAAATTGCCCGTACTACCCAGCCCCGTGACGTTCATAAATTAAAAGTCGGTCACTTCATATAAGAACAGTGAACTGCATAAAAAACTGATACAAAAAAAAAAAAAAAAACTCCCCGCACTTGTGTAAACCAAAACAGAATCCCACAAACATGACATCACAGCGAAATGTCAGCAAAACAGTTTCTTTTTTTTAAACGGATCTGAAGCTTCATCCGCCCTTTTATTATTCTTGTAAAAATTTGAAAGGTATGCCCGCAACTGAACTATGTCCCTGTGTCCTAAAATATCACATGCGAAATGTACGTCCACAACCATGTATGTAACAGGGTCTCAAACTTCGAAAATTTTGCCGATGTTTCTCTTAATTAGAACAATTTGGTATTCGCACATTTCGCATGGTTTTGTACGTACCAAAGTCTGTCACTTGGTGTGAGAAAAAAGACCTGCAATTAACGCAGTTAAAGCTTTCGAATTGACAAGCCAAATGTACGTACACAACCATGCGAAATGTGCGAACACCAAATTGTTCTTACTCACAGAAACATCAGCAAAATTTGCACGTTTTGAGACCCTGTCACATATCATTTTCTCGTACTACACAATCTCGCAACGCTCATAAATTTAAATATTTTCGAACTGACAAGCGAAATGCATGCACACATCCACACCCATGCGAAATGTAGTGCAACCACGCGAAATCTACGAAGCAAGAATTTCGTTTTTTGACACATCGACAAACTTGGCAGCTTTTGTGACCCTGTCACATGAAACTTGCCCGTACTACCAATCGCCGCCACTTTCATAAATTTACAGTCGGTCACTTTATACGAGAAAAATTAAATGCAAATAACACATTGAAACTTTCATTTGATACGCGAACGCACATAACCATGCAAAATGTACGAACCAAAACACTTCTTAAATACTTCGGTCAATCTGTTAGGTTTTGAAACCCCGTTACATGAAAATTGCCCGTACTACCCAACCCCACGACGCTTAAAAATTTAAAGTCGGTCACTTCGTATTAGAACAATGAACTGCATGGGAAAAGTGATACAAAGAAAATTCCCCGCATTTGTGTAAACCAAAACAGAATCCCAAAAACACCACACCACAGCGAAATGTCCCCAAAATAATCTCTTTTTTTAAACGGATCTGAAGCTTCATCCGCCCTTTTTGTTTCTTGTAAAAATTTGAAAGGTATGCCCGCAACTGAACTTTACCCCTGTGTCCTAAAATATCACATGCGAAATGTACGTCCACAACCATGTTTGTAACAGGGTCTCAGGCTTGGAAAATTTTGTCGATGTTTCTGTGAATAACTACACTTTGATGCTCGCACATTTCGCATGGTTTTGTACTTACAAAGTCGGTCACTTGGTGTGAGAAAGTGAATTGCAAATAACACAGTTTAAAAGCTTTCGAACTGACAAGCGAAGTTTACGTACACACCCATAGCCATGCGAAATATAGTGCATCCACGCGAAATCTACGAAGCAAGTATTTTTTTTTTAAATACATCGGCAAAAACTTGGCAGCTTTTGTGACCCTGTCACAGGAAACTTGCCCGTACTACCCATCGCCGCCACTTTCATAAATTTACAGTCGGTCACTTTATAAGAGAAAAGTCAAATGCAAACTAGAGCAGTGTGCATAGGCCACATATTCCCCACAGGCAATGCTCTACCACATCCCTCAAAACACATGTCGCAATTTCATGTCCAGCAAATACATCCGCATCTACCCCTCCAGGCCTCTCTACCATCCTGCAAGTCCAGCAGCTTCTGCAACAAAACAAAATGACAGACATGAGAGTTACACAAGCAAATGGTAAATGCATTTATGTGATATAAGCGAAGACCTGGAGGGCCACTACTGCTGCTGCCGTACTTGGATTTTGCAAGTGAAATCCTGCTCAGGTAGTGCTTAAGCAATACCTAAGCAGGATTTCACATACAAAATCCAAATAGGACAGCAGCAGTAATTGCCCTCCAGGTCTTCCGGAATCACAACAGTGGGCATTGATAAGCAGTCCGTTTCGCCGACAATCATAACGCACGAAAAATGTTTTGAATTCTTTAAAATGCCAACATCTGGTTGGCTTGACCAAATCTGCACAAGTGCTACATATATCACGATACTCCTTCCGACACATCTCAGCAACAATTCTTACCCTTTATAAATGCAAAAGCATCACTTACCCAGCAACTCAGAAGACGCCCCTTCAACAGCCGATTCCGCATTCGCTGAGAGTATTGTGTCTTTCTCGCCCTGCGATGAATGTGTGTGTTCCCCCTCTTCCCTTTGGTCTCTCACAAAGCTCTTTTGACGTGGTATCAACGCCTGTAATGACGCAATCGCTGCCCGAACTACGTTCTTCGGATTGCGCCACCCCCTCCCCAACGGTGGCCGTAACTTCTGTGTCATGGCTTTTGATCGCTGCAACGGGGATATTGTATGAAAATGTAAACCATTTAATCTGTGCAAGCGAAATGAACAGATGTTTTTAAAATTAATTTAAACTCTGTGGTTAATTTTCTTCAAATGCCAATGTTTCATTCTAATGTAACAGCCGAGTCATAAACTATAACGTCCTTATTTCATCCTTGAACAATTTAAAGCTTAGCCGCACAGGACATGCACGTTCAAAATTCTGACAACAGTCCGTTTCGCTTCAGTCTTACAAGTTCCGGTTCAGTAAAATAACGAAACTGCCCTTCGGATCACACTCACACAAACCAAAAAAATGTCGAATGAAACGAGAAATACGCGTCAAGCAAAATATATGTTCTATATTCTTCCACTTGTAATTACCTGAAATCGGCGCAGGGATATTTTCCGCTGCTTTCTTAATCTGTCTACAGGCTTGGTTAATATCCGAACTGTCATCACTATCTTTAAGCGGTCCCCCAACAATTTCACCCACAAAATGGGTCAAGTGGCTCTGATCCCTGCCGCATAACCTCTTTGCGGCTTCTGCCCAGGCCCTGATGTATCCCTTACCGGGATTTTTACACACCTCGTCTGCAGAAAAAAATGACGGAATGCTGAATCATTCCACATTTCATTCCATATAAATTTAGACGCACATAAATCATTCCGAAAAACCATGCGAAAACACACTGTGCGTAAAGGAAAACGATACCTTCTTATCATTCCAAGGCCTGAGCACAAAAATTACACGTACACAATGGTCATTTCAATTTCCCTTCCACGCAAGTTACAGAGAGAACCGATACCGAAGGGCAAATTTAAAAATAGGTGGTATAAGGAATAAGTAAAATCTTGTATATACAGTCCGTTTAGCAATGAGAGCGTGCAACTGGCAATAGAGGGATTCAGCACTTCATCTAAGATACTGAAAAAATACAAGTTTTTCGGGTCTGATGCTTTCGGCTAGATAATCGAACCTGCAAACTTATGAAGCACTATCATGCAAAACTCAACAGAAACGGAGACTGGCAAACTATAAAACGACAAAACAGACATTTAATCCAATCACAGGGAAGGAAAAAAATCTGTCATTTCTTAATAACATATTACCAATTCCCACAGCCACAGGAAACGGTTTGAGCTTCCTGGGATCGTAAACTTTCTCCGGACTAAAAATGAAAGAATGTATCACTCTCAGCTGCTGTAAGAAGGACGTCACTTCTGTCGTTGTCCAGTTTTTATTTCAGTTATTACAGGAGCAAAAAAATGCTACAATACACTGGTCTTTCAACTCTACACAAGTATAATTTCTGCGAATAGGACGTCATCATTCCACAAGAACATGCAAAACAAAAGGGAATCTAAATCAACCTGGTTTACAGGACGTCCACGACCTGGAAAGGAAAGCAATAAAAGGACGTCCACGACCTGGAAAGGAAAGCAATAAAAAAATGTTTAAGAACTTACGCAAAGTCAAAACCGCAAAACGAGACTTCTATACTTCCGTCAGGGTCCCGGCCTTCCACACGTGCAGGCCACCGACTTCCTTCTGTACATGTGAAGAACAACGTCACCTGTTCGGTAGCGCTGCAGATCAACGGACTGTTCTGAGACCTTGGCCTTTTTAATCCACCCTTTTTTCCGCAGCATCTGTGAAAGCAATAAGAGAAATATCATTAGCTGAATATATTGGGAATTTGAAATAAAGACACCACAATCCATAAATCTTAGCGAAACTAACCGACAAGTGACGGGATACATTTTGTGTAGCATTGTGATTTTCGATCTTTTTTTTACTGTTATATGGCCATATCGGGGCCCCCTGCCACATTATCCTGGTATGAGGCATTCAAAATCTCTCTAACCGTTGTACATGGAGTCCCTCACGGACTAGCAAGAAGGAATCCAAATCTTAGGTATGACCCGACAGCATAAGCTATAACTGCGCGAAATTGACCGATTTTTTTTACATTCTAAGAGACCATCCATGCCGTTTGTTTTCTATCATTTACATCCTAATCCCACCTGAATTCAGCCGAAACGCAAAAAATTTCCGCTAAAAGCTAAGTGCGAATTGGCTTATTCTTTAAGCGTTCAAGACGGAGAGGGGGGGGGGGGGTCAAAGCATCCGGACTGCGTTCAGGGCAGGGGTTTAAAATTGGCAAAAGTCTGTGTACGTATTAACAGGGCTGGAAATTGGCGGGGGTCCGAGACCCTCCTTTTTGGCTACCCAGAGTCCGACAGAGCCGCAAAAAATCAGGTCTTCTTGCGCCCTATTTTATCTTAACACGGTTCGGATCCTCCCTAAATAGCTTTGGACCTTCCTTTTTCAAAGACACGGGTCCCAAGGACCCGGGCCTAAAAAAGTTAGCTTCCAGCAGTGGCTACTTACCAAAAATTGTACACCAAGAAATCCATGAACAGACAACATCGACAGCATTTTCAAGCAAAACTGAACAACAATTTTCTGAGCGAACATTTCTCGACATTTAAATCCGTAAACTGACAAGGCATGCTAGCTCAAAAAAATGCCGCCCTTACAATTAAGCCTGTATTTTTACAGCAGCATCTTACACATTCTTAAAGAAAATGTCACAAATCACACCAAATACGCTAAACAAACATTTTCACGTGATTCACAAAATGTGTGTATTTACCTTTAGGCATATCCTCATTAACTTTTTATCCACTTTAAGTTTTTCAAAAATTATCCACATGTAACCTGGACGCTTTCTGCATTGAAGTGATGCTACCAAGAACAAAGCCGCGCGCACATACACCTCGTGACAAGTTAATTTGCATATACTGAGTCAAAAAAAAAAAACATTCAAGTTCATGTACACAGTGTAGTGTTTCGCAGATAATTTCATTCCAAACCTTAGCATATTTTTTTTATAAACTAACACAAGCTAAAAAATATCGCCAAACAAGCATTTTAATGGCAGAAAACCATTACAAAATGACGGATTATTTCGCGCGTAAACAGTGACAAGGCAAGTCAATCATAAAAGTAGTGCTCACACAATTAAAACAGCGCACAATAATATACAGTCAGCCTGTCATGAGCGTGGGAATCTCGAGCTTTTAGCCCGTTCACAGATCAAAGCAAATCTGCTGCGACTTAGAGCTTCTGATACGTGTTTGAACTGGCTATTCCGCAGTGAAGGGGGGCGGGGGTGTGGATGGAGAGGGGAGAGGATCAGGGAAGCATATATGGGAAGAAAAATATGACAGTTTTCGCGTGTAAATAGTAACAAGGCAAGTCAATCATAAAAGTAGTGCTCACACAATTAAAACAGCGCACAATAATATACAGTCAGCCTGTCATGAGCGTGGGAATCTCGAGCTTTTAGCCCGTTCACAGATCAAAGCAAATCTACTGTGACTTAGAGCTTCTGATACGTGTTTGCACTGGCTATTCCGCAGTGAAGGGGGCGGGGTGTGGATGGAGAGGGGGAGGATCTGGGAAGCATATATGGGAAGATACATATGACAGTTTTCGCGTGTAAATAGTAACAAGGCAAGCCAATCATAAAAGTAGTGCTCAAACAAATAAAACAGCGCACAATAATACACAATCACACATATACAGGTATGTCGGGAAACAAACGAGGAATCGCGATTTCTTGTCCAACTCGCGAAATATACGCCAAAAATCTGACTTCGTTATTAGGGACTTTTCAGACATAAGTTGTATATGAAAATCTCGGTAGATTTTTTTTACATTCAATTCCGAAAGCGAAAATATATAAAAGACACAGCCTATCACATGTGCGTGAGAATGTCTCGCTTTAGCCCGCTGACAGATGCAAGCAAATCAACTGCGAATAGCCGTTTCGGTGTGTTTATCAATGTCAATTTCGCAGTTGGCGTGTACAAGAGAGGAGGAGTAAGGGTGAGGGGGATCTGGCCGGCAAAATTTCTTTTCACTTCCAGACTTTACCAGTGCATTTCGCTTTTTGGGGAAAGGGTGGGGTTTACCCCGAATGCCCTCAACCCCGTTGTTGCACCAATTTAACAGTACAAATACTACAATTTTTGGCTCGAAAAAAAAAGCCGTTTTGATGTGCCAAAACGTTAAACCAGAGTAAAACGAATCGATTTCTCTCTCTCTCTCTCTCTCTCTCTCTCTCTCTCTCTCTCTCTCTCTCGCTCCTTTTTTTTTTAACAAAGCATACTCACGATTAAGGACAGTGAGATAGTGAACTTCAGTTAAAGCGATATTTTTTTTTAAAAAGGGAGGGGGGGGGGGGGGGGTTTGCACGTCATTGTCTCCCACTAGCTACACTAATAGAGCAATATATTTTTGAAGGATTGCGTCCTGCAATGAATAAAATAAGCCCATTTTAATGCGCAATTTCGCAGCGGTTGTGTATTGGAGAGGGGGGAGGGAGTTCTCGTGTGCAAATATCTTACGCTTAACGGTGTTAAACATTTTTTTATGACTAATAGGCTTTATCATTGCATTTTGCTCTTGGGACGGGGAGGGGAGGGGAGGGGGGGGGGTGGGCGGAGGGAGGAGTGGGGAAGGTCGCGCACCCTCCCTATTTGCGCTAATACAAAAATGCACTTTTGAAGTATTAGTTTCAGTCAAAGTGAAACTAAAAAAAAAAAAAAAAGACAGCACAATTAAGATTAAGGTCACCAAGCAGTGAAAAACGAAACTCAGTTTAAGCGATATTGACGGAAAGACTTAGTGTATATTAGACTTGTACGCACATGACACACGCTTGTACACCCCAGAAACATATAAAATGGCATCACTCAAGAACCTGCCTCTACACGGCGTAACCAAGCGAATTTGGGAGAATTTGGTGGCCACAGCACACTCAAGTTTAAGGGCATCAAATAATGAGAAACAAGTAAGTATTTGTGAAACACAAGCGGGCCCCAACCGCCCCCCCTCCAAAAAAAATCATAGGGTTATGAAGCGATGACGGACAGATGGACAGACGGACGGACACCCCAAACCTATAGGCCCCAATCCGAAGGGTTGGGGCATAATGAAAGCCAATTTCAGCGATATCCACAGAAAGAGTGGGTGTAAATAAAACATATGCGGACATGAAACACGCTTGCACACGCCAAGAAAAAAGTTTAAAATGAATGGTACTGAGAGTTTACAGTAACTGCAGCTCACACGCGGCACGCATAGATGTCGCTTGCGAAACTAACATGAACAGACATGAAACTCAGAAAATGCAACATTTTTTTCCGAGAAAAACGAACGAGGGGAGGAAGAGTTGCCCGTCATTGTATCCTCCTAGCTACACCAATGGAGCAAAACATTTTTGAAGAATTGCGTCCGTCAGTCAATAAAACAGACCGTTTTTAGTACGTTTATCAACTACCAATTTCGCAGTTGGCGTGCGCAAGAGAAGAGGGGAGGGGGGGGAGGCTCTGGTGAGAAAAATGTCTAGGTTTAACGGTGTTAATATATATTTTTTTCACTTCTAGACTTTACCAGTGCATTTCGCTTTTTGGGGAAAGGGTGGAGGGGTTTACCCCGAATGAACCCCAACCCCCTCCCACCCCGTTGTTGTGCCAATTTAACAGTACAAATACTGCAATTTTTGGCTCGAAAAAACAAGCCGTTTTGGTGTCAAAACGCAAAGTCAATGTGAAACGAATCGCTTTCTCTCTGTCTCCCCCTCTCTCTCTGCTTTTTTTTTTAAATAAAGCACACTCGAGATTAAGGACAGTGACATAGTTAAACTAAGTTAAAGCGATATTAACAGATAGACTGGGGTAAATTTGACTTGAAACACAAGAAACAGGTTTGTAAACCCCCCACAGGAAGATACAAATGGCACAGAGTAATAACTGCATCTACTGGGCGAATCAAGTCGAATTTGAGAAAATGTTGCGAATACAGCACACTCAAGTTAACGCCAACAAGTAGTGAGATATGAAACTCAGTTAATGCCATATTTTTTATAAAGCTAGGGGGGGGGGGGGGTTGCACGTCATTGTCTCCCACTAGCTATACTAATGGAGCAATATATTTTTGAAGTCCTGCAATGAGCAAAATAAACCGATTTTAATGCGTTTATCAACTATCAATTTCGCACTGGTTGTGTATTAGGGGGGGGGGGGGGGGGTTCGCCTGCAAAAATTTTAAATTTAACGGTGTTAACATTACAGGAGGAGGGGGGAGTGGGGGTGGTGCACCCCTCTACTTGCGCTAATGCAACAATGCACTTTTGAAGTATTAGATTCAGTCGAAGTGAAATAAGCCGAATTTGAAAAAAAGACAGCACAATCAAGATTAAGGTCACCAAGCAGTGAGAAACGAGACTCAGTTTAAGTGATATTGACGGAAAGACTGCGTGTATGTTAGACATGTACGCACATGACACACGCTTGTACACCCCAAAAATATAAATGGCATCACACGAGAACCTGCCTCTACACAGTGAAACCAGGCGAATTTGGAAGAATTTGGTGAACACAACACTCAAGTTTAAGGGCATCAAGTAATGAGAGATTAAGTCAATTTCAGCGATAACTACAGAAAAATTGAGTGTAAATAAGACATGTACGGACACGTAACACGCCTGTTCGCACAATAAAAAGTTATAAAGTGCACTGAGAGTTTACAGTGACTGCAATTCACACACAACACGCATACATGTGTCTTGCGAAACAGACCGGCTTATATAAAGAAACCGAGAATAATATGTCAAACAAATGACTTGGTTTAAAAAAAAAACAAGAATCTACGAAGATAAACAAACTCTAACGATTGCTTAATAAAATATGTGACACTTTGCTTCAGTTAAGCAAAAATATGTACTTAAAAAAACGAAGTGGAAACTTTCTGATATTATCGTCCACTAACAAAAGGGGTGTTGCCTTGTTTACCCTCAACTTTAACTTTGATTTTTGAGATTTATAGGCTACAAACAAAACAATAAATAACTTTAAAACGTATTTGTGATATTATTCTTCTTGTTTTAAATACAATTATTTGGATAGGCCACCCCAAAATCTACTAAAATGTCGGCCAAAAAGTAGACAACCACCCGGGGCCAGGTCCATTCCAACACGTGGTCGCGCTCCCCTGACACATGTGCTAGCACCTGATTGGCTGAAATGTGATATAAAAATAGATTTCACACAGATCGAAAGATGTGTACGGCTTCCGATTGGCTCTCGTTCCACGTGCTTTTCTCACACAGAGTTCATGGTAGGTAGCCACCTATATGTTGGTGTGAGAACTATTTTACACAGCAAATTTGATGGTCTCTGTAAATTTCTGCGAAATAGGCATGTGGTCTCAGGTGAAAGAGCACGTTCTGTTTCGCAAAATGAACCCCTAACACAGATTTGCGAAACGGACGACCCGACCAAAATGCGAAACGGACCGAAATTCGGTCCGTTTCACTTTAACATTGCAACGTGATACACACCAATTCGTCTTGTTTCCCGACGAAGCCGCATCCACACCTGTATACATATACACACACAGAACGCACAAACACTATATGTCTCCCCTTGGTCGGGGAGACAAAAATACCTAGATTCTGATAGCACAAAAACACTTGTACATGCTCTAGTCACTTCTCGGTTAGACTATATCCAGTGTTGCCACGGACGTCAAGAGAAAAAAAAAAGTATAAAAAAAAGTAAAAAAAAAAGCATAAAATGATTTTTAAAAAAAGTTAAAAAAAAGTATCAACAAAAACATCTTAAAAATACCTTTAAAAATGATAAAAACGATGGAAACGTTCATTATACAGTGCAACCTCGTGTATTGGGTCATATTATTACCATCGAACCACGTATCACACTAACGAAAGACACATGCCAGTCTCACTTTAAAGGAAACTAAGAACAGAAATGCAGTTACCTTATGAAATTAAAACATTATCAAATAGAGCAGTGTGCATAACCCACATATTCCCCACAGGCCCCTCATCAGTTAAACACGGCCACCAATAGTCAATCAAGAACTGTAATCCACTTGGTGCATTTTCCTTGGACGAACCGGGCCCATTTACAATACCGAACTGTGTTTGTTCCCACAGAAGCCACATACCAAGTTTGATTAAAATCAGTTTTTAATTTATTGTGTTAACAAGCTGTTGAAGACAGACCGACACACGGTCGATCGCATATATTCCCCAATGTTCTACCTCTGGGAAATAAATAATACGACGTTGCACAACTTCAATATATATATATATATATATATATATATATATATATATATATATATATATATATATATATATATATATATATATATATATATGGAATGCCGTTTTCACATTTATTAGGGAATTATTGATATCAAGAATTAATTTTTGATCTCAAAAATTGATTTTTTGATATCAAGAATTAATTTTTGATCTCAATAAATCCATATTTTGATATCAAGAATTCATTTTTGCTATCTGTAATTGTATTCTTGATATCTCTAAATGTATTCTTGATCTCAAAAAATAATTTTTTGATATCAATAAATATTTAGAGATATCAAAAAATATTTATTGATATCAAAAATGATTTAATGATATCTAAAATTGATTTTTTGAGATCAAAAAATCAATTCTTGATAGCAAAAATGAAATATTTGAGAGCAAAATATTAATTTTGAGCTCACCAATTGATTTTCTATATATTGATGTCAAGAATTTATTTAAGATATCATTATTTCAGACTGATACATTTTTAATTTGTATTTTGAAATCTGCAAACGATTTTTTTATCTCAAAAACTGATTATTGATATCAAAATATCAGTCTATTTTTTTAAACAAAAAAATTCAGAAACGCACATCTGTAAATAAATAATGGCTGTCCTTGTATACAGAATCTTTATTTTAATTTTTTACTGTACATAAAAGAAGCAATTCTTGAGATCAAAAATTATGTTGTTATTATTGATCTCAATAATTCAAATTTTCATCTCCAAAATTTAATTGACGATTCGTTATATTTTATGTGAATGTGTGTCACCCGTAAGATTTTTTAGGTTTGTAAAATTGGTTTTTTGATCTCAAGAACAAATTTTTGCCATCTAAAATTCAAATATTGATAGCAAAATATAAATTAATGAGATCTAAATTGATTTATTGATATCTCTAAATATATTTTGATATCAAAAATAAACATTAAATGTTAAAATAGCATTCCATATATATATATATATATATATATATATATATATTCACTTTGCAAGGTAGCATATGCCTAGGATAAATAGTTTCGGAGAACTCGCACCCAAAGCACCCAAGTGTTACATTGCAGTTATCTAAAAAAATCACAATTTTTGACAAGTCGCCATTCTGACAATTTTTGGCCAATTTGAAAAATAACACGACGTTGCACAACTTCAATATACAGACGAAACCGGTTAATCGCATAGCCAATTTGCCAAGTCCTGTTATGCGTTTATCCGATATATGCGTTTATCCGAAGTACTCTTGCCGTTCCTATTTTGTTTTTCATTTGCGGTAGTTATGCACGCCCGCCCTTCCTCATCCCCGCATTTGAGGAACTTTATTATCTGGTTCTTTTATTACTAGTATTTTATCCGAGAGACTTAGGTCTTTTCGTTTCGATTTACTTTCTGCCATTTTGACGAATTAACCATAACCGACACAGCTTCGAACTCTAAGTGGTAAAATTTCTTCTTGGCTGCGTATTTAAATGATGACTTTGTGCTCACGGTTATCTGAGGCAACGTGGGGGTTAAGGGTTTCAGGCCATTATTTGGTGAGAGCTCAGGCACACTTTAAACAAGTTTGTCCAAGGACAAAGTCCCAGCTTACGAAAAGAAATAAGACCCAATTCCAGCGTGCATGAGTAAGGGAAATTTCCTGAAAAATTGGGCTTACCTGAAAGATGAGACGGCAAAGAGCTAGCCCAATAATTAATTTAGCACCGGACCAGAACATAGACCGATAAATGCATACAAAGATTTCTTTCCCAGAAAAATGGGAAACAGATTTTTTGTGTCTCTGGTAGACTAGGTAGTCTGCCATAGATACCTTCAAACAACACTGGCATTCCGGACCAGGCATATTTATGTAACTTGCCTTGATGCGCGGTTCTTATTCAGATAAGTGCGCATGTTTATTTAATTTCGCGTAGATGCGCGGCTCCCATTTTGGAACAGTGCACATGTTTATTTCACTTGCGTTGATGTGCGGTTCGCATTTCTGACGAGCGCCAATGTTTTTTATTTTTTACCTTTTGTGAATGTGCGGTTCTTATTTCGGATCACTGCGCACGTTTTTTACCTTGTCTTGATGTGCGGTTCTTATTTCGGATCAATGCGCATGTTTATTTACCTTGTGTTGATGTGCGGTTCTTATTTCGGATCAGTGCGCATGTTTATTTATCTTGCGTCGATGCGCGATTCTTATTCCAGACCAATACGCATGTTTATTGTACTTGCGTTGATGAGCGGTACTTATTTTGGACAGGTGCACAAGTTTCCATATGTTGCCTTGATGCGCGGTTCGCATTTCGGACCAGTTTGCATGTTTATTCAACTTGCGTTGATGCACGGTGCTTATTTTGGACGTGTGCCTATGTTTATTTAACTTGCGTTGTTGAGCAGTTCGAATTTTGGATCATTACGCATGTTTATTTAACTTGCATTAATGCGCGGTTCGAATTTCAGACCAGTGCGCATGTTTATTTAACTTGCGTTGATGCGCAGTGCTTATTTTGGACCACTGCAAATGTTTATTTAACTTGTGTTGGAGCGTAGTTCGCATTTCGAACCACTGCGCATGTTTATTTAACTTGCGTTGACGCGCGGTGCTTATTTTAGACCAGTGCAAATGTTTATTTAACTTACGTTGGCGCGTGGTTCGCATTTCGAACGACTGCGTATGTTTATTTAACGTGCGTCGATGCGCGGTTCTTATTTCAGGCCAATGCGCATATTTCTTTAACTTGAGTTGATGCGCGGTTCTTATTCTGGACCAGTGCGCATGTTTATTTAAGTTGCGTTGATGCGCAGTTCTTATTTTGAATAGTGCGCATGTATCTAAGTTGCGTTAATGGGCAGTTCGCATTTCGAAACAGTGCGCATGTTTATTTAACTTGCGTTGATGCAAGGTGCTTATTTTGGTCCAGCTTGCTTATTTAGCTTGTGTTGCTGTGCGGTTCGCATTTCGGACCAGCGCACATTTTTTTTTAACTTGTGTTGATGCGTGGTTCGCATTTTGGACCATTGCACATATTTATTTAAATTGTGTTGATGATCGGTTCTTATTTTGGACCGGTGCAAATGTTTATTTAATTTACGCTTATGTGCGGTTCGCAATTCGGACCAGTGTGCATGTTTATTTAATTTGCGTTGATATCCGGTTCGCATTTCGGACCAGTATACCTGTTTCTTTAGGTTGCGTTGATGCGCAGTTCGCATTTTGGGACAAGTGAGCAGGTTCATTTAACTTGCGTTGATGCGCGATTTGCGTTTCGGACCAGAACGCATGTTTATTTAAGTCCCGTCGATGCTAGACTCTAATGTCTATTCAACTTGCGTCGATTCATGGTTCTTTCTTCTACCACTGCGCATGTTTATTTAACTTGCGTTGATGGGCGGTTCTCATTTCAGACCACTGCGCATGTCTATTCAACTTGCGTCGATGCGTGGTTCTTTTTTTCGGACAAGTGCGCATGTTTGTTTAACTTGCGTTGATGTGCGGTGCTTATTTTGGACCGGATCGCATGTTTATTTAACTTCCGTCGATGCGCGGTTCGCATTTCAGGCCATTGCCCATGTTTATTTAACTTGTGTTGATGCGTGGTTCTCATTTCAGACCAGTGCGCATATTTATTTAACTTGCGCTGATGCGCGGTTCGCATTTTGGACCACTGCGCATGTTTATTTAATTTTCCACGATGTGCGGTTCGCGTTTAGGACCAGTGCGCATGTTTCTTTAGGCTGCGTTGATGCGCGGTTCGCATTTCAGACCACTGCGCATGTCTATTCAACTTAGGTCAAAGCGTAGTTCTTTTTTTCGGACCATTGCGCATGTTTATTTAACCTGCGTTGATGCGTGGTGCTTATTTTGGACCAGTTCGCATCTTTATTTATCTTCCGTCGATGCGCAGTTCACATTTCGGACCAATGCGCATGTTTATATATCTTGCATCGATGCGGAGTACTTAATTTGGACTACTGCGAATGTCTATTTAACTTGCGTCGATGTGCAGTTGTTAAATCTGACTACTGCGCAAGTTCATTTAACTTGCGTTTGTGCGCTGTAGGAGGAGATTCATTTAATTTTTTATTCTCAAAAATTCCGAAAAAAAATCAAAAGTTTTCCAATTCACTCAAAAAGCACAAGCCGTATGCATGACTCCCTAGAGACGGCTCATATCGAAAAAAAATGAAATCTAATAAAAAATGTAGGAGGAAATGCATTTTGAATTTTTTTCTTCAAAAATTCTCTCATCGACTGAAAAAGACAGGCCATATTCACGACACCCTAAGCATGCCTCAGCCCCAAAATAAATGATGTTTGATCAAAACTGCACGAGAAAATGCATTTTGAGGTATTTTCATCGAAAATCCCCCCCCCCCCCCCCGAAATCAAAAATTCCCAAGTCGAGTCAAATAGCAGAAGTCGTATGCGAGACCTACCTAAGGATGCCTCATAGCAAAAAAATAAATGAAATCGGATAAAAACTGTAGGAGGAAATGCATTTTGAAGTTTTTCTTCAAAAATTCCCAAAAAAAATACAGAAATTGTCGGATCGACTAAAAAGCGCAAGTCGTGTTCTCAACCCCTTAGGGATGCCTCAAACCAAAAAAAAAAAAAACAAAAAAAAAAAAAAACAAACAAACAAAAAAAAAAAAACTGTACGGGGAAATGCATTTTGAAGTTTTTTTCTTCAAAAACTCCCTACAAATACAAAAATTGCCCGATCGACTAAAAAGCACAAGCCGTATCCACTCACACCAAAAATAAATGACATCGAATCAAAATTGTATGGGTAGATGCATTTTGAATTATTTTCGAAATTTTTGCTTCAAAAATTTCCCAAAAATACAAACTAAAAAAGCACAAGCCGTATGCACGACCCTTTAGGGGTGCCTCATGCCAAAAATAAATGACATCGGGTCAAAAATGTAAGAGGAGATACATTTTACAATTTCTTCAAAAATTCGCCAAAAATTCAAAAATCACCCGATCGACTAAATAAGCATAAGCCGTATGCACGACCCTTTAGGGGTGCCTCATACCAAAAATAAATGACATCGGGTCAAAAATGTAGGAGGAGATACATTTTTAATTTTTTTCTTTAAAAATTCGCCAAAAATTCAAAAATCACCCGATCAACTAGAAAAGCACAAGCCGTATGCACGACCCCTTAGGGATGCCTCACACCAAAATAAATGACATCGGATTAAAATTGTAGGAGGAGATGCATTTTGAAACAAAGTTTACAGCGAACAAACTAACTAACTAAGTAACTAACTAACGGACGCCACCCACAAACCGATAGGAATACCCCAGCTTACGTGTAACGTAAGCTGGGCTAAAAAAGGGGGAGGGCAAAAAAAGGTGAAGAATTCGAGGCAATCCATTCCCATTTGGTATTTTCAATACCAAGTGGGAACAAGTATAGTTAAGTCCCCCGCCGCAGCTCCGTTTTTGAAATAAAACAGTTCGAGAGACCTTGACCTTTGACCCAATGTCATCAAAACCTAATCAGGTCAAGATCATTAGCTTCCCAACCCAGCTGCCAATTTTAGTTGTAATCGTCCAGCCGAACCTGACATATCATGTCCAGAACAGCGTGCACATGACGCACAACCGGAGATATTGTGTCCCTAAGAGAAAAATTTTAAAGTTTCAATGACCTTAAAAAAGTTACCTTGACCTTTGACCCAAGGTCACCAAAACCTAATCGGATCAACTGCCTTTACCGACCATTCTACCTACCAATTTTGGTTGAAATCTGTCCAGCTAAACAACAACCTTATGCAACAGCAATCATCCAACTGCAGGCTCTGCTGCTCTCGATCAATAGCTAATGAGAGCACATTTCAAAACTGACATTTGCACTTTTTCAAAAATCTACCAATTTTTCAATTTTCATCAAAAATAAAAAGCAATCACACGTTGCACACCTCCAATATACGTTCTCTCTGTGTGCAAGAGAAAAATAAAATCCCTTTTATAGTGACTGAGATCTAGCGCGTGCAAGCTACTATACATAGGGACAATTGAACATTTTCACAACATCTAAAAAATCTGGCAATTTTTTCAATTTTTAAGAAAAATAAAAAATAACCACGCGTTGCACACCTCCAGTATATACACTCTCTCTGTGCAAGAAAGAAATGAAATAACTGCATTAGTTACTGAGATATGGCGCGTACAAACTTACCACTATAGATGGGGACAGACGGACGGACACGGACCCTTTCATAAGTCCCCCGCTCCGCATCACGCGCGGTGGCGGGGGACTAATAAAGAATAGACTGGACATATATACCGCAGTTTTTCCGTATTTATTCTAAATTGCTGTGCCAATTAAAAATACATTTTTCTATATTTCTGCACTAATTAGTTACAACAATAACAAGACGATTTTAAAAAAACGTTTGAGATCATATTTTGCTGTTTTCTCTTTCATTTCCAATTCCTTTTCCTTTTCAGTGACTTCTTTTCGAGATTGAAGCTCCTTACTGAAAGCTTCCAAGTACTTTTTGTCTTCTTTATTCTTTTTCTCTTGTGCCTCTTCTATTCTCTTCTTCGATAGTCTAATTTCATTATTCCTTCTGGCATTTTTGGCTGCGTCAAAAAGCGTCGTCCGCACTGGCATCTCATTGGCCGGTGTGAGATGAAATATTGACAGCCATGAAAATGTGACCCACTCCGCCCCGTCCGAATTTCATTATCAAATTTGGACTCTCCGCCCCCCCCCCCCAACCCCCACCCATTTTGTTTTTGTCTAACATTGCAGATTTCGTGCAAATCATACAAATGATTTATTTCAAATTTATTACACTGAGGATTTGCCAAAATCCCCTAGTGTATTGAATTCGTACGAAATTTTAGCCGCAGTTGTGGCATGTTTTTCGCACCTGTATGTTTTTCAAATTCGCTTAATTTTTCAATTAAAAAAAAAAACGAAAAAAAAAAATAAAATTTGCGAAACAGGCGGCAAGAATCTGAGTTTAAATTGGCATGATATCAGCCTCCGTGTATTGATCGCCTAACTCTCAATGCAAGCCATCACAGCATGCGTGTGCAAGCTTAAGCTGGCTGCAGCGTTTGGGTTTTTCCCAAACGTTAAAGAGTGAGGAAATTTGGCTCACTTATACAGGGTGATTAGACGCCGTAAAATCCGCATTTTTTCGGCAACAATCTGAGAGCATAAGTTTAAATTGGCATTTTATCAGCCTCGGTGTATTGATCGCCAAACTCTAAATGAAAGCCATCACAGCATGCGTAGGCAAGTTGGCTGCAGCGCTTGGGTTTTTCCCAATTGCTAAAGAGAAAGGAAAGGGTCCAGAGAAGCCGTGTACGAAATTTGAAACGAATCCATCTATGAGGCCTGTAGGTGCGTGAGACTGCCGTATATACGCTAAGTCCAGTGCCGATTTTCAAAAGTCCGCCATTTTGTCAATAAGTCCAGTGCCGATTTTCAAAAGTCCGCCATTTTGTCAATTTTTTCCGAACCGATTTTCTTGGTCACTGCACTGCGGAAGAGTCCAGTGAAGCCGTATACAAAATTTGAAACAAATCCATCCATTAATGTGCCTGTAGGCGCGTGGGACTGAAGCGTGACAGACGGACGGACAGACGGACGGACCGAAAAGTTCGAAATTATATCCATCCGTTCCACGGGGGATAACAATCATTCTAGTAACGCTCAACTTCCTTTTTACCATCCATTTTACCATCACAGTCAAGCATGTGCGTCCGGTTCTCTCTGAGTGCATCATCAGGCAAACATTTGTGAATAAAAAGTAAAAAATGTATAAATTTTCGGTAAAAAAAGATAAAAAAGTAAAAAAGCATAAAAAAAGTATAAATTTCGGGGTTGGCCAAAAAAAAGTATAATACTTTTAAAAAAGTATAATGTGGCAACACTGTATATCTTTTGATCGGTTCTAACAAAATGTATTTACCTAAATTGAAAATGGTATAGAACTCTGCTTGATTGCGCGTGTTGATCGAAGATCTCATATAAACCCTATCCTTAAAACTTTAATTGGTTACCTATAGAGCATAGGAATACGTACAAAATTATAGTGCTCTGTTTCAGTTGTATCTATGGTAATGCACTTGGACATTTACAAGATCTTATTGTTGTTAAAAGGAATAACAGAAACCTCAGGTCTAGCCAAAACATACAGCTCGATGTGCCTCTTACACGGTCTAGTGTTTATAGTAACAAGCATGTCGAAGGACGGGACCCCGCCGAGTTATCAAACAAGGAAAGACAGAAAAACTCTGAAACGAATACTGTTATCCCAAGAAAAATGAAGAACTTTGTTTCTGAACGTAATTTCTTTCATAATTTTAATACACAAAAAAACGAGTTTTCCCGGGCGAAAGCTACCCGAAAAGGGATGTTGGAGAGGCTGGGTTTTGACGATTCACATATTTACCGACATTTACACAATTTTACAAAAAATTTTAAAATTGCACCATTTCGGCATTTTTTATTATTTTTTTTTGTCATTTGCGAAAAATAATAAAATAAGCACCTTAGACACTTTCGATTAAAATTTTATAACTATTTTAAAAAGACTCAGAGAAATGAGTGGTTTGACAATTAAGTTATTTAGTGCCCTTTATTTCAGTTTTTGCCAAACTTCAAACTTCCGCCATTTCGGCAGTTTTTTTGGCGAACCGCGAAAAAAAATAATAGTCTAGTAGGCGAACCTCTGGGGAACATCCCTGCGTAATATCTAAATGAATGGATTAAAACTGTAGAAGTTGTAGCATTTTAACAAGTATGTCGAAGGACAAAGTCCCAGCTTACGAAAAGCAATAAGACCGATTCCAGCGTGCATGAGCAAGGGAATTTCGCTGAAAATTTGGGCTTCAAAAGATGAGACGGCAAAAGGCTAGCTCAATAATTAGACCGATAAATACATACAAAGATTTGTTTCCCAGAAAAATGGGAAACAAATTTTTATATCTCTGGTAGACTGGATAGTCTGCCCTAGATACCTTCGAACAACGCTCGCATTTCGGACCAGTGGGCATATTTATGTAACTTGCCTCGATGCCCGGTTCTTATTCAGATAAGTGCGCATGTTTATTTAATTTGCGTTGATGCGCGGCTCTCATTTTGGAACAGTGGGCATGTTTATTTAACTTGCGTTGATGCGCGGCTCGCATTTCGGACTAGCACGCATGTTTATTTACCTTTTGTTGATGAGCGGTTCTTATTTCGGATCAGTGGCCATGTTTATTTACCTTGTGTTGATGTGCGGTTCTTATTTTGAATCAGTGGGCATGTTTGTTCACCTTGTGTTGATGTGCGGTTCTTATTTCAGAACTTGTGCTGTACATATGTTTATTTAACTTGCGTTGGTGCGCAGTTTGCATTTCGGACCAGTGCGCATGTTTATTCAACTTGCATTGATGAGCAGTTCGAATTTTAGACCATTCTGAATGTTTATATTTCTTTAACTTGAGTTGATGCGCGGTTCTTATTCTGGACCAGTGCACATGTTTATTTAAGTTGTGTTGCTGCGTAGTTTTTATTTTGAATAGTGCGCATGTTATTTAAGTTGCGTTAATGCACAGTTCGCATTTTGAACCAGTGCGCATGTTTATTTAACTTGCGTTGATGTACGGTGCTTATTTTGGTCCAGTGTGCTTGCTTATTTAGCTTGTGTTGATGTGCGGTTCGCATTTCGGACCACTGCGCATGTTTTTAACACTTGACAAGCCTGTGGCTTGCAAGGGGTTTTTGCGACCAACCGTTGGTATCTTTTTTTCTTGACAGGGACCGGATTTCTTGCCATATAAAAAGAGTGTATTTTTTGCAAGTAATTGCGAAGCATTTCACGCACAGCACAGAACACACAGCTGCTCAGCTTTGTGTGAGCTCTCACTGCGCAAATAGATAACAAGGCGTATGCCTGATCAGTCAATAAAACTTTAAGTCAACAAAAACCAAGCACTACTCGGCTTATAAGACGTATTCAAGCTGTGTTGTTTGCAATATATTATTCAAGAAATAACCCACTGAAGGAAGTATTTTTGCGTTTTAATTTTTGTTAAGTGTTTAACATTTCGCTAGCGAAATGAGGTTTAGTTTTAACTTGCATTAATTCTCGGTTCCCATTTCTGACCAGTGTGTCTGTTTATTTAGCTTGCGTTGATGAGTGGTTCGCATTTTCCACCAGTGCGCATGTTTATTTACCTTGTGTTGATGCGTGGTTCGCATTTTGGACCAGTGTGCATATTTATTTAACTTGTGTTGATGCTAGGTAATTATTTTGGACCAGTGCAAATGTTTATTTAACTTGCGCTGATGTGCGGTTCGCATTTCGGACCAGCGTACTTGTTTCTTTAGGTTGCGTTGATGCGCGGTTCGCATTTCGGACCAGTGCGCAGGTTCATTTAACTTGCGTTGACACGCGATTTGCATTTCGGACCAGTATGCATGTTTATTTATGTCCCGTCGATGCCCAACTCTTATGTCTATTCAACTTGTGTCGATTCGTGGTTCTTTCTTCGGACCACTGCGCATGTTTCTTAACTTGCGTTGATGCGCGGTTCTCATTTCGGACCACTGCGCATGTCTATTCAACTTGTGTCGATGCATGGTTCTCTTTTCGGGCAAGTGCGCATGTTTGTTTAACTTGCGTTGATGTGCGGTGCTTATTTTGGACCAGTGCGCATGTTTAACTTGCGTTGATGTGCGGCGCTTATTTTGGGCCAGTGCGCATGTTTGTTTAACTTGCGTTGATGTGCGGTGCTTATTTTGGACCAGTTCGCATGTTTGTTTAACTTCCGTCGATGCGCAGTTCGCATTTCTGGCCACTGCGAATGTACATTTAACCTGTGTTGATGCGTGGTTCTCATTTCAGACCACTGCGCATGTTTCTTTGGGTTGCGTTGATGCGCGGTTCTTTTTCGGACCAGTGCGCATATATATTTAGCTTTGTGTTGATGCGCGGTGCTTATTATTGACCAAGTGCACAGGTTTATTAACTTGCGTTGATGTGCGGTTCGCATTTCTGACCACTGCGCATGTTTATTTAACTTGTTTCGATGTGTGGTTCGCATTTGGGACCAGTGCGCATGTTTCTTTGCGTTGCGTTGATACGCGGTTCGCAATTCGGACCACTGCGCATGTCTATTTAACTTGCGTCGATGCGTGGTTCATTTTTTTCGGACCAGTGCGCATGTCTATTTATTTTGCCTTAATGCGCGGTGCTTATTTTGGACCAGTTCGCATGTTTATTTGTCTTGCCTCGATGCGCGGATCACATTTCGGACCAATGCGCATGTCTATTTAACTTGCATCGATGCGCAGTGCTTATTTTGGATTATTGCGCATGTTGATGTAACTTGCGCCGATGTCCAGTTGTTAAATCTGACTATTGTGCAAGTTCATTTAACTTGCGTTTACGCGCTGTACGCGGTTCATTTCATGCGGTTCATTTCATTTTTTTTCAAAAATTCCAAAAAAATGCAAGTTTTGCAATTCATTCAAAAAGCACAAGCCGTATGCATGACCCCCTAGAGACGGCTCATATCAAAAATAAATGAAATCTGATAAAAACTGTAGGAGGAAATGCATTTTGAATTTTTTCTTCAAAAATTCCCTGATCGACTCAAAACGCACAGGCCGTATTCACGACACCCTAAGCATGCCCCAGCCCCAAAATAAATGATGTCTGATCGAAACTGTAGGAGAAGATGCATTTTGAGGTATTTTCATCAAAAATTCCCCCCCCCCCCCCCAAGTCAAAAATTCCCATGTCGAGTCAAACAGCACAACAGCACAAGCCGTATGCCCGACAAACCTAAGGATGCCTCATAACAAAAATAAATGAAATCGGTTTGAAGTTTTTTCTTCAAAAACTCCCTAAAAATACAAAAATTGTCCGATCGACTAAAAAAGCACAAGACGTATGCACGACCCCTTAGGGATGCCTCACACCAAAAATAAATGACATCAGATCAAAAATGTAGAAGGAGATATTTTTTTTTTTTTTCAAAAATTCGATAAAAATACAAAAATCACCGGATCGACTAAAAAAGCACAAGCCGTATGCAAGACCGCTTAGGGATGCCTCACACCAAAAATAATTGACATCGAATCAAAATTGTAGGAGTTGACGCATTTTGAATTATTTTTGAAATTTTTGCTTCAAAAATTCCCCAAAACACAAAAATTGTTCGATCGACTAAAAAAGCACAAGCCGTATGCATGACCCTTTAGGGGTGCCTCATATCAAAAAATAAATGACATCGGGTCAAAAATGCAAGAGGGGATACATTTTAAAATTTTTTCTTCAAAAATTCGCCAAAAATTCAAAATTCATCCGATCGACTAGAAAAGCACAAGCCGTATGCACAATCCCTTAGGGATGCCTCACACCGAAAATAAATGACATCGGATCAAAAATGTAGAAGGAGAAACATTTTAAATTTGTTTTCAAAAATTCGTTAAAAATTAAAAAATCATCCGATTAACTAGAAAAGCACACGCCGTATGCATGACACCTTAGGGATGCCTCACACCAAAAATAAATAACATTGGATCAAAAATGTAGAAGGAGATACATTTTAAAATTTTTTCTTCAAAAATTCGACAAAAATTAAAAAATCACCCGATCGACTAAAACAGCACAAGCCGTATGCATGACCGCTTAGGGATGACTCATACAAAAAATAAACGACATCGACTCAAAATTGTAGGAGTAGATGCATTTTGAATTATTTTCGAGATTTTTGCTTCAAAAATTCCCCAAAAATACAAAAATTGTTCGATCGACTAAAAAAGCACAAGCCGTATGCGTGACCCTTTAGGGGTGCCTCATACCAAAAATAGATGACATCGGGTCAAAAATGCAGGAGGAGATACATTTTAAAATTTTTTCTTTAAAAATTCGCCAAAAATTCAAAAATCACCCGATCGACTAGAAAACCACAAGCCATATGCACGACCCCTTAGGGATTCCTCACACCAAAAATAAATGACATCGGATCAAAATTGTAGGAGATGCATTTTGAAACAAAGTTTACTAAATAAACAACTAACTAACTAACTAACGGACGCCACCGCAAACCGATAGGAATACCCCAGCTTACGTGTAACGTAAGCTGGGCTAAAAGTGGGTCAAAACGGGCACAGAATGTGCCGCCATTTTGTCAGTTTTTCGTCAATCGTCAAAAAAGTAATAGCCAGGTGGGGACGACCCAGTGAACATTCCTGTGTAGTATCAGAACGATTGGAGCAAAACTGTAGGAGGAGTAGCATTTTAAAGAAAAAGTTTAACATACATTCAAGCCCCCTATAGTGATACGACTAACCCAGTCCGACAAAGTCAGCTGGGTTAAAAAGTGTTTTTATTTTACAGCACCGAAGTTATGGAATCGTTTGCCTGCAGAAATAAGGAACTGTGATAATTTTTTTTTGAAATGTTCAAATCTTTGCTTAAAACGCATCTTTTTAGAACTGCTCACAGTTGTTAGTTACTTATTTGTATGTTTATGTATTTTACGTATTTTTTACAGAGTTTTTTATTGCTAAGCGCCCAGACCAAGGTAGATTAAGCGCTTTACAAATGTATTGCAATAATAATAATAATAATAATAATAATAATAATAATAATAATAATAATAATAATAATAATAATAATAATAACTAGAACCTTATTTCGCTAGCGAAATGTTAAACACTTGACAAAAATTAAATGCAAAAATACTTCCTTCAACGGGTTATTTCTTGAATAATATATTGCAAACAAAACAGCTTGAATACGTCTTATAAGCCGTGTAGTGTTTGGTTTTTTTGTTGGCCTAAGGTTTAGTGACTGAGCATGCATACGCCTTGTTATCTATTTACGCAGTGAGAGCTCGCACAAAGCTCAGCAACTGTGTTCTGTGATGTACGTTAAATGCACTGCATTTACTTGCACAAATACTCTTTTCATATTGGCGTTTTAACAAAGAAAACGAAATCAAAGACGAAAATAAAAAGTGACATGCACATGTTCAGATCAAGCTCTTCATAAGTCCCAAGTTTCATGGTCCTAGGGCCCATAGTGTCAGAGAAGAAGAAGACACAAAAAATCTGAAAAAGTGTCAAGAAGAAAAAAAAAGGACGAACGGCTGCTCGCACAAATTCATATAACTCTTGCAAGCCAAAGGATTGTCAAGTGTTAATAATAATAATAATACCAACAATAATAACTAGACGATGATGTCGTCGAGAAATCTCCTTCTGCTAACAGTTTATGCGTTTATATAGAGAGTGTTACGTCGATGGCACATCACATATCCTGCATACGGAAAATGTGTTGGACCCTTACGAGGTGAAAGCAACATCAGGGGCTTTGGATGACCAAAATTCTGCGACTTGATTTGGCTTGCAGCCAAGCTAGAAGCGAATTGTACTACATCAACATTCAAAAATGCCTAAGATAGAAGAGCAGCAGATCGCGGCAGATATTGGAGAGCTCACAGAATGTGCAAAGAAAATCTCCTGACAGCTACGACTGTGGAATCGCTGATAAGGGAGGAGTTTCACCGTGTGGTTAGCCTTGTAAAGGTCCAAAAATTACCATTAGCCACCAGTGTGTACTTCAAGCAGTAGTAAGCAAGATAAAAGACAACGACGGCAGCGAGCGAAGTTCAACCACCCCTGTCCGAAGTGACACGATCCGACGCACAACCAGAGCAACCCCCTTCCCCGGTGCCTTTGGAAACTCGCCGCGTATTGATAATCCGTCGAAGGCAGAATTTCTGAGTCCCTGCAAGAGAAGCAGGTCCCGGAAAACACCGTTGGCTGACATGAAAAACGTCAGAAAACAATAAACTTCTCTTTGTTTGGTATTTCTGCGGCTCCTTCCTCGGGCCCAGAGTGGGAACACATTGCTGACGGCGCGAAACTGGTCTTTTCGAGCATTGCAGCCAATAAACTATCACACAGGAGACGACTTGGCAGCCGTGGGTAAGGCATGGCTGCATATATTGGGTGCTACTCGTGCTCCGGCCAGCTTGAGTCATCTGAGACGAGAAACCGGTAAAAAACTGTACGCGGTGAAGTTTGCCGGCACGTTCCACAACACTATCCTCTACACTGCATGAGATACAACTACAAATACAGGCACCAGGTCCATGAGGGCCTCCTGCGGTGGAACGACCACGACAACAATCCCTTGTTACGTGTATGCATCTTCGCAGCCCGCCTTCAGAGAAGTGGAGAAGGCCCTGCAGAGCCAATCCAAGGTAATCCAAGATGTATCGTGAGAGACACCACAAGCAGAGATATATGCTGGAATTACAGTAGTCACAAGGGCTGCACCTTGACCAACTGCACATCATATCACACTTGCAGCACTTGCTTGCTAATAATCTCGCGCCGTCTCTGGCCCACTTTCCGCCAACATTCAAAATTGTGAGCACCTTTTAAAAGACGGCAACGACAACGAATTTATGTCAGGACTTTCAAGCGGTCTTCACATTGTGAACGCAAATACGGATAAAATCAGCCCTGTGAGGCAGCTAATAGCAGAGCTGTGGAGAGCAAATTTAGGGTTAAAGTGAAGGCAGAAAGAAGGGACTGCAGCTATGCTCCTAGCTAGGCTCTTGATCCAAAGGACAAGTATGGCTTTTGATTGATTGATTGATTGATTGATTGATTGGTTAGTTTAACGACACCGGCAATCCGTTAGGGTCATATTGTCTCGGCTCTGTACTAGTAAGACTCAGTTGAAACTAGAGCAGTGTGCATAGCGCACATATTCCCCAGAGCCCCCCCGTCCCCCCCCCCACCCCCCCCCCCCCATCAGTTAAACGTGGCCGTAAATAGTCGATCAAGAGCTGAAATTTTGCAAGTCCACTTTTTTCTCAGACGAACCTGGCCCATTTACAATACCGATCTGTGTTTGTTACCATAGAAGCTCCACACCAAGTTTCATTACAATCCCTACAGTTGTTCTTGAGATATCGTGTTAACAAACTCATTCCGATGCTGAATGATTTTCAGGATTTGGTAAATTTCAAAGTCCAGTTGGTTGATTTTCCTTGGGCCAACCTAACTCATTTACAATAACGATCCTTGTTAGTGCCCATAGAAGCTACATACCAAGTTTCAGTAAAATCCCTGCAGTTGTTCTAGAGATATCGTGTTAACAATGGTCAATCAAGAGCTGAGATTTTCTAAGTCCAGCTGGTCCATTTTCCTTGCACGAACCTGGCCCATTTTACATTACCGATCTGTGTTTGTTCCCAAACAAGTTATATAAAAAGTTTCATTAAAATCCTTTCAGCAGTTATTAAGTTATCGTGTTAACAAGCTCTTGATGACAGACCGACCGACCGACAGACCGACCGACACGCGGTCGATCAAATATATTCCCCACAGGTTCAATTAAATTAGACAAAACAATGATGTATAAAATCAACTGAATTCAATTTAAAACTTAATGTACAGGTTTATTTCTTCAAGGAAAGAAATAATTTTCCTTCGTACTACCCTTACAAGTATGGCACACGACAAATCCACGACTGCTCACAGCCATGTGGAGGATTAGCAGTATTCTGCCCAAGGACAAAGTAGCAGCTTACGAAAAGCGATAAGACCAATTCTAGCGTGCATGGGCATGGGAATGTCATTGAAAATTTGGGCTTCAAAAGACGAGATGGCAAAGAGCTAGCTAAATAATTAATTTAGAAACGGAACCAAACATAGACTGATAAATACATACATAAGATTTGTTTCTAAGAAAACTGCTAAACAAATCTTGTGTATCTCTGTTAGGATGGATAGTTTACCAGAGATACCTTCGAGAAACGTATCGAAATTGTATCCACACAAGTGTACTATTGGTCGGACATACACAGCTATTGTGCGGTTCGCATTTCAGAAAAGTGCGCATCTTTATGTAACTTCCCTCGATGCGCGGTTCTTATTCAGACCAGTGCGCAGTTTTATTTAACTTGTGTTGATGTGCGCTCTTTTATGGACCGGTGCGCATGTTTATTCAACTTGCATTGATTCCCGGCTCGCAGTTCAAACCGGTGCGCATATTTATTCAGCGTGCGTTGATGCACGATTTGCATTTCGAACCAGTGCACATGTTTATTCAACTGGCGTCGATGCCCGATTCGCATTTCGGACCAGTGGGCATGTCTATTCAATTTGCGTTGATGAGCGATTCGCACTTCGGACCAGTGCGAATGATTATTTAACTTGTGTTGATGCGCGGTTCGCCGTTCGAACCAGTGCGCATGTTTATTTAACTTGCGTCGATGCACGATTCGCGTTTTGGAGAAATGCGCATGCTTCAATTAATTGCGTTGATGAGCGGTTCCCATTTCGGACCAGTGCGTATGATTATTTAGCTTGTGTTTCGGACCAGTGTGCATGTTTCTTCAACTTGCGTCGATGCGCAGTTCTTACTTTGGACTAGTGCGCATGTTTCTTAAGGTTGCGTTGATTAGCGGTTTGCATTTCGGACCACTGCACATGTTTATTTAACTTGCGTCGATGCGCGGTTTTTACTTCGGATCAATGCGTATATTCTTTTTAACTAAAGTTGATGTGGGGTTTATATTTCAGACCACTGCGCATGTTTATTTAACTTGCATCGATGCGCGGTTCTTACTTCGGATCAATGCGTATATTTTTTTTAACTGGAGTTGATGTGGGGTTCTTATTTTGGACCAGTGCATATGTTTATTGAAGTTGCGTTGACGCGCAGTTTGCATTTCAAACCAGTGCGCATTTTTTTTAACTTGCATTGATGCGCGGTACTTGTTTTGGATCAGTACGTATGCTTATTTAGCACGTTCAACGTGCGGTTCGCATTTGGGAGCACTGCGCTGGTTTTTAACACTTGACAAGCCTTTGGCTTGCAAGGGTTATATGAATTTTTGCGAGCAAAATTCGTCCATTTTCTTCTTCTTGATATTAGTTTTTCCCATTTTTTATGTCTCCTTCTTCTCTGACATTATGGGCCCTACGACCATCAAACTTGTAACTTATGAAGAGCTTGATCTGAGCATGTGCATGTCACTTTTTATTTTTGTCTTTGATTTCGTTTTCTTTGTTAAAACGCAATGTGATAAGAGTGTATTTTTTGCATGTAAATGCCCAGCAATTAATGCACAGCACAGAACACAGTTGCTGAGCTTTGTGCGTGCTCTCATTGCGTAAATAGATTACACGGCGGGTGCCTGATCAGTCAATAAAACCTTAAGTCAACAACAACCAAACACTACTCGGCTTGTAAGACGTATTCAAGCTGTGTTGTTTGCAATATATTATTAAAGAAACTAGAGCGGCCAGTGCACACAAAACATAAGAGTGCAGGCTTATATTACACACTTTCAATCGATACCTACTTAGTTTCTTGTTTTTGTGAACAAAAACAAATGTCTCCCCGACTAAATCCATTACTACTCCCGCCCCCCAAACTGAAAAAAAAATATTCATTTCTGCAAACATAACCTTCATTCATTGTAAAAAAAACTCAAAATAAACCAAACAGATGGTGGTCACCGAAACAGATACAAATGAGCATCTTTTTTCATCGGAATCTGGAAGGTGGTCGCTAAAACGGGTTTTACTGTAGGCCCCTCTTATCCAGATCTGAAGTTGGTCACTATAGCAGTTTTACTGTACGTTACATTTTTATCCGGGTCTGGAAGGTGGTCAAGACAGGCAGGTTTTACCGTACGTCTTTTTACCTGAATGTGGAAGGGGTCACGACAAACGGTTCTTACTTTACATCTTTTTATCCAGGTCTTGAAGGCGGTCGGGATTTTTTTTGCTAACCATCAACCTCCACACGCCCCTCCCCCAGCTATTTACTGTAGGTCCGACTATAAACACAACTCTAACCCTTTTACCGAAGGCAACGGTAACGGTCTGTACCCTAAGTGTAGTTATAGCCATGATAGACTACCTTGTCTTCGCACATTCCCATCGGCCAAATAGCACTAGGAAGGCATTCTTCATAACTGCGCATCAGATGACGCACCTTGGTGGGAGAAGGGGGAGGCATTTCGTTGGCAAAATGGTGAGCTGCTCCTCATAACACAAGATATCGGACGACCCAATTTAATAGCGAAAAATGCTTCTGCAAACAATGCTAATCGATACAACATGGCTCCTATATATACAGCACATCTTGGCAACCTAATCAAGTATGCGGCGAAAAAAAATCAATAGCTAGAGCTGCTTAGAGCTAAAATACGACAATAGCATTCCATGACCTCCTAGATAACGACTCCATCATGCACCGCAACTGACACTGACCCCTGACTGAGTGGCACGTTACGTAACAGCCATAGATGAGAAATGCACAAAAAGCTCAATTTCAGGCAATAACAAATAGCAATGGACCGACAATAATGCTGTTACTGTTTTGAAGCTTTCTAAAGAATGCAGGAACACTAGACAATCTTCCGGAAAATCTTCCGAAATCCTCAGCGCAGTTAACACCTATGCATAGATAACAAAGCAGCCAAAAATGGGGAGGCTGGGGTGGGGGGGGGGGTGTTGACGTTATGCACCTTTCTTGATTTTCTATACGAGTTTAATAATGTTTAACAAAACCGTTTGATTTATCCGAGGAATAACTACACCAAATTTAAAGTCGATCCGACTTTCCGATGTCGAGATATTTTTTTTTTTAAGAATAGATAACTTTTTACCCGTCAAAAGTTGAAACAGTCGTCTGACTGAACCAAGGAATATCCATATAAAATTTTAAGTCGATATGACTTTCCGTTATCGAGATATTCGGCATAAAAGATCTGGTTCAAAATATACATATTTAACGCGATGACGTCATACGCCGCTTTGTTCGTTCTACTTGCGAAAAATATTTAAAGTTTCTTTCGGACCTACCAAGCAATAATCCCACTAAATTTCAGCTTTCTCCGGCGTCCAGCAGCTGAGAAATTTCGCACACAAGATTTTTACGCAATGACGTCATACACCTGCCCTAATCACGTGACACGCCAAAAATTGATAGAACAGTCCGGCTGATCCAAGAAATATTCATATAAAATTTGAAGTCGATAGGACTTTCCGTTATCGAGATATTTTGCACACAAGACCTTGTTTATAATATATACATATTTTACGTGATGACGTCATACGCCGCACTCGTTGGTTCTACTCGCGAAAAAATTCTATAGTCTTTCGGACCTACCAAGCAACAATCCCACCAAGTTTCAACTTTCTCCGATGTTCAGCAGCTGAGAAATTTGGCACATAAGCTTTTTACGTAATGACGTCATACAACTGCCCTAATCACGTGACATGCGTAAAAAGTTGACAGAACCGTCCGACTGACCCAAAGAATATATATATAAAATTTGAAGTCGATAGGACTTTCCGTTATCGAGATATTTTGCACACAAGACCTTGTTTATTATATATACATATTTTACGTGATGACGTCATACGCCGCATTCGTTCCTTCTACTTGCCAAAAAAATACATAGGGTCTTTCGGACCAACCAAGCAACAATCCCGCCAAGTTTCAACTTTCTCCGATGTTCAGCGGCTGAAAAATTTCGCACACAAGATTTTTACGTAATGACGTCATACGCCTCCCTTAATCACCTGACATGCGCCAAAAATTGACAGATACCGCCGACTGACCCAAGGAATACTGGTATAAAATTTGAAGTCGATAGAACTTTCCGTTATCGAGATATCTAGCACACAACATCTTGTTCAAAATATATAAATATTTTACGTGATGACGTCATACGCCGCATTCGTTCCTTCTACTCGTGAAAAAAATCTACAGCGTCTTTCGGACCAACCAAGCAACAATCCCACCAAGTTTCAACTTTCTCCGATGTTCAGCGGCTGAGAAATTTCGCACACAAGATTTTTACGTAATGACGTCATACGCTTGCCCTAATCACGTGACATGCGTCAAAAGTTGATAGAACCGTCCGACCTTACCAAGGAATAATTCGATCAAGTTTGAAGTTGATGCGACGTTTCGCTCTCGAGATATCTTGCACACAACACTTTGTTCACAACAGACTGACACACATACACACACAGACACACACCCACACGTACACACATACACACACACACACAGAACGTACAAACACTATATGTCTCCCCTTGGTCGGGGAGACATAATAACCCACTGAAGGAAGTATTTTTGCGTTTTTATTTTTGTCAAGTGTTTAACATTTCGCTAGCGCAATGAGCTTCTAGTTTTTTTTTTAACTTCGGTTAATGCGCGGGGTTAGCATTTCAAACCATTGCGCATGTTTATTTAACTTGCATTGACGCGCGGTTCGCATTTCGGACCAGTGCACATGTTAATTTAACTTGCGTTGATGCGTGGTGCTTATTCTGGACCAGTGCGCATGTTTGTTTAACCTGTGTCGATTCGCGGTTCGGATTTTGGACCACTGCACATGTTTTTTTTCAACTTGCGTTAATGCGCGATTCGCGCATTAACACAAGTTGAAAAAAATGTTTATTTAATTTGCGTTGATGCGCGATGCTTATATTGGACCATTGCCCATGTTTACTTAAATTCCGTCGATGCGCGATTTCGGACTAGTGCGGATGTTTATTCAACTTGCGTCGATGCGCGGCTCTTATTTCGGAACACTGCGCATGTTTATATAACTTGCGTCCATGCGCCGTTGTTTTTTCGGACTAGTGCGCAAGTTCATTTAACTTGCGTCGATGCGCTGTAGGACGAGTTTTATTTTATTTTTTGTATAATTCCAAAAAAAAAAACGCAAAAATTTTCCAATTCTCTCAAAAAGCACAAGACGTATGCATGACCCCCTAGAGACGGCCCATACCAAAAATAAATGGCATCTGATAAAAACTAGGACGAAATGCATCTTGAGTCTTTTTCTTAAAAAATTCAGTGATCGACCCAAAAACCACAAGCCGTACTCACGAACGCCTAAAGCATACCTCACACATAAAATAAATGATACCGGATCAAAACTGTAGAAGATGCATTTTGAGGTATTTTCTTCAAAAATTCGACCAAAAATTAAAAATTTCCAAACTGAGTCAAAAAGCACCAGCCGTATGTAAGACCCATATAGGGATGTCTCACACCAAAAATAAGTGAAATCGGATAAAAACTGTAGGGGAACTGTTTTTTCAAAAATTCTCCAAAAATACAAAAATTGTTCAGTCGACTAAAAAGCACAAGCCGTATGCACGACCAACCTAGAATGCCTCATACCATAAATAAACCAAATCGGATAAAAACTACAGGAGGAAGGGTATTTTAAAGTTTTTCTTCAAAAATTTCCCCCAAAATACAAAAATTTTCCGATCCACTACAAAAGCGCAAATCATATGCAGGACCCATCCAGGCTGTTCATAGCAAAAATAAATGAAACGGGATAAAAACTGTGAGGCGAAATGCATTTTGAAGAGTTTTCTTCAAAAATTCTCAAAAATTACAAAAATAGTCGGATCGACTAAAAAAGTATGAATCGTATGCAGGAACCCTTAGGGGTGCTTCATACCAAAAATGAACGACATTTGATCAAAAATGCTGGTAGGGATACATTTTAATTCTTTTCTTCAAAAATTCCAAAAAAATTCAAAATTTATCCGATCGACTAGAGAAGCACAAGCCGAACGCACGATACCTTAGGGAAACCTCAAACCGAAAATAAATGATATCGATTCAAAAACGTAAGAGGAAATTTTCTTAAAAAATTAAACAAAAATACAAAATTGTCCTATCGATTAACAAGTTGGTCCAACGACAAAGTCCCAGCTTACGAAAAGCGATAAAAACAATTCTAGCGTGCATGGGCAAGGGAATGACCCTGAAAATGTGTGCTTCAAAATACGAGATGGCAAAGAGCTAGCTAAATAATTAATTTAGAAACCTACCCGAAAATAGACTGATAAATACATACATAAGATTTGTTTCCAAGAAAACTGCTAAACAAATCTTGTGTATCTCTGGTAGAGTGGATAGTTTACCAGAGATACCTTTGAGAAACGTATCGAAATTGTATCCACACAAGTAAACTGTTGGTCGGACATACACAACTATTGTGCGGTTCGCATTTCAGAAAAGTGCGCATCTTTATGTAACTTCCCTCGATGCGCGGTTCTTATTCAGACCAGTGCGCATGTTTATTTAACTTGTGTTGATGTGCGGTTCTTTAATGGACCAGTGCACATGTTTATTCAACTTGCGTTAATGCGCGATTTGCATTTCGGAAAGGTGCACATGTTTATTTAACTTCAGTCGATGCCCGGTTCGCATTTCGGACCAGTGGGCATGTCTATTCAACTTGCGTTGATGAGCGGTTCGCATTTCGGACCAATGCGTATGTTTATTTAACTTCTGTTGATGCGCGATTCCTGTTTCGGAGAAATGCGCATGTCTATGTAACTTGCGATGATGCCCATTTCTTATTTTGGACCAGTGCGCATGTTTCTTAAGGTTGCGTTGATTAGCGGTTCGCATTTCGGACCAGTGCACATGTTTATTTAACTTGCGTTGACGTGTGGTTCGCATTGCAAACCACTGCACATGTTTATTTAACTTGCGTCGAAGCGCGTTTCTTATTTCGGATCAATGGGTATATTTTTAGAGTTAATGAGGGGTTCTTATTTTGGACAAGTGATCATGTTCATTGAAGTTGCGTTGACGCGCGGCGCAATTTGCATTTTGAACCGGTGCACATGTTGTTTTAACTTGCATTCATGCACGCTGCTTATTTTGGACCAGTACGCCTGCTTATTTAGCATGTGTCAATGTGCGGTTCGCATTTCGGATCATTGCGCTGTTTTTTTTTTTAACTGAGACTAATGCGCGGTTCGCATTTCAAATCAGTGCGCATGTTTATTTAACTTGCATTGACGCGCGGTTCGCATTTCGGACGAGAACGCATGTTAATTTAACTTGCGTTGATGCGCGGTGCCTATTCTGGACCAGTGCGCATGTTTATTTAACGCATGTTTACGTCTAAAGCATCCCTCACACCTAAAATAAATGAGATCGGGTCAAAACTGTAGGAGAAGATGCATTTTCAGGTATTTTCTTCAAAAATTCGACCAAAAATTAAAAATTGAGTCAAAAAGCACTAGCCGTATGCTAGGGATCTAGGGATCTAGGGATACCTCATACCAAAAATAAATGAAATCGAATAAAAACTTGAAGCTTTTTTTCTAAAATTCCCCAAAAATACACAAATTGTCCAATCCACTAAAAGCACAAGTCGTATGCATGACCCACCTAGGGTGCCTCATACCAAAAATAACTGTATTGTATTGCATTGTTCTTTAGATCCCCTTCAACTGCTATGGTCATATCGAGATCCCCCTGTCACATTATACTGAAATGGGGCATTCCAGCCCTCCTTCTAGCCCTTACATGTCGAGTGCCTCACAGGGTAGCAAGGACTCCCAATTTTAAAGTCTTAGGTATGATACGACCAGGGTTTGAACCCACGATCTTCTAGCCTCGAAATCGGATAAAAACTACAGAAGGAAGCGCATTTTAAAGTTTTCCTTGAAATATTCCCGAAAAATACAAAAATTGTCCTATACACTAAAAAGCATAAGTCGTATGTAAGACCTAGGATGCCTCTTACCAAAAATAAATGAAATCGGATGAAAACTGCAGGGGGAAATGCATTTTGAAGTTTTTTTTTTTAAATTCCCGCAAAATACAAAAAATAGTCCGATCGACTAAAGTATAAGCAGAGTGTAAAACCCACCTAGAATGCCTCATACAATAAATATATGAAATCGAATAAAAACTACAGGAAGAAAGGCATTTTGAAGTTTTTTCTTCAAAAATCCAACCCCCAAATACAAAAATAGTCTGATCGACTGAAAAAGCATAAGCCTTATGCATGACCCACTTAGGATGCCTCATACCAAAAATAAACTAGAGCGGCCAGTGCACAAAAAAACATGAGTACAGGCTTATATTATACATTTTCAATCGATACCTACTTTGCTTCTTGTTTTTCTAAACAAAAATAATGTCTCCCCGACTAAACCAATGATCCCCCCCACCCAAAAAAAAAATTAAATACTGTACTGAAATATTCATTTCTGCAAACATAACCATAAGTAATTGTAAAAAATTCAAAATAAACAAGAAATAGCGGTCACTAAGACAGATATAAATTGACGTCTTTTTTCATCCGAGTCTGGAAGATTGTCGCTAAAACGGGTCTTACTGTAGGCCCTTCTTATCCAGATCTGAAGTTGGCCACTACAGTAGATTTACTGTACGTTACATTTTTATCAAGGTCTCAAAGTTGGTCAAGACAGGCAGGTTTTACCGTACCTCTTTTTACCCGAATCAGGAAAGGATCATGACAAACGGGTCTTACTTTACATCTTTTTATCCAGGTCTTGAAGGTGGTCGGGATTTTTTTTTTTTTTTGCTAACCATCATCCTCCACACGCCCCCTCCCCCCCCCCCCCACCCAAGCTATTTAATGTAGATCCGACTATAAATGCAACACTGACCCTTTTACCCAAGTCAACGGTAACGGTCTGTACCCTAAGTGTAGTTACAGCCATGATATTCGACCTTGTCTTCGTACATTCCCATCGGCTAAAAAGCACTAGAAAGGCATTCTTCATAATTGCGCATCAGATGACGCACCTCGGTGGGGGAAGGCATTTCGGTGCTAAAATGGTGAGCTGCTTCTCATAACACAAGATATCAGATGGCCCACTTTAACAGCGAAAAATGCTTCTGCAAACAATGCTAATCGATACAAAATGGCTCCTATATATAGTCAACCTTGGCAACCAAATCTAGTATGAGACGAAAAAAAGTCAATAGCTAGATCTGGTTGGACCTATATTACGACAATAGCATTCCATGACCTCGTAGAGAACGACTTCATCATGCACCACAACTGACACTACCCCTGACTGAGTGGCATGTTACGTAACAGCCGTAGATGAGAAACGCACAAAAAGCTCAATTTCAGGCACTAACAAATAGCAATGGACCGACAGTAATGCTGTTACTGCTTTGAAGCTTTCTAAAGAATGCAGGAACACTCGAGAATCTTCTGGAAAACGCTGAAATTCCCAGCGTAGTTAACACCTATGCTTAGTTAACAAAGGAACCAAAAATGGGGAGACGGGGGAGGGGGGGTTGACCGTATGCACCTTTCTTGATTTTCTATACGAGTTTAATAATGTTTAACCAAAAAGTGCCACCTTTCCGAGGAATAACTACACCAAATTTAAAGTTGATCCGACTTACCGCTGCCGACATATTTCGCTTAACAACAGATAATTTTTTACCTGTCAAAAGAACGCACAGACACACGTACACACAAACACAGAACGCATAAACACTATGTCTCCCCTTGGTCAGGAAGACATAATGAAATCGGATAAAAACTACAGGAGGAAGGGCACTTTAAAGTTTTTCTTCAAAAAATTCCCCCCAAAATACAAAAATTGCACGATCGACTGAAAAAGCATAAGCCTTATGCCTCATACTAAAAATGAATGAAATCGGATAAAAACTACAGGAGGAAGAGCATTTTAAAGTTTTTCTTCAAAAATTCCCCCAAAAATTGTCCGATCCACTACAAAAGCGCAAATCATATGCATGGCCCATCTAGGATGTTTCAAACCAAAAATAAATGAAATCGGATAAAAACTGAAGGGCGAAATGCATTTTGAAGTTTTTTCTTCAAAAATTCTCTAAAACTACCAAAAATTGTCCGATAGATTAAAAAAGCACGAATCGTATGCAGGACCCCTTAGGGTGCTCCATAAAAAAATGAACGACATTGGATCAAAGATGCAGGTGGAGATACACTTTAATTTTTTTCCTCAAAAATTCCCCGATCGACTAGAAGAGCACAAGCCATACGCATGATCCCTTAGGGAAACCTCATACCGAAAATAAATGATATCAGTTCAAAAATGTAAGAGGAGACGCATTACGAATTAATTTTGAAAATCTTTCTTCAAAAATTCACCAAAAATACAAAAATTGTCCGATCGATTAAAAAAGCACAAGCCGTATGTATGACCCCTTAGAGGTGCCTAATGCCAAAAAATGAATACATCGGATAAAAAATGTTGGATGAGATACATCTTAAAATTTTGTCTTCAAAAATTTGCAAAAATTCAAAAATTCTCCAATCGACTATAAAAACACAAGCCGTACGCATGACCTCCAAGGGATGCTTCAAATGACATCGGATCAGAACTGTAGGAGGAGATACATTTTGAACAAAAGTTTACTAAATAAAAAACTAACTAACGAACTAACGAACGGACGCCGGGCTTCAAAAGATGAGACGGCAAAGAGCTGGCTCAATAATTAATCTAGCACCGCACCAGAACATAGACCGACAAATGCATACAAAAATTTCTTTCCCAGAAAAATGGAAAACAGATTTTTTGTATCTCTGGTAGACTGGATAGTCTCCCATAGATACCTTCAAACAATGCTCCCATTTCGGACCAGTGCGCATATTTATTTAACTTGCCTCCATGCGCGGTACTTATTCAGACAAGTGCGCATGTTTATTTAATTTGCGTTGATACGCGGCTCTCATTTTGGAACAGTGCACATGTTTATTTAACTTGCGTTGATGTGCGGTTCGCATTTCGGACCAGTTTGATGTTTATTTAACTTGCGCTGATGCACCGTGCTTATTTTGGACGGGGCATATGTTTATTTAACTTGCGTCGGTGCGCGGTTTGCATTTTGGGCCAGTATGTTTATTCAACTTACGTTGATGAGCAGTTCGAATTTCGGACCAGTGCGCATGTTTATTTAACTTGCGTTGATGCGCGGTGCTTATTTTGGACTAGTGCGCATGTTAAGTTAACTTGCGTAGAGGAGTGGTTCGCATTTCGAACCACTGCACACATTTCCTTAACGTGCGTCGATGCGCGGTTCTTATTTCAGGCCAATGCGCATATTTCTTTAACTTGAGTTGATGCGCGCTTCTTATTCTGGACCAGTGCGCATATGTATTTAAGTTGCGTTGATGCGCAGTTCTTATTTCTAATAGTGCGCATGTTATTTAAGTTGCGTTAGTGCGCAGTTCGCATTTCGAACCATTGCGCATGTTTATTTAACTTGTGTTGATGAACGGTGCTTATTTTGTCGAGTGTGCTTGATTTTTCAGCTTGTGTTGATGTGCGGTTCGCATTTCGGACCAGTGCGCATGTTTTTTTAACTTGTGTTAATGCTGGGTTCCCATTTCTGACCAGTGAGTTTATTTAGCTTGCGTTGGTGAGCGGTTCGCATTTTGGACCAGTGCGCATATTTATTTAACTTGTGTTGATGCTCGGTACTTATTTTGGACCAGTGCAAATGTTTATTTAACTTGCGCTGATGTGCGGTTCGCACTTCGGACCAGTGTATCTGTTTCTTTAGGTTGCGTTGATGCGTAGTTCGCATTTCGGACCATTAGGCAGGTTCATTTAAATTGCGTTGACACGCGATTTTCATTTCGGACCAGACCGCATGTTTATTTAAGTCTCGTCGATGCCCGATTCTTATGTTTATTCAACTTGCGCCCATTCGTGGTTCTTTCTTCGGACCACTGCGTATGTTTATTTAACTTGCGTTGATGCGCGGTTCTCACTTCAGACCACTGCACATGTCTATTAAACTTGCGTCGATGCGTGGTTCTTTTTTTTTTTTTTTTTTTGGACAAGTGTGCATGTTTGTGTAACTTGCGTTGATGTGTGGTGCTTATTTTGGACCGGATCGCACGTTTATTTAACTTCCGTCGATGCGCGGTTCGCATTTCCTGCCATTGCAAATGTTTATTTAACTTTTGTTGATGCGTGGTTCTCATTTCAGACCAGTGCGCATGTTTCTTTGGATTGCGTTCATGCGCGGTTCGTTTTTCTGCGTTGATGCGTGGCTCGCATTTCGGACCACTGCGCATGTTTATTTAACTTTCATCGATGTGCGGTTCGCATTTCGGATCAGTGCGCATGTTTCTTTAGGTTGCGTTGATGCGCGGTTCGCATTTCGGACCACTGCGCATGCCTATTCAACTTGCCTGGATGCGTAGTTCTTTTTTCGGACCAGTGCGCATGTTTATTTAACTTGCGTTGATGCGCGGTGCTTATTTTGCACCAGTTCGCTTGTTTATTTATCTTCCGTCGATGCGCGGTTCACATTTCGGACCAATGCGCATGTTTATTTAACTTGAATCGATGCGCAGTGCTTAATTTGGACTACTGCGAATGTTTATTTAACGTGCGTCGATGTGCGGTTGTTAAATCTGACTACTGTGCAAAGTTGATTGAACTTGCGTCAATGCGCTATAGGAGATTCATTTATTTTTTTTTTCCAAAAATTCCGAAAAAATTCAAAAGTTTTCCTATTCACTCAAAAAGCACAAGTCGTGTGCATAACCCCCTTGAGACGGCTCACATGAAAAATACATGAACTCTGATAAAAACTGTAGGAGGAAATGCATTTCTTAAAAAAATTCCCCAAAAATTCCCTGATCCGACTCGAAAAGCACAGGCCGTATTCACGACACCCTAAGCATGCATCAGCCCCCAAAAATGATGTCTGATCAAAACTGCAGGAGAAGATACATTTTGAGGTATTTTCATCAAAATTCCCCCCGAAATCACCAATTTCCAAGTTGATTCAAATAGCACAAGCCGTATGCCCGACCCACCTAAGAATGCCTCATACCAAAAATAAACGAAATCGAATAAAATCTGTAGGCGGAAATGCATTTTGACGTTTTTTTTCAAAAATTCCCTAAAAATACAGAAATTGTCGGATCGACTAAAAAAGCGCAAGCCGTATGCTCAACCCCTTAGGGATGCCTCAACCCCCCCCCCCCCCCAAAAAAAAAAATAGAAAAAGGTTCAAAACTGTAGGCATTTTGAAGTTTTTTTCTTCAAAAAATACAAAAATTGTCCGATCGATTAAAAAGCGCAAGCCGTTTGTGTTAGGATATGCAAAAGTGATTTTCTGGGCATGCATGTGTTGTTGCCGCGTCGCGTGTGAATGGGTGGTGTTTTAAGTGTTCTGAACGTGTTTCTGATTCAGTTTGTGCCCTACTGTGGTTGTTGTGGTGTGGGATGCGTCTGCTTTGTGAGAATGAAGAAAAGCGCCCCTTAGCGCGATGGTTTCTCTTCACGCGTTGTGAAATGATGAATAGTTGAGTGAATTTGCTGGGAAACTGTTTATGCGTTGCATTGGGCATAAAGCGTGACAGGCCCGCGGGGATAGGTTGAGGATTTGGGGGGATCTTGGTGTAGTGAACACGTTGGTGCTAATTTCAAGTTTGCTTCAAGTCCGTTTGATAAATGTTGCAGTATTTTAAAATTTACTTATATATCAAGTAGATCGGGTATCTCCAGAAGTCGACGACGAAATTCTAAGTTTCATATATTTTTGTTGTTAGAACTTTTCATTTTGTCGGGTTTTGAGACGAGGGAAATTTTTGTGCTACCTAGCACAAACTTTTCATGTAGTTTTCAAGTATTTAAAAACTCAGTAGATTGGAAGCAATAGCGATAGTTCCTAAAACATCACTTTTTGGTCGCTACGTAACTTGTAAGATATGTTTTTTGGGCAGCTATTTTCTCATTGGTCCTTAGTTTAGGCGCGAAGCTCTTTGATTGGTCGCATTTTTAATTAGCGGCAGCTGTTCTGCCAGCAACTATATAATGAACGCGCTTGCTGCGCCACCAGCAGTCGATTTTAAGAAAGCATAGAGGAAACACGTCAGGTATGAGTCCAAGTGGTGCACAGGGGGTCGTTACATGTGGTGCTGGTGCACGGAGAGATGTCATTTCGGATAAAGTGTAAAGTAAGGAGAATAAAAACGGATATTCAAGAGAGCGATTAGTTTGCTTTCACAGCAGTTTTACTTGGATACAAAAGGAAATAAAAACGGAATTTCAGAAATTTTAAGATATTGCAATCAGTCTCGTGTCCGTTCGTCGCCAAACCTCTTCGTGAAAGTCAAAGACGCACAACGCTGGGACCCGAAGATACACACAGCTAACAGTATGCACGACCCTTTAGGGGTGCCTCATATCAAAAATTAATGACATTGGATAAAAAATGTAGGAGATACATTTTAAAATTTTTTCTTCAAAAATTCTCCAAAAATCACCCGATCGACTAAAAAAGCACAAGACGTACGCACGACCGTTTGCGGATGCCTCACACCAAAAAAAAAATCAACATTTTAGGAGTAGATGCATTTGAATTATTTTCGAAATTTTTGCTAAAAAAATTCCCGAAAAATACAAAAATTGTCCGATCGACTAAAAAAGGCACAAGCCGTATGCCCGACCCTTTAGAGGTGCCTCATACCAGAAATAAATGACATCGGATCAAAAATGGAGGAGATACATTTTAAATTTTTTTCTTTAAAAATTCCCCAAAAATTCAAAAATCACCCGATCGATTAGGGGGAGACATATAATGATATCGGTTCAAAAATGTAAGAGCAGATGCATTTTGAATTATTTTTGAAAATGTTTCTTCAAAAATTCACCCAAAATACAAAAAATGTCCGATCGATTAAAAAGCACAAGCCTTATGCACGACTCCTTAGGGGTGCCTCATACCAAAAATGAATGACATCGGATCAAAAATGTAGGAGATACATTTTAAATTTTTTTCTTCAAAAATTTGCCAAAAAATATCCATTCGACTAGAAAAGCACAAGCCGTACGCATGACCTCCTAAGAATGCCTCACATAAAAAAAAATAAATAACATCGGATCAGAATTGTAGGAGGACATTTTGAACAAAAGTTTACTAAATAAACAACTAACTAACGTACTAACTATCTAACTAACGGACGCCGTCTGCAGACCGATAGGGAAACCCCAGCCTACGTATAACGTTAGCTTGGCTAAAAACTGGCCATACACACATACGTACCCCGACAGCCACACACAACGGTCGACGAATACACCACAAGTGAAGAGTATAGCCCACCATCAAGAGTCGGCTGGCCTAAAACCAGTCAAAATACCCCCTGCGTCCTTCGAACGCTTAAGGGCAATCATGAAATACAGCCAATCGCACACTATCAGTATAAGACATTTTCTCGATCAAATTATGTGAATTCAAAAGCTTTGGGACACCTGTTCCACAGAGTCAAAACAACAGAGAGGCAACAGAAAACGTGTTGGTTCAAAGTGTGTGCGTGTGTGTGTGTATAAATGTGTGTGCGTGTGTATGCCGTGTGTGTGCGTGCGCGCGTGTGTGTGGGTGCGCATGTGTGCGCGCGTGTCTGTGCGTGCGTGTGTGTGTATTTCTCAGACAATAACTTACTTGATAACTCGCTGTACAACTGCACGCATCCATTTCTTACGCTTTGAACAAAACGCTAGAACAAAATTCTTTGGATGCAAACGGCTCACGTCAATGATCTCCCCTCTATCTTCTTCCTTCAAGCCTAAATTGTGTATTTTGTCTTCAAACTTCGAAAAATGGCGAAAACTGTCCTCTGTGAAGTGGAAATTTACAGCAATAGTAACAAATAAAAATGCACAAGCTTGTTAACAACCAACTTCATTAATATTTTTTTCCTAAATCTCGTCAAGTCTTTTTGTAATACGATTTTTGCAAATCTTCGGATCCAATTTAGAATCCAACCCCTGATTTATTTTTTTCATCCGAAATAGTTAAGTCAATCATCGAACCAAAATGCAGTTTGTGAAAAAATGCACGATTCACATGGCTACCTTTCTATCACAAACACAAATGCATGGCATTAGCCGTCTTCTTGGAACAGCAAATCAAAACACGCCTTTCAAAACAAAAATCACCAATTCTTGGAGAAAGATACAATCTACTTCTCGTTTCTCCACAACATACCAGAGAGAACAACCTATAGAATGGTAGTTCAAAGTTTGAAAGGAATCTGAAGTGAATTTTAGAAATAAAAGCATTTTGAAAAGTAACTACCAAAAATTGTTTAAATACCGCCATGGAGTCAGAGACGTAACTACTCAAGAGAGGCCTTCTCGGCGAACATTTATGCAAAATCTCACGAAAATCCTATCAAAATTATGAGAGAAACATTTTGTAAATTTTGCAACCAAAAGATTCTAAATGCCCGTCCACCCCCCCACCCCCCCTCTCTCTTATTTGGCCAGGCAGATTGCAAAAAATATAATAATTTTTAAGACAGGCCTACCCGGAGAACATTCAACAGTGTATCATTTAAAATAAGAATTTATGAAGCAAATAAGAAATCAGATATTTTTTGTCATGGGTGAACTACCGCATTTTACGACTACGGTAGTCTATTCCGGAATAGACTACCGATCTTCAAATCCTTTTAAATGGAACGTTTTTGTGTAATTTTAAATTTAAATATTATAAAACCTGTAAGTAATATATGCTACAATGTAATATGTATGAAAAATTTAAAACGTTCTATTCCAGAGAACTTTTAACTTCTAGTCTATTCCAGAATAGACGGTTGTCTATTCCGGAATAGACTACCGTAGTCGTAAAATGCGTTAGTTCACCCGTGACAAATAAATATCTGATTTCTTATTTGCTTCATAAATTCTTATTTTAAATAATACACTGTTATTCGTACAAAATATGAAATGAATCAGATCAAAACTGGAGGAGAAAAACTATTTTATATATACATTTCTCTCATTATTAATGCCTGGCATGCGAATATTCTTTTCAGTCCACATGGGCGCGACCATCTTGATTGCCTTACTTATCCAAACTCTGTTTTTCTGTCAGCCATGTACTTGGCTTGCCTTGCTACAATCTAATTTGCATAAAACTGCGCCCAAGTCTAAAATCAAATAAAAAACGCAAATAACACAAGTAAAAAAGGCGAAAACAAACATTTGACCACCAAAGAAGCAAAATTTGGCAAATCGACAAAGAAAAATAAAAACAACAAGCATGTCAGTAAAACTGATAAGTCCCCCGCAGGCGTGCAATCACAGGATTTCAATACCACAAATACCCACTGAATAGGTCAAATGTGCTGTATTTTCAAAGTTTTCCTATCTCAAAATAACCCCTCGTTGCACAGCTCCACTATTGCACATATTTTTAGCACATGCAAGAGAACAATTGAATCGCTTCAGTGGTTACGGAGATATAGCTCCGACAAAACAAGTGTCGACGGACGGACGGACCCGAATCCTATAGTCCCCCGTTTCGCGCTACGCGGGACTAACAAATGTGAGAAGACAACTCAAGCGCACTAATGCTCAACATTTCATAAGAACACAAAAATGATAGAGAAAATATAGTTTTTTTGTGAAAAATTGGCAAATTTTTGATACTTGGACAAACGGACAGACGACAGAGTCCGCACACGATTGGTGTAGCATATGTAACCAACATACCACCTGAGCTAAAAAGTGCACCCTGCGTGGTGCTTGAACTCACGACCTCTTGCTTCGTAAGCAACAACGCTAAAACCACCAAACTAAATCCGATTTCCACACATTACGACTGGCGAAGAAGTACCAGCCGCGATTTGTAGGATGAACAAGATTTTTTGTGTTTTCTTAAGTTGGCCAATATGGTCATTTTTTGCTAAATTGCAAAAAAAAAAAAAAAAAGAAAAGAAAAAAAGAAAGAAAAAAAAGACAAGCTGTGTGAAGGACTACAATGAAAGCATTCCCGCTAAATTTCAAAAGAATCAGACCAATAATATATGGAGAGTAACATTTTGAAAAATTGTTTACCCACACACATGACGGACGACGGTTACCCCACAAATGATGGGTAAGTCCACTTTTGATACCCTTTTAATAGATATGTTTCCGATTGGCTCAAAATTACATGGAATCAACTTGTCGAAATGTTTAGGCATAAATTTGGCCAATATCTTGGTCAATTTTTGCTGTGTGGAGGCCAGCATTTGGCTATAATTATGAGCAGTCTATTGTTATATTTAGAGTGGATACTATCACAGTTAAATAATGAAAAACAGTGTATTAAGTTGTCAGAAAATTCCGAGTTGTGTAGCTGACTTATAATAGGGTTCTACAGGGAATTTGGCGTCTTTTCTGAGCTAATTTTTCAACAGAACCCTGTTTTAAATCAGCTACTCAAGACGAGATTTTCTGACACCATAATACAGTTTTTCGTCTTTTTCATCTCTTCTTTACAAAAAAAAATTAACTGTAATATACATTTGTTCAGCAACACCATGCTCTTTCCTGTACTTACGTCATCAGTCATTCATTGCTTGCAGTAAAACAAACCATATTGCTTTTAACAATAGGCGTTAATCATTATATCTTCTCAAACACTGGTGTTTCAAGAGACTCATTGGCTCAACATGCACAGCGACTGACGGAAGGGTGGAGAGTACAATGGAGGAGAGACAAACTGCATTTAGGGTGGTTGCCATCGAGTGTTTGTGCTCCACCGAGGATGGATTACAAGTTTGTCCAAGCAGAAAGTCCCAGCTTACGAAAAGCGATGACCAATTCCAGCGTGCATGAACAAGGGAATTTCCCTGAAAAACCGGGCTTCAAAAGCCGAGATTGCAAAGGGCTAGCTGAATAATTAATTTAGCAGCGGACCCAAACATAGACCGATAAATACATACAAAGATCTGTTTCCCAGAAAAATGTTAAACAGATCTTGTGTATCCCTGGTAGACTGGGTAGTCTACTAGAGATACCTTCGAACAACGTATCGAAATTGTATCTATACACGTATAGTCTTGACATGAGCTGTTGGACATACACAATTATTTCAAGGAGCAGAAACGACCAGTGAATGGTGATATGACGAAACACATGTGATTATGTTTGCGATTGCCTTTTAAAAAAAGAAGAAAACGCCGCGTCTCAAACATTATTACTTCAGTTTTAATGTTTTGGTATGTATTATTTTGCGGGTTTTGCAGTTCAGACCAGTGCGCATGTTTCTTTACTGTGCGTTGATGTGCGATTTGCATTTCAGACCAATGCTCACGTTTATTTAACTTGCGGCTATGCTCTGTTCGCATTTCGGACCAGTGCGCATGTTTCTTTAGCTTGCGTTGATGTGCGGTTCGCAAAGCGAACCAGAGCGCATGTTTATTTAACATGCATTGCTGCGCGGTTCACATTTCGCACCAGTATGCACGTTTATTAGTTCCCCGTCGCAACGTAGCGCGGAGCGGGAGACTATAGTATTCGGGGCTGTCTGTCCGTCCGTCTGCTCTTTCGAGAGCTAAGTTGTGCGTTTATTTTTAGGAAGAAAGCTACGTTGTGCGTTTAAGTTACATTGTGGGTTTGACGTTGTGGGTTTAAATGAGAATTCGACTCCCCATGATGCTGTGGGTCCATTAAAATTGTTTTTAAAATTATGCCCACAACACACGGAAAATGGAGTCCTGTGCGTTTGTTTGTACTTTTTCCTTTGCCGCTGGCGACACCTGGTGTTGTAATTCTTACCTATATTTACATGTGAAAAGCACATGGGGTAAATTTTTGGGTCAGATTCTGCAATTCAGGTGCCTTTATTCATGCGCTGTTTTGGTTTTAGGCCTTAAGGTTTCCCGCCTTAGAAAACTTCTGCCTCCGCTCTCTCTTCCCCCCAAAATGAAAGTGACAAAGGTCCTTAACCACTTGTATGAATATTATATTCTGTTGTATCAATAAATACAACCGTTTTCACTGCTTTCATGGTGTAAGAAAAGGCAAGAAAAGTGAGCAGAAACTAGGAATTATATTACATGTTGGGTGTGAATCGGTCAGTCGTGAGCAACAATGGCGGAAAGTGCGAGGGATTCAAATGTGCAAGAGTTGTTTCATTAAAATGTGAATATTTCCAAATAGATACTACAGTAAATTATATGCATAAATGTGTCTTTTACACCAAGAATCGGTTCGCAAAAGTAAAAAAACAATTCTAATGTATGTTTGAATTTTAAGAAAAGTTTTGAAACTGAAGTGAGCAAAGTTTGATGTTAACGCTCACTTCTTTTCACGCGGTTTTGCTAGACAGATTGGGATATTCATAGCCTAAATGCTAGTTATAGCAAGTAAATAAACAAGTTTCTTCCATAGATATAATTATTCCTTTAATACTATCTTTGAATATGGGCGAAGGATAAAATTTTACAATTAAAGCAGAGTGACAGATAAAAACAATTCCTTACATATAACATACATGGTAAACTTCAGGTTTTTCAGGCTTTTTTGTCAAATGGACCACTTTTTTTTACTCCGTTCCCATGTATGGTAAAATTTTCCGGCTTTTTTCCGACCTCGTTCAAATGTATGATATAAGCCACTTCGTACCTTTGAAACTTCGCAATGAAGGGGTCGTTTTGACTGCAAATTCTGTGGGTTAAATAAGCGTATTGGCATTCACAGTTATGCCAAAACATCCCAATGCGTACGTTCGGGTCTTTCCGATAGAAGTGCAGTTTCGACTGCAGTTCTTTTTTGGTATAAATTATAAAGATATGACAAGGGTAAAACATAGAAATTCAAATTTCTTCTCCACCTACATACTTTAAATCAAAGAAGCCGGCATATGATCTTTTAAAAAGTATTTTACATAATATTCTGCCTCTGTTATAGCCCATTTATGAATATGCTTCGAGAAAAAGGGAATTTTGTTGCTTGTTGCCAGTTTTCTCTATCGTTTCGTTATGCCTTTATCCCAAACTTCAGCAAAATTATAAGTACAAATCTGCTTATTTGGTTGGGATAAAGGTATAAAGTACTGATAGAAAAAAAAACTTATGCGACTTGTAGCGAGGGTGAAACTGGCGTTAAATGAAGGCAGAAAAGAAAGTCTCGATTTAAAACATTACCTTGCACCCGAGTACTTTTCGGATATATGCGCTGCTGTTATGAGGACGGCTCTTCAAGACGATGAAGAAGAGGGAAAGGTTTCAAGCTCCGTCAAATGCGGTTAAACTGAGATACCGTCATATTTCATGACGGGAAATCGAAAAGAAAAATCGGAAGTTGAGGATTTCATACAGCTTATGAAAATTAAGTGGTCTGACAACTTGGCCAAGGTTGCTCTGATGAATGGAAAATGGAATGCAAGAAAGCCACTTCCTTTACCTACGATATCAAGAAGTTACCCGCACGCATCAACCAAAAATGGAAGAATTCGACAACAAAGAAATTTCTTACAGCAACTATTGTAGGGCGCTCACCCTGGCCATGGCAAAATTGGTGTCTTTCAACAGACGGAGATGTTCAGGCTATACTGTAAGTTGCAATGACGTTAATATTTCCTGTGTTTAACCTTAAAAAATTCGGATTGAAAACTAGTTATTTTATTCACAGGTGTCCCTACAAAAAGAAGTACATTTCAAATTGTATATGCAGAACAGTGTGCTCGTTTTAACTGTACATCGACAGTGCATTTCTTTTTCTAAGCCTATTAACAATTAATTCTCTTTTCAGTTTGGTCAGTTATGAAAGGCTGATTCAAGACATCGATGAGATTTCTGAGGAACTTGACTACGTCTCGAGGAGTACGTCTATCCCCCGTGGGGGATATGGTTTGTGTAAGGCTGTTGCGTGTTGACTACGCAAAAAAAAAATTTACAAGTGGAAGGACGTAAGCCGACGTAGTGTCTAACATTTAGACGCATCAATCCACTAACCAGTATTCGCGTGAGACTGTCGTAGGTACGCTAAGTACAGCGCCGATTTTGAAAAATTCGCCATTTTGTCAAGTCCCATCCGGAAAATGCTTGATCACTGCACTGCGGAAGGTGCCAGGGAGCCCGTGTGCAGAATTTGAAACGAATCCATTCATTAATGAGGCCTGTAGACGCGTGAGACTGCCGTATATATAAAGTCCAGGGCCAATTTTCAAATGTCCGCCATTTCGTCAATTTTTGGCCGATCCGGAAAGTTCTTGGTCACTGCACTGCAGAAGGTTCCAGAGAAGCCGTGTACAAAATTTGAAACGAATCCGTCTATTAATGTGGCCTGAAGACGCGTGAGACTGCCGTATATACGCTACGTCCAATGCCGATTTTCAAAAGTCCGCCATTTTGTCAATTTTTGGCCGATCCGAAAAATTCTTGGTCACTACACTGCGGAAGGTTCCAGAGAAGCCGTGTACAAAATTTGAAACGAATTTGTCTATTAATGTGGCTTGTAGACGCGTGAGACTGCCGTATATATAAAGTCCAGTGCCAATTTTCAAATGTCAATTTTTGGCCGATTCGGAAAATTCTTGGTCACTGCACTGCGGAACGTTCCAGAGAAGCCGTGTACAAAATCTGAAACGAATCCGTCTATTAATGTGGCCTGTAGACGCGTGAGACTGCCGTATATACGCTAAGTCCAGTGCCAATTTTCGAAAGTCCGCCATTTTGTCAATTTTTGGCCGATCCGGAAAATTCTTGGTCACTGCAATGCGGAAGGTTCCAGAGAAGCAGTGTACAAAATTTGAAACGAATTTGTCTATTATTGTGGCTTGTAGACGCGTGAGACTGCCGTATATATAAAGTCCAGTGCCAATTTTCAAATGTCCGCCATTTTGTCAATTTTTGGCCGAATCGGAAAATTCTTGGTCACTGCACTGCGGAACGTTCCAGAGAAGCCGTGTACAAAATCTAAAACGAATCCGTCTATTAATGTGGCCTGTAGACGCGTGAGACTGCCGTATATACGCTAAGTCCAGTGCCAATTTTCAAATGTCCGCCATTTTGTCAATTTTTGGCCGAATCGGAAAATTCTTGGTCACTGCACTGCGGAACGTTCCAGAGAAGCCGTGTACAAAATCTAAAACGAATCCGTCCATTAATGTGGCCTGTAGACGCGTGAGACTGCCGTATATACGCTAAGTCCAGTGCCAATTTTCAAATGTCCGCCATTTTGTCAATTTTTGGTCGATCCGGAAAATTCTTGGTCACTGCACTGCGGAAGGTTCCAGAGAAGCCGTGTACAAAATTTGAACCGAATCCATGTATTAATGTGGCCTGTAGACGCGTGAGACTGAGGCGTGACAGACGGACAGACAGACGGACAGACGGACGGACGGACGGGCCAACGAGAGGTATCTTATGTGGTGGCTGCATTATGTGGTAGCATTTGATATGCCTGAAATGCATTTAAGTGGTAGGTCACGGACAAGATTATTTGAGAATAAAAAATACTTATGTGGTGGTTTATATTTGCCCGTGCCCTTGTGTGGTTCCCAGCAGGCGTCATGTCAATGTCAATATTGTTAATGCTTTGTGTGTGTCATTTGTAAATAAACGGAATTATATATGTGGCACTTTACTGTATAAAGATATTTTACAACTTATCTTTCACAACTGCGCATATTTATTTAACTTGCGTTGATGCGTGGTGCTTATTTTAAACCAGTGCGCATGTTTATTTAACCTGCGTTAATGCGTGGTTCGCCTTTGGAAAAACTGCGCATGTTTTTTAACTTGCGTTGATGCGCAGTTCACATTTCGGGTCACGGCGCATGTCAACTTAACTTGCGTCGATGTGCGGTTCACATTTCGGATCAGCGCGCATGTTTGGTTAACGTGCACTGATGAGCGATTTGTATTTCGGACCACTGCGCATATCTATCTAACTTGTGTCAAGGCGTGGTTCGCATTTCGAACCAGTGCGCATGTTCATTTAACTTGCGTCGATGCCCGGTTCGTATTTCGGACCACTGCGCATGTTTATGCAACTTACGTTGATGCGCGGTTCACAATTCGGACAAGTGCGCATGATTACATAACTTGCGTCGATGCGTGGGTTCCTTTTCCGACCAGTGCATATATTTAACGTGCGTTAATGCGTGGTGCTTATTTCGGAAACTGCGCATGTCTATTCAACTTGCGTCGATGCATGGTTCTTTTGTCGGACCAGTGCGCATGTTTATTTATCTGGCGTCGATGCGCGATTCGCATTTCGGACTAGTGCGCAGGTTTGTTTAGCTTGCGTTAATGCGAGATTCACATTTTAGACCAGTGCGCATGTTTCTTTTATTTGCGTTGACGAACGGTTCTTATTTTAGACAAATGCGCATGTTTATTTAACTTGCGTTGATGCGCGGTTCACATTTCGGACCAGTGCGCATGTTTCTTTTATTTGCGTTGATGCACGGTTCTTGTTTTAGACAAATGCGCATGTTTATTTAACTTGCATCGATGCGCGGTTCACATTTTGAACTAGTGTGCATGTTTGGTTAACGTGCACTGATGCGCGGTTCAAATTTCGGACCAGTGCGCATATTTATTAAACGTGCGTCGATGCGCGGCTCGCATTTCGAAGCAGTGCGCATGTTTATTTAATTTGCGTCCATGCCCGGTTCACATTTCGGACTAGTGCGCATGTTTACTCAACTTCGCTGATGAGCATTTCGCATTTCGGACTAGTGCACATGTTCATTTCGCTTGCGTTGGTGCATGATTCACATTTCGGACAACTGCGCATGTTTATTTAACTTCAGTTGATGCCCGGTTCGCATTTCGGACTAGTGCGCATGTTTATTTAACTTGCGCTGATGCGCGGTTCACATTTCGGACCAGTGCGCATGATTACTTAACTTGCATCGATGCGTGGTTCTTTGTTCGGACCAGTGCACATATTTATTTAACTTGCGTCGATGCGCGGTTCGCATTTCGAACCAGTGCGCATGTTTATTTACCTTGCGTCCATGTCCGGTTGCGCATTTCGAACCAGTGCGCATGTTTATTCAATTTCCGTTGATGAGCGGTTCGCATTTCGGACTAGTGCGCATGTTCATTTGGCTTGCGTTGATGCGCGTTTCTTATTTTAGACCAGTGCACATGTTTATTTAACTTGCGTTGATGCCCGGTTCGCATTTCGGACCAGTGCACATGTTTATTTAACTTGCGTTAATGCGCGGTTCGCATTTGGAACCAGTGCGCATGTTTGTTTAACTTGCGTTGATACGCGGTTCACATTTCGGACCAGTGCGCATGATTAATTAACTTGCATCGATGCATGGTTCTTTGTTCGGACCAGTGCACATATTTATTTAACTTGCGTCGATGCGCGGTTCGCATTTCGGATCACGGCGTATGTTAACTTAAATTGCGTCGATGCGCGGTTCATATTTCGGACCAGTGTGCATGTTTAAATAATAACCACACATTCACACAAGTTAAATAAACGGATAAAACTGTAGGATAAGATTCATTTTAAGGTATTTTCTTCAAAAATTTCCCCTAAAATCAAAATTCAAGATCGAGTGAAAAAGCACAAGCCGTATGTCCGACCCATCTAGGGCTGCCTCATACTAGATACCAAAAATAAATGAAATCGGATAAAAACAGTAGGAGGAAACGCACTTTGAAGTTTATTCTTTAAAAAATCCCCCAAAATACAAACATTGTCCGCAGTGGGTGTATTCTTAAGATTCTCCCCACCCCACAGCGGGATTCAAACAAATGCTGCTCTCCTTATTTGCTTTAGAAATTAGCTTTATAGTTGCATTATTTTCCAACAGATGGGGTTACAGGACAGTTGATCAACGGACTTTGACGGACTCCCTTATGTGGTTTGTTTTGTGCTCAATGGGTGCTTATGTGGCTACCTCATAAGAACCACCACATAAGGAAGAAAAACCACGTAAGTGACGGATGTACCGAAAATCCACCACATAGCATAATCATTGTGGGCACGGACAGACGGACAGACCGAAAAGTTCAAAACTATATCCTTCCGTTTCACGGGGGATAATAATTATTGGGGGAACTTACGGAAACAGAAAGACTCATCATCCGAAGTCATTGTGTCATCGAAATAAGGGGAAAGGTGCATGTTTGTTTATCATTTAGTGAAAAAAAGATTTCATTAGATGACAAAATGATAAAAAGATGGATTTAAGAATGTAAAATTAGCGCCCAAGGCCATTATAAATAGTCGGAAATTTTTGGAAAGGAAAGCCAGTTCCAGTTATAGTTCCTCCGTTATACGCTCGATTACTGAAGAACATAGTTGCAAAAAGAGCTCAAGTGGATGTTGACAAGAACAGTATCTACTTGTTTGCTAGCAGAAGTAAGTTTCGCTGAAAAAATTCCCTTATTCATGAAAGAACGGTGAACAAGTCCTAAGGCTGTGTGATCAACAAGATTGAAGAACTACTATTATCGCATGTATGTTTAAAAGCAGAAAAACATGGATTACGTTTTTTTACAAATAAAATCAATAAATAAGAAATAAAAACGAGTAACGAATTTACACAAGCATTGGTTTAAGCGTGGTACCAAACGGATAAAATTCGTAACAGTTTTATGGCTTTTTGAAAAGTGCGTTCTTCATTTGTTAATAATCTGTTGGAACAGTTACCGTTCAATTTTTTCGGCTCGTGGCGTTATACGAGGCTACAATTGCTTGCTGGCGTTGGCCAAAGAGTCGGATCTGCAATACCCAGAGAGAATTTGCGAAAGTACTTCGCTACTCTCACTCAGGTAATCTCATAGTAGAAATAACCAACATTCCGTTGCCACACTGGGTTTACATAGCTAAAAGGCAGCAAAAGCATACCAACATCACACGTTGATAGTTTGTAGTAAAATGCTTTAGGATTATTTGTATTTCTATTATTTTTTAGATCCCTTTCATGTCGGAATCCCCCTGCCACATTATACTGAAATGGGGCATTCCAGCGCTCCTTCTAACCCTACATGTGGAGTGCCTCACAGGGTAGCAAGGAGGAGTCCCAATTTTTAAAGTCTTAGGTATGACCCGACCGGGGTTTGAACCCACGATCTACCAGTCTCGAGGCGGACACTCTAACCACCGAGGATGGTGTAATAGGATTAAAAATTAATTAATTAATAGTTTCTGTTGTGCGTTTGATGCACCATGGGAAGTTTATAAAAACATAGGTGACAGTTCTTGTACATTCCACCCTTTTTTTAATAGTCCTTCGATTTGACCCACCAACAATTGAACCACGTCTTGGATCATCTGGGACATACGATGAACGTGCACAAGGTACACTACAGACAACTAAGTCCAGCAATAGAAAGGATAGAGATTGCGAATATGCTGCTTGTCCAAGACTATGGTTTGACGTCCAAGTACAACGGAAAAAGTCTAGATGACATACACTTGGAAGGTGCTTAAAATCGTTAACGTGTGTCAATTCGTGGCAAAGCTCCATTCAATTATTCGAGAACGTTGTGTGTATAACTTGCGTGTTCTGTTTAATTTTGGGTTTAACGGCGTTTATTTTAATTGTCAATATACATCACAGTAGTAAAGTATAAAAACAGGACGTATATATTTGAAAAGTAGATGATTTCATATAATACATTGATTTTGTAGGTTTTCAAATCATTGTTCTACGTATAACTTTGTTTTTCATTCCAACAAAATATCGAGTATTATTATTTTTACGGTGTTTAGCAAATTTATTTTTTCTGTGCGGTTGGGTGCAGAACGGAACATTGACTCTGTAGGTTTTCGAATCATTGTTCTCCGTATTAATGTGTGTTATATTCCAACAAAATGGACAGTATTCTTAATTTTACACTGTTTAGCTAATATATTTTTTTTTTGTGTGGTTGGACGCAGAACGGAACGGTCATTGATTCTGTAGGTTTTCAAATCATTGTTCTCAGCATTAGTTTGTGTTTTATTCCAACCAAATGGAGAGTATTCTGATTTTTCGGTGTCTAGCTAATATATTTTTTTCTGTGTGGTTCGACGCAGAACGGAATGGTCATTGACTCTGTAGGTTTTCAAATCACTGTTCTCCGTATTAGTTTGTGTTTCATTCCAAAAAAATGGAGAGTATTCTTCTTTTTACGGTAGTTAGCAAATATATTTTTTGTGTGGAAGATCGCTGGTTCAAATCCCGGTCGGGTCATACCTAAAACTTTAAAATTGGGATTCCTCCTTGCTACCCTGTGAGGCACTCCACATGTAAGGGTTAGAAGGAGGGTTGGAATGCCCCATTTCAGTATAATGTGGCAGGGGGGATTCCGACATGACAACAGCAGTTGAAATCGATCTAAAGAACAATACAACATAATACATATAAAAATACCAATGTGTTATCTTCCAAAATACATATTCAGTTTTTCTTCCAGAAATAGTTCGAGCGGACACAGAAAGGCAAATGGCTGCTCCAGAAGCTGAACATGCCATGGGAGGTGAATTACCGGTTCTTTCTAGAGCGCAAAATCCAGTCAGAGATGACAGTGAAGAGTGTCTTCCGGACCTTGGCGACAAGCAAACTGAAGAAGACTTTAATGACAATATAGGTATCAAATGTACTTTCCTATCGAAATTGGAAAGTCAGTTCCAAGACTGATCTGCGTTTAACGCCTTTTCTTTTAATAGCAACCATATTTTCTATTTCTTTTAGCATTGGTTCTAAATCAGACAGTATTCGATGTGACAAAATACACCTTTAAAACAATGAGAATCATAGCTGCTGCAACAAATTGCATATAAATGTGCCAAAACGATCTCTTCCAATATTGTTGAATGACTGAAGGGATTATACTATTTGTGGCCTAAAGGTTTTTCATTTTTTCATTTTTAGAGACTTCCCATAGACGTGAAAAAGCCAAAAGTGGTCGAGTTTACATGGCCATTCCCAGCCAACATTAAGACGTCAGAATGACGTCGGCTCGACGTCATGACCCGACGTTTCCGACGTCGGACTGACGTGCCGGTTTTGGTTGTATATGAAATGGAACCGACGTCGGGTTTGAACGTCAGAATGACGTCGGTTTCCGACTTAAATCCGAAGTCGGAATTAAGTCGGTTTTAGGTTGTATATGAGATTGGAACCGACGTCGGATTCTGACCTGAAACTGACTATAGTTATATAATTAATAGATAATCATTCAACTGCTGTTGTGAAATACATGCGAAACTATTTTCCATGTAAATTTTTACAATCTTGGAGGAAAAATACCGACGCGCCATCAAAATTTGAAAATTTTGATGTAAAAATTTGCGTTTTTTCTTCCTCTTTTCCAAAATGACTTTTATTTCCGGTGAGCGATAATAAATGTTCATCGCTTTTTGGTCTTTTTTGCAACGTCGGAATGACGTCAGAAAACCGACGTCGTTTCGACGTCGGAATATAGCCGGGTTTCGGGGAATAGGTCAGAATACGGTTGTGAAGTCGTTGCGACCAAAATCCAACCTTTCTTCAACCAAAAAAAGACGTCGGTTGTTTGCTGGGTTGAAGACAAAGCCGAAAGTGAACAACTGTTTAAAGACTTTTTGGAAAAGGACGAAACACCAAGTATCGCGAAAATTGAAGAACGTCAGAGAAAATCCACAATATTAAAATTTATGACCCTAGAAAAATTCAGAAGAAAGTGTCATGGTTTAGACACCGACACAGACATTTTAAGTATAGTTTGAAAGAAAACAACGTCAAGCGAGAAATGATTTTCTTGAATGTTTTCAATGTGAACGATATGTTTCAGTTGAATTCCGCCTTTAAACTCAAATCCGTCTCAACTTTGAATTAGGCATGTGCTTTCTGAAGTCAAACATTGATATTTCAAGTTTATTATTAGCGAAGATGTATACACTGTTCTTGACTATTTTTTCTTTGATGGATTTTCGTTTAAAGGCACCTTTTTCACGGTTATGCTTGTAAAGGCGTGCGGTTCACGTGTTTTGTACATCTAAGAGTCTTTTTTAGTATAGGATACCAGCATAATTTATTGCTTTTACATAAAACTTCTCGGAGGGCGGGCAGTGCCTTGGCACGTACCGATGACTGACTGGCAAGGCAAAGTGAACCAGTGTCCACTGCCATTACCTAGTCGAATGTCGTTAGCGTTACAGTGTCTCCGTTTCGTGTTATGGCTTTAAACTCAAATCCGTCTCAGGTTTGAATTGAGGAGTGTTATTTCGGAATTGAAATATTGACAGTAATTTCTTGAGACTTACTGCCTAAAGTGTATTTTCAGCATTGTCTTAAACAGACGCTTGTGTTTAAAGGTATTTCTGTCACGGAAACGTTTATAAAAATCAGTGTTTTTTGCCCACCTCAAATTAAGCATCAAGCCTTATATTCCCAACCTTGAGCGGCGCTACAACCGCCAGCGGTACGGACATGGTAGTGGTTAGTGTAAAAGGTCAGAGGTGACATGTGCAACTTGCGGCGAGGACGATCATGACTAGAAATCTTGTACTGGTGATACCAAATGCATTAACCGCAAGGGAAACCACCCAGCATCCGCAAAGGATTGCCCAATGTGGCTGACGGAGAAGGAAATGCAAAAAGTGAAACATGACGGCCAGCTCCTCGCTGTACAGTGACAACACCATGCTACAAGTACAAACTAGAGCGGCCAATGCACATAAAACATAAGAGTACAGGCTTATGTTATACACTTTCAGTCGATACCTACTTAGTTTCTTGTTTTTGTAAACAAAAAAAAATGTCTTTTTTAATTACTGAAATAAAATATTCATTTCTGCAAACATAACCTTAATTCATTGTAAAAAAAAAACTCAAAATAGATGGTGGTTACTAAAACAGATATAAATGGACGTCTTTTTTCATCCGAGTCTGGAAAGTGGTCGCTAAAACGGGTTTTACTGCAGGCCCTTCTTATCCAGATCTGAAGTTGGTCACTATAGTAGTTTTACTGTACGTTACATTTTCTATCCGGGTCTCGAAGTTGGTCAAGACAGGCAGGTTTTAACGTACGTCTTTTTACCCGAATCTGGAAGGGGTCACGACAAACGGGTCTTACTTTTTATCCAGGTGTTGAAGGCGGTCGGGTATTTTTCTTTGCAAACCATCATCCTCCACACGCCCCCCCCCCCCCCACCCCAGCTATTTAATGTAGGTCCGACTATAAACACAACTCATAACCCTTTTACCCAAGGCAACGGTAACGGTCTGTACCCTAAGTGTAGTTATAGCCATGATAGACTACCTTGTCTTCGAACATTACAATCGGCCAAATAGCATTAGAAAGGCATTCTTCATAACTACGCATCAGATAACGCACCTCGGTGGGATAAGGGGGAGGCATTTCCGTGCCAAAATGGTGAGCTGCTTCTCATAACACAAGATGTCAGATGACCCACTTTAATAGCGAAAAATGCTTCTGCAAACAATGCCAATCGATACAAAATGGCTCCTATATATAGAACACCTTGGCAACCGAATCAACTTTGTGCGAAACAAAAATCAATAGCTTGACCTGCTAAGACCCATAGCATTCCATGACCTCGTAGACAACGACTCCATCATGCACCACAACTGACACTGACCCCTGACTGAGTGGCATGTTACATAACAGCCGTAGATGAGAAACGCACAAAAAGCTTAATTTGAGGCACTAACAAATAGCAATGGACCGACAGTAATGCTGTTAGTGTTTTGAAGCTTTCTAAAGAATGCAGGAAAACTCGAGAATCTTCTGAATCCTGAGCGTAGTTGACACCTATGCTCAGAAAACAAAAGAGCCAAAAAATGGGGAGGCGAGGGGGGGAAGGGGGGAGGAGTGTTGACGTTATGCACCTTTCTTGATTTTCTACACGAGTTTAATAATGTTTAATCAAAACCGTGCGATTTATCCGAGGAACAACTACACCAAATTTAAAGTCGATCCGACTTTCCGATGTCGAGAAATTTTGCTTAACAACAGATAATTTTTAAGTTGAAACAGTCGTCTGACTGAACCAAATATCCATATAAAACTTTAAGTCGAAAGGACTTTCCGTTATAGAGATATTATGCATACAAGATCTGGTTCTAAATAGACACATATTTTACGCGATGACGTCACACGTGGCACTCGTTCGTTCTGCTCGCCAAAAAAATTTAAAGTTTCTTTCGGACCTACCAAGCAATAAATACCACAAAGTTTCAGCTTTCTCCGATGTTCAGCAGCTCAGAAATTTCGCACACAAGATTTTTACGTGATGACGACATACAAATGCCCTAATCACGTGACATGCGTGAAAAGTTGACAGAACCGCCCTGATCCAAAGAATATCCATACAAAATTTGAAACCGATAGGACTTTCCGTTATCGAAGTATTTTGCCCACAAGACCTTGCTTACAATATATACATATTTTACGTGATGACGTCATACGTCGCATTCGTTCGTTCTACTCGCGAAAAAAATTCCTATAGAATCTTTCGGACCTATCAAACAACAATCTCACTAAGTTTCAACTTTCTCCGATGTTCAGCAGTTGAGAAATTTTGGACACAAGATTTTACGTGATGACGTCATAACCTGCCCTAATAACGTGACATGCCTGAACAGTTGATAGATCCGTCCGACTGACCCAAGGAATGTTCATATAAAATTTGAAGTCGATAGGACTTTCCGTTATCGAGATATTTTGCACACAAGATCTTGTTCAAAATATATACATATTTTACATGATGACGTCATACGCCGCATTCGTTCGTTCTACTCGCGAAAAAATTATATAAATTCTTTCGGACCTACCAAGCAACAATCCCACCAAGTTTCAACTTACTCCGATGTTCAGCAGTTGAGAAATTTCGCACACAAGATTTTTACGCAATGACGTCATACGCCCGCCCTAATCATGTGACACACGTGAAAAGTTGATAGAACCGTCCGACTGACCCAAGGAATGTTCATATAAAATTTGAAGTCGATAGGACTTACCGTTATCGAGATATTTTGCACACAAGATCTTGTTCAAAATACATACATATTTTACGTGATGACGTCATACGCCGCATTCGTTCGTTCTACTCGCGAAAAAATTCTATAGAGTTTTTCGGACCTACCAAGCAACAATCCCACCAAGTTTCAACTTTCTCCGATGTTCAGCGGCAGAGAAATTTCGCACACAAGATTTTTACGTAATGACGTCATACGCCTGCCCTAATCACGTGACGTGCGTCAAAAGTTGACAGAACCGTCCGACCTAACCAAGGAAAAAATCGATCAAGTTTGAAGTCGATCGGACGTTTCGTTCTCGAGATATCTTGCACACAACACTTTGTTCACAACAGACTGACACACACACACGTACACACACACACACACACAGAACGTACAAACACTATATGTCTCCCCTTGGTCGGGGAGACATAATAATGGAGTTTACTCCCATGCTGACGCCAGAGGGGGCGGCGAAAGATACAGTAGATATCACGATCACGAACAGGGTCAGTTTAACGGACAATGCAGATAGAATAATGACAGGTGTGGTATGTAGTTGCGGGAAAGCATATAACAAGTTTGTCCAAGGACAAAGTCCCAGCTTACGAAAAGCAATAAGACCCATTCCAGCGTGCATGAAGCGAAGGAATTTCTCAGAAATATCGGGCTTCAAAAGATGAGACGGCAAAGAGCTAGCTCAATAATTAATTTAGCACCGAACCAGAACATAGATTTCTTTCCCAGAAAAATGGGGAACACATTTTTTGTATCTCTGGTAGACTGGATAGTCTGCGATAGATACCTTTAAACAACGCTCGCACTTCGGACCAGTGCGCATATTTATGTAACTTACCTCGATGCGCGGTTCTTATTCAGACAAGTGCGCATGTTTATTTAATTTGCGTTTATGCGCGGCTCTCATTTTGGAACAGTGCACATGTTTATTTCACATAATAAAGGTTAATGCGCGGTTCTTATTCCAGACCAATGCGCATGTTTATTTTACTTGCGTTGATGAGCGGTACTTATTTTGGACAAGTGCACAAGTTTCCTTAGGTTGCCTTGATGCGCGGGTCGCATTTCGGAAGAGTTTGCATGTATATCTAACTTGCACGGTGCTTATTTTGGACTTGTGCATATGTTAATCTAACTTGCGTTGGTGCGCGGTTTGCATTTTGGACCAGTGCGCATGTTTATTCAACTTCCGTTGATGAGCAGTTCGAATGTCGGACCATTGCGCATGTTTATTTAACTTGCGTTGATACGCGGTGTTTATTTTGGACCAGTGCAAATGCTTATTTAACTTGCGTTAATGCTCGGTTCCTATTTCTGACCAGTGTGTTTGTTTATTTAGCTTGCGTTGATGAGCGGTTCGCATTTTCCACCAGTGCGCATGTTTATTTAACTTGTGTTGATGCGCGGTTCGAATTTCGGACCACTGCGCATGTTTATTTAACTTGCGTTGATGCGCGGTGCTTATTTTGGACCAGTGCAAATGTTTATTTAACTTGCGTTGGCGCGTGGTTCGCATTTCGAACCACTGCGCATGTTTATTTAACGTGTGTAGATGTGCGTTTCTTATTTCAGGCCAATGCGTACATTTCTTTAATTTGAGTTGATGCGCGTTTCTTATTCTGGACCAGTGCACATGTTTATTTAAGTTGCGTTGATACGCAGTTCTTATTTTGAATAGTGCGCACGTTATTTAACTTGCGTTAATGCGCAGTTCGCACTTCTAACCAGTGCGCATGTTCATTTAACTTGCGTTAATGCTCGGTTCCCATTTCTGACCAGTGTGTTTGTTTATTTAGCTTGCGTTAGTGAGCGTTTCGCATTTTCCACCAGTGCGCATGTTTATTTAACTTGTGTTGATGCGTGGTTTGCATTTTGGACCAGTGCGCATATTTATTTAACTTGCGTTGATGCTCGGTACTTATTTTGGACCAATGCAAATGTGTATTTAACTTGCGCTGATGTGCGGTTCGGAATTCGGACCAATGTACCTGCTCCTTTAGGTTGCGTTGATGCGAGGTTCGCATTTCAGACCAGTGCGTAGGTTAACTTATCTTGCGTTGACACGCGAATTGCATTTCGGACCAGAACGCATGTTTATTTAAGTCCCGTCGATGCCCGACTCTTATGTCTATTCAACTTGCGTCGATTCGTGGTTCTTTCTTCGGACCACTGCGCATGTTTATTTAACTTGCGTTAATGCTCGGTTCCCATTTCTGACCAGTGTGTTTGTTTATTTAGATTGCGTTGATGAGCGGTTCGCATTTTCCACCAATGCGCATGTTTATTTAACATGCGTTGATGCGCGGTTCGAATTTCGGACCAGTGCGCATGTTTATGTAACTTGCGTTGATGCGCGGTGCTTATTTTGGACCAGTGCAGAAGATACAGTTAGAGAAGCTAACATTACAGTGAAGGGAAGTAGAAAGTGGTCGTCCAGTATGAAACAGATGAGGCTACAAATCGTCTGTGACAAAAGAACTGGTTGGTACGGTCAGACAACGCCACAGAGGGTTAGATGTGACGAACAGACAGAGATGGAAAGATGCGTCAGCGAAGGAGAGGACAGGATTGATACAAGGAGCGATCAGGACGAAGCAAGAAGAGGATAGACGGACAAAGCCAGTATCGATGGCATGTCAAGGTGCATGGACGAGATGAGAAAATGCGACATCAAGAAAGCTGAACTGGAGTGATGTATTCAAGATGGAGCCGTTGCGACTAGGTTTTCTCTCGAAAAGTGTTGGGTTTGGAAAGATCCATCTGGAAGATGTGCAGTTTGATTTGAGTGTCAGGAAAAGACCGCAAAGCACTAATACAAACATGTGAAGAAACAGCCGAAAGAATATCAACTGTAGACGAAGAAGTGGTGGGCGCATGACACAGCTACATTATGTAAAATAATGCTGCCCGCCTGGAAACCCTCCAGTGACTTACCAGGAAAGGCTGGCTCACAACCCGGAAAGTCGGTTGGCATTCTAGAAAGACAGGAGACACATACAGTACAGAGGGCCAGCTCCCCGCTATCCACTAACAACAACAATGTTACAAGCACAAATAATGGAGTATACCCCCATGCTGACTCGAGAGGAGGCGGAAGAGACAGCAGATACCACGATGACGAACAGGAACAATGTAACGGATGCAAATAGAACAATGACAGGTGTGGTATGCAGTTGTGAAAAGGCATTAAAAACGGGAAAGGTTTGAAGATTCATCAAGCTGAGAGCAAGTGCCAGGAAAGGCTACAACAACGCACAGTGCAAGCTGGTGAGGCGGAAGAGGACCTGAGTCCGGAAGCAAACCACAGTATCTAGGACCACCGAGTTGCAGCACAAAGACAACAACCGCCAAAGAGAGAAAACCCGGCACAGAAAGAAAGTACAGCAGAGATATGACATCCAACAGACAGAGAACATCCCACTGAAAGACAACACCCAGCAGAGAGACAAGGGAAGTACAAAGAAGAGAATTAGATAGCCAGCCAGTACTAAAGTAAAGAAATGGGAGCAGTTAGAGGAAGATTTGATACCTATAATGAAAGACACCATGTGTAGATCAGTAGAGGAGAAGTTACGAACGTTTACTCGATTCATATACGAAATGAGTAAGGACAGGTTTGGCGAAGTTCAACAACCCAAGAGCGGGCGGAGAACGGTAATCCCAAATAGAAGGGACAGAGAGAAAATAAACGTCAGGCAAGACCTTAAACAGTTGCCAAGGCGATGGAAACAATCAACAGATGAGGACAGGAGGGCAGTAGACCAGTTGCGACAGAGTGCGAAGAAACGACTAAAGAACTTGGCACAGGCAGAGAGATCAAGGGAAAAAAAGGAAGAGAAAGAATCAAGCACGGACACAGTTTACGGCGGATACATTCTGATTTACAGCAAATGCGCTGGACCAATCCAGAAGTGGACGTCTCAAGTGTAGGAAGGATGAGATAGAGCAGCACTTAAGGAACGTCCACAGCGATGCTAAGAGAAAACAACCACCAAAAGAGCCAAAGAAAGCAGATGTAGAGTTCGAGTCCCAGCGGAACATCCTACCAGTTGTACAAGAAGTGTCAAAGAATTCTTAAGATGCTATGGAGACTAATAGTTGTGTGCTGGAAGACAGGAATGGTACCGGAAGAGTGGACAAAGGCGGAAAGCCGTTTCATACCAAAAAGGAGTCGACTTTGATTTTGCAGTTCAGAACCATTTCGCTTCTCATTGTCGAAGGCAACATATTTTTCGCGATATTGACAAAACCACTTACCAACTACATGGTGGAGAACGGAGTTATAGGCCCAGCAGTACAGAACATAGGCATACTCAATTACCCAGGATGCTGGGAGCACAACAGTATAACAGCGCAGATGATCAATGAGGCGAAAACTAATGGCGGTGATTTAATGTTAGTTTGGCTGGATCTGTCAAACGCATATGGTTCAATTCTGCACGAGTTAGTAAATCATGCTATGACGATGTACGACGTGCCTGAGAGGGTTCAAGGTATTATCAAGACGTATTTTGACCAGCTGAACTTCAGATTTTCTCTGGATGAATTTACAGCAGACTGGCAAAGTCTCTAGAAGGGAATTATCATCGGATGTACAATTTCAGTCATGGTGTTTCTAGCAGCAGTGAACGTGATTATCAAACGGCAGAGGAATGCAGAGGCCCTAAATTACCAAGTGGACAACAGCAGAAACTTATGAAGGCGCTCATGGATGACCCGACGGTAGGAACCAAAAAACCGCAAGCAACCAGATGGATATTATCGCGACTACAGGAACTAATACGATGAGCATTGTGGTCATTGTGTTCCTAGCAGCAGTGAACGTGATTATCAAACGGCCGAAGAGGAATATAGATGCCCTAAATTAGCAAGTGGACAACAGCAGAAGCTTATGAAGGCGCTTATGGATTAACCGAGGGTGGGAACCGAAAAGCCGCAAGGAACCAGTCGGATATACTCGTCACTGGAGGAGCTAATACGATGGGCCAGAATGTCTTTTAATACCATGAAGTGCAGAAGTCTAGTCATCACGAAAGGTAAAGTGAACAAGGACATCAGATTCAAGCTGCAACGCGAGCTGATACCAAAAGTCCGTGAGCAGCCAGTGAAATGCCTGGGAAAATGGTATGACGGCAGTTTGAGAGACAAAGAAAACTCAAGGAAAGTTGTACAGCAGCTACAGGAACACCTGAAAAAGACACAAGACACAACCCGGAAGGTTCAAGGCATGCTGTTTCCAGTATGCTGTGTTGCCTAGATTGTCGTGACCGATGTTGATGTATGATAGACCCATGAGTAGAGTGCAGACGATTGAAAAGATGTCCAGCAGGTATCTACGCAAGTGGCTAGGCGTTCCCCCGAGTTTCTCAACGGTTGGGCTGCATGGAAACACAACGGTATTGCAGCTCGCATTGACGTCTATAGTTGAAGAGTACAAAGTAACCAAGATGCGAGAACAGGTCACTCTACGACAATCTACAGAAGATACAGTTAGAGAAGCTAACATTACAGTGAAGGGAAGTAGAAAGTGGTCGGTCCAGTATGAAACAGATGAGGCTACAAATCGTCTGCGACAAAAGAATTTGTTGGTACGGTCAGACAAGGCCACAGAGGGTTACATGTGACGAACAGACAGAGATGGAAAGATGCGTCAGCGAAGGAGAGGACAGGATTGATACAAGGAGAGAAGAGATCAGGACGAAGCAAGAAGAGGATAGACGGACAAAGCCAGTATCGATGGTATGTCAAGGTGCATGGACGAGATGAGAAAATGCGACATCAAGAAAGCTGAACTGGAGTGATGTATTCAAGATGGAGCCGTTACGACTAGGGTTTCCGTTTAAGAGGGTTGGATTTGGAAAGATCCATCTGGAAGATGTGCAGTTTGATTGGAGTGTCAGGAAAAGACCGCAGAGCACTAACACGAACATGTGAAGAAACAGTAGAACGATCATCAAGCTATCAACAACAATGTTACAAGCACAAATAATGGAGTATACCCCCATGCTGACTCGATACCACGATGACGAACAGGAACAATGTAACGGAAAATGCAAATAGAACAATGACAGGTGTGGTATGCAGTTGCGAAAAGGCATTAAAAACGGGAAAGGTTTGAAGATTCATCAAGCTGAGAGCAAGTGCCAGGAAAGGCTGCAACAACGCACAGTGCAAGCTGGTGAGACGGAAGAGGACCTGAGTCCGGAAGCAAAACCACAGTATCCAGGACCACCGAGTTGCAGCACAGAAACAACAACCGGCAAAGAGAAAAAATTCGGCACAGGAACAAAGTACAGCAGAGATATGACATCCAACAGACAGAGAACATCCCACTGAAAGACAACACCCAGCAGAGAGACAAGGGAAGTACAAAGAAGACAATTGGATAGCCAGCCAGTACTAAAGTAAAGAAATGGGAGCAGTTAGAGGAAGATTTGATACCTATAATGAAAGACACCATGTGTAGATCAGTAGAGGAGAAGTTACGAACGTTTACTCGAATCATATACGAAATGAGTAAGGACAGGTTTGGCGAAGTTCAACAACCCAAGAGCGGGCAGAGAATGGTAATCCCAAATAGAAGGGACAGAGAGAAAATAAACGTCAGGCAAGACCTTAAACAGTTGCCAAGGCGATGGAAACAATCAACAGATGAGGACAGGAGGGCAGTAGACCAGTTGCGACAGAGTGCGAAGAAGTGACTAAAGAACTTGGCACAGGCAGAGATCAACGGAAAAAAGGAAGAGAAAGAATCAAGCACGGACACAGTTTACGGCGGATACATTCTGATTTACAGCAAATGCGCTGGACCAATCCAGAAGTGGACTTCTCAAGTGTAGGAAGGATGAGATAGAGCAGCACTTAAGGAACATCCACAGCGATGCCAAGAGAAAACAACCACTAAAAGAGCCAAAGACAGCAGATGTAGAGTTCGAGTCCCAGCGGAACATCCTACCAGTTGTACAAGAAGTGTCCAAGAATTCTTAAGATGCTATGGAGACTAATAGTTGTGTGCTGGAAGACAGGTACCGGAAGAGTGGACAAACGCGGAAAGCTGTTTTACACCAAACAGGAGTCGTCTTTGATTTTGCAGTTCAGAACCATTTCGCTTCTCACTGTCGAAGGCAACATATTTTTCGCGATATTGGCAAAACCACTTACCAACTAAATGGAGAACGGAGTTATAGACCCAGCTGTACAGAAAGGAGGCATACTCAGTTACCCAGGATGCTGGTAGCACAACAGCATGAGAGCGCATGTGATCAACGAGGCGACGACTAATGGCGGTGATTTAACGTGTTGCCAGGTCTTCAACTGAAGAAGTGGTGGGCGCATATTGGCAAAACGACTACTACATGGTGGAGAACGAAGTTATAGACCCAGCTGTACAGAAAGGAGGCATACTCAGTTACACAGGATGCTGGTAGCACAACAGCATGAGAGCGCATGTGATCAACGAGGCGACGACTAATGGCGGTGATTTAACGTGTTGCCAGGTCTTCAACTGAAGAAGTGGTGGGCGCATATTGGCAAAACGACTACTACATGGTGGAGAACGAAGTTATAGACCCATCAGTACAGAAAAGAGGCATACTCGGTCACTCAGGATGCTGGGAGCACAACCGCATGAGAGCGCAGATGATCAACGAGGCGAAGACTAATGGCGGTGATTTCATGTTAGTTTGGCTGGATCTGACTAACGCATATGGTTCAATTCCGCTCGAGTAAGTAAATCGTGCTGTGACGATGTACGATGTGTCTGAGAGGGCTCAACGTATTACCAAGCAGTATTTTGACCAGCTGAACTTCAGATTTACCCTGTATGAATTTACAACAGAGTGGCAGAGTCTCGAGAAGAGATTCATCATCGGATGTACAATTTCAGTCATTATGTTCCTAGCAGCAGTGACCGTGATTATCAAACGAACCAAGAGGAATACAGAGGCCATAAATTAGCAAGTGACAACAGCAGAAGCTTATGAAGGCGTTTATGGATAACCCGACGGTGGGAACCGAAAAAGCGCAAGGAACCAGATGGAGGAGCTAATACGATGGGCCAGAATGTCTTTTAAAACCAAGAAGTGCAGAAGTCTAGTCATCACGAAAGACGAAAGGTAAAGTGAACAAGGGCATCAGATTCAAGCTGCAACGCGAGGTGATACCAAGAGACAAATGCCTGGGAAAATGGTATAACGGCAGTTTAAGAGATACAGGAAACTCAAAGAAGTTGTGCAGCAGCTAGAGGAACACCTGACAAAGATACAAGACACATTACTACCCGGAAGGTTCAAGGCATGATGTTTCCAGTATGCTGTGTTGCCTAGATTGTCGTGGCCGATATTGATGTAAGATATACTCATGAGTAGAGTGGAGACGATGGAAAAGATGCCCAGCAGGTATCTACGCAAGTGGCTAGGCGTTCCCCCGAGTTTCTCAACGGTTGGGTTGCATGGAAAGACAACGGTCTTGCAGCTCCCATTGACGTCTATGGTTGAAGAGTACAAGGCAGCCAAGGTGCGAGGACAGGTCATGCTACGAAAATCTACAGATGATAAGAGTTTAGAGAAGCTAGAGTACAGTACAGTCTGAGACACAAAGAACTGGTTGGTACGGTCAGACAAGGCTAACATTACAGTGAAGGGAAGTGGAAAGTGGTCGGTCCAGCATGAAATAGACGAGGCTACAAATCGTCTGAGACACAAAGAACTGGTTGGTACGGTCAGACAAGGCCAGAGAAGATTAGATGTGACGAACAGACAGAGGTGGAAAGATGCGTCAGCGAAGGAGAGGAGAGGATTGATACAAGGAGACATCAGGACGAAGAAAGAAGAGGAAAAACGGACAAAGGCAGTATTGATGGCATGTCAAGGTGCATGGACGAGATGGGAACATGCGACATCAAGAAAGCTGAACTGAAGTGATGTATTCAAGATGCAGACTAGGGCTCCTGTTGAAAAGTGTTGGGTTGGTTTGGTTTATTGGTGGTTTAAATCCGTTTCAGCGCTAACTGCCCTGAGATATTAATAAGTTAGTTTTCGACATAAAACAGATTTGGGAAGCGGGGAAGATGTGCTACGACCGCCGAAGACGATAAGCAAACTAGAGCGGCCAGTGCACACAAAACATAAGAATGCAGGCTTATATTACACACTTTCAATCGATACCTACTTAGCTTCTTGTTTTTGTGAACAAAAACAAATGTCTCCCCGACTAAACCCATGACCCCCCCCCCCCCTCCCAAACTGAAAAAAATATTCATTTCTGCAAACATAACCTTCATTCATTGTAAAAAAACTCAAAATAAACTCAAAATAAACCAAACAGATGGTGGTCACTGAAACAGATATAAATGAGCATCTTTTCTCATCGGAATCTGGAAGGTGGTCGCTAAAACGGGTTTTACTGTAGGCCCCTCTTATCCAGATCTGAAGTTGGTCACTATAGCAGTTTTACTGTACGTTACATTTTTATCCGGGTCTGGAAGGTGGTCAAGATAGGCAGGTTTTACCGTACGTCTTTTTACCTGAATGTGGAAGGGGTCACGACAAACGGTTCTTACTTTACATCTTTTTATCCAGGTCTTGAAGGCGGTCGGTATTTTTTTTTTGCTAATCATCAACCTCCACACGCCCCACCCCCCACCTATTTACTGTAGGTCCGACTATAAACACAACTCTTACCCTTTTACCCAAGGCAACGGTAACGGTCTGTACCCTAAGTGTAGTTATAGCCATGATAGACTACCTTGTCTTCGCACATTCCCATCGGCAAAATAGCACTAGGAAGGCATTCTTCATAACTGCGCATCAGATGACGCACCTCGGTGGGAGAAGGGGGAGGCATTTCGTTGGCAAAATGGTGAGCTGCTTCTCATAACACAAGATGTCAGATGACCCACTTTAATAGCGAAAAATGCTTCTGCAAACAATGCCAATCGATACAAAATGGCTCCTACATATAAAACACCTTGGCAACCGAATCAAGTATGTGCGAAACAAAAATCAATAGCTAGAGCTGCTTAGAGCTATAATACGACAATAGCATTCCATGACCTAGATAACGACTCCATCATGCACCGCAACTGACACTGACCCCTGACTGAGTGGCACGTTACGTAACAGCCATAGATGAGAAATGGACAAAAGCTCAATTTCAGGCAATAACAAATAGCAATGGACCGACAATAATGCTGTTACTGTTTTGAAGCTTTCTAAAGAATGCAGTAACACTAGAGAATATTCCGGAAAATCTTCCGAAATCCCCAGCGAAGTTAACACCCATGCATAGATAACAAAGCAGCCAAAAATGAGGAAACTGGGGTGGAGGGGGGGGGGGTGTTGACGTTATGCACCTTTCTTGATTTTCTATACGAGTTTAATAATGTTTAACAAAACCGTTTGATTTATCCGAGGAATAACTACACCAAATTTAAAGTCGATCCCACTTTCCGATGTCGATATATTTTTTTTTTAAGAATAGACAACTTTTTACCCGTCAAAAGTTGAAACAGTCGTCTGACTGAACCAAGGAATATCCATATAAAATTTGAAGTCGATATGACTTTCTGTTATCGATATATTACGCATAAAAGATCTGGTTCAAAATATACATATTTTACGCGATGACGTCATACGCCGCTTTCGTTCGTTCTACTTGCGAAAAATATTTAAAGTTTCTTTCGGACCTACCAGGCAATAATCCCACCAAGTTTCAGCTTTCCCCGGCGTCCAGCAGCTGAGAAATTTCGCACACAAGATTTTTACGCAATGACGTCATACACCTGCCCTAATCACGTGACATGCGTCAAAAGTTGATAGAACCGTCCGACCTTACCAAGGAATAATTCGATCAAGTTTGAAGTTGATCCGACGTTTCGTTCTCGAGATATCTTGCACACAACACTTTGTTCACAACAGACTGACACACACACACACACACACACACGTACACACATACACACACACAGAACGTACAAACACTATGTCTCCCCTTGGTCGGGGAGACATAATTATGACAAGAATGTCAGGTGACATGGTGACCAGCCGAGATCTAGTATTCACGTATTCATATGGTTAAACCAGGTTGTACTATATCTGTAGCATTTTCCGTTTTTTTTTTTTTTTGTTTTTTTTTTGGCCATAAATCCATTTGGGGACCTTATGAGCAGGGACATTATGGCCCGGGTAAAGCTTAATAAAATGTTAATTTAGGTTATCATACCTTTTTTTTTTACTTTGGGGACGTTTTTGTGTACCTTATGGTCCAATACCTTATGTCCGGGGACCTTATGGCCGGGGACATTTTCTACTGGATTCCACGACAAATTTTGCTTTGGGACGTTTTGGCCCTAAGTTCATTTGGGGAACTTATGGCCGGGGACTTTATGGCCAGGGATATTTTGTCCAAGACTCAACTACCACGAATTTCGCTTCAGTGACGTTTCGGCCCCAACTTCATTTGGGGACTTTTTGGCCGGGGACTTTAAGGCCGGGGTCCGTACTGCCGGTGTAAAGCTTAATAAAGTGTTGATATTGGTTATCATACTTTTTTTGCTTTGGGGACGTTTTGGTCCTAAATTCATTTGGGGAACTTATGCCAGGGGACATTATGGCCGGGGTAAAGCTTAAAAAAGCGTTAATATAGGTTATATGTTTTTTTATTCAGGGAAGTTTTGGCCATAAAATCAATTGGGGATCTTATAACCCGGAACAGGTGGTCCTGGATTTCACGACAAATTTTGAAATTCAGACGTTTTGGGAATAAATTCATTTGAGACCTAATGGCCGGGGACATTGTGGCCAGATACCTTACAGCCAGGGTAAAGCTTACTAAAGGATTAAATTTAGGTTATCATACTTTTCTTAGTTTTGGGGACGTTTAGGTCATAAATTCATTTGGGGAACTTATGGCCGGGGATGTTTTGTCCTTGATAAAACTACCATAGATTTTGCTTCGGTGACGTTTCAGCCCTAAATTCATTTGGGGACCTTATAGTCGGGGACGTTTTCTCCTGCATTCCACTATGACAAACTTTGCTTTGGGGGGGGGGGGGTGTGTTGGCCAAATTCAATGTGGATCTCATGTCTGGGTAGTTTAGTGACCGGGATGCAATGGCCTTGATAAAGTTTAATAAAGCGTTTATTAAGGTTTCACGCGTTTTTCCGTTTATGAGATGTAAAGCTTAATATAGCGTTAATTTAGTATATCGCACTTTTTTTTCTTTTTTTTTTTTTTTTGCTCTGTGAACTTGTGGCCCTAAATTCATTTGAGGATCTTATCGGGACCTTATGGCCAGGGACATTATTGTCGGAGACCTTATGCCCGCGGATCGTATGGCCTTAAAGATGGATTCCACGGCAGATTTTGCTTTGGGGACGTTTTGGCCCTAAATTCATTTGGGAACCATATGGTTGGGGATCTTATGAGACATTATGGCCACGTACCTTATGGCCAGGGTAAAGCTTAATAAAACGCTTTTTAGGGACGTTTTGGCCTGCAATTCATTTGAGGACTAATGGCTGGGGACCGTATGGCCGGGGAAAAGCTTAATAAGTCAGGAAAATATTGAACTTTAATGATAAATTGAGAAAACTATCTTGGAATTTCAGGAAAAGCTTTTCACAGATAAATGTTGCCTTCTAACCCCCCTCCCCCTCCCCCTTTTTTTTTTTTTTTTTTTTTTTTTTTTTTTTTTTTTTTTTTGGTGCGCAGTGTTTGACCAAGTTAGCCCATCATCTTCAATACACTCCAGTTTGTTTTCATCCCTTTCAGTAATGGCCACTTAGCAGCTTCACTACTGATCAACTGTGGGCTTATTTAATAACTAAAGGTACAAATTAGAATTATATGGCACTGATATGAGCGATAATTGCTGATCTTACGCAAAAGTATACATTGCACCATGGATACAACTTGACGATATGATAATAAAATGAACATCCACGTATTATCATATTTTTGTCTAGTTTTTTTCTGGAAAAAAATGTCTTCCAGGTTTTTCCGGGGTTTCTTCCACTTCCAGAAGATATACTTCTGGACTGGAAGAAACCAAATCCTGTCAACTCATTGGTATCGCCCTGGGTGATCTGTGCTTAGTTGGGGTAAAAACCCAGCTACATCCTTCGGATATCAATTAATCATCTATCAGAAACATTAAATTTTGGGCCCACCTGTGCCAATGTGGCACCAGAGGTTGTGTGGATCTACAATGTGTGTCACTAAACATTTGTACATATTCGTCGCCATCACCAGGGTCTTCTTGCACCAACGCCGCACGCTCCTCTCTGCCTGCGGTTTTCCAGTCCCTTTCTGCCCTCACACGCACACGTGTTCACAAGCTACAATGTCCTCACAAGCAGAAATGTTCACACTGTCCTTACGTAATCATAAATAGTAATATCCTCATTTCCTTACTTGCCTTCACAACGCCTTCACAAGCATCTAGATTCGATTCACCATGTTCTCACCACGCTACTCGCGTCCTTGCATAGTCAGTCGATATCCGCGTAGTTACCTCAGGCTTAACTCTGCACTTCACGCTCAATTTCTCAACGTCCTCGAGCTGCAATATACTCGCTATCATATGTTCTGCCGCTGTAACATTTTCTGCATTATCTGTCCTCTCATGCTGTAATATTTTCTGTATTATCATATGTCCTCGCGCTGTAATATTTTCTGTAATCATATGCCCTCCCACTGCAATATTCTCGCTGTTATCCTCACAACTGATTTCAGACTGAAAAACACAATACAAAATGACAGAAAAGAATTACTAAGTCATTAGACAATTGGCACAAAGCTACTTTTATCCCATAAAACTAGAAAAATTGGTTCTTGTAAAATGTTTGTTTCTTTTTTTTTTTTTTTTTTTTTTTTTTTTGATGTTAAACTTCCCGTCCACCACTATGATGTTATTTTGGGCCGCACTTGCAAAAGAATGAAGAAACAGTTGGTCGCCTCCTCCGCCATGCATGAAACAGAAAGCAGTGGGCGTATTCTTAAGATTCCCCCAACCCAAGGGGGAATTCTCAAATGTAGCAAATAGCCTAACAGCAATGAAGGAAATGTTAAACTGCATTTCAAATACAGCGCTCAACGCAAATTTTTTTATAAAATTGGGGACATATCTACCAATTCTGGCTTCGGTCCTTTTTTCGAGTAAAAGGAGAGCGGGGACAGATGTCTCCTACTGTTTCATGAAGTAAGGTTAAAATTACAGTAAAAATTATAGTAAAAGAATAAATTGGACAATCAGAAAAAAATCACCATGCATTGTTTAAATGTTTGCTCTAAAGCCTCAAGTTTTTGTTCTTCTTATTTACTTGTGAAAACTTTCATCTAGTCCACAGTATGAACAAGAATGTCCAGGGACATTATGACCAGCCGAGATCTACTAAATCACGTGTCAATAGTGACGGTTGTAGAAAATCTATACAAATTTATAAAGGAATCCGGTCAAAATTATTGGAGAAGAAGCATTTGAAAATTGGCCACTAAAAATATTTTCACATGCCTCCCATTAGCGATTTTTTTTGCGGATCGCTAGAAAATTACCTTTTCAAAAGCGGACCGCCTAATGAACAATTACGAAAAACTTGAAAACAATCCGATCAAAATCGTGGAGGAAGAATCGCTTTGAAAGTTGGCCACTGAAAAATGCAGCCCCCCCCCCCCCCATTTGATCAATTTTTGGTGGATCGACAGGAAAGTAATTTGCAAGAGCTGGCACGATAGCGAACATTAATGCAAAATTTGAAGGCATTCCTATTAAAAACCTTTGTAAAATTGGTTACGAAAAAAAAAATTAAATGCTCTCCCCCCCCCCCCCCCCTCCCATTTAGCTAATTTTTGGCGGATTCACAAAATGGTACATTTTCAAGACAGAATCATTTGGGTAACAACCGTTCAAAATTAGAAAGAAATCCGATTAAAATTGTACAAGAAGCATTTTGAAAATTGTTGTAAAATGATCCCCTCCCCCGACTGAGTCAATTTTTGGCGGATCGCTAAGAAGGTAACTTTTCAAAAGACGACGTCACCTAGTGAATATTTATGCAAAATTTGAACGCAATCCGATCAAAACTGTGGGAGAAAAAAAAAAGAAAATACTCCCTATTTGGCCAATTTTTAGTGGATCGCCAAAAATGTCAACACGGGCCTACTCAGTAAATATTTGTAGAAAATTTAAAGGGAGCAAAATTATGGGAGTAGAAGCATTTAGAAAAGAGCTAACCAAAAAATTTTAAAAGCCCCCATTTAGTCAATTTGTGGCGGATCGTGAGAAAACTGACTTTTCAAACGAAGACCGCCTAGTGAACACTAATGAAAAACGTAAGGCGATCCGATCAACATTTTTGAAGAAGAAGCTCTTTGAAAACTGGTCAAGGAAAAATGCCTCCATTTGGCCAATTTTTGATGATCGTCCCAAAAGTAACTTTTGAGGAGGCTAGTGAACATTTATGCAAAATTTGGCCCACAAAAAAAAAAAAAAAAAGACAGAAGAAAGTCTGGTGAATATTTATGTAAAATTAGAAGGCGATCCAATCAAAAAATTTGAAAGAAAAAACTTTTTGAAAATTGGTTACGAAAACATTTTAAAATGCCCCGAAACTAGAGTCTCAGTGAGACAGGATCCCCCGTATAAGATAAACTGTATAGAGCAAATCTCCATTATTCAGCACCTCCAAGTATTGAACACCTACTAAAATGGCCGAGTTATCTCGGTCCCAAATTCCCACAATCACTTTTTCACCCATTTCAGAATTAATACGACAATGCACATCTTCAATATATGTATATTCACTTTGTAAGGCTAGAGGTCCCTACAACAAATGGTTATATGCGAAGTCGTGTGGACAAAACATCGTACAAGTCCAACGTGATTTTTGGCAATTTGTGATAATTTGTTATTTTCTCGTTGAATTTTGCATTGAAAGCATGTAAACAAGTTTGTCCAAGGACAAAGTCCCAGCTTACGAAAAGCAATAAGACCAATTCCCGCGTGCATGAGCAAGGGAATTTTCCTGAAAAATTGGGCTTCAAAAGATGAGACGGCAAAGAGCTAGCTCAATATTTAATTTAGCACCGGACCAGAACATAGAACCGATAAATGCATACAAAGTGTTCTTTCCCAGAAAAATGGGAAACAGATTTTTTGTATCTCTGGTAGACTGGATAGTCTGCCATAGATACCTTCAAACAACGCTCGCATTTCGGACCAGTGCGCATATTTATGTAACTTGCCATGATGCGCGGCTCTTATTCAGACAAGTGCGCATGTTTATTTAATCTTGCGTAGATGCGCGACTCTCATTTTGGAACAGTGCACATGTTAAATTACATTGCGTTGATGCGCGGTTCTTATTCTGGACCAGTGCGCATGTTTATTTAAGTTGCGTTGATGCGCAGTTCTTATTTTGAATAGTGCGCATGTTATTTAAGTTGCGTTAATGGGCAGTTCGCATTTCGAAATAGTGCGCATGTTTATTTAACTTGCGTTGATGCACGGTGCTTATTTTGGTCCAGTGTGCTTGTTTATTTAGCTTGTGTTGAAGTGCGGTTCGCATTTCGGACCAGCGCGCATGTTTTTTTTTTAACTTGTGTTAATGCGTGGTTTGCATTTTAGACATTGCGAATATTTATTTAACTTGTGTTGATGATCGGTACTTATTTTGGACCGGTGCAAATCTTTATTTAACTTGCGCTGATGTGCGGTTCGCAATTCGGACCAGTGTGCATGTTTATTTAATTTGCGTTGATGTCCGGTTCGCATTTCGGACCAGTATACCTGTTTCTTTAGGCTGCGTTGATGCGCGGTTCGCATTTTGGGACCAGTGAGCAGGTTCATTTAACCTGCGTTGACGCGCGATTTGCATTTCGGACCAGAACGCATGTTTAAGTCCCGTCGATGCCCGACTCTTATGTCTATTCAACTTGCGTCGATTCATGGTTCTTTCGTCGGACCACTGCGCATGTTTATTTAACTTGCGTTGATGAACGGTTCTCATTTCAGACCACTTCGCATGTCTATTCAACTTGCGTCGATGCGTGGTTCTTTTTTCGGACAAGTGCGCATGTTTGTTTAACTTGCGTTGATGTGCGGTGCTTATTTTGGACCGGATCGCATGTTTATTTAACTTCCGTCGATGCGCGGTTCGCATTTCAGGCCATTGCCCATGTTTATTTAACTTGTGTTGATGCGTGGGTCTCATTTCAGACCAGTGCGCATGTTTCTTTGGTTTGCGTCGATGCGCGGTTCTTTTTTCGGACCAGTGTGCATATTTATTTAATTTGCGTTGATGCGCGGTTCGCATTTCGGACCACTGCGCATATTTATTTAACTTGCCTCGATGTGCGGTTCGCATTTCGGAATAGTGCGCATGTTTCTTTAGGCTGCGTTGATGCGCGGTTCGCATTTCGGACCACTGTGCATGTCTATTCAACTTACGTCGACGCGTAGTTCTTTTTTCGGACCAGTGCGCATGTTTATTTCACTTGCGTTGATGCTCTGTGCTAAATTTTGGACCAGTTCGCATCTTTATTATCTTCCGTCGATGCGCGCGGTTCACATTTCTGACCAATGCCCATAAGTAATTAATTTGGACTACTGCGAATGTTTATTAACTTGCGTCGATGTGCGGTTGCTAAATCTGACTACTGCGCAAGTTCATGCGCTGTAGGAGGAGATTCATTTAATTTTTTTTTTTTCAAAAATTCCGACAAAAATTTCAAAAGTTTTCCAATTCACTCAAAAATCATAAGCCGTATGCATGACCCCCTAGAGACGGCTCATATCGAAAATAAATGAAATCTAATAAAAACTGTAGGAGGAAATGCATTTTGAATTTTTTTCTTAAAAATTCTCTGATCGACTGAAAAAGACAGGACACACTAAGCATGCCTCAGCCCCAAAAATAAATGATGTTTGATCAAAACTGTAGGAGAAAATGCATTTTAAGGTATTTTCATCAAAAATTCCCCCCGAAATCAAAAATTCCCAAGTCGAGTCAAATAGCCCAAGCCGTGTGCGAGACCTACCTAAGGATGCCTCAAAGTAAAAATAAATGAAATCGGATAAAAACTGTAGGAGGAAATGCATTTGAAGTTTTTCTTCAAAAATTTCCAAAAAATACAGAAATTCTCGGATCGACTCAAAAGCTCAAGTCGTATGCTCAACCCCTTAGGGATGCCTCAAACCACCAAAAAAAAAAAAAAAGAAATCGGTTCAAAACTGTAGGGTGAAGTGCATTTTGAAGTTTTTTTCTTCAAAAACTCCCTAAAAATACAAAAATTGCCCGATCGACTAAAAAGCACAAGCCGTATGCACGACCCTTTAGGTGTGCCTCATACCAAAAATAAATAACATCGGGTCAAAAATGTAAGCGAAGATACATTTAAAAATTTCTTTAAAAAATCCCCTAAAATTCAAAAACTCACCCGATCGACTAAAAAAGCACAAGCCGTATGCATGACCGCTTAGGAATGCCTCACACCAAAAAATAACTAACATCGAATCAAAATTGTAGGAGTAGATGCATTTTTTTCGAAATTTTTGCTTAAAAAAATCCCCAAAAATACAAAAATTGTCCGATCGACTAAAAAAGCACAAGCCGTATGCACGAACCTTTAGGGGTGCCTCGTACCAAAAATAAATGACATCGGGTAAAAAATGTAGGAGGAGATACATTTTAAATTTTTTTCTTTAAAAATTCCCCAAAATTCTAAAATCACCCGATCGACTAGAAAAGCACAAGCCGTATGCACGACCCCTTAGGGATGCCTCACACCAAAAATAAATGACATCGGATCACAATTGTAGGAGGAGATGCATTTTGAAACAAAGTTTACAGCGAACTAACTAACTAACTAACGGACGCCATCCGCAGACCGACAGGAATACCCCAGCTTACGTGTAACGTAAGCTGGGCTAATAAAAACAATGTAAAGCTTAATAAAGCGTCAATTCGGTGATCATACGGTTCTTTTCGGTTTGGGGGCGTTTTTGCTCTAAATTTATTCGGGAATCTTATGCCGGGGCGTTGTGGTCGGATAATTTATGTCCTGGGACATCACGCCCGGTGACATTTTGTCCTGGATTCGATGACATATTTTGCTTTGAGGACGTTTTGGTCCTAAATTCATTTGGGTACCTTTACACAAGGGATAAAGCTTAATAAAGCATTTAATTTATCATGTTTTTTTAGCTTTGGGAATGTTCTGGCCCTAAATTCATTTAGGGAACTTATGGCCGGGGACTACATGGCTGGGGACGTTTTGTCCTGGACTCTACTACAATTTTGCGTCGGGAACGTTATGGGCATTATGGCCCCAAATTCATTTCGGGACCTTATGGCTGGGAACGTGTTGTCCTGTATTCCACGACAAATTTTGGTTTGGGAAGGATTGGGCCATAAATTCATTATGGCCGGGTACCTTATCGTAAAGCTTAATAAAGCGTTAATTTAGGTTATCACACGTTTCTTAGCTTTAGGGACGTCTTGGCCCTAAATTCATTGGGTACCTTATGGCCAAGTAGTTTATGGTGGGGGACGTGAGGACCGGAATAAAGCTTAACAAAGCGTTAAATGAGGTTATCATACGTTATTTTTTTCCTTTTGGAAAGTTTTGGCCCTAAATTCATTTGGTCCTAAATTCATTTAGGGACCTTATGACCGGGTACTTAATGGCCTGGGATCTTACGGCCAGTGTAAAGCTTAATAAAGCGTTGATATAGGTCGTCATACGTTTTTTCGTTTTGGGCGCGTTCGCTCCTAAATTCATTTGGGGACATAATGACCGGGAACCCTATGGCTGGTTGCTTTATGGTCGGGGACCTTATGGTCGGGGACGTGTTGTCCTGTATTCCACGACAAATTTTGCTTTGTGGACGTTATTGTGGGACATTATGGCCGGCGTACTTTTTTTGGTTTGGGAACGCTTCTGGCCCTAAATTTATTTTGAAATATTATGGCAAGGACGATTTGTCCTGGAACCACGTACAACAAATTTTCTTTGGCCCATAACTCATTTGGGGACCTTATGGCCGGGATCTTACGGCCGATGTAATATTTCTGTAAAATGTGATATAGGTCGTCATACGTTTTTTCGTTTTGGGCGCGTTCGCTCCTAAATTCATTTGGGGACATAATGACCGGGAACCCTATGGCTGGTTGCTTTATGGTCGGGGACCTTATGGTCGGGGACGTGTTGTCCTGTATTCCACGACAAATTTTGCTTTGTGGACGTTATTGTGGGACATTATGGCCGGCGTACTTTTTTTGGTTTGGGAACGCTTCTGGCCCTAAATTTATTTTGAAATATTATGACAAGGACGATTTGTCCTGGAACCACGTACAACAAATTTTCTTTGGCCCATAACTCATTTGGGGACCTTATGGCCGGGATCTTACGGCCGATGTAATATTTCGCAATTTTTGTCAATTTGTCAATTTCTAAATGAATTTTGCGTTTAATTGTATTGTATTGTTCTTTAGATGCCTTTCAACTGCTATGGTCATATCGGGATCCCCCTGCCACATTATACTGAAATGGGGCATTCCAGCCCTCCTTCTAACCCTTACATGTGGAGTGCCTCACAGGGTAGCAAGGAGGACTCCCAATTTTAATGTCTTAGGTATGACCCGACCCTTTAAAGCATGTGAAAAACATTGTAAGGCTTAACATACTTTTTTTTTTTTTGCTTTAGGGCCGTTTTGGACTTAAATTCATTTGGGCACCTAATGGCCGAGGACATTATGACCAGGTACCACTACAAATGGTTATATGTGAAGTGGTTTACACGGGGGGGGGGGGGGATTAGCCAATTTTTTGGCGGATCCACAAATAAAAGTAAATTTTGAGGAGACAACCATCTTTGGAATAATCGTTCAAAATTTGAGTGAACAATCCAAAATTGTGGGAGAAGCATTTTGAAAATTGGCTAGCATTTTTTTTTTAATTCCCCCTTCCATTTTTCGGGGATGGCCAAAAACGTAATTTTTCAAAAGCGGACCGTCTATTTAACATTTACATAAAATTTAGAAATAATCCGATAAAAATTGTGGGAAAAAACTTTCAAAAATTTAACCAGTAGCGGATCGCCAGAAAAAGTAACTTTTCAAGAGGCGTCTACCTAGATGTTTGTTTGTTTATTTGGTATCTAACGTTCGGTTCACCAACTATGATGGGTATATTGGGACGCACTTGCTAAAGGAACAATAGAAAGAAAAAGAAGTACGACCCGGTCGAACTAAGGGAACTCAAGTGGCCTACGCTGTGGAAGACGGACCCTCTTCGAATCCGTTTCATACTAAGATCAACGTACGACTTGCTGCCAACACCGACCAACAAGGTGACCTGGGGGATTACCGGGGGTTTCCGAAAAAAGCCCAGGGCTTTTATTTGGAAACTGGCCAATTTCAGGCGCTCATTTAGAAACCAAATAGAAGCCCCGGGGCTTCTATTAGGAAACAGTTTCCTAATTAGAGCCCCGGGGCTTCTATTTTTTAGATGAGGGGGGGAGGGAAGGTTGTCGACAAGTTTTCCAAACACACAAAACAGCAGTTACTAAAAAGTCTGGTAAAGTGGGGGGGGGGGTTGCCTTGTGTGAAGCACAGGATTAAGCAACGACGCAGAACGTGTCTAGGGGTTTACCTCACATCAAAGGATTCAGTGCACCGTGTCTGCATTGCGAGTAAACACGACTTCTAAAAACACTTGCAGGGAAGGAGGGGAACATCACGCCGCCCGTTTCAGCAGTACTCAGCCCGTTATATTTCCAGTAATACTCAGGAGTAAAGGTGGCAGTGGGGAGGGAGGATGTCTGTTCGGCTTATGCAAGCACAGGATTAAGCAACGACACAGAACATGTCTAGGGGCTGCCTCATATCAAAGGATTAAGTGCACCTTGTCTGCATTGCGAGCAAACACGAGTTTTAAAAAGACTTGCAGGGAAGGAGGGGGGGGGGGCTTTTATTAGGAAACGATTTTTTCAGGTCTTTACTTTAACTCCTGAAAATAGAAGCTCCGGGCCTTCTATTGGGAACCAGTTTCCTAACAACAGCCCCGGGGCTTTTATATGGGGGAGCTTCTTTTCGGAAATTCCCGGTACTGATGACCCCAGTTGTCGCCTGTGTGGTAAACCCTGTAACCTGGAACACTTGACTACGTCTCGAGGAGTACGTCTATCCCCCGTCGGCGATATGGTGTAAGGCTGTTGCGTGTTCACTACATGTAACATTTAAACGAATCAATCCATTAACAAGTAGGCGCGTGAGACTGCCGTAGGTACACTAAGAACAGGGCCGATTTTGAAAAATCCGCCATTTTGTCAATTTAAGTCCCGTCCTGAAAATTCTTGGTTACTGCACTGCGGATAGGTCCACAGAAGCCGTGTACAAAATTTGAAACGAATCCATCCATCAATGTAGCCTGTAGGCGCGTGAGAGTGCCGTATATAGCCTGGACCCGTGTACAAAATTTGAAACGAATCCATCCATCAATGTAGCCTGTAGGCGCGTGAGAGTGCCGTATATAGGCTAAGTCAAGCGCCGATTTTCAAAAGTCCGCCATTTTGTCAATTTTTTCGGATCCGGAAAATTCTTAGTCACTGCACTGCGAAAGGGTCCAGAGAAGCCGTGTACAAAATTTGAAACGAATCCATCTATTAATGTGGCCTGTAGGCGCGTGAGAATGCCATATATACGCTAAGTCAGTGCCGATTTTCAAGCCGTGTACAAAATTTGAAAGGGATCCATCTATCAATGCAACATGTAGGCGCGTGAGAGTGCCGTATATACGCGGTATGGGCGAGAGTGCCGAATATAGGCTAAGTCCAGTGCCGATTTTGAAAAGCATGCCATTTTGTCAATTTTTTGCCGATAAGGAAAATTCTTAGTCACTGCACTGCGGAAGGGTCCAGAGAAGCCGTGTACAAAATTTGAAACGAATCCATCTATTGATTGATTGATTGACTGGTTTAACGACACCATCTATTAACGTGGCCTGTAGGCGCGTGAGACTGTCGTATATATGCTAAGTCCAGTGCCGATTTTCAAAAGTCCGCCATTTGTCAATTTTTTGCCGATCCGGGAAATTCTTGACCGTTGCACTGAGAAAGGGTCCACAGAAGCCGTGTACAAAATTTGAAACGAATCCATCTATTAATGTGCCCTGTAGGCGCGTGAGACTGCCTTATATACGCTAAATCCAGTGCCGATTTTCAAAAATCCGCCATTTTGTCCACTTTTTGCCGATCCGGAAAATTCTTGAGCACTGCACTGCGGAAGGGTCCAGAGAAGCCGTGTACAAAATTTAAAACAAATCCATCCATTAATGTGGCCTGTAGGCGCGTGAGACTGAAGCGTGACAGACGGACAAACCGAAAAATTCAAAACTATATCCCTCCGTTCCACATGGTATAATGTATTATCAACATGTAGCGTAGCCCTCTCTAGCGTGGCCAAGAAAAAGTATTGGAGACAATAGCCGTAAACCTACAGAAAAAATGCGCAGCTGCAAACAGATCCACAACGCATCAGATCAACAGCAGATCGTTTATAAAAGCTGGCCAACAGGCGAAAGTTGTCAAGCAGGAGAGGCCGAGTGGTACCTTGGCAACTTTGAAAATGATCGAACTGACCGTGCCGCGGGAGGAACGCATGCATGAAGCTCAAGAACGAAAGACTGCAAAATACGAGGACCTGAAGAACAGCTGCAAAGACGCAGGGTGGAAAGCGTGTGCTTCACCATTGAGATCGGATGCAGAGGTTTCGTGGGAGGATCAGCGTACCGAGCCATGCGAACGATAGGCTTAAGTGGCAAAGAAAGAAACCTGGCATTACGGGAAGTTGGAGACCAGGCTGAATGAGCCTCCAACTGGCTCTGGCTATTGACAGACACCCAGAGCTGGGGCAAATAAAGCCCCTTTGCACTCTGCATATTCTACGAGGACGTCAAGGACCCATCACAATTGTATTGGAGTCGCTTGTGTGTAGACGCGGGATTGGGACGCCATTCCAGTGGGCGCGGGAGTCGGAAAAGCTATGATGATTAAAGCACCGAAAGCATCTAGGATGATTCCATCATCACTGAGGATCTACACAGAGCCTTCAGCGCCCAATCGCAGAGGTTAGAGCTATCTGAGAATGAAGATTAGTCGCTTCTTTTAAAAATTGAAAGCCAATAAATTAAAAAATGCCCCCATTTGGTCAATTTTTGGCGGGTCGCCAAAAAAAGCAATTTTTCAAAAGAAGCTTATCTAAAGAAAATTCGTACAAATTTGAAGAAAATCTGAACAAAACTGTGGGAGAAGCATTTTGAATAATGGCAAAAATAAAAAGTACGTTGTTAAGAGGGAAACATTAAAACAACAATCGTACAAAATTGAAAAAGAATCATGCCCAAATTGTGGGAGATAAGGTGTTTTGATTATTGGCTGTCAGTAAATTAAAAATGTCCCATTCAATCGATTTTGGGGGGATCGCCATAGAAAGTAATTTTTCAACTGAGGACTAACCAGAAAACAATCGTACAAAATTGGAAAGGAAATTGTGGGAAAAAATCAGTTTGAAAACTGGAAGCCAAAAAATGCACCTCATTTGGCCAATTTTTAGCGGATCGCCAAAAAAAAGTAAAACCTTTCTAGAGAATATTTGCACAAAATTTAGAGAAAATCAGATCAAAATTGTGGGAGAAGAAGCATTTGCCCCCCCCCCCCCACCCGCATTTAGGCATTTTTTGGCTGATCGCCAGAAAAAGTAATTTTCAAAAGAGGCCTACCTGTAGAACAACTGTACAAAATTGGAAAAGAATTCAATAGCACTTGTTGGAGAAGAAGCATTTTGAAAATTAGACACCATAAAATTACAAAATGCCCCCATTGGCCAATTTTTGGCGGATCGCCAAAAAAGGTAATTTTTCCACAGAGGCCTGTGTTGAGAACATTCGTACAAAATTTATGGAAAATGTGACCAAAATTGTGGGACAACAAGCATTTTGAAAATTAGCAACAAAAAATTATAAATGCCCTCCATTTGGCCAAAGTTTTCAAGAGAGCGATACCTAGGGAACATTCGTACAAAATTTGAAAGGATCAAAACTGAAGGAGAAGAAGCATTTTAAGTAAAAGCTTACATACGTACATACGTACACACGTACTTACGTACATACAGACGACGGATACTCCTCTATCGATATGAAAACACCAGTCCGACGAAGTCGGCTCGTCTAAAACCTAACAATTTAACCAAATGTTAACCAATTTTAGATTATGTGATAAATAAGGATACCCCAGCACAGGACAATCTGGCGAAAATCCCTGTCAAATTTGGCAATTATCGGACAAAAGGTGCAGGAGTAGCATGCTGTGTGCAAAAAGCACCTATAATGTACATATTCTAGGCTACATTTCTTGGCTCAGTTCGGAGTAAGGATCTGTCGGGGGAATAGACTTCGGCAGATTGGATGTAATCGCACACTTTTCAATGTCTATGAATACCCAAAATACCAAAAATTTAAATATTTCTTGGCCAGCTTCTGACTAATTTGACCCAGTCGCCCTATCAAGAATAACCCTGGTAATGAGCTACTTGGCGAGTATCTCCACCAATCGGAATCGGATAAGAAACGTGGGAGTCTTTGCATTCTCGGTAAAGTATCGATTCGTCGGCCACTCCATTCATTTAGCGAGGAATCGATTCTCCACCAAATTTCTGATAAAACAATTTTTAACAAGTTTGTCCAAGGACAAAGTCTCAGCTTACGACAAGCGATAAGACCAATTCCAGCGTGTAGGAGCAAGGGAATTCCCTGAAAAATTGGGCTTCAAAAGATGAGATGGCAAAGAGCAAGCTAAATAATTAATATAGCAACTGACCCGAATATAGACAGATAAATACATATATAGATTCACCACAGGCAGGGGAACATGCGCCTACTGTAAGGCGTCAAAAAGGGGAAGATTTTAGTAGTCTGTAGAGTAGTGTGCAGAGCGTAGGACTTCATTAATAACTGCACTTGGAGTCAATGTTTCGAACCTCATGCACTCTCAAAAGTGAAAGTTCTAATTCTTACTGTACATATTTTTTCATTTATAATGCAGTTCTGTTACTCAAGTTGCAATGTTCTGTATGTATTATTTTGCGGGGTTCGCATTTCAAACCAGGGCGCATGTTTATTTAATATGCATTGCTGCGCAGTTCGCATTTCGGACCGGTGCCCATGTTATTTAACTTGCGTTCATGCAAGGTTATTATTTCGGACCATTCAACATGTTTATTTACCTTGCGTTGATGTGTGGTTTTTATTTTGAACCATTACGCATGTTTATTTAACGCGTCGATGCGCCGTTCGCATTTCGGACCAGTTCGCATATTTATTCAACGTCCTTTGATGAGCGGTTCGGATTTCGGGCCAGTGCGCCTGTTAACTTAGTTTCCGTTGATGCTCAGTTCGCATTTCAGACCAGTGCGCATGATTAATTAACTTGCGTTGATGCAGCGTATTTATTTTAGACCAGTGCGCATGTTTATGTAGCTTCCGTTAATGCGCGGTTCGCATTTGGAACCAGTGCGCATGTTGATTTAACTTGCGCTCATGCACAGTTTGCATTCTGGACCAGTGCGCAAGCTTGGTTAAAGGTGCGTTGATGCGAGGTCTGCATTTCGGACGGTTTCGCATGTCAATTTTTTTTTTTTTCAAAAATCACGAAAAAAATTACAAGTTTTTCAATTCACTCAAAGGCACAAACCGTATGCATGACCCTCTAGAGACGGCTCATACCAAAAATAAATGAAATTGGATAAAAACTGTAGGAGGAAATGCATTTTGAATTATTTCTTCAAAAATTCCCCGAAGATCTCCTGATTGACTCAAAAGGCACAGGCCGTATTCAAGATCCACAGAGCATGGTTCAAACCCTAAATAAATGATATCGGATCAAAACTGCAACAGAAGATGCATTTTGAGGTATATTCTTCAAAAAGTTCCCCCAAAATTTAGAAATTCCCAAATCGAGTCAAAAAGCACGAGCCGTATACCCGACCCTCCGAGTGATGCCTCATTCCAAAAGCAAACTAGAGCGGCCAGTGCACACAAAACATAAGAGCACAGGCTTACATTATACACTTTCAATCGATACCTACTTAATTTCTTCTTTTTGTAAACAAAAACAAATGTCTCCCCGACTAAACCCATGACCTCCCCCCCCCCCCCCCAGAAAAAAACAAAACAAAAACAAACAAACAAAAACATAAAAAAAAAAAACAAAAAAAAAAAAAACAAAAAAAAAAAATTTCTTTTTTTTTTAATTACTGAAATAAAATATTCATTTCTACAAACATAACCTTAATTCATTGTAAAAAAACCTCAAAATAAACCAAACAGATGGTGGTCACTAAAACAGATATAAATGGACGTCTTTTTTCACCCGAGTCTGGAAGGTGGTCGCTAAAACGGGTTTTACTGTAGGCCCTTCTTATCCAGATCTGAAGTTGATCACTTTAGTACTTTTACTGTACGTTACATTTTTAGCCGGGTCTGGAAGTTGGTCAAGATAGGCAGGTTTTACCGTACGTCTTTTCACCCGAATCTGGAAGGGGTCACGACAAACGGTTCTTACTTTGCATCTTTTTACCCAGGTTTTAAAGGTAGTCGGGATTTTTTTTGCTAACCATCATCCTCCACACGCTCCTCCCCCCCCCCCCCCCCTTCCTAGCTATTTACTGTAGGTCAGACTATAAAAACAACTCTAACCCTTTTACCAAGGCAACGGTAACGGTCTGTACCCTAAGTGTAGTTATAGCCACGATAGACTATTATGTCTTCGCACATTCCCATCGGCTAAATAGCACTAGGAAGGCATTCTTCATAACTGCGCATCAGATGACGCACCTCGGTGGGAGAAGGGGGGAGACATTTCGGTGCTAAAATGGTGAGCTGCGTCTCATAACACAAGATATCAGGTGACCTATTTTAATAGCGAAAAATGCTTCTGCAAACAATGCTAATCGATACAAAAATAGCTCCTATATATAGAACACATTGATAACCGAATCAAGTATGCGGCGAAAAAAAATCAATAGCTAGACCTGCTATAATACAACAATAGCATTCCATGACCTTGAAGATAACGACTCCATCATGCATCGCAACTGACACTGACCACTGACTGAGTTGCATGTTACGTAACAGCCGTAGATGAGAAACGCGCAAAAAGCTTAATTTCAGGCACTAACAAATAGCATGGACCGACAGCAATGCTGTTACTGTTTTGAAGCTTTCTAAAGAATGCAGGAACACTCCAGAATCTTCTGGAAAGTCCCCGGTGTAGTTAACACCTATGCTTAGGTAACAAAGCAGCAAAAAAAATGGGAGGCAAGGGAGATGTGTTGACGTTATGCATCTTTCTATACAAGTTTAATAATGTTTAACAAACCGTGCGACTTATCCGAGGAATAACTACACCAAATTTAAATTCGATCCGACTTTCCGATGTCGAGATATTTTGTTTAACAACAGATAATTTTTTACCCGTCAAAAGTTGAAACAGTCGTATGACTTAAGCAAGGAATATCCATATAAAATTTTAAGTCGATATGATTTTCCGTTATCGAGATATTATGCATACAAGATCTGGTTTAAAATATACACATTTTACACGATGACATCATATGCGGCATTCATTCGTTCTACGCGCGAAAAATATTTTAAGTTTCTTTCGGACCTACCAAGCAATAATCCCACCAAGTTTCAGCTTTCTCCGATGTTCAGCAGCTGAGAAATTTCGCACACACGACTTTTACGTAATGACGTCATACAGCTGCTCTAATCAGGTGACATGCGTAAAAAGTTGACAAAACCGTCCGACTGACCAAAGGAATATCCATATAAAATTTGAAGACTTTGCTTTATCGAGATATTATCTTAACAATCGGTGGAAAAATGTAGGCTTAAGTGTGTTAACAAACTCATTCGACTGAGTAAGGATTGGGAAAATTTGTGAAGTTCAGCTGGGCCAATGTCCTAGGGCCGACATGGCTCATTTACAATACCGATCTTTGTTCGTTCCAGTACTACCCATATATACAATATCTTAACAATAGGTGGAAAAATGTAGGCTTGAGTGTGTTAACAAAAAAGGTGTCGACAGACGGACGGACGGACGGACAGGCAAACCCGCAAACTATAATCCCCCGGCGGGGGACTAACTAGAGCAGTGTGCATTGCCCACATATTCCCCACAGGCCCCCCCCCCCTCCCCATCATCAGTTAAACATTTCCATGAATAGTCAAAAGCTGAAATTTTCTAAGTCCAGCTGGTCCATTTTCCTTGGTCGAACCTGGCCCATTTACAATACCGATCTGTGTTTGCTCCCATAGAAGCTACATACCAAGTTTCGTTAAAATCCTTGCAACAGTTTTTAAGTTATCGTGTTAACAAGCTCTTGATGACAGACCGACCGACCGACACGCGGTCGATCGCATATATATCTGAAATAAATTCTTGATATCAATAAAAGGAAAATGAATAATTGAGATCAAAATTGATATTTTGCTCTCAAATATTCCATTTTTGCTATCAAGAATTTAATTTTGAATCTCAAAAAATCAATTTTAGATATCATTAAATCATTTTTGATATCAATAAATATTTCTTGATATCTCTAAATATTTATTGATATCAAAAATTATTTTTTGAGATCAAGAATACATTAAGAGATATCAAAAATACAATTACAGATAGCACAAATTAATTCTTGATATCAAAAGATCAATTTTTTAGATCAAAAATTAATTTGTATACAGAATCTTTCTTTAAATTTTTTACTGTACAAAAAAGAATTAATTCTTGAGATCAAAAAGTGTGTTGTTATTATTGATCTCAATAATTCAAGTTTTCATCTCCAAAATTTTATTGACGATTCGTTAAATTTTATGTAAATGTGTGTCTCCTTCAGATTTGTAAGTTTGTAAATTTGATTTTTTGCTCTCAAAAATAAATTTGTGCCATCTAAAATTAAATTATTGATAGCAAACTATACATTAGTGAGATCTACATTGATTTCTTGATATCTTTAATTATATTTTGATATCAAAAATAAGCATTAAATGTTAAAACGGCATTCCATAGATTTAATGATATCAAAAATTATTTAACGATATCTAAAATTGCTTTTTAGAGAAAAAAACTAAATTCCTGACAGCAAAAATTTCTGACAAAAAAAAACTATTTCACAGCAAAATCTAAATTTTGAGATCAATAATTCAGTTTCTACTTATTGATGTCAAGGATTTATTTCACATAAGATTAGAGCGGTCAGTGCACACAAAACATAAGAGTACAGGCTTATATCACACACTTTCAATTGACACCTCGTAACTTTTTGTTTTTGTAAACAAAAACAAATGTCTTCTCGACTAAAGCCATTATTCACCAGTAACCATTTTTCATTTTTTCTGCCGACAGCCCTTTCACAAAGTTTTATTTCAACAGGATTGTCCTATTTAGAGAATAATAAGAAATTTTACCCAATATAAATGAATCCCATGTGTCTAGTAGTTGTGTATCACCTTTATAGAGTTTCCGAAGCGGAGTTAGGTACGTAACTTGATTTTGGGGTATTTCAGTTCTCTTTTTTATACAAATTTAGGCATAGCCTATAGGTGTTTTATCTTGGTCTAGCAGGCGGTCACTAAACAGGTTTCACTGAACTTTTTATCATTTTTATCCCGGTATTGAAGTAGTTTTACTGTACTTACTTTGTTTATTCGGGTCTGAAAGGTGGTCAAGAACGCAGGTTTTACCGTGCGTCTTGTTATCCGAAACTGGAAGTTGGTCACGGCAAACAGGTTTTACTTTACTTCTTTTAATCCGGATCTTGAACGTGGCAGTTACAAATAGGTCTACCGAAAGCTTTTTTTTTGCTAGCCTTAACCAATCCCTCCCGCAGCTATCTAATTCAGGTACGACTCTAAAGGCAACCCTAACCATTTTAGCCACGGTACTGTAAGTGGTTATAGCCATAAGGTATACCTTGTCTTCGTACATCCCCATCGGTCAAAAAGTACTAGAAAGACATTCTTCATAACTGTGCCACACAAGACCCACCTCGTTGGAACAGTGGGGGAGGCATTTTGGTGTCAAAATGGTGCGCTGCTTGTCATAACCCACAGTGTATTAGATGACCCAAAAAGTGAAAGCTCTATCCAGGTAATGCACAAACATTGCGAGCCGCCACGTAATTACTCCCATATGTGGAACAGCTTGGCAGCCAAATGAAAACACGCTAATAGATGTAGGTGCTAATAGCTAATAGCTGTAACGCACAAAAAGGCCAATCACACGAAATCTAAGAAGCGATCGATAAATGTGCAGCCAATGTTTTCAAGTACGTCTGCAGAATGCACGAACATTGGAGAATCTTCTGGAAAACGCTGGAATCCCAAGCGTAGTTAATAACTATCCTTAATTAACAAAAGCGCCGGGAAAAGAAGGAGGCGGGGGTGGGGGAAGGGAGGGGGGATGGAGCGGAAAGTCGATCCGATTTTCCGCTATCGAGACATTTTTAGCCAATGACGTTCGGATACGTTTGACAGAATCTTTCGGACCTACCAAGCAACATTCTCAGCAAGTTTCAACTTTCTCCTTGTTCAGCGAGTAAGAAATGTACACATATAAGACTTAAGCGTAATGACGTCATACGCGTTTCTTAATTTCTACACCCTTCAAAAGTTGATAGAACCGTCCGACTGACATAGGAACACCGATACGACTTTCGGTTGTCAAGACATTTTGTAACCAGGTCTTATCCAAATTATGTGCATATTTTACGCGATGACGTCATACGCCGCACCCACTCGCGGTAAAATGACAGAATCCTTCGGACCAACCAAGCAACAATCCCACCAAGTTTCAAATTTCTCTCTTATTTAGCGGCCGATAAATTTCGCATATGCAATTTTTACGTAATGACGTCATACGCCTTCACTAATAATGCAAAGTGCGTCAAAAGCTAAACCGTCCGATCTACATTTCGTTCTCGAGATATCTTACACACAAGATCGTGTTCAAAATATATACATATTTTACGTGATGACGCCATGCGCCACACTTACTCGTTTTACTCGCGACAAAACTTGACAGCCGCTTTCAGACCTACCAAGCAACAACCCCACCAAGTTCGAACTTTCTCCGATGTTCAGCGGCGAGGAATTTCGCACACAAGATTTTTACGCAATTATGTCATACACCTTCCATTATAATGTAACGTGCGTCAAACATTGACAACCTTCCGACTTATCGAAGGAATGAACAGATCAAGTTTGAAGTCGATCCGACATATCGTTCTCGAGATATCTTGCACACAAGATCGTGTTCCTAATATATACATATTTTACGTGAGGACGTCATACTCCACACTCACTCGTTATACTCGCGAACTCGCTCTGACAGCCGCTTTCGGACATACCAAGCAACAATCCCACCAAGCTTGAACTTTCTCCGATGTTTAACGGCTGAGAAATTTCGCACACGAGATTTTTACGTAATGACGTCATGCGTATTCGATTACAATGTAAAGTGCGTCAAAACTTGACAGAACCTCCGACCTACCCAAGGAATGAACAGGTCAAGTTTGAAGTCGATCTGGCTTTTCGTTCTCGAGATATCTTGCACACAATATTTGTTCACAACAGACTGACATACACACACACACACATACAGAACGCATAAACACTATGTCTCCCCTTGGTCGGGGAGACACAATTATCCCAGAATGCGACTTTTTCAATTCATATATTAAAATCTGCAAATGATTGTCGATTTCAAAAATTTTTGATATCAAAATGAGATTACTTTTCAGGTCTAAAATTCAAAAGCAAATGATTTTTCGATTTCAAAAATTTTTGATATCAAAATATAAGATTATTTTCCATGTCTAAAATTCAGAATCAAACATCTGTAAATAAAACTAGAACAGTGTGCATAGCCCACATATTCCCCACAGCCCCCTCCCCCCTCCTCCCCCATCAATTAATCACGGCCATTTACAGCCAAGAGCTGAAATTTTCTAAGTCGACTGGTCCATTTTCCTTGGACGCACCTCGCCCATTTACAATATCGATCTGTGTTTGCTCCCGTATAAGCTACATACCAAGTTTCATTAAAGTCCTTGCAGCAACTTTTAAGTTATCGTGTTAACAAGCTCTTGATGACAGAAGGACAGACCGACACGCGCTCGATCGCATATATTCGCCCTGTGGGGAATAAATTATGACTGGTCCCTGTAGACAGAATCTTTCTTTTAATTGATTACTGTACAAAAAAAACAACTCTTGAGGACACAAACTGTGTCATATCCACTTGGTATTGAAAATTGAGCCCAAAACCGGAAGTTGGTCTTTATCTCGAAAACGGTAAGAGATAGAGCAATTTTGAGCTCATTTTCGACCTCCACCCCCTATACGACGTTACGTAAGGTATAACTTCAGGTGTCCTTGACCTCCATGTCACTTTCGAACCCCAAAACGAAAGTTGGCCTTTATCTCGAAAACGGTAAGAGATAGAGCAATTCTGACCTCATGTTCGACCTCCAACCCTATAGGACGGTACGTAAGGTATAACTTCCGGTGTCCTTGACCTCCAGCTCACTTTCGAGCCCCAAACCGAAAGTTGGTCTTTATCTCGAAAACGGTACGAGATAGAGCAATGCTGATCTCAGTTTCGACCTCCACCCCCTATACGAAGATACGTAAGATGTAGGTGCTAATGGCTAATAGCTGTAACGCACAAAAAGGCCAATCACACGAAATCTAAGAAGCGATCGATAAATGTGCAGCCAATGTTTTCAAGTACGTCTGCAGAATGCACGAACATTGGAGAATCTTCTGGAAAACGCTGGAATCCCAAGCGTAGTTAATAACTATCCTTAATTAACAAAAGCGCCGGGAAAAGAAGGAGGCGGGGGTGGGGGTAGGGAGGGGGGATGGAGCGGAAAGTCGATCCGATTTTCCGCTATCGAGACATTTTTACCCAATGACGTTCGGATACGTTTGACAGAATCTTTCGGACCTACCAAGCAACATTCTCAGCAAGTTTCAACTTTCTCCATGTTCAGCGAGTAAGAAATGTACACATATAAGACTTAAGCGTAATGACGTCAAAAGTTGATAGAACCGTCCGACTGACATAGGAACACCGATACGACTTTCGGTTGTCAAGACATTTTGTAACCAGGTCTTATCCAAATTATGTGCATATTTTACGCGATGACGTCATACGCCGCACCCACTCGCGATAAAATGACAGAATCCTTCGGACCAACCAAGCAACAATCCCACCAAGTTTCAAATTTCTCTCTTATTTAGCGGCCGATAAATTTCGCATATGCAATTTTTACGTAATGACGTCACACGCCTTCACTAATAATGCAAAGTGCGTCAAAAGCTAAACCGTCCGATCTACATTTCGTTCTCGAGATATCTTACACACAAGATCGTGTTCAAAATATATACATATTTTACGTGATGACGCCATGCGCCACACTTACTCATTTTACTCGCGACAAAACTTGACAGCCGCTTTCAGACCTACCAAGCAACAACCCCACCAAGTTCGAACTTTCTCCGATGTTCAGCGGCGAGAAATTTCGCACACAAGATTTTTACGCAATTATGTCATACACCTTCCATTATAATGTAAGGTGTATAATCAAACGTTGACAACCTTCCGACTTATCGAAGGAATGAACAGATCAAGTTTGAAGTCGATCCGACATATCGCTCTCGAGATATCTTGCACACAAGATCGTGTTCCAAATATATACATATTTTACGTGAGGACGTCATACTCCACACTCACTCGTTATACTCGCGAACTCGCTCTGACAGCCGCTTTCGGACATACCAAGCAACAATCCCACCAAGCTTGAACTTTCTCCGATGTTTAGCGGCTGAGAAATTTCGCACACGAGATTTTTACGTAATGACGTCATGCGTATTCGATTACAATGTAAAGTGCGTCAAAACTTGACAGAACCTCCGACCTACCCAAGGAATGAACAGGTCAAGTTTGAAGTCGATCTGGCTTTTCGTTCTCGAGATATCTTGCACACAATATTTGTTCACAACAGACTGACATACACACACACACACATACAGAACGCATAAACACTATGTCTCCCCTTGGTCGGGGAGACACAATTATCCCAGAATGCGACTTTTTCAATTCATATATTAAAATCTGCAAATGATTGTCGATTTCAAAAATTTTTGATATCAAAATGAGATTACTTTTCAGGTCTAAAATTCAAAAGCAAATGATTTTTCGATTTCAAAAATTTTTGATATCAAAATATAAGATTATTTTCCATGTCTAAAATTCAGAATCAAACATCTGTAAATAAAACTAGAACAGTGTGCATAGCCCACATATTCCCCACAGCCCCCTCCCCCCTCCTCCCCCATCAATTAATCACGGCCATTTACAGCCAAGAGCTGAAATTTTCTAAGTCGACTGGTCCATTTTCCTTGGACGCACCTCGCCCATTTACAATATCGATCTGTGTTTGCTCCCGTATAAGCTACATACCAAGTTTCATTAAAGTCCTTGCAGCAACTTTTAAGTTATCGTGTTAACAAGCTCTTGATGACAGAAGGACAGACCGACACGCGCTCGATCGCATATATTCGCCCTGTGGGGAATAAATTATGACTGGTCCCTGTAGACAGAATCTTTCTTTTAATTGATTACTGTACAAAAAAAAACAACTCTTGAGGACACAAACTGTGTCATTCCCACTTGGTATTGAAAATTGAGCCCAAAACCGGAAGTTGGTCTTTATCTCGAAAACGGTAAGAGATAGAGCAATTTTGAGCTCATTTTCGACCTCCACCCCCTATACGACGTTACGTAAGGTATAACTTCAGGTGTCCTTGACCTCCATGTCACTTTCGAACCCCAAAACGAAAGTTGGCCTTTATCTCGAAAACGGTAAGAGATAGAGCAATTCTGACCTCATGTTCGACCTCCAACCCCTATACGACGGTACGTAAGGTATAACTTCCGGTGTCCTTGACCTCCAGCTCACTTTCGAGCCCCAAACCGAAAGTTGGTCTTTATCTCGAAAACGGTACGAGATAGAGCAATGCTGATCTTATTTTCGACCTCCAACCCCTATACGACGGTACGTAAGGTATAACTTCCGGTGTCCTTGACCTCCATGTCACTTTCGAGCCCCAAAATGAAAGTTGGCCTTTATCTCGAAAACGGTAAGAGATAGAGCAATTCTGACCTCATGTTCGACCTCCAACCCCTATACGACGGTACGTAAGGTATAACTTCCGGTGTCCTTGACCTCCAGCTCACTTTCGAGCCCCAAACCGAAAGTTGGTCTTTATCTCGAAAACGGTACGAGATAGAGCAATGCTGATCTCATTTTCGACCTCCACCCCCTATACGACGATACGTAAGGTACAACTTCCGGTGTCCTTGACCTCCAGGTCACTTTCGAGCCCCAAACCGGAAGTTGGCCTTTATCTCGAAAACGGTAAGAGACAGAGCAATTTTGGCCTCATTTTCGACCTCCACCTCCTATACGACGTTACATAACAGGGCAAAAAGTTTAATTTTCAGCTCGGGGTCCCGCGGGACCCCACCACTTTACCTCGGGACGCCTGGTTTCAGAGGTCGGGGTCCCGCGGGACCCCGAGCTGAAAAGTAAACTTTTTGCCATTTTCGAGCAATAGAAAAAGTTAAATGCTATAAAATCAATTTTACTGCAACAAAAATAAATGCGATTAGTGATATCATGCAAGTACTACTTCTCACCAGAAAAAAAAAGAAACACTGAATGATGCTACATTAAACAATGAAAAAAAACCGGTGATATTGAACAGTTGCAAGAGAACACAGTCCTTTTTGGGGGTCCCGCGGTCCTAATTCCAGGGGTCCCGAGCCGATAATCAGGGGTCCGCGGGACCCCGGAAACTTTATGCCCTGCATAAGGTATAACTTCCAGTGTCCTTGACCTCCAGGTCATTTTCGAGCCCCAAACCGGAAGTTGGCCTTTATCTCGAAAACGGTAAGAGATAGAGCAATCGGTTTCCAGACATCTCCTCCAAGACCGCTGAAGCTAGACCAACCAAACTAGGCACATTTATGGAGGGTTATCTGAAGTGGTGCACCTGATAAAAATTTTACCTTGACCTTACTGGTATAGTTGGTAGTATTTAGGAGGATGTTCTACATTCAGACATGTGAAAATTGTTAACAAACAGCAATATCATCTACCTTCCGTTTTAAGTTACCATTCCAAGTGGGGCTAATTCGCTGTGCGAATTTCGATCTAGTTATTATTGATATCACTACTTCAATTGTCATCTCCAAAGTTTAGTTGACGATTAGTTAAAGTTTATATTAATGTGTGCCTTCGTTAACATTTGTTAAGTTTCGTAAAATTGATTTTTTTAATCTCAAAAATAAATTTTTGCCATCTAAAATTCGATTATTGACAGCAAAATATAAATTAATGAGAACCACATTGATTTGTTGATACAGTGTATCTTTAATTATATTTGTCATCAAACTTAGAATAAAATGCAAAATTGTAAAATGGTCATCCACTTTAACTGTGGATGTCGATACATTAATTTTTGCCCCATTTCAAAAATAAGGCGATGTTGCACACCTGCTATGCCTTTATTTTTACACTGTTAAGTCTAAAAACTGAGCCCTACGGTTTCTTAAACCTGGTCAGGACAACTCCCAAGTTTCTTATGCCTAGGGTACATAGCTTCGGAGAACTCGCGTGGAAACCACCAAAGTCTTGCACTACAGTTATCTAAAAAATTGGCTATGTTTGACAAGTCGCCATTTTTGATATTTCTTACCGATTTGAAAAAGTAACACGACGTTGCACAACTTCAATATATATATTTTCACTGTGCAAGGTTTTATATGCCTAGGGTAAATAGTTTCGGAGAACCTGCGTGCAAACAAAACAGCATCCACAGTGTGACACACGGACGGACGGATATACGGCAATCCTATAGACCCCCGGGCTCGCCCGGCTGGGGTCTAAAAATTAAAGTAAAGTCCGTTCTTTTATTACTTATCTTGGGCCGTGTTTCAAGTGAGTATTAAAAGGTGGATACAAATTTGGAACACCCTATCAAGAACAAGGTACGACATTTGTCATATAAAAATATTTTTGTAAAAACAGGAATTTTTCTCCCATTTGTTTTTAAAGTCAAACAGAAGTGGAACTCCAAAATTTACATTACCAAAAGGAATGTTTTTACTATATTCCCTATTATCGCCCAATGTTCCCTATTACCGCCTTCAAGAAAAATATCATATTTCTCATATTTTCGGGTTATAGAATTGATTCCTGCACTTTGAAAGCCAAAATTACAACTTTCTTGCATTATCGACAACTTAAAAATGATCGGAAACACTTTATAACTAATATTTAAAACGCTTACATTAACAAAAGAAATGTTCTGCACTATGTTCCTTATTATCGCTCAATGTTCGCCTTTATCTCGCACCCGAAAAATATTATCATATTTTCCGGTCACAGAATTGATTCCTGCACTTTTAAAGTGAAAATTACAATTTTCTCACATTATCGCCGAATGTTCCCTATTAATGCCCACCCGAAAAATATACCACTCAGGTTGAAAAGATTTTGGTGACCTCGTGGCGCCATTCAAGGTAACGGCTTGACTTAAACCTTTTCTGCTGTTGCATGTGTGTATCTTGTTCTGTTTTTAGCCCAGTTGGCTTTTCAGCCAACAGGGTTATGCAGATGGAGGCAAATGTCCTCCGTCCGTCCCACGACGGTTACAAGTGGAACATTTTTTTATTTGTTTTTCAATTCTTACCAAATTTTAAACACCACAAAACTCTAATCCTTTTACCCACGGCAACGGTAACGGTCTTAACCCTTTACTGCATTAGGATTTTTTTTTCTGGTTTAAACCATTTTGGCGATTTTCTGGCCAATTTCGGCAAAATACGAAAAATCATTCTTGTACCTCATTTTTCTTCGGAAGATTCTGAAAATTCTTATGAAGAAACTAGAACTAAGGAGTCAAAAAACTACTTTTTTCGAATTTTGAATTTCGACTTATTTTTTATTCTACTGAACTTCAAATTTTGCAACTTTTAAAAAATTTGCACAGAGGCTAATATTTTACATGCAAGCACTTCTGGATGGCCTTGAATGATTTCAGTAATTTTGTTGTCAGTTCGTTATTTCTTTGGTATTTTTCAAGTAGGGAACATTGGGCGATAATGCAAGAAATTTGTAATTTGGGCTTTCAAAGTGCACGGATCAATTCTATGACACGAAAATATGATAAATGTGATATTTTTTCGGGTGGGTGACAATAGGGAACATTGGGCGATAGTGCAAGAATGTTGTAATTTATGCTTTAAAAGTGCGGGAATCAATTGTATGACCGGAAAATATGATAAATATAATTTCAACTAGAGCGGCCAGTGCACACAAAACATAAGAGTACAGGCTTATATTATACACTTTCAATCCATACCTACTTAGTTTCTTGTTTTTGTAAACAAAAACAAATGTCTCCCCAACTTAACCCATGACCCCCACCCCCCCCCCCCCCAAAAAAAAAAATATATATATATATATCCTTTTTTTAATTACTGAAATAAATATTCATTTCTGCAAACATAACGAGGGTTTACCGTACTTTTTTTACCTGAATCTGGAAGGGGTCACGACAAACGGTTCTTACTTTACATCTTTTTATCCAGGTCTTGAAGGTGGTCGGGATTTTTTTTTTTTTGCTAACCATCATCCTTCATACGCCCCTCCCCCCCCCCCCCTCAGCTATTTAATGTAGGTCCGACTATAAACAAAACTCTAATCCTTTTACCCACGGCAACGGTAACGGTCTTAACCCTTTACTGCATTAGGATTTTTTTTCTGGTTTAAACCATTTTTGGCGATTTTCTGGCCAATTTCGGCAAAATACGAAAAATCATTCTTGTACCTCATTTTTCTTCGGAAGATTCTGAAAATTCTTATGAAGAAACTAGAACTAAGGAGTCAAAAAACTACTTTTTTCGAATTTTGAATTTCGACTTATTTTTTATTCTACTGAACTTCAAATTTTGCAACTTTTAAAAAATTTGCACAGAGGCTAATATTTTACATGCAAGCACTTCTGGATGGCCTTGAATGATTTCAGTAATTTTGTTGTCAGTTCGTTATTTCTTTGGTATTTTTCAAGTAGGGAACATTGGGCGATAATGCAAGAAATTTGTAATTTGGGCTTTCAAAGTGCACGGATCAATTCTATGACACGAAAATATGATAAATGTGATATTTTTTCGGGTGGGTGACAATAGGGAACATTGGGCGATAGTGCAAGAATGTTGTAATTTATGCTTTAAAAGTGCGGGAATCAATTGTATGACCGGAAAATATGATAAATATAATTTCAACTAGAGCGGCCAGTGCACACAAAACATAAGAGTACAGGCTTATATTATACACTTTCAATCCATACCTACTTAGTTTCTTGTTTTTGTAAACAAAAACAAATGTCTCCCCAACTTAACCCATGACCCCCACCCCCCCCCAAAAAAAAAATATATATATATATATATCCTTTTTTTAATTACTGAAATAAATATTCATTTCTGCAAACATAACGAGGGTTTACCGTACTTTTTTTACCTGAATCTGGAAGGGGTCACGACAAACGGTTCTTACTTTACATCTTTTTATCCAGGTCTTGAAGGTGGTCGGGATTTTTTTTTTTTTTGCTAACCATCATCCTTCATACGCCCCTCCCCCCCCCCCCCTCAGCTATTTAATGTAGGTCCGACTATAAACAAAACTCTAACCCTTTTACCCACGGCAACGGTAACGGTCTGTACCCTTAGTGTAGTTATAGCCATGATAGACTACCTTGTCTTCGCACATTCCCATCGGCCAAATAGCACTAGGAAGGCATTCTTCATTACTCATAACTCAAGTGTGCGGCGAAAAGAAATCAATAGCTAGACCTGCTTAGACCTAAAATACGACAATAGCATTCCACGACCTCGTAGATGACGACTCCATCATGCACCACAACTGACCCCTGACTGATGGCATGTTACGCAACAGCCGTAGATGAGAAACGCACAAAAAACTTAATTTCAGGCAAAAGCAAATAGAAATGGACCGACAGAAATTTTGTTACTGTTTTGAAGCTTCCTAAAGAATGCAGGAACCCTCACGAATCTTCTGCAAAACGCTGAAATCCCCAGCGTTGTTAGCACCTTTCCTTAGGTAACAAAGCAGCCAAGATTGAGGAGGCAGGGGGGGGGTGGGTGTTGATTTTCTATACGAGTTTAACTAGAACCTTATTTCGCTAGCGAAATGTTAAACACTTGACAAAAATTAAAACGCAAAAATGCTTCCTTCAATGGGTTATTTCTTGAATAATATATTGCAAACAACACAGCTTGAATACGTCTTATAAGCCGAGTAGCGTTTGGTTTTTGTTTGCTTAAGGTTTTATTGAATGAGCAGGCATACGCCGTGTTACCTATTTAAGCATTGAGAGCTCGCACAAAACTCAGCAACTGCGTTCTGTGATTTACGTTAAATGATCTGCATTTACTTGCAAATATACACTCGTTTACATGGCGTTTTATAAAGAAAATCGCAGACAAAAATAAAAAGTGACATGCACACGTTCAGATCAAGCTCTTCATAAGTCCTAAGTTTCATGGTCCTAGGGCCCATAGTGTCAGAGAAGAAGATCTTGTTTATAATATATACATATTTTACGTGATGACGTCAAACGCCGCATTCATTCGTTCTACTCGCGAAAAAAATCTTTAGAGTCTTTCGGACCTACCAAGCAACAATCCCACCAAGTTCAAACTTTCTCCGATATTCAGCAGTTGAGAAATTTCGCACACAAGATTTTTACGTGATGACGTCATGCACCTGCCCCTATCACGTGACATTTTGAATAGTTGACAGAACCGTCCGACTGACCCAAGTAATATCCACATAAAATTTGAAGTCGATAGGACTTTCCGTTATCGAGATATTTTGCACACAAGATCTTGTCCTAAATCTATACATATTTTACGTGATGACGTCATTGGTTCATTCTACTCGCGAAAAAATCTCCAGTCTTCCGGACCAACCAAGCAACAATCCCACCAAGTTTCAACTTTCTCCGATGTTCAGCTGCTGATAAATTTCGCACACAAGATTTTTACGTAATGACGTAGAAACCCCAGCAACCGTCATTTTCCTATTCTTTATTTACTTACATGTATTTTTGTAGTTTTATCGGCCTCCTTATGCTAAAGCAAGATGTCAGAAAATATGTTATCAATAATATAAAAAATTACTTACCAAATAGTCCACTTTTCCCTGACATTTCTAAAAAAATTCCTGACTTTTCCAGCAAGATACAATTCCCTGACATTCCCCTGACAAAAATATTTTTCCAGGTTTTCCCCCTGACATGTACGAACACTGCATCAGTATTATTTGTATTATTACAGTAAAATCTCTTCAAATGAACCCCCTATTTAATGCCCCCCCCCCTATTTAATGAATATTATTTCTCGGCCCCAAATTTCCCCATTGGCTTAACTACTGGAAAATTTAGCCCTATTCTAAAGACGAACACCCCGATATTGTGAATAATGAACACTTCCTCCGGTCCCGACGCCAGGTTTTTATGAGTCTAAGCACCCCTGATAACTGAACAAAAGCAGGCATGTTTACCAATCGGGTTAATTGCATTGCTGAAGTCACCAAGGAGATTAATTGCTGATACTCAGCAAGAGTTCTTTTTGTGATGCGCCCCCAAACAATGGGATATTTAAACCATATGCAAAGATAGGCAACGACACATGCCGGCACCTGAGATAGGGGTGGTCAAACGCACTAACAATGGACTGTGTTTTGTGAGACGGTCTGGTCTAATTCCTGTAAATACACAAGTGTTTTTCTTAAGTAGTCAACAATTGAAACAGGTTCATTGTTGTTTACTGATCAGAAATTTAATGAGTCGGACAAAATGACTTCCAAAAAAAAAAAGAAAAATCTTGACTACTGCTGAAAAACTTGAAGTTTTGAAGGAAAAAAATTGAAAAGTCAAAGAGATGTGACAGTGAAATTCGGAATATCCGTTGGGACTGTCAATGGAATTGTAAAATCAAAACGAAAACTTGAAGATTTGGCTGATGAAAATTATTCCCCCAGTGTGCAACGGATAAAGAAATAAACCATGGACGATGTTTATTCTATGGTTTGGGATTGGACAATCCATCCGAGTAAATTGTTCATTGTGTAGAAACAAGCTGGACTATCTAAAAATTAGTTTTAACGACTACAGACAGCTCTTCATTTTAAGGACAGAAATTACTTGGTTTCAATAAGCAGCTGATTAAATGTGAATTAAAAGGTGTACCAGTCATCAATTGTGTTTTTAACCTTTGTTTTGAAAAATTTCGGCGAAAGTCCGACCCAAACAAAATCTCTATTTAATAAACACCCCTATTTAATGAACATTTTTCCCGGTCCCAAAAGTGTTCACTAAACAGAAGTTTTACTGTATTATCAATATTATTAGTGTTTTTGATTTTACATATTGTTTTCATTGAAGCGCAATCACACATAATATTTTTTGTGTTACTTATCTTAAAGGAATGGAGAAATATATTATTGTTGCTGTTGTTGCTTTTTAACAAGCATTATTATTATTATTATTATTATTATTATTTGTTTTAATTGATTTTATTTTTCCTATAACTGCGATGACTGAGCAACTGCATTTATATCGCTAATAATATTTTTTCTTCTGACAATATACCTCAAAGGAAATGATATATGTATAATATATATTACACACACACATATATATATATATATATATATATATATATATATATATATATATATATATATATATATATATATATATATATATATATATTCATTTGCGGGGTGTCCTTTACTGGAACATTACGGAATCGATCATTATGAACTTTTGAATGTTGGTGAATAAGAAACTATAAAGTCTATATTTTTGCAAAAGCTCAAAAACGGATATGTCTTCCCCAGCGCCACAGTCTGTCAAAGGGACACGCTTCCAGCTTGAAACAATTCTACATTATGTAACAAATCTAAACAAATTCGCCAAAAGTCGCAAAATGGCCGGATATGATAAAAAATATATGGGCATTATTTGTATGTCGTAGGCAACCCATGTGTAACATTTGGCTGCAATCGACTGTCTCGTTATTGAGAAATCGCTGCTGACACGCAAAGATACATTGCGAAATTTTGAAGTCAAATATTTTTTTAAAAAATCCCCAAAAATCGAAAAATAGTCAAATATGAAAAATAAATATATATATGGGCATTATCTGTAGGTTAGGCAACACGTGTATAAAATTTGGTTGTAATCGGCTGCCTCGTTACTGAGAAATCACTGCTGACGGACGGACATAAGGACGGACGAACAAACCAAAAACAATATATGCCTCCCCGAGGCATATATTTACGAGTAATACGAGTAATAACTCGTAAATGATGACGTCATAAATACAAATTTGGCGTGCCAAAAAATTTCTTGCTTAAAAGTAGTCTCATAATGTATTTTGTGCCGAAACGCTAGATGCGTTAGTTTTCGAGTTATAGAGGTCTAAAACATAAATGACGTCATAACTCGTAAATGATGACGTCATAGATACAAATTTGGCGTGCCAAAAAAATTACTTGCTTAAAAGTAGTCTCATAATGTATTTTGTACCGAAGCGCTAGGTGTGTTAGTTTTCGAGTTATATAGCTTTAAAACACAAATGACGTCATAACTCGTAAATGATGACGTCATAGGCACAACTTTGGAGTGCCGAAAAATTCCTTGCTTAAAAGCAGTCTCATAATGTATTTTGCGCCGAAGCGCTAGGTTCATTAGTTTTCGAGTTATTGAGCGCTATCGCCTGCACAAAGCAAAAAATTGTTCAAAACCCCCCTTAAGTTCAAAAATTCGCCAAAAATAGAACATTTGGAGGAACGAAAAAAAAATAATCTGAATATGTGCCCCCAGCCATGCATGCAAGTTTTGAAAGAATTGGCTCATTAGTTTCTGAGAACTCGCTACGGACAGACGGACGGACGGGCACACCAAAAGTTAAATATGCCTCCCCTTTACATTGATTAAATAATCATTTATTTACATAATAACACTATTTATATCAACATCTTTGTATCAAATTGATTATTTAAATGTTATTTAAGTTATTCATTTATAACATGACTCAGTTCTTACACAAATAAAGTACGCACTCTAAATAAGTATGTAAAGATAAAGTTCCGCCTTTTAACTTTCTATTTCTTTACAACAATTGAGAACCGGGGCTGAGCTCAATGTTAAGCCTATATTGATGCAATTGATATATAAAACGATCTATTGTAATTTCTCGAGGATCCAAAACGAAATATGTCGATGCAATTAGTGCTTTAATCGAGCTATCGCAATTGTATTTCTGATTCAAAGCCAGAGCTGAAATCCAAAGATGAGATCCAAAGCGGGAGTTTCAAGCGCATTTCAAATTTAGTATGATCAATTGTACTTATTTCCAACAGATCTCAGTAATCAAAAGGCGATCCAGGTGCAGAAGGTTCAATCAAACGTCTTTTTGTTTCTTGGCGGATTTGTAATTTTTAACACAAGCCTGCCTAGAGAATATTCGTACAAAATTTGAAAGGAATCCGATCAAAACCGAGGGAGAAGAAGCATTTTAATTACAAGTTTACACTCGTACACACGTACACAGGTAGACACAGAAGACGGATATCCCCTCTACTGATGCGGAAAGACCAGCCCGACAAGTTGACTTTTCAAATAACCAGAACGTAAACAAACATTTGAGTGCGGAAGCTAACTTCCCTGCATTTCAACGAAGAAATAAAATGGATGAAGCTCATTACAAATGGTGCCTGTTTTACAAAAAGGGTATATCGGGCACGAACTTTCTGTAAATGCTTGAACAATAAGCGGATTCGTACTTAGACTTTCGCCGAAAAGTTTTTGCGTTTCAACTGAATTCGGTTGGGATACAGGCATAAAGAAATGGTACCAAAAAAAAAAAACTCGCAAAAATCAACAAACTGCCATTTTGCAAGAAACGTGTTCAACTGTTGGATTTGAAAGGGGCTGAATAATATGTAAAATAGTTTTAGAAGATCATATTATGGTCTTTCAAATTTGAAAGTTTACATGTTGAAAAAAAATTATAATTTGTCTGTTTTTCTTTTATCATTTCTTTATAATTTAACCTAAAAAAATGCAGTCGAAACGACACCTCATTCTTCATTCGTGGTGTCCGAAACCGGACTGGACAGTATTGGTCCGCCATTTCCAGTGTAGATCAGCAAACAACCATACACTTCTAAAATCCGTGCTAGTGCAAGCTAAGAACAGCTCATATCTATGTCAGAATCCATGTGTTTTGCACCCGTGTCCACTGTAGGAATGCTGTCCACTGCTCGGTCAGGCTTCCAAAGATCGCTGGAGAGGACGCAAGCCGGTTGCTCACTGGGAGTGGTTCGACAAACGGATAGTTCTGTGTATAAAACTGTGGACCACTTCAGAACGTCGGATATTTTGTTGGATATGTTTGATTCAGGGCCATAGTTGTAGTCACCAAAGACAAGGCGAGCCGGTTTATGCTACGAACCGTATACGGTGACCATTCCGACGACGCATACTCGAGTAGGGGTCTGACGAGAGCTTTTTACCGTTTTGTTTAGCTTAAGGGTCGCGTATCTTGAGAATACGTTGACATAAATTGAGTAAATTTGTGGGTTTTTTTTTTTTTTTTTTTTTTGGTAATGGTCTGAACATGGTCGTTGAATGATAACTTATTGTCCAAAATCACGCCTTAGTATCTGTCAGACGTGATTTCCTCAAGAGTAGTAATTACTGATTGCGTCATACTGATTTGCAATCCAGCCAGTTTGAGGACAACACTCACTCATCTGTCACGCAAACTTCTACATCTTTCACCAGTTTTTTTTTTTTTTCACTTTAAAACAAGTGTTACTGCTTTATTTTGGAAGTTTTTAACTTTTTATTTTATTTCCATAAACACACATAGTATAAAAACACACAGGTGTAAGTACAGCTAAAATCGAGCTCTCAAAGGCAGTTACTTTTTGGGAAAGAACGCCGTGATTGCCTTCTGTTTGCTACTGAATGCCGATGCTTCAGTAACCAGTCCCTGTACCGAGCCAGTAGGTCATAGCCTTTGTTAGCGTCTGCGTAGCATCCAGTGTGCTGAATCAGGGTATCAGCAAGCTTCAGCGCAGCTGACAAAGTAATTCGCTCTGGTTCCGGCTCTTCTGGATCCGCTTCTGGCTCCACTTCTTACTCCTGATCCTTTTGCTTCTTATCAAGGACGTACCTTTGGATATTTTCATCACTCACGCTCTCTATGCATTCTTCGGTGCTGTCGACGTTGACAAGGGCATCAAACCATTTCTCAGTCATCACTGCCACAGTTTCAGGCTTTGGCTGGGGGCTGTAGTATATGACGTGAAAGAAGCAGTTCTTGATAGTTTTTTTGCTTACACTGGCCCAAGCCTGTCGCAGATAGAACAAAGCGTTTAGTCACTGTGTAGTTATCACCATTCTCTAGACAGACAGACATATTGTTGACCAGCTGTGGGCAAATAGTTTGGTGTTCTTCAAGACTTTAACATGAGGATGCGCGGGACAGTTATCAAGAGGAAGAGTGACCGTTCTGTTTTGGATTTTGACTTTGTTGTCAATTTTTTTCACCCATCTAGTGAATATTCTGATCTCATCCAGGCACGTTTTCCCGTTTTTAAAACATCTTGAGTTTTTCCAATGACCAGTAGAGGAATTTTGTCTGTTCCCGTCACATTAGAACACACCATTACGGTTAGTCGTTCTTTGTTGGTTTTGGTGCCGTATGCATTGCCTCCTTTAAATGTCAGGGTCATGTTGGGAAGCATCTTGAAGAAGACAGCGTAGATGGCTTAATCTCGAACTGGTCGCATATTGATTCTTGGTTTTGGTCCCAGTTTTCACTTCCATAGCTTGAAACTTTTCCAGGCTGGAAATTATAATTATTCAGTTTTAAGAAGCTTTTCTTTTTTCAAAAATAAGAACTGGGTTGCCTTTATATATATTGAGTTGACGTGCTCCGGAGACAATTAGAACAAAAGCGTAGTCATTATATGACGCTTGACGGGAGACAGAGAAAACACATGTTTACATAAAACATGTTGCGCGATGTCTTAAACCGACATACTCCAGACAAATAGCGATTAAAATGCAATTGAGTGACACAGCAGAGCACAAGTATCTGCGTTGTTTAAACAAACTCGATTCTGCTGACTACGGTTGTAAATAAATACTCGTTGTGGTTCATGACTTATCGTCTTCATTTGTAGACTAGTTGTCTTCAATACCTAAAGGCTTTCCGTTTACTGATATGGAATACTTGTTTGCATGTCAACTTGGGAACGTTTGAAGGCCTGACAATTGACAAGAAAAAGGCAGATTTGACCGGATTTGACCAGAAAAAGGCGGGTAAATCCAGAAAAAAAACCACAGGCCTAGTCAAATCTTGAAAAGACCGTCTTTTTCCCAACCCTGTTTCCAGCGCAGCAGACGTGTATCTTCTCTTCTTAGTTAGGATGGCTGAGGTACTCTCCTCCATTGCTTATTTTGTTAATGATTTTCGAAGACATTTTGAAGCTTTATATACAGATTCTAGTGCAATTAATATCAAGAATCAAACAAACCTTTTATCTATTCATTTGCTGCAATTCTGCAGTAAATAACATAAATCAAAATTATTTAATGTCGTGATCACAGTATCTTGTGAAGAAACTCAATTCACGGCATGACCTATTCCGGAACCCTGACAAACTGTGTTCTAATTACCGATACACTCACTCAGATCCATCCGCAAAGAGCCGGATTTCAGATGTGGGGGACTCCAGCAGAAACCTGCCAACCCTGTTCCGTTGTTGATTCTTGCGGACACCTTCATGCAATCCATTGTGGGTAACTGAGGGCACAATTAGCGATATTTAGAGTTTATCGCACTGTTTTATATCAATACAAATTCTTCGATATTTAAGCGAAGTAATAAAATTTTTCTAAACGGTAAAAACTATTAAATGAACTAACTTCCTGGCATGTGACAAGTAGGCCAAAATGTATGCAATCGGCCCAGAACAAGAAAAGTATCCTGTTATATTTGGTAACAAGTAAGTGTTTGTAAAACACAAGCAGGCCCCAACCGCCCCCAAATTCATAGGGGTATAAAGCGATGACGGACAGACGGACGGACGGATACCCCAAACCTATAGGCCCCAATCCGAAGGGTTGGGGCCTAACAAACAATGGAAAACTGCGTTTGGCCCCGACGCAAGCACTGGCACTTTTTCATCACGTGATGAAAATGTTAATTCTCATTGGTGGATGTAAGGTTGTGACGTGAATTTGTCATCAAGAATAGTATGCATATATACCGGGGGTTTCCGAAAAAAAGCCCAGGGCTTCTATTTGGAAACTGGAGAATTTCAGGGGCTCATTTAGAAACCAAAAAGAAGCCCCGGGGCTTCTATTAGGAAACAGTTTCCTAATTAGAGCCCCGGGGCTTCTATTTTTTAGATGGGGGGGGGGGTGTTGATAAGTTTTTATTGTAAAAAAAAAAAACAAGAAAATTTACCATTAGTCTTTTATTAAAGCGCTACATGCTGCGGATATCCGCACAAAAAATAACACACAAAAACAACAGTAACCAAAACAGTCTGGTAAAGTGTCCTGTACTCTTAAGTGACGAGTACCAAAATAACTTACTAAACTATAATAATGCACAGGCTGAAAGTTTTGATTTTTTTACAATCTAGTATTGAGCAATTTTGTCTGGAATTCAAAGTTATTCGTCTCTGAGAGGCCATGGACCAAATATCGTTCTAGTTGAACCTAAACACGCAGGGAGTGAAAACAAAAGCAGTGCCGCAGTAAATGTATTATTACAAGCCATGTGTTTCTTTTGTGACAGATCTGTCTGTCAAGTAAAACAAGTCATTGGCTTGCCGTTTCTTTCGCACTTCAAGTCACTTGAAAACGTGCTTTCCACGTGTTTCCGGTTTTAGGTGTTTTGACAGCTTTCACTTAGCTGTTTGGGCCTGTCAACGACCGACCTTGACCTTCTTGCCGAAAATTAATACGAAATACGAAACCGTGGTGTTAATGGAAACGTAGTCAATAGCACTGATCAAAAACTCCAAATAATTGTGGATAGTGTTGTATTATTCACAATATGAATTAATAACAGAAAAATAATTGTGTTTATCCATATTACCCATATTCTTTCTTATTGTCACGTGATTTCGAACACTTATCCGGAAGTGACTTTCCGAGAAAAAAAATGGCGATCAGATAATTCATCTGCCAGAATAGTAAAAGCGCCGAGTTCTCGAGAAACTCTCGAGAGGATCATCTGCCAGAATAGTAAGCACTACTTGCATTAACAGTCAGGTTTCATATGTAAACATCACGTGACCTCCAATAACTGAAAAACTGTCAAAATCTCGTTTCTTTCACTTGACGTATGTTGTAAACAAACAGCTGTCAGAATTTTGAATTTCCACTGCGAGGGAACCGGGTAAAAAAATAAAGAAATGATAGAAAAATATAGAAGAACTAGACTGGCTAGTGTTTTTGTTAAAACAAAAACGGATATGTCCCCCCCGCCCCAAAAATTGACAAAATAAACAAAATCGCCAAAAATACATTTTTACAGAAAATGAAGAAAAACTTCGCTGTAAACATTTCCACTACATATGGGTTCTTCTTGCCATGTTTCAGCCTAATCCAATAAACTGTTTCGGAGATATCGCAACAATATGGCCAAAAAAGTTAAAAATCAAAAATTAAATAATTCGCCAAAAATACATTTTCCACGGAAATGAAGAAAAATTTCGCAGTAAACATTAACACGTTTTGTGAGTTCTTCTTGCCATGTTTCAACCCAATCCAACAAACCGCTTCGGAGATATCGCAACAATATGGCTAAAAAAGTTAAAAATCAAAAATTTAAAAATTCGCCAAAAATACATTTTCCACGGAAATGAAGAAAAATTTCGCAGTAAACATTTACACGTTTTGTGAGTTCTTCTTGCCACGTTTCAACCTAATCCAACAAACCGTTCCGGAGATATCGCAACAATATGGCCAAAAAAGTTCAAAATCAAAAATTTAAAAATTCGCCAAAAATACATTTTCAGCGGAAATGAAGAAAAGCTTCGCAGTAAACATTTGCACTATATGTGTGTTGCTCTTGCCACGTTTCAGCCTAATCCAACAAACTGTTTTGGAGATATAGCCTGCCAAAGTGAAAAAAATGCACGAAACCCCCCCCCCCCCATCCCCCTATGTTCAAAAATTTGCCAAAAATAGAATTTTTGAGGAAACGAAAAAAAAAATAACACGGGCATCATCTAGACATGTACCCCAATATGTATGTATGTTTTCAGAAAAATCGACTCATTAATTTCATAAGCACTCACAGACGGACGGATACACCAAATGCTATATATGTCTCCCTTAGGGGGAGACATATAAATATTGCAAAAACAGCTCATACATTGAACATAAAAGAAATTGAAACTATTTGTTAAAACTTTCAATTAATTTTTGAAATAGCATAGGGGTTGTTAAAATCCCGATTGCAATTTGGTGCAAGAGCAATTTGATATTTAGGCGAAATCTCTCTCAGGGTTGGGTTTTGGACGGTCCGAAACCTATTCCGGACAGGAGAGTGTCCAAAACGTGATAAAAACTGCCCAAAAGGGTTTTTACCTGTCCGAAACGGTCCGAAACTAAAACAACGAAACTTCTATGGACAAACGACACTTTTATGCATAATTTTGCAAAATTTTATGCATAATTTTGCCATTAATATTTCTTTTAATTTTTTATTATGTACACAATATTTACACAATGTTTATGCATAAGTCTTATAATTTCAGAGAAAAAAAAAACAAAAAAGCTCACCTTATATATGTACGACACTGGAGCTTCAAGAGATTAAGCAGATGTGGAGTCGTCTTCGCCCACCCCCAGAGCAGTATACGGTGGCAAAGGGATTATATGGCGCAAGAGGCACTCCGAGAGAAACCAATGGAGTGACAGATTAAGCGCTAAGCGACAGTAAAGGAATATGCATTTTGAAATTCTTTGTACATTTTCACTGTGATTGAACTCCGGAAAAGTTATTACCACCACGTTTCAAAGAATTCGCCGGAGCATCAAGTCCCCCCCCCCCCCCCCCTCCCCCCTGATTGGTACCCAGTGGCTTCAGGATTAAAGCGCGCTCTAAACATTGTGTGTTAAAAAAACAGAAATCTAACTCTTAATGCACGCATTATTTGAAAAGTGGTGGTGTGGACTGTTTGTAGATGTGACATTTGCGACTCGCAATGTGGACTGAAAGTGCTTTCATTAGCAGAAACGTTAAGTTAAAAAACAAACAGGGAAATGTTTGAATGAACAGAGAAACGCGTTTTGTATGTCTGAAAAGTTAAAATTTGACAGCCCAGTTTCGGACCTTCCAAAACTGTTTTGGACAGGACGGTAAAAACTTGTTTTTTTTTAACCAGGGGGTTTTTACCATCGTGTCCAAAACTTGCCAACCCTGATCTCTCTATCATTTCTTTCATTTTTTACGGTAACCGGGTTATTTTTATTCGAAACTCGCTAAATAACGATAAGCAAGTCAACTGCGCTAGCTTTGAGGCTATTTCGTGCGATATTCAGCGACCCATAAGTCTTTATTGACATTTGCTAAAGGCCCTCAAAGTACAACGGTAATCATATACAACTTCTGTGTTACGCTTTCTTTAAAAGAAAATAATACGGAAATAAACATAAATCTCCCGCAATAATTGACATTTGTTTGTACACAGGGAGCATACTTTATTGCGTGAAACAGTAATAACAATTTTTTGCAATTATCCACCAAAAAACTTTGAAATTGATATTTAAAAAAGAACGTAAAAAAATTTATACGTAATTCTGCATCTATCAACTATTTTAGTGTATATTTTACAAATAAACTATAACCCCTTTATTTAAATTTTCGGTCCCTTGACTTTGGTCACGTGACATTTAAAGCCCAGAATGTAAACAAACATTGGCAGGTGGGTGCGGATGCTAACCTTTCTGCACTATTATGAACAAATAAAAGTAAAAAATCTGCCTGTTTTACAAGAAGGGCATATTGGGCATGAACTTTCTGTTCTGTAGATGTTTGAATAATAGGGGCTGGTAGTGGTGGGACCATTATTCGAATATTCGAATATTCGTTCGTTTTAGTAGGGTTCGAACCCTATTTTTTGGTATTCGAATATTTTGGACTTTTTTTTAAAAATCATTTTAAAATTATTTTTCATAAGAAGAGAGATTTTTTAGCCTTGCAGGCAACATCGTTACAAAGAAAACGTCTAAGCTGAGACCGGGAAATATTAATATCCGTATTTTCCTTAATAAGAATTCGTCGATTTTCAGCTGTACAGAAACTAGGCATGGACTGGTTTTGTTTCTCGGCACTACATAGTTATAGTGATACACCTTATTATCCCCTCGCCCAACTTTGAGTAGTGGTCTTGCATGCACAACTCCGACGAACGGGTAAGCACAGACATTTCAAATCCTATACAGATTTACTCCTCATATGTTGTACGTGTGCACATCGTATTCAGTTTGTCCGCCTTTTCATTTATTCCCCACAGGTAGAACCTGTGAGGAATATATGTGATCGACCGCGTGTCTGTCGGTCTGTCATCAAGAGCTTGTTAACACGATAACTTAAAAAACTGCTGCAAGGATTTTAATGAAACTTGGTATATGTAGCTTCTATGGCAACAAACACATATCGGTATTGTAAATGGGCCAGGTTAGTCCAAGAAAAATGGACCAGCTGGACTTAATAACTTAAAAACTGCTGCAAGGATTTTAATGAAACTTGGTATGTATCTTCTACGGGAAAAAACACAGATCGGCATTGTAAATGGTCCAGGTTCGTCCAAGGAAAATGAACCAACTGGAGTATGCTGGCCTGTGGGGAATATATGGGCTATGCACACTGTTCTAGTTTTTTAGCCGAAATTGAGGTCGACATTTAGCATATTTTAAGAATGGCGAGGGGATTTGCAGCATTCCGGCGCTCTTGTTTCTGTTGACGTTATTCAAAACTTTGATTTTGCTTGAACATACTTGAAATAAGTATTTTAAGTTTGATGTTCACTGCATGTTTGTTTGTTTTCTGAATAATTTATGATAATACAGCCCATATTACACAATAACACACAACAACACATCACTGATAACATATTTGGGGTAGAAGTAATAATGTGGATGTAAATGCAAAAATGTCCACAATTTCGAAAAATATTCGAATAATATTCGAATACTGCTCCCAAATATTCGAACCCTGTTTTGGTATCCGAATACCACCACTAGAGGCTTGTATGCAGGATTCGTGCCTCAGAACATATGAAGTCGACCCCTATTAGTGGAACAATGGAAGGCTTCGTAGCTCTGACAGAGAGATATACGATGTTATACAAGTCAAGAGCTGACTCGGAGCTTAGCTCCAAGAAGCGCTGCGCTAAAAAGTTTCGAGGCACCACTTCAAAGCCTCGCTATATAACGATAAGCAAGTCAACTGCGCTCGCTTTGAGGCACCCCTGTGGCTACTATGTGCGAGATTCAACGACCCATAGGTTTTTATTGGCATTTGCTAAAGGACCTCAAAGTACAACGGTAATCATATACAACTTCTGTGTTACGCTTTCTTTAAAAGAAAATAATACGGAAAAAAACCCCAAATAAAAGATATACAGCTCACTAAAAACTGTCCCTGTTTTACAAAAACGGCATATTGGGCATCACCTTTCTATAGATGTTTAAATAATAGGGGCTGGTATGCAGGATTCGTGCCTCAGACAATATGAAATTGACCCCTATTAGTGGAGCAATGGAAGGCTTCGTAGCTCTGACAGAGAGATGTACGATGTTATACAAGTCAGAGCTACTCGGAGCTCAGTTATTCGTCACACCAAAAAAAACACGGAAAATTTTTGTTGATTTTTTCCACCTATTATTTCATTATATCTTCATCCAAATTCAGTCGAAATGCATAATTTTCCGTCAAAAGTCTAAGTACGAATCCGCCTGTTTGTGGTTAATAAAAATGCATATACATCAATCCTTGGTTTATCGTTCACTCAATGGCGTTAATACAAAATAGCTGACCTCTGGGCTAGCCGCTGCTACCTCGTTCTTATAAAACAGTTGACCTCTGATAGTGTCTGTCTGTTTTCTATAAACACACAGCGGCTAGATATTTTAAAAGTAGTTTCTCTATTTGCAAGTTCCACAGCCACTCTAGAGTGGCTTTGGTATCGCCTAATTTATAAAATGGCCCCCTGTGGATAAGGGGGAAATCTTAAGAATACACCCACTGCTTTCTGTTCCGTGGCGTAGGAGACGACTAATAGGAATTTCTTTCATTCTAACTCTTCTTTTACCATTTCTACATTCTTCCTTCTTTTTTCTCACTCGTTCCTTTAGCAAGTGCGTTGCAGTATACCCAGTATACCCAATATACCCATCATAATTGGTGAAAGGGACGTTTAACACAAAAAAAAAAAAAAAAAAAACCACCAGAGAGTACCGGTTTATTGCATTAGAAATCGCACCCAAAATAGCAACAGCAAACAGTACTGACTGAAACATAAATTTATGACCTCTTCTCATTTTCTTTGCCATTTTTCCAAATTATACCATTGTTTTTAAATATCGCCAAAAGATGATTTTTAAAGAAAATCAATTTAGAAGTAATCAAAACAATTCTACATGAGGCACTGTATTTTGAAAATTTGTGAGTATATTTTGTTTACAAGTTATGCAAGAATTCTAAGGACAAGTGACCAGCCGAAATCTAGCAAATATAGTTTCAATAGGCTTGTATGGTCGCCAAAAAGCAGTAGTCATATTCTAACAAGAATGTGAACAGAAATATTGTGACCAGCCGAGTTCTGGTGAAAGTAGAAGGAAAACAAGAGTTCTGGACAACCTCTCCCCCTTCTCCCTCCCCCTCCCTTCTAGGACATACTATGTCAGATCCCTCCCTAGGACATACTATGTCAGACCCCCCGTGGGAAAATTTTGTGATTTTTGCTTATTTACACCAGTAGGGGAAAGTGGGGATTCTACCACAGGAAGTGACTTCATAATGACGTCATAGGGTGTGGTAGAACCCTCATCTGGTTTCTGGAATAGTTTTTGGAATGACGTCATAATGACGTCATGATGACGTGATGATGACGTCATGATGACGCCATAACATGATTATTATTATTATTAATATACTGGGCATTTATAACGCGCTTATTTTGCAATGCCTCTAAGCGCTAACAATAGCACAAAACAGTAAATATGTGTATATTAAAAGTAGTAAATATCTACATATTAAAACATAGTCTAAAACATAATAAAAAAAAATTAATAGACCTAGACCAATGGACTACACGTTGTAAGCCTTGCAGAACAGGTGAGTTTTTAACGCCCTTTTAAAACAATAAAATGATCTTTTGCTTCTAAGAACGTATGGGAGATCGTTCCATAAGGTGGGCGCAATACATCTAAATGAACGATAACCATAATTGTTTCTATGCCTGGGAATGTGTAATAGTAATTTGTCTGATGACCTGAGTGACCTTTCTGGTATATATTGTTTGAGCAATTCTGATAGATAACTTGGTGCCATTTCATTTAAGGCTTTATATGTCAGAGTAATCATTTTATACTCGGAACGTTCTTTGATAGGCAGCCAGTGCAGTTCCATAAGGGAATCTGTGATGTGTTCGCGCTTTGGTTTGCCGGTGATAAGCCGTGCGGCCGCATTCATAACTTTTTGTAGTTTGTAGACCTTTACCTTTGGTAGACCAACCAGAATAGAGTTACAATAATCCAATCGGCTGAGGACGAGGGCGTGAACAAGCGTTTTGGTTGCCTCTTTTGTTAAGAATTTGCGACATCACAACAACGTTAGACTCTCCTAATCGGCAGAACCCTAACTCTAGGCCATAGAGTGCGTTATGAATGTATATGATGACTGTTCATTATGAATGAGCACGTTGACGTCAACTCAGCGAAATCAAGTCGTATATAAGTGTGGTTTCACCTTTGGTTTGCCAACCAGTTCCAACATGACTAGCAGGACAGTGATGCGAAACGGCCGTGAAGTGGAATGCTACAAGTGCTGGGTGTGACTCGAATATGCAGCACAGCCACACAACTGCCCGGTGCACCACAATGCACCGCGGCGAATCTGTTGCAAGACCTGCGGTGGTCTGCTCTGGTATAGATTTACGGCAACGTTGTCTTGGCCAGAACCGGCGTGCACAGACTGCTGTTGGTGCGGTGAGACACTGAAGAGTAGGAGTTATTGTAACAGCCATCCCTTCAAGTGCGCAGGAAGATCGTTTACGATGTAGGAGTATTACAAGCTTCAATGCCGCTGCGGAAATCCGACTTGTCATTGAAAAGCCAACATACAAAAACTTTTGGCCCTTTAAGGGCTCTCCTGTGTTACGAAATGATGCTGAATCTGTCTATGTATGATTATGAATGTGTTGGTTTTCTACCTTAGCCGTCCCCCTCCTCATTTTGATATTATTACATATTTACACGTTTCAGACAATTCTGAACATTTTTAGACCTTAGACCCCCCCCCTCATTTTGAGATTATTGCATATTTACACGTTTCAGACAATTCTGGACATTTTTGGTTTTTGGACCTCGAACCCCCCCCCTCCCCCCCCATATCATCTTGTCATATGGCTTACTTCAACGGCGTATAACTTTACAACTACTTGGCCGATTTGAACCATTCTTTCACTAAAACGTTCAGTAAGACTTCATCTTTTTGATGATTCCTTTAGTGTGAAAAATCTTAACCTAGGCGTATAAATGTGTTAGCTTTCACCTAACCATTAACAATGTCAGCATTACTTCTTCACCGATGTGCAGAGACCATGGATGATGTCTTCAAAGTGAACTATGCTGACTATGTGTTTTCAAAGCTTCCTGCTTTTGAATCGGATTGGATTTTGCAAGTGAAGAATTTGCATAAACATTGGGAAGCTGTTGGAAAGGCAATTCCAAGAAATCGTTTCATCCACTCGTTTCTGCGCTAATGTGAAGAACTACATTCACCATTAACTTACGACATTGATTCATCATTTGTCCACGCGAATAAAATTTGGGCAGCTGAGCTCATGCTAGTTGTAGCTGCTAGAATTATTTTACATTATGATGATGATGCTTCACATAATATATCAGAACTTGTTCGATTCAACAACGGACGAGTTGACGTGAATTCAGAACTTTGTAAAATGTTTGAAGAGCAATAAGGGAGCTGATTCAGCAGATATATGGTATGAAAGAAGTAGGGAGAAGTGAAGTCATCATTTCATGTGCAGTCATGGAGAAGACAAGCAGCTTTAAAATTAGTGCAAACTTAACCATTACTATGGAGCATGGTGAATTTGGACCATCTGTACGAATCAAACGTGGAGAGAGATGGCTTGCTTTATCATCATCTTTGTGGAAGATTGTGTGTCAGAGCTTGAAAAATTTACACAACATTGGCTTCAAACTGTACTTAACGCAAACAAAGTGGCTTGAAGTCATTTCATACTTAGACATGTGCTATGTGAGTTTTGTGCGTACATCACTGTTTGAAGAGAAAGAATACACGCATCACATCAACATGAATGATGGTGAATGGGAGACACTGCTTCAGGAGATGGATAACATCAACTCAGCCTTATTACCATGTACTGAATATTATGGCGAGAAAACTCCTATCAAACTGCAAAAGGATGATAGGATGAAGGTGTCAAAACTATCCAAGAAAAGACTGGCTGAAGTTCAATTTGAGAATATGAACGTGCAAAATCAACTTGGACTTACCTGTGACTTTTGTGGTGCTTGCGGATATGTGGAGGATTATCATTGCCACTGCCACAAGTACAATTGCAAGATGTGTGAACCAAACAACTTCTGTAGCAAGTGTGGAGTACTTAAAGTCTGTGAAGCAAAGCAGAAGCCGCATTTTGTTCAAGACGAGTGACAAGATGAACCCGTGTTTTAAAAAGGCTTATGTTGAATTCATGATTGCTAAACTTGCTTGCTGTGGAACTCCAGACTATCAGATTTGTCATTTAGACGCTTTTTGGGATGTTGTACACCACAGTCTTGATGTGATTGAACTGCATTCAAGATTTGTTGGAGAATGTCATAAAATTGGAATAGAAGATGTTGACTTTGACTTTGATTCTGCGCTCTATTCTGTCCGTAATGATGTTGAAGTATACTTACGCGTTTTTGATTATTTGAGAGATTGTTGCAGAGAAGAAGAAACTGAACAGCTTTGTCAGGTAAGCCTTTAAACAACTTTAACAACCTTTGAAGACATAACAATGTTTTTCTTTCTAGCAAATTTGATCTTATGTGAGTGGTTCCACAGTGAACAAAGAAAGGAAATGATAGAAGAGGTAGCAGACATTTTAAAAGACGCTTACCATGTTCATCATTATCCTATTACAGGAAAAAACCGACATGTCAGTGGCGGAATAAACGAAGAAACAAAGTCTTGGTGACTGACATGGAGAACGTTGTATTTTTTAGCGGTCACAAGGATGTTCTTTCATACATGTTTCCAACACGACTTGAAAAGCATGGACATACGTTCAACTCAAGTGAAGCTTTGTATCAATATGAGAAAGCAGTTTTTCATCACCGTCTAGATATTGCTTCAGCTATTGTTTCATGTAGAAATGGATATGAAGCGAAACGTATTGCCAAAGTGCTAAAGCCAGCCCCTTGGGGCATATAGTGAAGAGAAGTAAAATGCAAGATGTTTTGTGTGTGAAATTGAATCAGTGTGTATTGTTCCGCGAAAAGTTAAAAGAATGTAAAAATAAAACTTTAGTTGAAGCAACTTATGATCATTGGTGGGGAACTGGTGTTAAACAATTGTCATCTCCATCATATCCTGGTCAGAATATCATGGGAAAGTTGTTAGAAATTTGTGTGAGTGGGTATAAATACTTCTACAACAAGTGTGCAGCTGTTGCACGTCATAGTGTGTAGACGTATTTTTAACAAATATATGAACATGTGAAGCAAGGATGGATGTAGAAAAGTGTTTCAAGAACAAGTATATGAACTACATGATAAGTGAACTGTCACGTTTTGGAATTGTAGAACAACTGGAACACATCAACATCTATTGGGAACTTGCTCATTCCATGTTGAACTTGACAAACTTGCGTGAGGATTTTGTTGAAGAGTGTGATAACATTGCCGGAGCTGAGGGGTTTGATGTGGAAGCAGCATATAACTTTGCTCGATTTGATCCAAGACTGTTTGATGAAGTGAGAGAGTGATTAATCTATATTGCAGTATAATGGTAGACATTACATTGAGACAATAATATTGTACAAAAACAATTTGCATGTTTACTATGTCCTGCTTGTCAACATGAAGAGTGTCAAGAGCATACTTGTCATGCTACATGTGTCTATACATATTGAAATGAAGCTAAATATTATATTCATTTAGTTAAAGTGTTAAATAATGCAAATAAACGTTGTGAGAAATACGGTGTAGATGCTATCACATTTGACGAATTAAGTAGTTGGTTAGTGTTCACTGAAGGCCAATAGTCTTCAATTATTCACACCATTGTATCTATACTTGATTTGTAAGCTATGTTAATGTGTCAGTTAAGTTATAAAAACATGTTGGTTGAGTTATAAAATAAAAGATGTTGTTAAGAAGCTTATCATTTCGTGTTAACATGTCGACGTGGAAAGACTACTTAACCAATATTTACTTCAAACCTATACAGCCCGGGGCATTTGCTGGTCCTTACAAACTTTATCACATTTAAAAAAAATAATCAACCAGTCACGCATTCACAAGTGAAGAAATGGCTACAGGATCAAGATGCATTCAGTTTACTACAACCTGTAAAATACAGGTTCAAAAGACAACGTGTTATTACACGTGGTATTGATGACATGTGGGATATTGATTTGGCTGATATGGGAAACATAACTCTGTATAATTATGACACTCGCTTTTCACTCATTCTCATTGATGTGTTTTTCAAATATTTGTGGGTGCAGCCAATACCCAGTAAATCACATACCAGCGTCATGAAAGCCTTCCAAAGAAAATTTCATGAAACACAACGAAGACCACGAACTCGAAGGTCTGATAAAGGAACTGAATTTAAAAACAGATGTGTAAAAGCATTTTTGAAAAGGAGGGAATTAATGCTTATACCACAAAGAATGAAACCAAAGCCAACTTTGCTGAGAGAGCCATTCGTACTCTAAAGGGAATGATGTATCGGTATTTCTTCCAGATTCCAGATTTGGTGTACAATTACAACCATAGACTTCATGTTTCTCTTCCTAATAAGTATGCTCCTGCAGATATTCGCCAAGACAGCGAATCTAAAAATCGCTATCTTCCTAATGGCATCAGTTTGAAATTGCGTTTACATAGCCAAAAGATGAATTTCAGGTTTTGCGCTGGGTTCTCAGGAAAGTGAGTCAAAAAAGGGAAGTGTGACTTAGCTTGGTCCAGAAAGACTCGGTGGGTTCCGAAAAAGTGAGTCATTTCGTAAAAAATGCCCAAATAATACCTATAAGGTAGAAGTGAAAGAGACGTTTTTTAGTATATTTCAGATTTTAGTTTGTAACGATTTTTAATCAATAAAATATAAATTCGACAAAGCTACCAGGAATGACACAATATGACCTGCAACAGGTTGGCGGTGTCGTTAAACCAATCAAATAACTAACTAACTAACTAACGTTTTTAACCATTCGCAAAGTGAGGGTTAGTGCAGTTATTCAGTTAGGACATACAGATGCATTGATGAAAAGTCCTGCCAAGTTTCCTATTACTAGAAAAGAATGTAAAATTTTGGCCAGTCCAGCAGGATTTCAATGTTTTGTGAAAGATAACATCTTTTTAGGTCAATTACCAAAACGTATTGTTATTGGACTGGTTCATAATGACTCCTTTGGATGGAACAGCATTGAGAAATCCATACAATTTCGAACATTTTGACCTTGACTACATGCAACTGTACACGGATGGTGAACCAGTCCTACCCAAACCTCTCAAGCTTGACATTACACGTGAAGTACACCTCTGTGAGCCGTTTTTGACTCACAAACGGGGCACTTCCTTATAAATTAAAAAGAATGATTAAATTAAATAACAAATGTTTATTGATATAAAAAATACTAAGTGCAGTGGGGTGTACCGGGGTCTATTACGCCAAGAAAAGCATTTTGGTTATTAGACTTAAGAACGATAGTCACGTACCATACATGATCGAATATCCTCAACATAACATATATCCGAGTTCATAATATAATTTCTCAATCAACGTTTTATCATTCAAATATGCACTTCTAGATTCCCCCGTATATTATTTTCCGTAGCTTATATACTTCTAGATCATAACAAAGACACTTATTATAAGAGTGGGTAACAAACAGGTGACAACAATCAAAGGAGTAACAAAAGGGGTTTTACAATTATAAACATACCATAACTATTAGAACAATAGAAATACCAATTATAGTAATTCCTATGAGGATGCATTTAGGGACGACGCGACATATATAATTAACAATTAAACAAAACGGAGGATTATAATTACTCTAATCCTATTGATAATTGTCTGTTGACATAAGAATTGAGTGCACAACATCTCCCCCAACTTTATGACTAAATTGCAAATTTGGTTAAACATAAATATGTAAGTTTAAATTTTGTCATATGTCCTTTGACTGAACTATTTTAGACAAGAAAGCTAATATATATTCATTGCGACATGGCATACAAATAATATCAAATACTAACCGTAGATTTTTTATCATGAAGCCGAGAAAATCATAAATGTGGAAAATGCAGTAGGTAAAAATGATCTTATTGCAAGCGTAGCGTAAAAATATTCTTGTTTCTGCAACACCGTCTTTAGTATATAAAGAGAATGTCTATAAGATGGCATGCCCGATATACAGCAGGCGAGGTTCTTTCCACAGAGATGTAAAATCAAGTAAATGTCCGATATTCTGTATCACTGTTCGAGCATCTGTTGCTTTTTCAACGGTATAGAATCACAAATCGCAAGCTGATTGGTTCCTGATGCCTGAGAACTGGTGTATTCCGAAGACTGTATGGTTAAGCCGTTCGAAACGTCTCGTCTGCTACAGCTTGACTCGTTGCTTCCTTTTTTAAATTTCTTAAGAAACTTATTGAAATTTTAAATTGATCTCCGTGGTTTCGGATGGCACAGACACATTCTGATCGAAAAGGACCCGGCCGGGGCTTATAAATTTTGACACTTTCAGAGCTTTCACTCTGCGACACATTCTCTCACAACATTCTCTTTTGCCAATTTCCACCATGGAGATACTATTTTACATAAAGCCAAGAGCATAAAAATACAATGCAATCATCGGTATGCGCGGTACGCAACATAGCAGCACCTTTCCATTTTTCTGAAACACTTATAAAAGTCACATGAACAAAATGTTTCAAAAAATGAGTAAATGAACATGTGAATAAATGCAAACATGTGAAAACAAATAATGCGCCTTAATAATAGAAATATTTTCTCCTATACAGTATATACAAATTTTGACCATTATTGATAACTGCACAAAATGATACATATAAGACAGATTTAGCTATATTGAAGACAATAAAACAGCCGTAAGTGTTTATATACAGCTGATTTCTTTGCAAAAAAAATTACTTGCAAAATCAATATAGTTAAAGAAATGTTAAGACCAATAATATTGTCGAATATTCCGCAAAGTAGTTCTCATGAAGGTGGAGATGTATTTCGACACAAAACATGTATGTTTAACAACATAAGTTTGTCTTGAAGATGAGCTAGCACCAAAAAAGTATGGTTAGAAAATAAAAGCTGCAGAATACAATGTACAACATGTTTTGTATCTTTGCACAGAGTGGGTCGTTGCAAAAAGAAACGTCTGAACGGAACCCGCAAATGATACAATACGGTATCTTAAATATGCAATTAGTGCTTTGTATTTGGATTTATATTACCAATTTGCAAGCTATATATTTTGTGTTACTCATAATGCCGACATTTAATTTAACACTTTTACAGTTTGAGGGGCTCTGGCATAATATCAAACCTGAGCCGAAGTTTATGTAACAATTTTAGCAGCTCAACTCATACAATATGTATCTTATATCGTAAGCATCGATATACCGACAGAAAATAAAGCAATACATAATACATAAATACATAAAATGGCAGAATGTGATTAAATTTACGGTCTCCTTTTTCTTCGCCTTTTTGGTAGGTTATTGCTAGCAACGAACTCGCGAAGGACATCATTTACATCTTCCTCATTCACCCATGAGTCATCTTTTGGACAGTATCCTTGCCACCTTACTTTGTATTGAACTTTTCCTTTATATTTTCTTCTAGCAAGAACTTACTCTACATTTTCAAATTGACTTTGAGAAGGTTGTTGAGAGGAAATTGGGGCATCGTGTCCGAGGATTCACCGGGACGAACAGCCATGAATGGAGCAAAATTATCGACCGGGATGTCGTCATCAGTTAATTCGTCCAATGCGGGGGAAATGCCATTTGCCAAAACTTGTTGAGGGCGTTCCTGAGGGTCTATACATTTCTTCAAATGCTTGACAGTTACTGGTACCTTCAGTATTTTGCCGTCGCTTAGCTTTCTAAGCTTAACTGTGTTTGGACCTAAAAACCGGTGGATGACGTAGCCGCCAAGGATGGCGCAATTTGCGTGATGAGTGCTTAGAGATCACTGGAATATAAAGGAATACTTTGTCGCCTTCCTGTAGTCTGCAAGATTGTGCACTAGAGTAGTGACATAGCCCTGAATGTTATGAGGAACATCTTCAGGAATCACAAGCCTGAGGTCAGCAGGACCTTTGCAGTGGCGACTAAACAAAAGATAGTACGGAGTATAGTCCGTAGAACGAAAGCACGGTGTGGTATTGTAGGCAAACACAGCTGAAGATAAGCGTTCATCCCAGTTGTCATGATGTGCGTTAGAAAGGAAACTGAGACATTTCATGATTTTCTGGTTTGAGCGTTCTGTCATCCCATCGCAGCGTGGATTCCAAGCGGAAGTGAAAAGACCTTGAATGATGAATAACTCTCGAGTAAACTTTATTAGCGAGGACAAAAATTGCGCACCACGATCAGATAATAACTTCTGTGGGGCACCGAATCGACAAATAATCTCCTCGTAGAACACTTTTGCTACAGTTTCACAGTTTCAGCTAGCAACAACGAACTTTGTGAAAAGATCTACAAAGACCAAAATGTGTCTATTCCCTTTTTGCGAGATAACATGTGGTTCTGTTATATCAACACCAACGATTTGCCAGGGAAAGTTACTTTCTATTGGAATTACAGGAGGCCGTTTTTGAGATCCTTTTGCTTGCTAACACTGCACGCATGACTCGCAGAAAGACTTGATGTCTTTAAACATACCGGGCCAACAGTACTTCTCCTGAGCCTTGTACCAAACCTTCATGTATGAAAATTGCACATCACAGTGCAGTTCTCGCATGACCTCGTGACGCAACTCTGCAGGAATGACCAGCTGAAGTACGCATTTCTCTGTGTTTTGGACCGTGGTTGATAATGAACTCCATATAAAACGCCGTTTTCAACAATAAAATCGTCGATATTTGCGAGCAGTTTCTTAAGACGCTCAGGAGGAACATCCAACTCTTGCTCCTCGATGAGCTTCAGCCGATCTGTAATTTCAGGATCTCAGGACTGTAAATTAATAAGACGATGAATGTGTTCTTTTGAAAAGTCGAACTTGTTAAGTTCATTATTCTTCCCCTCTTGGGTCCACTTAGATCTAAAACTTTGGGCCCTAGCATTGACTGCAAAAACCTTAAGATCAGCACTGAATTTTGGTTCGACAAGCGGTGGATCAACAAAATAGGGTTCGACAACGTCTTCGTGTTCTTTTGGCAAAATTAAATGTGGAAATTTACTTATAGCATCTACAGGAGTCATTTTGCTACCAGGAAGATGTATAACCTCGTAGTTGAGCATTGTAAGAGCTTGATAAATTCTGCCGAGTCTTCCTGCAGGTTGTTTGCATTTCATAAGAGTAGTAAGACTTTTGTGATCTGTATAGAGAACGACTTTGTTGTATTGCAAGTATGGACGGTATTGCTGAGTTTCGCAAAAAATGGCAGTGAGTTCAAGATCACTGATATTGTACTTTTTCTCGTGCTTGTTAAGAGAACGACCAGAGTACCATAGAGCTCTTTGGATTGTTTTGCCCTCAAATTGCTGCTCTTTAACCATCAAAGCACCAAGACCATCGATAGAGGCGTCAGTATAAACAATGAAAGGTTTGCTGAAGTCGGGATATCCAAGAATTGGAGCATTTATCAGGAAATCTTTCAGATTTTGAAAACCTTCTTCACATTTCGTTGTCCATTCCCATTTCTTATCCTTCTTCAACAGATTGTAAAGTGGAGATGCATAAAGCTGGAATTGATGGACAAATCCTCTGTAAAAACCCATGAGACCTAGACACCGACGGAGCTCTTTGACATTCTTCGGCGGGTTCATATCCTTAATCACGCTTATTTTCCCAGGGTCTGGCTTAACTCCATCCTTCGAAACAATGTTGCCCAAGAACTTGACCTCCTTAGCAAATTGACACTTTTGCGGCTTGGCCTTGAGATTGGCACTAATCAAACTTCCAAGAACCAGACTAATGTACTTCAAATGCTCTTCAAACGTGCTCGAAAATACGATTATATCATCGATATAACACAAGCAGATAAAGTATTGAAGTCCTGTAGTATGAGTTGCATCAACCAAGAAACTTGGTAATGTTCTCCCTCGAAGGAAAATGCTGTGTAAGGCCTACTTTCTCGTCCAGTTCAACTTGAAAGAACCCAGAAAGAAGATCGATTGAACTAAAGAAAACTGGTTTTTGGGAACCAATTCTATCGAGTGTATCATCGAGCCGTGGAAAAGGATGGACATCAGACAGCGTTTGATCATTTAACTTCCTATAATCGATTGTCATCCTTGTTTCAATTGGAGCATTTGGATCAGATCGTGGCTTGGTGACAATGCAAATTGGAGAAGACCAAGGAGATGTACTGGGTTCGATAACACCTTTTTCTAGCAAGCCAGCTACGTGCTTCCGTGCCTCGTCGTTTGCAAACATTGAGTAGCGATAAGGTCTTTTATAAACAGGTCTTGTTCCAGGCCTTAGAGCGATTTCATGGTTTATTAGTTTACAGTTGCCTAGTTCACTATCTAGCGAGAATGCTTCTCGACGGTCTGCAAGAACGTCAAGCAACTGATCTTTTTGGACATCAGTGAGATCTGACTGACTCAGATCAATAGAGTCTTTAAGCTTTGCTCGAGCCTCTTCAAAGCTAAAACTGTGATGATGCATGGAGGTTGAATTTTTATGTTTTTTCAGTTCAAAGGTTTGCTTGGTTTGTAGCTTTACCATCAGAGACAAGGTTCACAAATGGTAAGTCTTTGATTTGATCCGTATCTTCCACGAGGCTAATGCTATCAGCTGAGCTGAGAGGACCAAAATTTCCTATTTTTATTTTTGCCTTTAATTTAATTGGTGATTTTAAAGGTTTCATCAAACGTATTACTATCTTGTTGTTATTTGAAGTGTTAAGTGTGTTTGCCATAAATCAGCCGAGAGCTTGTATTCTTTGGTTTGGACGGGCTAGACCGTCGATTGCATTAGGGTTTCTCCCCTTAACATCAACATAAACAACCTTTTGGGTCTGCGGATCGACAACGCACTCATCGGATACGATCAGCGTGTATTTATCGTTCAGTTTTATGGTGCTCTTAGAAAAATCTATAACTGCACCCTGATCTTCAAGAAATGTTCTTCCCAAAATAAAATCAACAACCAAATCTTCTAACATATGCAGTAACTCGGAAGCTGGAGTTTTTGAGGCCAAACGAAATTATTGAAATTCCTTTTATAGACAAAGGGGCACCACCGGCCGACTGTGCATGATTGAATTTGGAATATATGACATCCGTTTTGTCACACTGCCTAAGGCGTTTGAAGGCCTCAATACTGATGCAATTACAATTGGCTCCGGTGTCCAAAAGAGTATGTAGTTCAACCCCGTCACTACAGTTTACTGCTATGTGTGAGCTGTCATTCAGATCAAGAATGGGGCAAACTTGAGGTGTTTGATGTGTATGTGCAGTTTTCGTTTTTTGGTATGTGTTTGCATTTTTGGTTTGAGTGCTTGCATCATTGGTGTCTGGTTTAGTAGTAACATGGCACTGGTCTTTGTGATGGTTGTTTGAACCACAGATTGTACATGGAACCTTCCAGCCCTTTTTTCTATGTTGTTTTCGTTCATAAGTTTTTCTTGGCTGAGATTGCTTTTTGGTATATTTGGGAATCAAGTTTGCTTCTACCCTGTTAACAGGAAGAACTAGTTCGGATGATGAAGCTGTCCTCGCCATATGCGATTGGAAGAAATGTTTCGCACTTCTGGCACAACTGTTTGTGTCTTTGTAGACACCAGCATACAACCATGGCCTTATTTCCCGGGGCATGAGACTGATAAAGCTTTGAACTCTTTGGAATTTTTGTGAAAAACCAAGCCTATCACAAACAGTACCATGTCTAAAAACAAAATCATCCCAATCTACGTCAGTGGAAACGCTATCAATAGAAATTCCGTAAAGTTCATCGAGACCATCTCTAAAAGTGTAGACTGTATTGTGAATCCTATCGAGGAATGCCTCTCTTAGCAGAACATAATCTGAACTGACGAAATCTGGAAGATTATCAAACCACTGAAGCGCTAGATCTTTTAAGAAAACTGGAAAAACTCGTGGTGCAATGTCTGGTCCTATTCCACTACACTGATGAAATAACTCTAAGTACTTAAGCCATGTTTTTCCATCCTCCTTGGAGTAACCAGAAAAATATTTTGGGAGAGGTGCTTTTATCGGCTCTTTAAGCGGACATTGCCAACGTTCGAACGGGGTATCTTGATGCTGGTTTATGTAGGACATTTTGACGTTAGACATGATAAGGCGGTATTCGAGCAACAAAGTGATTACTTAACAACAGCTGAAAATTTGACCTTTGAAACGACTATAAAATCAGAATAAAAGGCAATCTAAGCAAAGAAATTAAATTTTGAAGTCACTTGTTGAACCACGCTTAACAAATCAATCCATGGCCAAACATCTCAACATATCAGCACCCTCAAGAAACAGAAGTCCTTTGCCAGATATAAAATTGGCATTTTAGAATTTTGTGAGAGCTGCATGATAAGGATGTAGAGAGAATTTTGATATTAAAAGAAATTCATGGTGATGAAGCATTGTGCTGATGTTGTTTCCCATATCAACACTGCTAGCCCAAACGAACTATATTGTGTTTCGGGATTTGTTGTGATTGATACTTATGACCAACGTTGTTGCGCGTGTAGTCACAGTCTGTATTTGTGACATTTCATATTCCTTTATGGATAATTAGTTAAGTTTAAAAAGAAGACAACAATTATAAAAACTTTGTGATCACCACTGTTGTGCGAGTAGCCTTAGTTGTGATAGAAAATATGTATTGGCAATTTAGATGCTATTATTATTAGTAAATTTTACTAGTTACAACTTTAAAAGGCTAGTATGTTCTATGCGGTATGCGTATAATAGAAAGTTTTGTAGAACAAGTTCCATTCGACTTGCCAAAATTGCTGGTACAAATCGACTTGTGGAAATAAGAACACCGTTGGTGTGCAAGTAATTATGCAATGCATAAAAACGAATTTCAGCTAGAATATAAAAGTGTTTTCAGGGGCGTCTCCCCCACTTTAAAATGTGCACCACCGTCACTGCTTTGCAGAATATTGTGGCTTTTTTAAAAAAAATAGAAGAAATGCATTTATTTTTTTCTGTAGATTCGGTTTCATGTGAAGAGCATTATGTGCCCTCACTCCACTAATGACACTGATTTTATTTACTTATTTGTTTATTTCTGTAAATATGGACAAAATAATTATGCCATTTTTAAATGTTTCTTTCTTTTGTTTTGTAGTGTATTTTGTGAGATAATTATTATTATGATTTCAAGGCGTAATTACACTGCAAATCTCCACCATATGAAGTACACCTCTGTGAGCCGTTTTTGACTCACAAACGGGGCACTTCCTTATAAATTAAAAAGAATGATTAAATTAAATAACAAATGTTTATTGATATAAAAAAAATACTAAGTGCAGTGGGGTGTACCGGGGTCTATTACGCCAAGAAAAGCATTTTGCTTATTAGACTTAAGAACGATAGTAACGTACCATGCATGATCGAATATCCACAACATAACATATATCCGAGTTCATAATATAATTTCTCAATCAACGTTTTATCATTCAAGTATGCACTTCTAGATTCCCCCCGTATATTATTTTCCGTAGCTTATATACTTCTAGATCATAACAAAGACACTTATTATAAGAGTGGGTAACAAACAGGTGACAACAATCAAAGGAGTAACAAAAGGGGTTTTACAATTATAAACATACCATAACTATTATAAACAATAGAAATACCAATTATAGTAATTTCTATGAGCATGCATTATTTAGGGACGACGCGACATATATAATTAACAATTAAGCAAAACGGAGGATTATAATTACTCTAATCCTATTGATAATTGTCTGTTGGCATAAGAATTGAGTGCACAACACACGGAATAAATACCTGGACGCTTTTGAAACTCTTTACAAATTTTTGATAGATTGAATGGTGAGAAAAGTTCCATCATAAAACGGAAAGATTGGCCTAGAGGTTATGCTTTATTTTCTTTTGACTAAACACCTGATTATGATGGTGATGACCATTATCCTCTTATCAAGCATGGAAACTTGCGGCTAGAAATGAATTTTGTCAGGGCCTTGCAAAATACAGTCAATGTCATTAGTCTATGCTGAATTTGATAACATTATTGAAATAAGTGCAAATCGCAGCATCCGATTTGACCACCAGTCATGAACACGAAGCAGATAGAGGCCATACTGTCCTATGATGTCATGACAAAAGACTTGTTTCAAGGTGTGTTTTCCATGGACCAGTTACCATCTTTACAACGCGGTGCCTATGTCATCAACATGTGCCTATGTTTGATATTGTAAATATATTAAGAAGAAGTGATGGTGATTTTATTATTATTATTATTATTATTATTATTAACACATTTATATCGCACTTACAATGGTATAACCCTAAGCGCTAACAATATGGATATTCTAATAAGAAATAAAAAATTAAAAATTAAAAAAATAATAAAATAATAAATAATAATATAATAAAATTTGAAAACATTGACTAGATAAAATTAAAGTTACATTTATTGTATGCCAGTCTAAAAAGGTGAGTTTTAAGTAGTTTTCTGAAAGCTAAAATATCACGTCCTTGTCTTATTCTAAATGATAAAGAGTTCCATAATTTGGGGGCTGCATTTTGGAACGCTCTTTCCCCGTAGCACTGATTAGATCGACGCTCTTGGAGAAGATACTGATCAGACGACCTTAGGCTACGCGATGGAGAATAAGGTGTAAGGAGCTCTGTAATATACTTAGGTGCTGAATTGTTGAGGGCTTTATGAGTCAAAAGTGCGACTTTAAACGCAATACGCTGCTCAACTGGTAACCAATGGAGAGCCATGAGTTTATCCTTGACACTTTCTTCACCAGATGGTCTCACAATGCGTGCAGAGTGATTAAGGATGCGCTGAAGCCGTTTGATCTGCGTTTTGGGGAGGTTGATTAAAACATTGTTGCAGCAATCGATGCGACTAATCACCAACGCATGCACGAGTATCGTTTTAAAGCAAACGAACATCTCGTATCCACCGTAGGTAATAGTTGCACTTCCGAACAACCGAGTTTATATGTGCTTCCCTGGTTAAATGCGAGTCTGCGAGCACCCCCAAGACTCGAGCAACGTAAGAACGTGTAACTACGTCATTGTCTAGGTGTAGGCTACGGGTACTGATGAATTTCTCGTTGCGTGTACCTGTTATGACCAAAAATTCAGTTTTATCCTTGTTCAATTTAAGTTTATTAGCGGTCATCTAGGATCCGATATTTTTGATGGCGTCAGAAACTTGAGCAAGGGCAGTGCCCTGTTCTAAAACTGAGCGTGGATTGAAGGCATTTTCTAGACCAGAATCATCCGCATAAAAATGATACGGTAGTCCATGCGATTTTATCAGAGAACCCAATGGCTTCGTATACTGAGAATATCCTCTTGGCCCAATTTTGGAACCTTGGGGTAGGGCGCAATCCAAGGTTATAGAGTCCGAAAATGCACTTTCGACCTTAACACGTGCACTGCGGTCATGAAGGTAAAATGTTATCCAATCAAGGGCTTCACCTTTGACACCAAAGGAGTACTCCAACCGGCGTAGATAGATGTCATGATCTACGGTGTCAAAGGTCGAGTAATGTGAGAAATACAGCTTGGCGGTTATCCAGTTGGATCAAAAGGTTATTGAACAACCGAATAAGGGCGGTTTCAGTACTATGGCACTTGGGTAAGCTGATTGATACTTTTCTTCCAAACTATGGGAGGTAAGATGGACATTTAATTGTTGGCATATTGCCTCTTCTAGGATTTTGGATATAAAGGATAAATTGGAAATCGGGCGATAATTTTTCGGAATAGTATCGAGATTTGGCTTTATTAGAAGAGGATAAACGATTGCTTGCTTGAAAGGGGCCGGAAAAGTGTTAGTAGAAATTGATAAGTTTATTATTCTGCAAATGATAGGGAGAAGTTCATCGATACATTGTTTGAGCAAGCAGGTTAGGATTGGGTCGCTATCACAAGATTTGGGAGATGAAGACATCATTATTTTTCGAACGCTTTCCTCATCGAGCGGTCTAAAATTAATGAGCGAAATACCATCGAAAACGTCATCAAACAAGAAAGGATCATCGTCTGCCGAGCTAAAGGATGCTCTAATATTGTCAATTTTTGATTTGAAGTATTGGTTAAAAGTATTTGCCAGTGCTACAGGAGACTCAGCGCCAGGAAGTGGGTTTTGTTGTAAAGGGTTTTGTATATAGACCATTGTTTTATTAATGTTGTATATAGAGTTATATTAATTAATTTGTATTTGTTAAGTTGTTGGTAATTGTTCAATTTCATTTATGATAAATACAAAACAAGTTTCATGCAACTGTTCTTTTTTTATTGTGTTATACATTATTTACATGTCAAACAATTATCTTACAAGCTTTATTTACAAACTTTATTAACAAACTTTATTTACAAACTTTATTTACAAAGACATTAAATACATGTCAATCATTTTTTACAAACTTTGCTGCATTCAATACATTGATAAATGAATGCCATTTATTACAATCTAAATTAACATATCTATCATAGACATTATACCCACATTTGTAAATCCTATGAAAATTCACATAACTCACATCACCAAACTTTATAACTTTATAACATTTTCATGTTCATATCCATCTTCATTTATGTCTATGTCCATCACCCGCATAGAATGTCTCAGCACAATGGATTTGGTACCCCGCATGAGTTGTACTCGTTCCTCTTTGAATTCAAGCGTCAGGTTCTTCCCAATCCAATGCTTGTAACAGAGCGTTCCATTCCACTGTGCGGAGGGTGATGACGTCGTAGTGTTCTGTAACCTCGTCATGTTGGCGAAATTGTACAAACACGTCTATACAGTTCTTAGTCACACGCACTTCTAAATCATTTGAAAGTACAAGGAGAAAGCCAGGTATCCTCAGCTTCTCTAGATGATCCTTCAACACAGGTTGTTCGTCAGGCGATAGTATGATATACCTTCCAAAATGTCTTAGCACAATGTCATCACATGCATTTCTCATATATGAGGATCCATCCGTAATCTGATAAAATGTCCTCCATCTCGTTCAACAGTCATATCAACTATGAACTATCTTGTCTGTGACAGGTGGGTATTTATGCTCGGATGTTGTATAACCTCTAGGAATCGTAACACTGCGCGCCAATTCTTCATATTAAAGTCAGTTAATGATGAATATGGAGTATCTGGCACAACTCCATTATAATCCTCTGGATAATCCTGTAAAAGATTTTTCCAGGATCTAAAACATATGTCAGAATTATGTCCAACCACAAACACTGCAATATTATCTTCAAGTTTACGCTTAAACCCAAGTTTAAGCGGTAAAGTCTTTCCACAATTCAGCTTTAAACCGATAAGCAGAATTTATTATCACTTCATTCATGTCATTTACAATTTTTTGGTGGTGGTATTGGCATGATTTTTCACTTTTAAGTCTTTGACTGTATCAGCAATAGTATCCATATCCGTTGCAGCTCTCTTACGATTATGATCCATGTTAACGCTTCAGTGTTCACACCTCAAATAGCTCTAAAGTTGGAGAGTCTCCCCCTATTATAACGTCGTCTTGTAATGTCCATGCGCCAAAGCGGAATAGCTATCATTCAGCACGTATCGCTTGTCATCATATGGGGAGAGAGCTATTTTCCTCAACTTCTGGTGGTCATGACTTCAAATAATGTGTCCTGTAGCCATCGTTTGAGTTTGGTTGAACAAACTGTCTCTATACTGCTGATGTTTCATACATCTTTGACAAGCTCGAGTGATGACTTTGGCCATATGTTTTTCTTTTCCACCATACATCATACTATACATTTTCGGTCCAACAAACTCTTCAATGGGGATGCCTGCCGTCTCATTCCTCATTTTTCCAAGCACTTTTTTGTTTGCGTTGGAATGCAGGAAATGATCTGGTGGGTAGTCACTTGTGTCGAACAGGTCAGCATCTTGCTGTATATCCTTGTAGATATCTTCCGTTTCTATGTCATAACATAGACTGTCGGTGTCGGTGAACAACAGCTTTGCATTGGGATACTTGACCATGATGTAATTGTAATGAAAGTTGAACATCAGCACTTTGCTGAGGTCGAGAATGGTGCAGCCGACTTGAATGGGCTTACTCAGAAGCAAATAAACTTTGCGTAAATGTACAGCGGTTAAATCTTCGTTGAAAATTCTAAATTTGTGGAACGACGGTTTGGCTACAAGTTTTTTAACCGCTTTTCTTTGTGGACGAGTTCAACATTCATGCGCTTTCTCACGTTTTAGATGGTTTTGCCAAACACAGAGTTATTCATCAGTTTGAAGAAGTCTTTCTCATACGGGTTGCTGGCCAATTTTATCTTTTCCGTGTTCAAGGTGATTCATTTCTCCAACCATTTGCTCTGTACAAACATGATGACACGATGTATCACAGTGACTTTCAACCGCATTAAATTCCTATAATGAAGCACATATTTCTTCTTGTCAAACAAGCTGGGAATGAGCTTTTCACTAGGTTTGCCTCTCAAGTTCAGATCTTTCCGTAACTTCTGACTATGCTCTGATAATTCTCCAACTTTGATACTTTTCTATTCTGGACCCACTAGGTAGTGATTATGACGATCATGGATTGTCTGTGGGTATTCTAAATTCACTTCTAAAATGTATCCAATGTCATCATCTTCAGCCACATCCATGAAGTCAAGAGATTCTGGCTCGCTCACCCACATAAATCCACTTTCTGGCATGATTTGTGACATGGCCCAGTCACACAAGTTGTTTGCATCTATGTACATCAGATAGTTGTTTGGTTTTGTGGGATTGTAATCTGTTACATAGGGGTTATTTGCTTTCGCATAATTGTGCGTGATCACAGATATTCCTCCACGTAGACCTCTTTCAACCATTTGGTACATGTCAATGTCATTTGGTCAATTCCAACTTCACCTTTGCGCTTTTAACATCGCATCCCACGACAGTTCTGGAGCTGTATAGTAGTGAGCAGGATCCAATTCATACGTGTTGAGACATACTTGACGAAAGTATTCAAACGCGTCAGCCAGCAATAACATATCTGATTTCAGGTACAGATCATGGTATTCACCAAATGTGGTACATTTGAATGTATCCCACACCTTATGCGCATGAGCATAATCCTCATCGCTAATGTCCTCTTCACTAAGCTGACTGTAAAACTTGTTGTGTTTCAGTAAAGTTGAATGGCTCGTCCACGTAATCATAAGGGTACACTCCCTTTCTCAGCAGCAAATCTTGTTAATCACATTCATGAATGTTTGAAGTCATGTTGTAGAAGTTGTCTTTCCCTTCTGCCGCAAGGTTGGATACCAACTTCTGTGGAGAGCAACTCATGAACTAAAAGTTGTCTGTAAATTTTGATTGCTCATGGTGAGTGCAATATATTTCTCAGCGGTGTTGGGAATGACTGTACTTGTTTCATTTTTGAATTTCCCAATTTCCTCCATGATCAGATGACTGTCATAGCCTCGCAGATTGTGGAAAAACACAGGAATGATAAAAAAATCTTTATCCCCCTGTCGATCCTTTCTAAGTCGGAATTGCAAGTTGCAGTCCCTATGTGCTGCTCCGCGATATTTACCATTGATATGGTCATGATTTCTCACACGATCCGCTTCTAGAGGCTCATAACAAATGTAGCAATCAGTAGCGTTCTTGAAATTCTCTTGGTCTTCACGAGTCATCACCATATCCTTTGGCCGCTCTAAACCACGCACAATACGATCACGCTCATTCACCATATGTCTAAAAAGACTTTCACGGCATTGTCTCCTCGATACACGACTGGTGCACGTGTGTTATATTGGCTGACAACCGCATAAGCGAAGCTGTTTGGGCGATGATGCCGATACTTGTCTCCTTCTTCATGCTTTTTCGTGAAACATTCAAAGTCAGCATAAATCAGAAAAGGTGCTCACTGTTGTTTGGCTACATTCTTGAACTTGATGAAGGGTTCCTTGGGAAATGATAAACGTTGTGCTCCATGCTTGCCACACACTTGACGATGTTTATCTAAAAGATCTTGTCGCACAAACCCATAAAGACTGTTGAAACAATAAAAAGCCACAGTCCTATGCTTTGATAGATAAGCCATAGGTCTGCTGAAATTCTTGATGAGGGAGTAATGCCTTTTCTTGTCATTGCTAATCAGAAGTAAGTTGATTTCTCTCACACTTGTGTTTCGACTAAGTTGTAAAGGAGCAACTACATCTTGTTCATATCCAAACACGTTGATGTACACACCATTCTCCTTTTCAAATCTGGAATGTCCGTTATTGGTGTGGGATATGTGATACCCTCCACCTTTAATTCCTTCTCAAATGCTTTGTAGTGATTCACGCGCTGTGGGTTTTTGTTAGTTGAAGGGTGAAGGAGAGCCAATACGGACCATAAGAAACACTTGTTGTCATCATTCTCAATGCTTAACACACCCTTCGCATTCTTCACTTTCTTCGGTAGTGGAATAAAACTGCTTGCTTCCAGAAGCACTAACGTAGCTGTATGTACTTCAGTGTATAGTATGTTATCCAATACCCAGCCAGAACCTTGTCGCTCATGTTCGTCAAACTTAGTAAGCAATTCTTTATAGGCTTCTGGCGAGTCCTGTTCAATATCCCCTTGATTATAAGCTGTATATGTTGGACTCTTGATAAAGGTATTATCCACCTGTTCTGTCATAGCACCTTCAGCATTTGGCGTTAGTTTCTTAAAGCGAGCATGTACCACAATATACCATTTCATTCCATTTTTAACGTCTTCAACAAATGTGTCTTGATCCGGTTCTCTTGCTGTCGCATTTCAAGCAGTAAATCTGATCCATCCACAGACTCAAACCGTTTTTCCTGCGCGTTTTCACCAAGACTAACTGTCTCTCCCCACTTGTCCCGTCTTTTGTCTCTTTGCAGCTTGTTGTTCCTGTTCTCCCATCTTCACACACGCATGTGCCTCAAAAAATTCCAGAAATGGAAATAAGACAGTGCATCCATGACAGAGAACTGGATCAGGTCTGTCAATGCCATCTTGTCCCGTCTTTCGAATCTTGGCTTCAATCTCCTCAGCAAGTTCTTCACAAGCAAGTTTAATCTCAGCTAGTGTACATGTATGTGCCACGAACAATTCCAGAGATGGAAATGTCACATTACAATCATGACAGAAGACTGATGCGTCTGAATTTGCTGCCACTCAACTGCTAGAACTGCTAGAACCGATATGGGTGAAATGTGCTCTCGCTCATCTTTTAATACCACTTAGACTTCGTCAAAATGGTGTGTAGCTCGCCAAACGACACTTTTTTGCTGATTTGGCTGAATTTTGCTCTCCTGTGGGGGGTGGGGGGGGGGATCGGCACATAATATGTCCCGGGGTGGGGGGGGGGGGGGGTTGGCACATAGTACATCCTGCAGGGGGAGGGGGTCGGCACATAGCATGTGGGGGAGTCGGCACATGGTATGTCTACCTTATATTCATAACGTGCTAATTCATAATGCACAGTCATCATATACATTCATAACGCACTCTATGGCCCAGAGTTAGGGTTCTGCCGCATAGGAGAGTCTAACGTTGTTGTGATGTCATCATGAAGTCGTCATGTTATGACGTCATCATCACGTTATCATGATGTCATCATCATGTCATTATTACGTCATTGTGACGTCATTCCAACAGGCGCGCGCTCTATCCAAAAACTGTTCCAGAAACCCCATGGGGGTTCTACCACACCCTATGACGTCATTATGACGTCACTTCCTGTGGTAGAATCCTCACTTTCCATCCTACTTACACGTTTCTGATAATTCTGAGCACCTTTGGATTTTTCAGCCCCCACTCCCATCCCTCAACTTTTTAGAAAATTTATTTTTAGACATATTAGAAATCACATTGGCTCGACCCTTGGGGTGTATAAAAGGGATGTCTGAGAACACATTTCAGAGTTAATTAATGGTTGGTTTGTTGTTGTTTGCTGTTGGTTGTTGTTTTTTGGGTGGTTGGATTTTGGTTGTGGGTTGGTTTGGTTGGTTGGTTGTTAGTTTGTTGTTATTGGTTGATTGGTTGGTTGGTTGATTGGTTGGTTGTTGTTGGTTGATTGTTAGTTGGTTGTTGTTGGTTGGTTGGTTGGTTGGTTGTTGTAGGTTGTTTGGTTGGTTGTTGGTTGTGGGACGGTTGGTTGTTGGTGGTTCTTTTGTTGTTGTTGGTTGGTTTGTTGGTTGGTTGGTTGGTTGTTGTTGATTGGTTGGCTGTTGTGGGTTGTTTGGTTGGTTGTTGGCTAGTTGGTTGGTTGTTGGTTGGTTGTTGTTGTTGCTTGGTTGTTGTTGCTTGTTCATGGTTGTTGTTGGATGGTTGGTTGGTTGTTTGTTGTTGTTGGTTGTTGTTGGTTGTTTGGTTGTTGGATGGTTGTTGGTTGTTGGTTGTTGTTGGAAGATGGGAAATGAAAATCTGAGGGTAGTTGTTATATTTTTTCCTTTGTTGGTTATATAGGAAGACCTCACCATTCAAACATGTGTTCGAATGGCAAGCCCGTTCAATGGTTTGGAGATGTGGTAAAGTTATTTCTAAACATATTAGGACATACTGTGTCCAACCTCGAGTATGACATCTCCCTGACAATCAAATTGGCGTAAATGATAGAAAAAAACTGGTATTATCGCTGACAGGAAGTGACGTCATGTAGTAATGTCTGTTGTTGTTGTTGTTGTTGTTGTTGTTGTTGTCTTCATATATTTACATTCAAAGACTTTTTGTCATTTGAAAAGTGGATATGGAATCGAAAGTAGTATGATTGATGAAATTAACTCGCTTTAGATTCGAGAAAGAACAGCTTTGTGATTTAGATACCTGTTGGGACTTGTCACACCACAACCTTTACAGAATTGAATTACACAACAGGTTTATTGAACAGTGTTATGAAACAGGAATAGAAGACGGAGAGGCTTTTGATTTTGATTCGGCATTTGACCTAATTCGTACTGATATAGGAGTATTCTTTCGCGTGGTGGATTATTTGAAAGATTGTTTTGCAGAAGAAGACCAGTGAACAATGTCAATATCCCTTCTCCACAGATGCATAGAGACATTGGATGATGTCTTCCAAGTAAACTATACTGACTATGTGTTTTCAAAGCTCCCTTATTTTGAATTTGATTAGATTTTACAAGTGAAGAACATGCATAAACACTGGGAAGCTGTTGGAATGGCAATTCCAAGAAATCGTTTCATCCAATTTTTTCTGAGTGAATGTGAAGAACTGAATTTACCAGGGAACACTAATTACATTGATTCAGCATTTATCAACGCCAATACAATTTGGGCAGCTGACCTCATGCTAGCTGTGGCTGATAGAATTATTTTACATTATGATGATAATGTTTCATTGTCAACGGATATATCAGAACTTGTCCCATTCAATAATGGACGAGTTGAAGTGAATATAGACATTTGTAAAATGTTTGAAGAACAGTAAAGCTTGTTTATATGGTAGTGTACAATGCAATCTTGTAAGTGGTTAAAAATTAATAAACAGTGGTTGAGTGATTCATATGTACATGTCAATAAAAGTTTTACTATGTGAATGAGCGTTTTCATTTAAAGTAAACATGGCAGCGTGGAAAGATTTGTCTCCTTATTTCCGGTAATAGAAATTTACCGACAGACTGGTTGTTTGGAAACTTTTGTCACAGGGACATTACACAACTTATAGAGCATAAAAGGCGCACGCCCTCAGACGTAACAAACATTCTATATCAAAATACTGAAAAGTGAACATGTCTGCAGTGAGTGAACAGCAACTACCATCTATTACAATGCCTGCAGAAAAGTCTGAGACAATGCCTGCAGAAAATTTTATAGCAAAGCCTGCGACAATACATACAGCAAAGCGTCAAAGGCGACCACATTTTAGAAAGAAAAAAGATATGAGTTACCAGCTACGACGTCGCCGTGCGAAAAGCGAAATATTAAGACAGAGCCTAAAATGAAGCGAGAACCTGAGCGTAAAGCTGCCACTACAGAGTCCATGAAGAAGATGAGTGTAAACGATTTACCGGTTATGATACCCATTAACAGAGAAATATATATTAAATTGGCGAAATATCAACAGAAAGTGATGGTTAGCATTCGTGAATATATTACGGATTATACATCTGGGAGGTTATATCCTACCAAGAAGGGAATGTTTGTTGTCATTGAAAGATTGGCAAATGCTGAAGAAGCAAATGATGTCAGTGGATCTCATGCATTAGAAAACTGATGTGTATAAATGCAGTGACAGTCAGAAGATGATTCAGTAGAACTCATTTATCATCATAAATTCAAACGTGCAACTATCTCTAGATCACTTGGGTGAACTAGTAATCTGTTATCGTGGAACTTACAGTATCTTGTCTTCTGAAGATCAAGCCTTGGTGAAGGATTATTTTGACTCTTTACCAAAATCAGGATTTCATCTACAAGTCTCAGATCTTTGTGTGAAAATCATTGAGTGAGACGGTGAACGCTGTATACAGTTTCAACAGTATGACGAGCTTATCGGATGCTATGATTTCATCACCCTCAGTGCAGACGATTGGAACAAAGTTTTTGAGGCTTGGCAAGAACTTGAAACTCAGCTGTGACCCAAATGGACATGTAGATTTGATATGTAGTTCAAATAAAATTGTCTTTAAGCTTAATAAGTGGACTATGAAATGAATAAATATTATCAATCCATGTTGATGTGAAATCAGTTTTCATAACATATGTCATAATTGTGCATAACTGTAAATATTTGTAATATTCAATAAAAAACACATATGATGCTTATCAACTTGTTCTTTTTCTCATACAATAGTCGACTATAAGTAGTGAAGAAACGAGAGAATCACTGCATAGCAACGCATAGCAACGCTGTTGTTATGAGAGAACCACTGCAGTGCGTCGGCGTTGCTAGGAGAGTTTTACTGCAGTGCAGTGAAGGAGCGATTTGTATAGCTGTGCATGTGATTGCAGCCCTGCCGGAGTTGCGTTTTGTGACGAGATGGTGTAAACGACAAAAAAGTGGGGACAAAAAATGTGGCAAAGGGAGCGAAAATGGACCAATGAGAATTGGATGTGAAACGTGCATTTCTATTGGTAAGAAAATTTCGCTCCTTTTGCTGTGGCATAGAAAAGTGGGAACAAAAAGTGTGGAACAGGGAGGGAAAGTGGACCAATGAGAATTGGATGTGAAAGGTGTATTTCTATTGGTTAGAAAGTATCAAGGGATATGAAAATTTCGCTCCTTTTGCTGTGGCATATAAAAGGAGTGCGTTGAAAAAAAAGTTGGAAAAACCAAGTTGTCCCAGAAAACTTGCATTATGTGAGTTGATATAAAATGTTACCGCCGCCCCCCTCCCTTTTTTGCTGTGGTCTAAGCTATTGGAATAGCTTTTTTTCCCTTTGAGTTGCTGGAGTGTGGTTGGAATGTGGGATGGTGACGAGAGAATGAAACGTCATTTGATGCAGTTGTAGCGATTGAGAGCGATTGAGAGCGAAAGAAACGTTTCCGGTGAAACGGTGGAGGTTTGTGTGGACATAGGTATTGGGGGTAGGGAGGGAGGGGGAAGGCTTGTGGTTTGTTGTTGAAAGAAGGCGTGTGCGCCGAGACGCGTCGGTCGGGGGAGGGTGACAGTATCAGAGTTTTTTTATAAGCATTTCCCACACATTCTCATGCATACGCATACTCTCCAGAACACGATAGGTTTGTTTGCTTATTTTGGAAACATTTGGCGGCCGCTTTTGAGGGCCAGGAGATGAAACTCTTCATTGTTTTGCGTTTATTTCTGTTTACTTAAATGTGAGAACATCCCTGGCTTGCCTGCCACACTGCGACATCTGCTGCGAGCCAAAAACATAGCAGTCGCTTTTCACATTACGCGTCAAACAGCGCATGGTATGTTGGCTATTGACAGCCCCCATAAATGCTGCTATGATTTGCAGTGCAGGCAAGCCACGTGTCCGCACTGTAAACAAATTGATTTATCAAAGAGCACCAAGCAGGAGCATCCGGAACATGTCGAGAAGTCCCTCTTGACGAAATACTCCACCCACTGCGGATATTCCACTTCTTCCAGTCTTAATGGTATTGCCTCACCGAGAATATAACTTCGTATATACGCCTTGATGTATTCTCCTCATTCAATATTCTCCATTCTTTTTCCAGTCGTGATCATCCTGTCAAAACTGATGGGTATACAAGCAACCCCGATGCTCTGCGGATTTGGCAACACGTGCATGAAGTGGGTCCTGTACGGCGTCTCACGCAGTCGTTGAGCTGGAAACTCGCGGTGGTCAAACCGAGTTGACACTCCTTTCTTCATCTAAATGAAAGTAGAATTCCATGATGGCAAAAGGCTGGAGAGGCATGGATGAGCAACAGCTTATATACTCTGTAGCCGATTGACGTCAGACCACCCTCCCCCTCCCCAATAACAGAATGTCGACGACCCTCCCTCCTCTAGTACAGAGTACAGAGTATGTGTCGACGACGACCCTCCCTCCCCCCTACCACCAAAGAAGAGCCAAAAAATCATTTCCCAAACAAAAAGAAACTCATGTTAGCTTTTTCCCCTTCTTTTTTTAAAGCATTTTCCACACATTCTTCTTGACGAAATGGATGACTGTATAAACGAAACGTCATTTGTGCAGTTGTCAACGTGATTAAGGGATTTGAAATAACGGCTTTATTCCGCTGAAGCGCTGAAGTGTAAAACGTTACCACCCACCCACCCCCCTCCCTCCCCAAAAACCTCATATATAACCCCCTCCCTCCCCCCAAAACTCATATATAAGTGAGGCTGTTGTCGGGAAAAGCCACCAAACGCCATTTGTCAGAGACACAAGATGAACTCGCCAGCTATTGACATGGATGACCTGAGCCGCTTCGAAGCAGATGAGTCAGTTATCATTGTGATACCGTGAAAGATGAGAAGGCAAAGGCTGAGATGGACTACGCTTTGGAGGAAGCTTTACAGTTTCCATCCGCTGTAGCTCCAGTGAAGGTAAAGAAGACGGCCAGAGTGTGGAGGAAGGACGGTCAGATAGCGACGCTGACAACCGAGTGCTATAAGTGCTGGGTGTGGCTGGAGTACGAAGGGCAGCAACACAATTGTCCGGTGAAGCACAATGCCCCACGGCGGTATTGTTCCCGCACAACTTTACGGCGACATTGCCAGGACCGGAGCTGCTCACAGATTGCTGGTGGTGCGGGGCAACGCTAAAGAACTTTAGCTATTACAACTTTCATCCATTCAGGTGCTCAAGAAGGCCGTTTACGATGAACCAATTTTACCGATACCAGTGTGATTGCGGAAAGCCGACGTGTTGGTGAAGAGTGAACTTTAAAAAATGGTCGGGTACATCCTGGTGGAAATGACTGTTACATCAGCGCTCTCTCTGTGTATAGTGTTTAACGTTTTGGTTATCTTTTCACATTTTTGTTTGCGAATGACATTACTTGGATTTTAACGCTAAATGAAAAAACTTTGGCTATTACAACTTTCATCCGTTCCGGAAAGACCGTTTACGATGGAGCAGTTTCACCGATACGAGTGTGATTGTAGAAAGCCGACGTGTTGGTGAAGAGTGGACTTTAAAAAATGGTCGGGTACATCCTGGTGGAAATGACTGGTACATCAGGCTCTCTCTCTGTTTATAGTGTTTAACGTTTTGGTTATCTTTTTAACATGTTTGTTTGCTAATGACATTATTTGCATTTAACGTTAAATTGTTTAATATATTTTATAGCATGAAAATATATATATAGCATTTTATCTTATAGTTAAGTGGAAGTAGTGTTAGATGTGAGAACCAAAAATAAAACGATTTTACTTCAAACAGCTCTCTGTGTGCGTGCGTGCGTGTATATAAAAGGGGGGAGGAGGGGAAACATCACATGAGTTTTTAGTAGTTGACGGCGGCAACAAGAATGGCTACGAATTCAGACACATCAGTGTTTTGTCATGAGTGCAAAGGGACATTTCCATTTCTGGACTTGTATGTGGCACATACACGTAAACCAGCAAGGTTGAAACGTGCTCGTGAAGACGGTGCAAGATAGCATTATCAGACCTGACCCGTTCCTCTGCTGTGAATGCATTGAGATATTTGCATCTATGGATGCGTTTGACACACATGTATGTGTACCGATGGAAGAACCAAAGAGAGTACAAGTAGGGAGAGGGAGAAGAGTGAGTCTTGGTGAAAATGCACAGGAAAGACGGTTTGAGTCTGAAGATGGATCGGATTTATTACTTGAAATGCGACAACAAGAGAATCGGATTAAAAGACATTTACTAGAAACGTTAAACGATGGAATGAAATGGTACATTGTCGTGCATGCACGTTTCAAGAAACGTACGGCGAATGCTGAAGGTGTGATGGTAGAACAAGTGGATAATGCTTTTATCAGCAGTCGAACATATATAGCCTACAATCCAGGGGGTATTGAGCAGGACTTGCCAGAAGCCTATAAAAAATTGTTTACCAAGCTTGATGAACATGAACGACAAGGTTCTGGCTGGGTGTTGGATAACATCCTGTATATTGAAGTGCATACAGCTACATCAACACCTCTGGAAGCGAGCAGTTATATGAAACTGCCGAAGAAAGTGAAGAATACATTAGGTGCGTTAAACATTCAGAATAAAAACAACAAGTGCTTCTTATGGTCTGTACTGGCTCACCTTCACCCTTCAACAAATGCAAAACCCAGAGCGTGTGCATCAATACACAGTATTTGAGAACGAATTGAAGGTAGAAGGCATGACATTTCCGACACCGATTAAAGACATTCCAAAATTTGAAAAGGAGAATGGTGTATCCATCAACGTGTTTGGATATGAACATGATGTAGTTGTTCCGATACAACTGAGTCGAAACACCAGCGCGAGAGAAATCAACTTACTTTTGATTAGCAATGAAAAGACAAGGCATTATTGTCTCATCAAGAATTTCAGCAGACTGATGGCTTATCGATCAAAGCATAATGGAGCTGCATTTTATTGTTTCAACTGTCTTCACGGGTTTATGCAATAAGATCTGTTAGACACGCATCGCGAAGTGTGTGGCAAGCATGGAGCGCAACGTTTATCATTCCCCAAGGAACCGTTTATCAAGTTTAAGAATGTAGCCAAACAACAGCGAGTACCTTTTGTGACTTATGCAGACTTTGAATGTTTTACGAAAAAGCATGAAGAAGGAGACAAGTACCAACATCATCATCCAAACAGCTTTGCCTATGTGGTTATGAGTCAGTATGACACACGTGCCCCAGTCCTGTGTCGAGGAGACAATGCTGTGAAAGTCTTTTTAGACCATATGGTGAATGAGCGTGATCGTATTGTACACAGTCTACAACAGCCAAAGGAGATGGTGATGACTCGTGAAGACAAAAAGGATTTCAAGAACGCTGTCGACTGCTACATTTGTCATGAGCCTCTAGAAGCAGATCGTGTTAGAGATCATGATCATATCAATGGCAAATACCGTGGAGCTGCACATAGTGAATGCAATTTACAATTCCGAATTCGAAAGGATCAGCAGGGTGATAAAAATTCTTTTATCATCCCTGTCTTTTTCCACAATTTGCGAGGCTATGGCAGCCATTTGATCATGGAGGAAATTGGAAAGTTCAAAGATGAAACGATTACAGTCATTCCCAACACCGTTGAGAAATATATTGCATTTACCATGAGCAATCTGAAATTTACGGACAGTTATCAGTTCATGAGTACTTCTCTACAGAAGTTGGTATCCAACCTGGCAGCAGAAGGGAAAGATAACTTTTATAACATGACCTCTCACATTCACGATAGCGACCAGCAAGAGTTACTGTTGAGAAAGGGAGTGTACCCCTACGATTACGTGGATGAGCCATCCAAGTTTGCTGAAACACAACTGCCGTCCAAGGATAAGTTTTACAGTCAGCTTAGTGAAGAAGGCATTAACGATGAGGATTATCTGCATGCACAGAAGGTGTGGGAGACATTCCACTGTACTACATTTGGTGAATACCATGACTTATACCTGAAATCAGATGTGTTACTGCTGGCTGGCGTGTATGAAAACTTTCGTCAAGTGTGTCTCAACACGTATGAATTGGATCCTGCCCACTACTATACAGCGCCAGGACTGTCGTGGGATGCGATGTTAAAAGCGACAAAGGTGAAGTTGGAATTGATGAATGACATTGACATGTACCAAATGAGTGAACAAGGTCTACGTTGAGGAATATCTGTCATCACACACAAGTATGCGAAAGCAAATAACCCCTACGTAGCAGATTATGATCCCATGAAACCAACCCATTACCTGATGTACCTGGATGCAAACAACTTTTACGGCTGGGCCATGTCACAAAGCATGCCGGAAAGTGGATTTATGTGGGTGAACGAGCCAGAATCTATTGACTTCATGGATGTGGATGAAGATGACGAGATTGGATACATTTTAGAGGTGGATTTGGAATACCCACAAGCCATTCATGATGGTCATAATCACTACCCAGTAGCTCCAGAACGGAAATGTGTTAAGGTGGGAGAATTATCAGAGCATAGTCAGAAGCTACGGAAAGATCTAAACATGAAAGATAAACCTAGTGAAAAGCTCATTCCCAACTTGTGTGACAAGAAGAAATATGTACTTCATTATAGAAATTTACAGCAATATGTGTCACTGGGATTGAAAGTCACAAAGGTGCATCGTTCCATCATGTTTGCACAGAGCAAATGGTTGGCGAAATACATCTCGTTGAACACGGAAAAGAGAAAGTTGGCCAAGAATCCGTTTGAGAAAAACTTTTTCAAATTGATGAACAACTCTGTGTTTGGCAAAACCATGGAAAATGTGAGAAAGCGCATCAATGTGTAACTCGTTCACCAGGAAAAGCGGTTCAAGAAACTTGTAGCCAAACCTTCATTCCAACAACTTAGAATTTTCAACGAAGATTTGACCCAGGTACATTTACACAAAGTGGATTTGCTTCTGGATAAGCCCATTCCAGTCTGCTTCTCCGTTCTCGACCTCAGCAAAGTGCTCATGTTTGACTTCCATTACAACGTCATCATGACCAAGAATCCCAACGCCAAGCTGTTGTTCAGTGACACCGACAGTCTTTGTTACGACATAGAAACGGACGATATCTACAAGGATATGCAGGAAGATGCTGACTTGTTCGACACAAGTGACTATCCCCCAGATCATTTCTTACATTCCAACATGAATAAGAAAGTGCTTGGGAAAATGAACGATGAGACGGCAGGTATCCCAATTGAAGAGTTTGTTGGACTTCGGCCGAAAATGTACAGCATGATGTATGGTGGGAAAGAAAAACGTAAGGCCAAAGGTATTACTCACGCGTGTCAAAGACGCATGAAACATAAGCAGTATAAAGACAGTTTGTTCAACCAAACGCAAATGATGGTTACAGGACACACCATTCGAAGTCATGACCACCAGATTTTCTCGGAGAAGTTGAGGAAAGTAGCACTCTCCCCCTCTGATGATAAGAGATACGTGTTGAATGATGGCTATTCCACTTTGGCGCATGGGCATTACAAGGCAGCAGCAGCAGCAACAGTATAAAAGGGGGGAGACTCTCACCAAGCTTCAGAGTTAGTGAGTTGTTGAGGGTGTGTGAACATGAATCGGAAAAGATCTGCAACAACGGATATGGATACTCTAGCTGATACGGTGAAAGACTTGAACGTGAAAAATCCCACCACCACCACCATTAAGAAATCAAAAGTGGAGACGGCACCAACACCACAGTCGTGGGATGGAATGCTTTCTCTAGGCAATGGAAAGTATATCAAGATTATGAAACAAAGCAATGAAGGTGTGGTGAACATTCGCAAGTACCTCAGAGATGAGGGGACTGGAAGGAAGCGTCCTACGAAAAAGGGTATCTTGCTGACAAAACCTGAATGGAAAATGCTGAAGAAGCAGGTGAAAGAAATGGATAAAAGGCTTTGCAGACAAGACGACAGCGGCGCATAACAAGGTAATCATGAATGCACTCATGTTGAACGATGGTGTTTACCTTACTGTTAATGAGAGGAATGAAGTGATGATGGGTTCTCGGAGAAGTTCTGCTTATCGGTTTAAACCTGAAGTGTGGAAAGACTTTAAAACATACCGCTTGAACCTGGGTTTGAACGCAGACTTGAAAATAAAGTGGAAGTGACGGTGGCTGAATATGATTCTAACATACGCGTGACATTCTGTAGAAATCTTTTACAGGATTATCCAGAGGATTATAAGGGAGTTGTGCCAGATACACCATATACAGATTTGATCCACTTTAATATCAAGAACTGGCGTGCAGTCTTACGATTCCTAGAAGCTGCCCACTGTTCGACATCATCCGAGTGTAAAGATGGAAGACGACTATTTGTTGGATTATAAACCCATGACATATGGATTCTCCTATCTGAGAAACTTATGTGATGACATTGTGCTACGGTATTTTGGAGGGTATCTCATCCTATCGCTTGATGACCAATCCGTGTTGAAGGATCACCCAGACAAGTTGAGAATACCCGGCTTTCTCCTAGCAGTCTCAAATGAATTAGAAGTGCGTGTGACTGAGAACGGTCTAGACCTGTTTGTGCAATTTTGCCAATATGACGAGCTTACAGAAAGATACGACTACATCACCCTCAGCACAGTGGAATGGAACGCGCTGTTACAAGCATTGGATTGGGAAGAATCTTCTGCTTGAATTCAAAGAGGAGGATGGAATACAACTCAAGCGGGGTACCAAATCCATTGAGGTGACACAGCCTATGCGGCTGATCATAGAAGAAGGATATGACCTGAAACTGTCTGAACATGAAACTGTTAAAGTGATAAAGTTTGGTGATGTGCGTTATGTGAGCTTTCATAGCATTTACAAACGTGGGTGTAATGTCTATGATACCTATATTAATTTAAATTCTAATGAATGGTATGCATTGATCAATGTATTGAGAAAAAAACTGTAAAAACTTGTAAATAAAAAGTAGTTGGTAGATAAGGGGGTTTGGTAGGGTTTGGAAAACAGAATAAATAAGACCAGTTTGAAACTTGGGAGTTTTTTTTTGTCATCCCCCAAAAACACTTGAACAATTATTCAAAAACATTGTTAATAAAACAATGGTTTATAATGTCTATATACAAAATCCTTTACAATAAAATCACCATCCTTTCTTTTTAATATATTGACAATCTCAAACATACTCTGACCTCGAGCTCTATGCAATATATAATATACACAATAAAAACCACATGCCGATGATATTGGCGTTTGTAATGAGATGGAATTATACATATAGTCATTTCTTAAAAATGTTTCTAAACAATCATCGAGAGGTAACAGTCCATAAGAGTCAAAGTATTCTACAAGGTCTTTGTCATGATACACTGCCACCCAATGCTCTCCTTGTTCATCATGATCGTCTGTGTTGATGACATAGGCACCGCGTTGTAAAGATGGTAACTGGTCCATGGCAAACACACCTTGAAACAAGTCTTTAGTTGCGGCATCATGGGATAGGATGGCTTCTATCTGCTTCGTGTTCATGACTGGTAGTCGAATTGGATGCTGCGATTTGCACTTATTTTAATAATGTTGTCAAATTCAGCATAGGCGATGACATTGATTGTAGGTTGCAAAGCCCTGCCAAAGTTCATTTCTAGCCGCAAATTCCCATGCTTGATCAGGGGAAAATGATCATCACCATCATAATCCGGTGTTAAGTCAAACGAAAATAAAGCATAACCTCTAGGCCAATCTTCCCGTTTTATAATGGAACTTTTCTCACCATTCAATCGATCAAACGATTTGTAAAGCGTTTCAAAAGCATCTAGGTATTTGTTCTGTGGAATGTCAAGCTTGAGAGGTTTGGATAGGACTGGTTCACCATCCGTGTACAGTTGCATATAGTCCAGATCAAAATGTTTGAAATCATATGGATTCCTCACTACTGATCCACCAAAGGCTTCATTATGAACCAGACCAATGACAATACGATTTGGTAATTGACCCAAAAAGATGTTATCTTTCACAAAAGACTGAAACCCTGCTGGAATGGCTAAGACTTTACATTCTTTTCTAGTGATGATGATCTTGGCAGGACTTTTCAGCAATGCCTCTGTATGTCCTAACTGAATCCCTGCACTCACCCTCACTTTGCGAATGGTTAAAAATGCCTCTTTCACTTCTACCTTATAGGTATTATCTGCAGAAATCAATACATAATCATCTTTTTGTCTATGGAAACGCAATTTCAAACTGATGCCATTAGGAAGATAACGATCCTGCTCAAACAAATCTATCCTTAAACCACCTGCTAGCATAAAATCACGGCTGAGACGTGTATGCAAATAACGATTGTGTAAACCATTGTTTCCTTGCTCAGCTAAGTCACCACCGTCGGCATTGACATGAAACCCGGATACATATTGTTCATGATTAGGTCTTTTCACCTCATAACTATTCATTGACCCAGCAGTATCCTTGTACATGAGACGCATAGAGCGCTCAGAATGGAGACTTTCTTCCGAATCATGGATGAGATGAGAGATAATGCTGGTATAACCATGGGTATTGTTACTATGAGATACCAATCGATCATTCAGAAACAATTCAATATTAGACCATAACCCATTAAACACATCATTGATGCAAGAGACATTATCATCCGGGCCACACGCTGATCCATCGGCCTTTACAATGCGACATACAATATGAAGTTTGCTGTTCTTTAAATCCAGATATTCTTCTGTACTCGCAGGAACATAAAACTCTATTGGAGCACCTTTTCTAATGGTAGTCAGTGGTTGATAGTCGACATTATAACTTTTCTCTACAGCAGTTTGCGTCGGTGGTACGTGAAACCATTCCAATGGAGAAAGACTGCATTCGCACGAATGATTATGAATGAGAGACATGATTTAAAAGATATCTTTTTTAATTTTTTTGATGTTATCCGTCTAGCTGTTTTTCGTCTTCTGGCACGTTTCGTCGGTTGCACTCTCTTTTTAAGCACATCACCAAACACACGTTGTGCTACTCGGCCCGTAAAATCTTTCGCAACATTCTTTGCAGCCTTCTTAAGATGTGGCGCAACGATCTTAGCCCCAGCCTTAAGTAGTGGAATAGCTCTACGAGCCAATGATCACAGTATTGAACCAATACCATCACCATATTGAATTCGCGCTCCTTTAAATCCTGGTAATTCTCCACCCACTTGACGAAGAAAATGGTTTTGATATGCAGACGGATCGTGTGTGTAGGCTTTCATACTGCTTTTGGTCGAAAATGGAGTTTACAGATCACCTTTCCAGTTTGAAATGGAACATTATGGCCTGTGTCGTCCTTTATATTCATCTCTCTCACGTCAAATTTGGATGTGTTTACAGGAACATAATGCGGTTCGCCGTACGTTTTCATGATAATCTCGCCATCATGGCCTTGTATCCCAACAGAACGTAGCAAAGGAACATAATAATCCCCAACAACTTGTGGTTCACAAATACTACAATACACATAAAGTGTATAAAATCCCTGTTTCACATCGGCTTTATGTTCAGCTATACACGTTTCAGTATACCATTGATCTGGGATAAATCCTAAAATCTCAGCTAATCAAGTGGAAAAGGACACTTCAAAGCCATCATTTAGAAATAGAAAAACGCGTTGTCTAATTTTATCATACTTTAACCGAAAAGCGTCTTTAAGGTAATCGGATTTAGCCGCTTCTTCATTGACTGCCTGACATAGCTCTTGTATGGTTCTATAGTACCCATAAGGAATATCGATAGTGCCATATATACATCACGATAGCGCGCGCCATTCGACCAAGTATGCAAAGTCTCATCCTCTTTTACATCATGATGATGATCTACATGGTCTATGACTTCTCCTTCACAACACGCACTTGTACATCTGATCTTCACAGGAATAGTCGGTTTATTTTCCTCACCACAACAACACCATAGCTCTTTCAACCATGTTAAAAATTTTCCCATCCTTTAGGAAACTGTCTTTGTTGACGCTGTTTCATTTCTGTTGCAATGTCGTCACGAGTGGTCTTTTTACTAAACGTAGTTTTTGGAATATTAGCATCGACAATTTCCTGGATAAACGGATGCCAGCCATGTGGTATGGTTCGTTCTTTTCTTCTTGTCGCCACCAATGCTTCTTTCATCAAATCAACAATGTTAGAATTTGTAATGACATCACCCGTTTTCAACACAAGTTCATTCTTCTCTGTCCATTTGACACCATGTTTCTTCAGTTCTGCTAAAAGTTGTATTACTTTTCCATGATAGATAGGTTGAAAATGACTTAAAACTAGCTTTTCTGGTGGTGGTGGTGGTGATGAGGGTTTTTGCCGCTGTTGTTGTGACTGACTTGTTCTTAAATGACGGCCAAGAAGTTGAGACATTTCCATGGCCTTTTCACGTGTTCGTTTCCCACGTAAAAGTGTATTGACTTTTGTTTTGATGTCGCCATGTTTTCCTCCCTTCTTTTCTAATAACAGTTTGTATTCATGTTCAGGAATGAGAACCATTTTTATAGTATGCTTCATTTTAACAGCAGCTTGGCTAACAAGGGCAATGCAAATCTAGCAATAACTCCAATGAATCCTCCTTTCTGATTAACCAACTTCTTTTTTCGTCGAAGGGATATCTTCTTATCTGCCAGAGTACGTAGGGTATGACACTCATGCTTGAATACCTTATACCGTTTTGGGCTTAAGGGTAAATGTCCTCGCAATATATTCAAACAAATTTCAAACAAGCTCGTTAATTCCTCCTTCGTAGCTTGCTGTAGCAAGGATTTACGCCGTCTAGGCCCACTGCGTGCAAGCAAATGAAGAAAAGGCTGGTTCGCTCGAATACGTTTAGACATCTTGACTGCGAATGGTTAAATGACTTGGTTCTTGGTCATACACTGCTTTATCAATATATATATAATGTGTATCTTTTGGTAAAATGCCTGTACGAATACGTAGTTGATCATTTGTCTTTGGTTTTAAATCAATGAATAAATAACCATAGGGTTTGCTGGTAGCATCTTGATAGGCTTCTATGAGAAACTGAGCTCTTCCAGGATACATTTGCCGCGCCAATGTACTGATTTGTTGACTGTCTCTCGGATTTTTAAACAGAATGATATAATGTGTATTCAAACTAATATTTCGCATCTCTTTTCCATGATGGAATAAATTATGCACAATAAAGATGATACTTAGATTTTGATGACTGCTACCAACACTAAAGAGACGTGTCATACGCTCATCACCATGGCATTTGGTCATTAAGTCATCAATGATGAGTAAGTTTGTTTTTTTCGGGTTAAAGCGCTCTTCAATGTCATCTGGAATGCCTTGGTAAAATTTCACGCCTTTCATTCCCTTGTACAAAGGTTGATCTGCTGCATAGAGCCATAAAATGCTTTTCGGAGAGGGTTGAATCAACTTTTGTCTTAGAATTTCCTTCACCAGAGACGTTTTGCCACTGCCTGTAGGTCCAGAGACCAAGCATGTAAACGGATGCTTCATTTTTCAATGTCTGTTTCTTTCACCCAACTGTTAAACTGCTTGGCCAACCTAACCACTTGACAAATAATTCTTTCACACCTGGCCTTTTACGTGTTTTCAAGACTTTTTCAATTCTGTACACAGATTCAATATCTTTGGTCACTTTCTGCAGTTCTTCCTCATAAAAATGTCCATCAGTATCTTCGTCTAAAAAGTCTTTCACACGATACAAATGTATTCCTTGCTTCTTACAACGATGTGTGACAATTAAGACTTCTTGCGTCCATTTGATGTGATAATCCCGTTGAAACACATATTTGATGTGGGAAATGCGAACATGTTCGCCAATGTTAAATTTAAAATTCTTCTTCTTCAGTTTCAATTTTAGTTTGTCGACATACATATACTTCCACACTTTCGATTCGTTGTCTTTACGAATCTCTGCAGGAGCATACTTATTAGGGAGGGAGCCATGAGGTCTATGGTTGTAATTGTAAACCAAGTCTGGAAGGATGTCTAAGTAACGGTAAGTTTGATTATGTAGAAAATACCGATACACCATTCCCTTTAGAGTATGAATGACTCTCTCAGCAAAGTTGGCTTTTGTTTCATTCTTTGTGGTATAAGCATGAATTCCCTCCTTCTTCGAAAATGCTTTTACCCATCTGTTTTTAAATTCAGTTCCCTTATCTGACCTTAGAGTGCGTGGTCTTCGGCGTGTGTCATGAAAAATCTTTTGTAAAGCTTGTATGACGCTGGTATGTGATTTATTAGGTATTGGCTGTACCCACACATATTTGGAAAACACATCGATGACAATGAGTAAAAAGCGTGTGCCATCATTATAGGGAGCTATGTTTCCCATATCAGCCAAATCAATATCCCACATGTCATCAATGCCCCGTGTAATCACACGTTGTCTTTTGAACCTGTATTTTACAGGTTGGAGTAAACTGAATGCATCTTGATCCTGTAGCAGTTTCTTCCCTTGTGACTGTGTCACTGGTTGATCATGTTTTCTTAAGATGTGATACAGTTTGTAAGGACCAGCAAATGCCCCTGGCTGTCCAGGTTTAAAGTAAATATTGGTCAAGTAGTCTTTCCACGTCGACATGTTCACACCGAAATGAAAAGTAAAGCAACAACACGCCTCTACTAGCTGTATAGAGCAGCACTTGCAGGGTCGCGAGTGAAAGAGGCTCGAGTGAAAGAGGCTGCTTACGGGACACACTGGGTTTTGAAGCTCAATGATTAGAAGACGTCTATTGGGGTAGTAGATATGTGAAGTTTTTACGAGGCCGTCCCGTGGGCTAAACACGGTTTCGCGACATGCTCACACCGAAATGAGAAACCACCTTTCTCAACAGAACACCTTTTATTATTTTATAACTCAACCAACATCACTTAACTCACAAGTTACAAATCAAGTATAGATACAATGGTGTGAATAACTGGAGACCATTGGTCTTCAATGAATACTAGCCAATTACTGAGTTCATCGAGTGTAACGTATCTACACCATATTTCTCACAACGCTGATTTGCATTCTCTAACACTTTATGTAAATGAATATAATATTTAGCTTCATTCCAATATGTTTAGACACATGCAAAATGACAAGTATGTTCTGAACACTCTTCATGTTGGCAAGCAGGACATACTAAACATGCAAACTTTTTTACAGCTAATAACATTTCTTCACAATAAGCTTTTTGCACAATATATTGTCTCAGTGTCATGTCTGCCATTATACTGCAGTATAGATTAACCCCTCTCTCACTTCATCAAACAGTCTTGGATTATAGAGAGCAAAGTAATATGCTGCTTCCACATCAAACTCCTCAGCTCCGGCAATGTCACCACACTCTTTGATGAAATCCTTACGCAAGTTTGTCAAGTTCAGCATGGAATGAGCAAGTTCCCAATAGATGTTGATATGTTCCAGTTGCTGTTCAACAGTTCCAAAACGCGCCAGTTCACATATCATGTAGTCCACAAACGTATTCTTGAAACATGTTTTTACATCCATCCTTCAGAGGTTCATCTAGTTGTTAAAAAACACGTCTGCACTCCATGACGGTTGGGGGCAAGATAATGAACAGTCTCTTTATACCCCTTCCTCACACAACAGTTCTAACAACTTTCCCATGATATTCTGACCAGGATATCCACGAGATGACACTTGTTTCACACCAGCTGCCCACCAATGATCATATGTTGCTTCCACTAAAGTCTTGTCTTTGCAGTTTTTCAACTTGTTGCGAAACAATACACACTGATTCCATTTGACTTGTAACACATCTTGCATTTTGCTTTTCTTCACTGTATGCCATAAAGGACATGGCTTTATCATTTTGGCGATACGTTTTCCTTCATATCCATTTCTGGATGACACAATAGCTGAAGCAATATCTGGGCGGTGATGAAACATGGCTTTCTCATATTGATACAACGCTTCACTCGAGTTGAATGTATGTCCATACTTTTCAAGGCGTGTTGGAAACATGTTGGAAAGAACATCCTTGTGACCGCTAAATAGTACAAGATTCCCCATGTTGACTTTGGTTGGTTTATTCTGACATGTCGGTGTCTTCCTCCTGCAATAAAATATGTTTTAATATATCTGCTACCTCTTCTATCATCTTCTTTCTTTGTTCACGTTGAAACCACTCACATAAAATTAAATTTGCTAGAAAGAAAAACATTGTTGGCTGTTGGTGTTAGAGTTGTTGTTAAAAGGGGGGGGGGCTTACCTGACAAAGCTGCTCGGTTTCCTCTTCTAGTAGTCCACAGCAATCTCTCAAATAATCCACCACGGTGAAATATACTTCCACATCAGTGCGAGTAGAATAGAGTGCAGAATCAAAGTCAAAGTCAGGATCTTCTTCTAGTCCAATTTTGTCACATTCTCCAAGAAATCTTGAATGTAGTTCAATCACATCAAGACTGTGATGTACAACATCCCAATAAGCGTCCAAGTGATAAAGCTGATAGTCTGGAGTGCCGCAGCAAGCAAGTTTAGCAATCATCAAGGCAACATAAGCTTTTCTAAAACATGCCTCCATCTTGTTTGCAGTGTGTGTGTGGAGCCTCTACTGTGCTTCATAGACCTTAAGTACTCCACACTTGCCGCAGAAGTTGTTTGGTTCACACATCTTGCAATTGTACTTGTGGCAGTGGCAATCATAATCCTCCATATATCCGCAAGCACCGCAATAGTCGCAGGTAAGTCCGAGTTGATTTTGTACATCCATATTCTCCAACTGAACTTCAGCCAGTCTTTTCTTGGATAACTTTGACACCTTCATCCGATCATCCTTTTGCAGCTTGATGATCGTTTTCTTGTCATGACATTCCGTACATGGTTCAACCGATAAGGCTGAGTCGATGTTATCCATCTCCTGAAGCAGTGTCTCCCATTCACCATCATTCATGTTGATGTGATGTGTGTATTCTTTCCCTTCAAACCGTGATGTGCGCACGAAGCTCATATAGCGCATGCCTTGATATGAAATGACTTCAAGCCACTTTGTTTCCGTTAAGTACAGTTTGAAGCCAATTTCGCGACATTTTTTCACGTTCTGACACACAATCTTCCACAAAGATGGTGAATAAGCGCACCATCTCTCTCCATGTGTGATGCGTAGAAATAATCCATATTTTCTAGACTCCACAGTAATGGTTAAATTTGCACTAATTTTAAAACTGCTGCTTGTCTTGTTCTCCATGACTGCCACAATGTACTGATGAGGGGTCCACTCCCCCCTTTTATATCCAACTCTCTGCTGAGTCAACAAACAACTTGCAAAGTTCTGAATTCACTTCAACTCGTCCATGGTTGAACCGAACAAGTTCTGATACATTCGTCGTCAATGGAATGCCATCATCACAATGTAAAATTATTCTTGCAGCTACAACTAACATGAGCTCAACTGCCCAAATTGTATTCGCGTGGATAAATGCTGAATCAATGTCGTAAGTTGATAGTATATGTAGATCTTCACATTCGTGCTGAAATGAGCGGATGAAACGATCTCTTGGAATGGCCTTTCCAACAGCTTCCCAATGCTGGTGCAAATTCTTCACTTGCAACATCCATTCCGATTCAAAAGCTGGAAGAATTGAAAACACATAGTCAACACAGTTCACTTTGAAAACATCATCCATAGTCTCTGCACATCTGTGAAGAAGAAGAAATGTTAACATTATTTAATGATGAAAAAGCTTTTTAAGCTGCCCACAATGAACTAATGACTTTGGGGGTCCGCACCGCCCCCGCCCCTTTTATACCAGGGAAGGGGGGTGGTACATGTAAGTTTTAATGAGATGCTTGTAAAATCGCGAAGTCATCTAATTGAAACCATCCAGAAAGGCTGTTGGTAAACCACCTGTTAAAGATTGTCTCATGACGATCACTAAAAAGTCTCCTGGTTTCCGACTCCCTACTATCCATTGAAACAGCATTGGCATGGTGAAATGTCCTTTTTCATAGAGGTAGGCCATCATATCATACCCCTTAATGCGTTCTTCAAGGTATTTGAAACCATGTAGCATGACCTTTGCACATTTGGAATCGCGACCCTCATTCACACGCTTCGGCTCTGGCAGACACAACGTCTTAAATTGTTCCTCATGAAGGAGTCTAAACAGTTGAACAAAACGTCGAGTCATGGCTTCGGTGAACTTTGGCTGACACCGGAACATGCTCTATGTTTCCTTCTAGCATGAACATGAGCACAATGACAGTGTTCACTTCTTCCATTAGGTGCATGTACGTGTGGTTGTTTAAAAAGCCTTCTTCACATAAACACCATAAAATGTTGCAATCAATCAGATGAAGCACGGCTTGAAAGTTTCTTTTCAACAGCGTCACATCTTCCTCAGTCACAGGGATGGTCTTACTCGATTCAAATTTAAATTTTAAATGCTTGTCTTATTCATCATCGCTTAACACTTCTGAATCCTCATCTCCCTCGGACTCGTCGGGCTCGTCGGGCTCGTCGTCGCTCACTTCTTCCTTAAGTTGCTTCAGATGAGCTTCTAACTTTGTGCTGACTTGTGTGTTTCGACCATTGACAAGTGCATTTGCAACCCAGAACGGGTAGTCGGGGCCCTCAGGATCTGGCATTTCTTGCTCTATTCCTTGCTCCATTCCATCTGACGAAGCAGCAGCGCCTTGCGCTTCCTTAGGATCTAATATGCTTTGCTGTACTGTACTTTGTACTGCAGGAGAAGAAGGAGGGACGTCTAATGGAATGTCTAACAGTTCCTCCAAGTCTTTTTCAGTGTCTGTCATTCTAGCCAGGAATGCATCAATCTCTTCCACTGGTAATACTGGCAATACTGGGTCATCAAAAGTAAACGGTTTCAACCCAAACAAGTCGTCCATGTCCGTGTTGATAGCTGGAAGAGGAGGTGTATTCAGCAACGCTTCCATGATCTTGCCACACCTCGACAACAGCCCAGACCCCCCCTTATATATGAGTTTTTAGGGATTCTTTGGTGGGAGGGGGGGTCATCGTCGACACATACTCTGTTCTTGGGGAGGGGGGGGGGGGGGTCCTCGACACTCTGTGTCGACGGGGGAGGGGGGGTGGTCTGACGTTTCGCTTACACACACACACCATTTCGTCACGCACTCGTTGTCTGCTGCCATTTCGAACGAAAGCAAGAAGCAAGATGCAGCACAAATCAGAATATTTCACAGAGAAACGCCTAAGAAGCTATCATTTTAGCGAGAAAGATGCAAACCTCTGGGAGGAAGTCTACATAGATTATCAGGCGTTCCTCTACGAGAAGTGGAGGGATTTTCAGACTCAACCAAGGCAGGAATTTAACCGGTTTGGCAGGGCGGCAGAAGAAAGCCACCAGCGTCTGAAGAAATGGGACCCGCCGCCCTGCCAAGAAGAAACAGCAACGGCTCCTCCTCCTGCCAAAGTGACTCCTGTCACTGTGCTAACTGCGCCAACCGTGCTGACAACTTCGCTGATGGCTCATCCACAGGCAGTTGATGTTCAGAATGTGTCGGCGACACCAACTACACAGCAGTACATTCCTGAAGCCATCGTGGCAACAACATCAACTCCTCAATATGAGCTAGCAGCCGCTGTCGCTAGCATCTCGGATACTCCTATGCAGCTACCTTCCGACACTGACTGCAACCTCAATCCTGATCAGTCGAAACTGGAGGGCATCTCGAAACACACAGACCTCCAGGGCCTTATGCAACTGGTAGACGATTTGAGCGGCATCGAGTATTGTGACTTCTGTCACTTTGCAATTCCTGCAGACACTTCTATGCGCCTGCATGAACAGCAATGTGCAGAAGCCATGAAACATGCATATTACTTTTGCAGTCTGCAGGGCAAAGGTTTCGACTCGACCAGGGCTGGGGTCGCAGCACATAGAAGGAAGTGTGTCTGTAGTGAGACTAGCGGCAGCGAAGCCAGCACCAGTGGCACCAGTTGCACCAGTGGCAGGAAAAACCGAAAGTAGGAGGAGGAAGGAATACTCTGAAAATCCCTCCACGACTCACGGCCGCCTTTTTGGCGGCCACCCATTCTTACAAAATAAGCAAACAAACCTATCGTGTTCGGGAGAGTATGTGTATGCATGAGAATGTGTGGGAAATGCTTAAAAAAACTCTGATACTGTCACCCTCCCCCAACCCAACGCGTCTCGGCGCACACGCCTTCTTTCAACAACAAACCACAAGCCTTCCCCCTCCCTCCCTACCCCCAATACCTTTGTCCTCCCAAACCTCCACCGTTTCACCGGAAACTTTTTTTTCGCTCTCAATCGCTCTCAATCGCTACAACTGAATCAAATGACGTTTCATTCTCTCGTCACCATCCCACATTCCAACCACTCTCCAGCAACTCAAAGGGAAAAAAAGCTATTCCAATAGCTTATACCACAGCAAAAAAGGGAGGGGGGCGGCGGCGGTAACATTTTATATCAACTCACATAATGCAAGTTTTCTGGGACAACTTGGTTTTTCCAATTTTTTTTTTCAACCCACTCCTTTTATATGCCACAGCAAAAGGAGCGAAATTTTCATATCCCATGATATTTTCTAACCAATAGAAATACACCTTTCACATCCAATTCTCATTCGTCCACTTTCCCTCCTTTTTCCACACTTTTTATCCCCACTTTTATATGCCACAGCACAACCCACTCCTTTTATATGCCACAGCACAAACAGCGAAATTTTCACATTTTCTAACCAATAGAAATACACCTTTCACATCCAATTCTCATTGGTCAACTTTCCCTCCCTGTTCCACACTTTTTGTCCCCACTTTTCTATGCCACAGCAAAAGGAGCGAAATTTTCTAACCAATAGAAATGCACGTTTCACATCCAATTCTCACTGGTCCATTTTCGCTCCCTTTGCCACATTTTTTGTCCCCACTTTTTTGTCGTTTACACCATCTCGTCACAAAACGCAACTCCAGCAGGGCTGCAATCACATACACAGCTATACAAATCACTCCTTCACTGCACTGCAGTAGAACTCTCCTAGCAACGCCGACGCACTGCAGTGGTTCTCTCATAACAACAGCGTTGCTATGCGTTGCTATGCAGTGATTCTCTCGTTTCTTAACTACTACTATAATACATAATAATACAATACTTCATAATAATACATAAAATATGATATATGATATATGGTTTACGGGTGAATTAGCACTGCGCCAGGGACCTTAGCCTCTTGGTTTTCATCAACAAAGTAACTAAAGTCCTCTAAAATGGTTTGATAATGTTTGCTTTGTTCTAGACGTTTGGTATATTTGAATAGCCTCATAAACAGTAGTTTTAGTTGACGTTCAAAAACAGGTCGAAGGTCATCACTTGCTCTTTCACGCGCATCTTCAAGCCTTATTCTTCACATTCTAAATCTTTTTCTTGAAATTTGTCATCATGGTCATCATAGACTTCTTGTACCATATCATGCCAAACAGAGTCTATTTCTGGCTCACTGTGAGAACTGATGTTATCATCACCTTCAACACACTGCCCCATATGCGTGGCTAAACCTTCTTTGCTGTTGTATAATGCACCACATTCTGTACAAGCATGTGCATTAATGTCATCCATATTGATTCTTTGACTTTTAATAGAAGATTCATCTAAAGTCTCCGTGAAAGGTGTTTTTATAGGGCTTTCTTTATCCATCTCCCATTCTTCACTCACTTCTGAAGTGTGTGCTTGCTTTAAATACCTTTTAAGACTTTGTGGCCAGTCGTAAGATTTCGAACAAATGTTGAATTTATACATCTTTTCTATCCCACATCCACTTTTCAAGTGACAAAAAGTTTTTGAATGTAAATATATGAAGACAACAACAACAACTGACATTACTTCATGACATCATTTCCGGTCCACGATAATACCAGCTTTTTCTATCATTTATGCCACTCGAGGCTGGACACTATGTCCCAATATGTTTAGAAATAACTTAACCACATCTCCAAACCATTGAACGAACACATATTTGAATGGGCTTGCCATTCTAACACATGTTTGAATGGCGTGGTCTTCCTACATAACCAACCAAAGAAAAAAATGTGACAAATAAACATACATAAGAATTTCACTTACCTCAAATTTTCACTTTCCATCTTCCAACAACAACCAACTAACAACCAACTAACCAACAACAACCAACAACCAACCAACCAACCAACCAACCAACAACCAATCAACCAACCAACAACCAATCAACCAGAAAACCAACCAATCAACCAACAACCAATAACAACCAACCAACCAACCAACAGCCATGGAGAGGGAGGAAGGAGGGGAGGAGAAGGAGGACGGGGGAGGAAGAGGGGCATGGAGTGGCCCAGAACTTTTGTTTTCCTACAACTGGTGAAACAAATAATCAATTGGCTTGTATGGTCACCAAAAATGGTAGTCGTATTTTAAAATCCGTTAATGAAATTTTTTCAAAGAACTACTTTTAAGAAATAAATGCATTATGGCTAAAATTACTTGCAGAGGACTAATATGTTAAACTTCATACAACTGATTGGTCAGAAATCCCATTGAACTTCTGGACGGACCGGTCAAAAGTCTCCTTCCCCATTGATTCGTCTAGAAGTCCCATGAGATTTCTAGCCGGTCTAGAAGTCCCATGCAAATTTTAGCCGGTTAAAAAATAATATATAACAAATAAAATATATCACAAATACGTATAAAAACGGCTAGATCGCTTATGTATGGGTTATGATAACTCATATATCAGCAGTCTAGCCGGTTAAAAAGTAGTTTTCATAACCCATACATCAGCAGTCATACAAGTAGTCGTACAAAGAAAGGAAGACTTTTGGATATATCCAAATGTCTCCTTTACTATTTTAAACCTTTTAGATTTATCGAGAGGTCTCATGGACTTCTAGATAAAATCAAAAGCCTTTGCTGTCTTAAACCTCCAATGGGTCAGAAAAAAAACAAAGCAAAAAGAAACCAAACAAAGAAACATTGGATTATTCTAGAAGTCTCATGGGAATTCTGATAAAATGAAAAGCCTTTTTTATCATGAACTCCTCCAGGAAAAAAAACGAGAACTTTCAAGAAATATAAACCATTTGAAAATTTAAATCTACGGTGAGTCTTGTGCTTTGAAAAGCTCTGTCACATTGGTAAGAAGCTTTAATAACTTTCATTTCCGTTGGACAGGCGTTGATGTGTGCCAGTCTCTCCTGTGGTGTACATAGTGCAGCGCCACAGAAGGGACAACTTATCTGTGAAGGTCCAGCTTGTCCAGCGTGTTGTGTGACTGTTGGCTTTGCCATCGTCTAAAAAAGTCTGCAATTATCTCATCAGCTGAGACCTTTTCAGCCTGATTAATATATTCATTAAGCAGGATTGATGATGATTCTTCCACGGAAGTTTTCTGTGCAGGTGGCTGATCAGTTTTAGAATGTGACCGCTTTTCACATTCACAGAAGATGAAAAGCTATCAGCATTATTCACATTATACTGAACAACCACATTTTGCGCCTCCTCTGTAAGCATTTTTCCTTGAAGCAGCTCATACTCGCCAAGGATAAGGCCTAAAAGACTCTATCCCGGGGGGAGAGTCCATATTTAGCGCAGAAGTTGTCGCTCAGAAATTTATCGATTGTTGAGTGCATTGCTGTGAAAGCAGTGATAATGACAGCGGAACAGCACTGCACTTATTTAGAGAAATTATTCTAGGCATGTGTAGGCAGATGCTAATATTATGAGACCTGTACGAATGTTGCCGACGGATGTTGCCGACCTGCCGTCAGCTGATTGATGTGGAGGCATATGCTGCTTAGTCATATGAATGATTTGAAATCCCATGACAGAATATCTAGACCTGAATCACGTGAAAATGAGAGGACTCGTAATATGTCCTGGTTTTCCACCGACCGACTGCCCCCCCCCCTCAACCCCTCGCAACCCCTCCGGGGAAAATTTTGTGATTTTGCATATTTGTCCGTTTCAGACCAATTCTGAGCAGCCTTGGGTTTTTTTTACCCTCCCCCACCCCTTCGTGGAAAAATTTTAGATTTTTGCATATTTACACATTTCACACGATTATGAACAACTTAGGATTTTTGACCCCCCTCCCCCCAAAAAAAATCTGAAGGAAAATTTTTTTGTTTGGAAATGGAGTATAAAGGACAGACCTGCCACTTTGAACAGCACAAATCTTCTTCAGCACTTGGACGAGTACAAACATTTCTTCTACAGATTTCTCATTAACAATTTATCCTTGTAACTAAAATGGAGAAACAAACGGTGATACCTAATTTCATGATCAATGCTACTTTAAGAGTAGCAGTTGAAGATAATCGGCATGGTCGATTCATCAGAATCAGCCGAAATGAAAATTGGATGGGACTTTCTGCTCTCTCTTGAAGAGAGTGAATGATAACTTGGAGAAAATGAGCATGATTAATTTCAAAATATATTTAACAAAATCAAGGCGTTTAGAAGTGATTACGTTCAACGACAAGGGCTATGTCCGCTTTCTACGGCAGCTCTGAATTTGAAGGGAAAGATTATACTTACCGGAAGTTTGCAAAAAGAAGCCTCCCCCCAAACAAAAGCCCTGTAGCTCTTATTAGGAAACTGTTTCCTAATAGAAGTCCCGGGGCTTCTATTTGAAGTTAAAATAGAGACCTGAAAAAATCGTTTTCTAATAAAAGCCCCCTCCTTCCCTACAAGTCTTTATTCCGGAGTATTACTGGAAATATAATGGGCTGAGTGCTGAAACGTGATGTTGCCCCTTCTTCCCTCCAAGTCTTTTTAGAACTCGTGTTTACTCGCAATGCAGACACAGTGCACTTAATCCCTTGATGTAAGACAAATCCCTAGACACGTTCTGAGTCATTGCTTAATCCTGTGCTTTGCACAAGGCACCCCCCACTCCAACCTTAACTCCGGAGTATTACCGGTAGCAGAATTATAACGGGCTGAGTACTGTGGAGTTCGGATTGGATGACGAACTTGATTACCAGTGATCAGTGTAGAAACACCCTGTTTGGGTTGTATACTTTCAGTGGCATTCGTGTTTTACATAGGACACTTTACCAATTTTTTTAGTTATTGTTGTTTTTGTGTGTTTTGGTATTTTTCATCCTTTTCTTTTTTTCCAATAAAAACTTATTGACAACCTCAACCCTCCATCTAAAAAAAGAAACCCCGGGGCTCTAATTAGGAAACTACCCCGGGGCTTCTATTTGGTTTCTAAATGAGCATTTGAAATTGGCAGTTTCAAAATAGAAGCCCTGGACTTTTTTCGAAACCCCCGGTACTGGCTGAAGTTGAGTTCAGTAATGCAAATGTACAGAGCCAGCTTGGATTAATATGTACATATTGCGGTGCTGAAGGATATGTAGAAGATGATGATTGCCACTGCCACAGAGTTGACTGGAAATTATTTGAACCTGAAAACTCTAGTGCTAAATGTGACGCCTTTAAAGTTGGCGTGATGTATATAGAGAAATGACCAGTGTATTCAGAAGAGTGGCACGATAAAGATACAGTAAGGTGCATAATCATATATATTCTGTAGAGACTAAGCAGTAAAGACGTGTTTATTGTGAACATGGATATTTTTAAACGGATATATGTAGATTTTATTATTCATGAATTATCTCGCTTTGGATTCGAGAAAGAACAGCTTTGGCACTTAGATACCTGTTGGGACTTGATGCACTACAACTTTAACAGAACTGAATCACACAACAGGTTTATTTAACAGTGTTATGAAACAGGAAAAGAAAACGCAGAGAACTTTTATTTTGATTCTGTATTTCACTTTGTTCGTACTGATGTAGGAGTGGATTATTTAAGAGACTGTTTTGCAGAAGAAGAAAAGTGAACCATGTCAGCGTCTCAATCCCTTCTTCACACACATAGAGACATTGGATGATGTCTTCCAAGTGAAGAATATGAATAAATACTGGGAAGCTGTTGGAATGACAATCCCAAGAAATGTTTCATTCAATCTTACTTGAGTAAATGTGAAGAACTGAATTTTCCATGGAACACATATGACATTGATTCAGTATTTATCAATGTTGTTAGTTGTAGCTGCTAGAATTATTCTACTGTATAATGATAGTGTTTCACTGTCAACGGATATATCAGAGCTTGTTATGTTCAATAATGGATGAGTTGAAGTGAATATAAACATTTGTAAAATGTATGAAGAACATTAAAGTTTGTCTGTATGGTAGTGTATGACATAATTTTTCACTGGTTAAAAATTAATAAACAGTGGTTGTGTAATTTATATTTGCATGTAATGAAAGTTTTACTATGTGAATGATTGTTTTCATTTTAAGTTAATATAGCAACGTGGAAAGACTACTTAACCAGTACTTACTTTAAACCTGGAATCCCGAGAGCATTTGCAGGACCTAATAAGTTATACAAACTATTGAGAAAAAACAACCTGTAACATATTCCAAAGTAAAACAATTGGTTATAGGATCAAGATGCCTTTAGTTTATTTAATCAGTGAAATATAGATTTAAACGACAAGGTATCATTACCTGTGGTATTGATAATATGTGGGATGTTGACTTGGCTGATGTAACTAACATTGCATAACATAATGAAGACAATCACTTCTCACTCATTGTCATTGATGTCTTTTCCAAACACTTGTGGGTAGAACCTATTCCAAACAAAAGTCATACGAGTGTCATTCAAGCCTTCCAAAAGATTTTTCAAGAAACAACAAGAAGACCCAGAACACTGAGGTCAGATCATGGAACAACATACGAGTGTCATTCAAGCCTTCCAAAAGATTTTTCAAGAAACAACAAGAAGACCCAGAACACTGAGGTCAGATCATGGAACAACATACGAGTGTCATTCAAGCCTTCCAACAGATTTTTCAAGAAACAACAAGAAGACCCAGAACACTGAGGTCACATAATGGAACAAAATTTAAGAATAGATGGGTAAAGCAATTTCTAAAGAAAGAAGGCATTCATGCGTATACTACTACATGCGAATGAAACGAAAGTCAAAGAGATATACGTACTCTGAAAGGAATGATGTATCGCTATTTTCTGCACCGGCAAACGTATCGGTATACAAATATTTTGCAAGACTTAGTCTTCAATTATAATCATAGACCTCATGGATCCTTACCAAATGGATTATCACCGGTAGACATAACCAAGAACATCGAATCTAAATTATGAAAACAAATTTATATTGATAAATTGGAATTGAAATCAAAGAAAAAGCCAAAACCCCACACAAGTTAACATTGGTCAACATGTTCGCATTATGCATATGAAATATGTATTTCAAAGGGATTACCATATAAAATAGACATAAGAAGTGTTCATTGTCACACGTTGTTATAAGAAGCGAGAAATGCACTTACATCGCGTCAAAGACTTCTTGGACGAAGATATTGATGGTCAATTCTATGAAGAACAATTACAAGCTGTTACAAAAGACATTCGATCTATACACAATCTTAAAGACACGAAAAAGACGAGGTGTGAAAGAATTATTTGTCAAGTGGTTAGGCTGGCCAAAAAAATCTTATAGTTGGGGTAAGGATATCCAAGCACCATGAAAGATCCATTTATATGCTTGGTTTCTGGGCCAGCAGGCAGTGGAAAAACGTCTCTTGAGAAATCAATCATTGAGCAAAAAGTGATTCAACCATTTCCTAAAGATATTTTATGGCTCTATGTGCAAAGGCATGAAAGGATTGACATTTCACCAAGGTATTCCAGAGGATATTGAAGAACGTTTCAATCCAAAACAGAAAAACTTATTCATTATTGATGATCTCATGACCAAATGCCATAGCGACCAACGTATGACCAGATTGTTTAGTGTTGGAAGTAGTCATAAAAATCTAAGCATTATTTTCATGTGTAAAATCTGTTTCACTATTGAAAAGAAATCTGTCATATTAGTTTAAATACACATTGCGTTATTTTCTTTAAAAATTCAAGGGATAGTGAACAAATTAGTACATTGGTTCGGCAAATGTATTCAGGGAAATCCCAGTTTCTCATTGAGGTATATCAAAATCCTACAAGCAAACCTCATGGTTATTTATTTATTGACCTAAAACCAAAGACAGAGGATGAGATACGTATTTGCACAGTTATTCTACCAAATGATACACATTATGTTTATGTGAATAAAAAAGTGTGTGAAGAAGAACTACAACATCTGAGTATTGAACGTCAAGTCAACCATTTCTTCATTTATTAGCACGTAGTAGTGCTAAGCGACGTAAATCCTATTGAAGCCAGCTGCAAAAGATGAATTAGCCAGTTTATTTAAATTATGCTTGAATATATTGCATGGGCATTTACCATTGAAGTCACATTTGTATAAAAAATTGAAGCGTGAACAACACACCATTCTTCAACTGGCTGATAAGCAAATTTACCTTAAGCGGAAAAAGAAGTTGATTAATAAAAAAGGCGGATACATTGGAACCCTTGCAGGAATTGTACTTCCAGTATTAACTCAATATTGGTAAAATGAAGCATCCATCGAAAATGGTCCTTATTCCTGAATCAGAACATAGAAAATAGTTATGAAGTCAACCTTTAAATGATGGTATTGAAACTAAAGTGAATAAACTTTTAAAAAAGAAACGAAATCATGAAACTGCAATGGAAATGTCTCAACTTCTTGGTCATCATTTATGAGCAATTCCATCACAACAACGAAAGTCTGCTGCATCAGCTAATGTAGAAAAATCAGAAAAGTCACAACAGTTAACATTTCTAAACCATTGTGAACTTTATATCATGTGAAAGTAATACAACTTCTAGCAGAACTTAGGAAACATGGTACGAGATGGACAGATAAAAATGAACCTGTGTTGAAAACTGGAGATGTAATTGAAAATTCCAATATTATTGATTTACTGAAAGAAGCATTGGTTGCTACAAGAAGAAAAGAACACCAAGAACCGCCACAAACCTGGAAGCAATTCACTGAGGAAATTGTAGACGCTAATATTCCCAAAACTATTTTTTTGGCAAAAAGCAACTTGTGAAGATATTACAAAAGAGAGAAACAGCGCCAACAAAGACTGTTTCCAGAAGGATGGTTTAAACTGTTATGGCACAATTGTAAAGAAAATGAAAATAAAAATATTCCTGTAAAAGTAAGGTGTGTAAGTGCTTGTTGTCAAGGAGAAGTAGTAGACAGCAATGTAGATCATGCAGACAGTGTGGATGGCGTATGTCATGCATGAAGTAATGTATCTATGTTACAGTCAATGCTGGAAACCCGCCATTTCGCTGCAAACATTACAGCAACACAGACAATCATGATGAACCTCGTGAACATTGGGTTGACGTGTACTTTGAGAAAGTTGTGGGATATTTTGACTCTTATGGACTTGCACCTATAGATAATCGTTTAGAAAAGTTTTTAAGTAATGAATATGTGTATAATTCCATACCATTACAACAGCCCATTCCCAGTACTTGTGATTGTTATTGTGTATATTATATATTACATACAGCTAGAGATTATAGTATGTTTGATATTTTATATGTATTAAGAAGACGTGATGGAGATTTTATAGTCAAGTCAAGCTAAGTCAAGTTAAGTGATATATTTATCCAACAGTGTATATTTTGTAAATGATTACTAATGTCACACTAGTGCCATATCATTCTAACGAGGTCTCTGGTGCGGTGTTAATTAATCGTAAACCTTTTCGATTTCCTATTTTTCACTCTTAAGGAAGGGTCCCTGGGAAGAATAACATCTATGTATTTGGCTAACCATTTACTCTGCTGGAACATAATGGCTCGATGCACCTTTGTTACTTTCAATCCAAGAGATACATGTTGCTGCAAATTTCGATAATGTACCGCATACTTTTCCTTTTCACTGAGATTGGGAATAAGCTTTTCCGTTTACATTTCAATCCCAGCTGCTCATTCGGGTATGTGAGATTTTTCTCTAAAATATATCCTGTCTCAGCATCTTCACTCTTGTTCATGTAATACAGAGATCCCCGATCTTCCACCCATGCAAATCCACATTCTGGTAAACTCTGTGCCATACTCCAGCCGTACCATGTAGTTTGTTGGCTTGATCACATGATAGTCTGATAGGTAGGGGTTGTTGGCTTTTGCATACTTAATCACTGAATATTAAATGTAATCACTGAAATACCTCCTCGAAGACCTTGCTCTACCATTTGATACACTTCAATATCATTTATCAATTCCATTTGAACCTTGGTGTGTTTCAGCATAGCGTCCCATGTCAAACCTGGTGCTGTATAGTAATGAGCAGGATCCCATTCATACGTGCGAAGACACATGTTTCTAAAATTTTCAAACACATCTGCCAGCAGCAAAACATCTGTTTTCAGGTAGAAGTTATGATACTCTCATAAGTTATTGCATCGGAATATATTCCAGTCTCATTGTGCATGAGAAAATCCTCATCACTAATTCCTTCTTCAGACTATTGAATGTTAAATTCTTCTTGTGATGGAAGCTTGATTTCTGCAAACTTGGAGGGTTCATCATTATAGTCATAGGGATATACTCCTTTTCTCAAAAGTAAGTCTTGCTGCTGATTGTCACGCACAGTCATATTCTGAAACAAATTTTTGCAAGGATGCTGCCATGAATTGATATGAGTCGAAGAGTTTCAGATTGTGCATTTTAATCGCAATGTACTTTTCAGTATTATTGGGAATAACCGACAGCTACAACCCTTTGAATTGTCATATACTCTCCATAAGGAGATGACTGTCATACCCTCGTAGGTTGTGGAATAGGATAAGGATGATGAATGAATCCCACTTTCCTTGCTGATCCTTTCTTAAGCAAAACTGTAGGTTGCATTCACCATGGGCTGCTCCATGGTATTTTTCACGGATGTGATCATGATCTCGCACACGATCCACTCCCATCAACTCATGGCAAATGTAACAATGATTAGCTTGAGCAAACTGATTCTTATCCTCAGCAGTTATTTCAATGGGTTTTGGGTGGTTCAGTCGATTCACAATGCGATTACACTCATCCAACACATACTGTAGAAATGTGTGGACAGCATTGTCTCTACGGTAAAGCACAGGAGCACACTTTTCATATTCGTTGACGACAACATAGGCAAAACTATTAGCCTTATGATGTTGGTAACGATCACCCTCCTGTTTATCTGTACAGCATTCAAAGTCAGCATAAATGACAAAGGGTACCTTTTGTAGTTTTGCAATTCCCTTGAATCGAATAATTCTGCCCTCTGGAAATGATAATCGCTGTGCTCCATACTTCCCACAAATTTCACGATGTTTGTCCAAAAGGTCTTGTCATATAAACTCATGCAAACAATTTAGAAAGAAAAACTTTTTGCCATGATGCTTTGTGCGATACTTCATGAGTGGACCAAAGTTTTTAATAAGGCAATAATGTCTCTTCTCACTATCACTGATGAGTAGGAAATTGATTTCAGTGTCACTCTCATGTTGATTCATGCGAGTTATGTAGATGGGTACTACAACTTGATTTTCCCAGCCAAAACCACTGATGGCAATTTAAGAAGTTGATGAATTGGTGTTGGAAATGTCATATCTTCCTCATTCAGCTCATTTTCAAACGGTTGATACTTTGATGCTATACATACATTATCATGCATCGGAAGAAGATGAGCTAATATAGACCATAGGAAGCACTTGTTATCTGTATTCTTAATGTTGATAGCACTCTTAGTATTCTTTATCTTCTTTGACAACTTAATGTAGCTGGATGCTTGTAAGGGTTCTAAAATAGCTGTATGAACTTCAGGCTGCAGAATCTTATCCAACACCCATCTAGATCCTTGACGTTCATGCTCATCAAACTTGTTGAATAAATCCTTGAATGCATTTGATAAATCATTATCAAGATCTCTTTCAGTGAATGCTCTTAAAGTCTGAGTGCTCAGATGAGTGTTATCCACACGTTCTACCAACACTCCCTGTTCATTTCTTATTATTTTCTTGATTCGAGCTAAAACGACGATGTACCATTTTATTCCATTGTCTAATCTGTCTTTCAAATGTCGTGTGATGCAGTTTTTCTGCTGTCACCTTTCCAGTAGCAAATCAGATCCATTTCAGGCTCAAACACTTCTTGATTTGCATGGCCACCAAGGCTTATTCTTCTACCTTTACACACTTACATCACATCTTTCTTCTTTTGTTTCTTTCTCTGACCCATCAGCTGATCTTTTTACACGTATGTTCTGCATTTGTGTTGCATGAGTATCATCACATAGATGATCTGCAACTGATTTGTCTTCACATTACAATGTTTCTTGATATCTTGGTGTAATTTTAACCGTGGTTATCAGAATGGATATGTTTTGTGGCATGCGTTGCTGTGTACGGTGTGGTACTGCATCAAACTTCTCCTACTCCTCTTTATAATATGCATGATGTACTTTCAATTTAGCACTAAACTCTCCTTTCAATGCTCTTAAAGTTCTCTTTCTTTTCCTTTTCACTTCTACATCTGCCGCAGTTGCAGTGCGTGCAATATCATGACTTGTATTAGTAAATGTTTCAGTAGCTGCCGTACTCGTAGCTGCCGTTGTAACCGGCATGCTTTGTTTCATAATCATAATAGTACCTGCACTTGTGTTCGTAGTCGTCTCATCCGTCATAAAAGCATCATTTTAAAACAGATGTGCAGCTAGCCAAAATGGGTATTGTTCATCTTCAGTATCAGGAATATTGTCTTTGGTTAATGCTGCCATTATGTTAGCATGTAAGTCCATCTAAATCATTTACAATATCCTTAATTCTGGTTACTGCAGCGACATCTTATTGCATCAAAGTGTTGGCTCTTTCTGTACGGTCTCTTCGGACTATTCTGACTGTGATATGACGTTGGCCAATACCGTATAACAGCATCACACCATAAACATGGTGACTAGTGAAATGGATAAATACGCAAAAATCACATTTTTTTCAACGGGAGTGGAGGTAAAAAACAAAGTTTCGCAGAATTGTGTGAAACGGATAAATATGCAGAAAATCACAATTTTTCCCACGGGAGTGGGGGTAAAAAAACCATAGTTGCTTAAATCCAAAGTCTTCCGGCCATCCCTTTAAAAAAATTGCTCAAAATTGTCTGAAACGGAAAAATATTCAAAAATCACAAATTTTCCACGAGGAGAGAAATTAAAAAATCTAAGTTGCTCAGCATTGTCTTAAACGGATAAATATGCAAAAATCACACATTTTTCGACGGTGAAGTTAAAAAACAAAGTTGCTAAAAATTTGCTGAAAAGGATAAATATGCAAGAATTACAAATTTTTCCCACAGGGAGGGGCAGTAAAAAGAAAAATTTTCCCAGGGCAGGGCTGGGGGAGGGTAAAAGACCAAAGTTACTCAGAATTGTCTGAAATGTGTAAATATAAAGAAATCACAAAATTTACTCACTGGGTGGGGGAGAGTAAAACAAAAACAAAATTGCTCATAATCGTCTGAAACGGATAAATATGCAAAAATCATTAAATTTTCCCACGGGGGGTCTATGACACATTGTGATATCATAAAACAGGAAACGGCTATAGGAAACGGGTCGGGGGGTGGAAAAGCCATGACAGATTGTCATGTTGCAAAATAGGAAACGTCTACACTCATGCCTCTGTTTGTGACTTATTCTGTACATGCATAGAGTATGTCCTCTCTAAGACCGCACTACGAGCGTTTCACAATTGCTACAGCAAGTACAGATTGGGAGCAGCATGAACTGCTCACTATCAAGCGAATTGAACCCATCACTGTAGATTTACAGTCTGATCATATTGTCTCCGTTGAAGACGTTGATGTTCCAAGCAGAACGCTAAAATGCATGAAAGAAGACAGGTACATGAGCACACAATGCCCGCACATGCTGTGTACACCACGAGCGCGTTACATCACCATGCATGCTGCTCAAAATAGACAATGCTGTTCCAGCTGTCCAGACTGTGCAGTTTTGACCATATACTACATTTTCAATGGTGATCAATGCAAAGACAGAAGAGCACACGAACATAGAATCAACTTCAACTAAAAAAACACATACTTTCCTTTAACAGGACCACCAACTGACACGTAATGAATGCAAACAGCTGTCGTAGTTGTATGACTGATGATGCATGAATGTTGATGGATGTTTTCTTCTCGAGATAGGAAAGGAAACTTTTGGATTTCCAAATGGTTTTGAATTTTTTAAACTTGTAGATTTCTCTCTTTTTTTCTTTTTTCTTTTTTTGTTTTTTGGCAGGAGAGTAAACGAAACTTTTAGATTTCTAAATGGTTTTGGATTTCTTTAAAGTGGATTTCTCTTTTTTTCGTGGAGGGAGGAGAGGTTCAAAATAGTAAAGACTTTTGGTTTGATCCAGAATTTCCATGAGACTTCTAGATAAATCCAATGTTTGTTTTGCTTTTGTTTTTTTACTCATTGAAGGTTTAAGATAGCCAAGGGTTTTAATTTTATCCAGAAGTCTCATGAGACCTCTGGATAAATCCAAAAAGTTCAAGATAGTAAAGGAGACATTTGGATATATCCAGATGTCCCCTGGGACAAAAGTCTCCTTTTCTCCCTACTCATACATCATCACTTACACAATAACAACAGCACAACCTGCTCATTTCGTAGCTGTGGATCGTCCCTAAAAAGGGGCCGAGGTTTTTAGTTTTACTACCGCCATTATATTGTTAACAGATGTCTGACATAGCCACATTTCTTGTAATGGCGGAGGACAGCTAGGAGCGTTGTCGTGAACCAACTGCCACAGAGACAGGTCATTTTCACCACCTCTTATCCCTGTGCACATGTTTCCAGAGGCATACCTTTGGCAAGTTATGTGTCTAGAAAAATTTTGCAAAATGGACATTGTAGAGCTAGGGAAGCAGGATCTTGTGCGACTGTCACTGTAACTATCGGGTATGCTGACTGAAGACTTCTGCAAAATTCTGCCAACAGGTCGTCGTGTGCTTTCGACGTTTCTGTACTTTGTGGACTTGAAAAACCTTCTGGCATTGATGGCATCGCCGGTGCATCTTCTGGTGGCGGAGACACCACTTTTTTTAAGGCGGCTCTTTGGTGGCAGCTTCCACTACCAAGCTGCACAGGAACGCTTAGCAATGACAGCAGAGGCTGCAAACCGATCCATATTTTGTGGAGTGGAGTCTTCCACAATGTTCTCAGCTCCCTGAGCTGGCTTCTTAGCTTTAAAAGCTCATACTTCCCGAGGGAAAATCTCAAGAAGACTTTATCTCAGGGAGTTAGCTGGTGTTTCATGCAAAAGTTTTCACTCAGGAACGTTTTGGTTGTTGCATCCATCGCTGTGAACTGTGAATGTGGAAAGTGATACCTTAGCGCTGAACTTATATATGGAGAGAGACCTATAGCAATGTCAGTTCTAGCAATGAACAAGTTGCACCTGTTCTACGCACACGGTATAAAACTGAAACATGTTACAGCTGTTCAGTAGGTATGCAAAGTGAATTCTAGACCAACCCTGCCCCCTCCCCATGTTCATTTCATCCACCAACTCCACCCCATTCTGAGCATTTTTTCTACAACCCCCCCCCCCCCCCAGGCATGAATTACAGATTTTTGTATATTCTCGTTTCAGACCATTCTGAGCATTTTTGGTTCTTAACCCCCCCCCCCCCCCTCCCGTCTTGACTTTGACATATTTTTACGTTTCAGAACATTTTTTTAGCTTCTTCTCCCTCCGCAACCAACGTAGTATATAAGGCAGACACGGCACTTTGAAGGGAAAGACTACACCTACTACATCAACTTCAGTGATGAAGAATGGGCAACGCTTCTGGAGGTAATGCAACAAATAAACAATGTGTTGCTTGACGAGTCATCATCATCATCATCATCATCATCATCAACGAAAATAACAACAACATCCAGTCTTTTGACCGAAGAGACGTGTACGAAATGATGTGTATGGGTGACAGCAGTTCAGTTAAATGAGGATAAGCGGATGAAAACACTCAATCTGACAAAGGAACAACTCGCTGAAGTTGAGTCATGTAATGCAAATGTACAGAATCAGCTTGGACTTATACGTACATGTTGCGACGCTGAAGGATATACAGAAGATGGTGATTGCCAAGTAACATATTTGACTGTAAGTTATGTGAACCTGAAAAATTTTTAAAAGTCGGCGAGATGCATGTAGAGGAATGGCTGATGTAGTGAAAAGAGTGATACTATAAAGGAAGTCTTAGACAAGAAACATAATCATATATTATTTAGAGACTAAGCAGTAAAGATGTGTTTAGAATTTTAGGGTGCACCATTAGCTGTCGGATTATTTAACGGATTGCTTATAGAAGAGCAGTGAAACATGTCAACATCTCAACTCCTTACCCGCAGGCGCATAGAGACACTGGATGTTGCCTTCAAGGTGATTTATATTGACTTTGCGTTTTTAATTTATTTTAATCTGCCTGAACAATATGCAAAATCATTGGGAAGCTGTTGGAAGGACAATTCAAAGAAATCGTTTTATCCAATCTTTTTTGAGTGAATGTGAAGAGTTGAATTTGCCAGGCAGGAAATACTTATGACAATGATTCTGAATTTATCAACGCCAATACAATTTCGGTAGCTGACCTCATGGTACCTATAGCTGCTAGAATTATTTTATATTGTGAAGATGATGCTTCACTGTCGACGGATATATCAGAACTTGTCATTTACAATAATTGATGAGCTGAAGTGAAAATAGACATCTGGTAAATATTTGAAGAACATTAAAGTTTATATGTGTGTATACTGAGGTGGTAGTGAGCTTCACTGGTTGCCCATTAAAGAACGGTTAGATTTCAAAATTTTAGTGTTGACATATAAAGCGCTTAACAATATGACACCACAATATATCCAGGACATGATTTCGCCATATGTTCCAAATCGCACGCTGAGGTCAGCTGACAAGATCCTTTTGACTACACCTCGTTTCAAAACAACCTACGGCAAACGCGCTTTCTCTCATGCAGCACCCTCATTGTACAATGACCTACCAATGTCAATTAAACGTGCAAAGACTTTTTTCGAGTTTAAAAAGACATTGAAAACATTTCTTTTCAAGAAGGCTTATAAAAAATAACTTAAGCTTTTATATCGAGAGACTGTTTTAGTGCTGTTGAACTGTACTTTCAGTGCAAATTAATATTTGATTCAGTTTGTAGCGCTCAGCGTCCTTGACCTAATTGAGCGCTTTATAAAAACTGCATATAATAATAATAATAATAATAATAATAATAACAATAATAATAATAATAATAATAATAATAATAATAATAATAATAATAATAATAATAATAATAATAATAATAATAATAATAATAATAATAATAATAATAATAATAATAATAATAATAATAATAATAATGATGATGTGCAAAATGTTTGAAAAACATTAAAGTTAATATGTATACCGAGGTGGCAGTGCACAACTTAATCTTTTTTAATTGTTTTCTCTGAATTATTAAAATATTAGTAAGTTATACTTATTTTCACTTGAATAAAATTTTCAATACGTAAATGACTGATTTCATTTCATAGAATGAACATGGAATTCCTGTTGCATTCGCAGGACCAAGTAAGCAATATACTGAAACAAAACAAACAACCTGTGAATATTCCAATGTGAAACAATGGTTGCAGGATCAAGATTCTTTTTAGTTTCCTTCAACCAGTGAAATACAAATTTAAAAGATAACGCATCATTAGCAGTGATATTAGTGAAAGGTGGGATGTAGACTTGACAGATGTAGCCAACATTGCAAAACATGATGAAGACAATCACTGTCTACTAATTGTCATTGATGTCTTTTCCAACCATTTGTAGGTTCAACCTCTTCCAAACAAAACTCATGCAAGTGTCATTCAAACATTCCAAAAGATTTTTAAAGAATCACCGAGAAGACCTTTAACACTGAGGTCAGATCATGGAACAGAAATTAAAAACAGATGAATAAATAATTTCTAGAGAAAGAAGGTATTCATGCGTATACTGCCAAGAATGAGACCAAAGCCAACTTTGCTGAAAGAGTCATAAATACTCTCAAATGAATGATGGATTGCTATTTTCTACATACGTATCGCTATACATATATTTTGCAAGACTTAGTCTACCGTTAAAGTCATAGAACTTATGGATCCTCACCAAATACATTATCACCGGTAGACATTGAATTGAAATTTAAATTGAAATTACTGAAAAAATCAAAACCCTCCAAGTTTAACATTGGTCAGCATGTTCCCATTCCTCACATGAAATATGTATTTCAAAGGGATTACCATATAAAATGGACAAAAGAAGTGTTCATTGTCACACATCGCTGTAAGAAGCAAGGAAAACACTTGTTTCGTGTCAAAGACTTCTTAGACGAAAACATTGATGGTCATTTCTATGAAGAAGAATTACAAGCTGCTACAAAAGACGTTCAATCCGTATGCAAAATTGAAAAAGTTTTGAAGACACGAAAAAGATGAGGTGTAAGAGAATTATTTGTTAAATGGTTAGGCAAACCAAGGGAACTTAATAGTTGAGTCAAGGATTCTAACATTCTAGCGCTATGAAGCATCCTTTACAAGTTTAGTTTCTAGACCAACAGACAGGGAAAAGAGTCTCTTGTGAAACGCTTGTTGAACGAAAAGTTATTCAACCATTTCCTAAAAATATTTTATGACTCGGTGCTACGGATCAACTCTTACACAAAGGCATCAAAATCCAAACTTATTTTCATCGCGCGCAATCTATTTATTTAAGAAAAGGAAATGCGTAATGTTAGTTTATAGTATTCTCTTTAAAAATCCAAGTGATAGTCAACAGATTAGTACATTGGCTCGGCAAATATATCCTAGGAAATCTCAGTTTCTCATTGAAACATATCAAGGCACAATGAGCAAACTTCCTGGTTATTTATTTATTGATTTGAAATCAAAAACAGAAGATAAGTTAGGTATTCGCCCAGAAATTCTACCAAGTGACACACATTACGTTTTGTTTTTGAATAAAATAGTGTATGAAAAAGAATTACAAAAGTTTCAGTTTTGAATGATGTCCAGACGTATTCAAGGATATCAACTATTTCTTCCTTTATTAGCACATAGCAGACCTAAACGACGTAAATCCTTATTGAAACAAGCCACAAAAGATGAATTGGCCAGTTTGTTTGAAATGTGTTTGAATATATTGCATGGACATTTACCATTAAAGTCACATATGTATAAAAATTAGAGCCTGAACAACAAACCATACTGCACCTGGCTGATAAGAAAGTTAATTAATCACAAAGGTGAATTTATTGGACCCTTGCTGGAAGTGTGCTTCCAATATTAGGTCAATTGTTATAAAAAATGAAGTATCCATTGAAAATGGGCCTTATTCCTGAATCGGAATATAGAGGAGCACTACGAAGCCAACCTTCAAATGATGGTATTAAAGCTAAATAGTAAATAGTAGTAAATAGTAAATAGATTTTACGTGCCTGGTTCTAAAAGATATTCAAAGACACAATACAATAATATAAAAATAACTGATCACATAGTAAAACAGCTAAAAGACACTGACTAGGTTGTTGTCACAGATAGGTAATACTGAATAAAAAAGTTTTTAGTTTCTTTTTAAAAGACAGGTAGTTCGTTTCTAAACGTAGGGAAGTTGGTAGGTTGTTCCACAGTCGCGGTGCCGAAACAGAGAAGGCCCTATCTCCATAGGTTTTTGTCCGGGATTTCGTCACATTTAACAAATTCTTATGTATTGAACGCAGAGTCCTAGAAGGTTGGTAAGGTGAGAGTAGTTCACATATATATTCTGCTGCTGTGCCATGGATAACCCGAAATGTCAATAGTAGAATTTTAAACTCAGTTCTGCGATCAACTGGTAACCGATGTAGCGATTTTAAAATGGGGGTAATGTGGTCATATTTTCTGTTGCACGCCACTAAGCTAGCGGCAATATTTTGTATCCGTTGTAGCTGACTGATGTAGCTAGCTGACTAAAGTTAATAAGCTGCTAAAAAAGAAACAAAATCGTGAAACTGCAACAGAAATGTTTGGTCTTCTTGGTCGTCATTTACGAACAATTGAATCACAACAACAAAAGTTTGCTGTAACATCTGCTGCAAAAAATATCAGAAAAATCACAACAGTTAACATTTCTAAACCATTGTCAACCTATATATGTGAAAGTAGCACAACTTCTGGCAGAACTTGAGAAGTATGGTACGAGATGGACATATAACAATGAACTTGTGTTGAAAACTGGAGATGAAATCGAAAATTCCAACATTATTGATTTACTGAAAGAAGAAATGGCTGCTACAAGCAGAAAAGAGCGGCAAGTACCACCTCGGGGTTGGAAGCAGCTTATTCAGGAAACTGTATATGCTTATATTCCAAAAACTGTTTTGGCAAGAAGACAAGATATTACAAAAAATGAAAGAGCGTCAACAAAGACAGTTTCCAGAAGGTTGGTAAAATATTAACATTAAAGAGATATGTTGCTAAAAATGGAACTACAACTTAAATTCCTGTAAGAATGATCTGTGCAAGTACTTGTTGTCAAGGGAAGTAATACACAACAATGTGAACCATGCATGTAGCGTATTCAATGCATACAGTGTACGCAATGCATGCAGTGTGAATTGCGCGCGCCAGCTGAAATACGTGGCCTCAGCTGAAATTCAGTACCAACACATATGGACAACAATGAGACAAGGAATGCACTGTTACATTCATTGTCGGTCATCATTAGATGATACGCTTCATGTATTTTCCTTTCCATATGGTTAATATAGATCTATACCTGAAATATGTAGTGCAATAAATGAAGAATTAGAAAGATCTATTAATACAAACTCCATTTGGTTAATGTATGATAAAATTAGACGAAGCGTTTTTCTTACGTTGTTTTTCTACTGGATTAGCTGAGAATTTAGGATTTATACCAGATCACTGGTATAAATCCTAGAGATGTATGGATTTTTATACACTTTATGTATACTGCAGTATTTGTGAGCCACAAGTACTTAGAGATTACTATGTTTCTTTCCTAAATTTTGCTCCAGTTGAAGGTAATGATGGTGATATTATGAAAACCTATAAAGAAACTCATTACTTACTTTTTAACACATCATAATTCGCATGATAGACACTAATATTAAGGATGACACAAATCATAATGTTTCATTTTAAACCGGAAAACCTTATTTTCGACAAAAGTATTTTGAATACATTATGAAAGCATGTAGACACGATCCATCTGCATACCGCAAAGATTTTCCTCATCAAGTGGGTGGAGATTTGCAGATTTGCAGGAGTTAAGGGTGCACGCATACAATATGGGGATGGTATTTGTTCGTTCTTGTGGGCATTGGCTCGTAAAGTTATTCCACTCATTAAAATTGTTGCAACACATCTTTTATAAAAGCTGCAAAGAATGTGGTTAAAGATGTAACTGTTCGTGTAGTTCAAGAAGTTACTGCTGCTATTGATAAATGAAGTTACCAAAAGAAAGTGAAAGGAGCAACAACAAAAGATATATTGCAGAAATAGAAAAAATGTCAGTCATACATGATCATTCTTGTGAGTGTAGTCTTTCTCCATTGGAATGGTTTCAAATACTACCAACGCAAACTGTTGTAGAAAAAAACTTCTGATGTAGACTATGAACCCCTCACTGCCATTAGAGATGACGCTCTGATAGATTTTTATTTCCTGCTAGTACAGAAGAATATTGATGATTAAAGAATAGTAGACTTCATGTCGTATGTAGAACTGTAAAGGGTGATGGGACAGTTTGTGATGTAGATCATATCGTAACATCCATCAATGATTTGTTTAATGGCTTATGGTCTAATATTGAATTATTTGTGAATGATCGATTGCTTTCGCCCAGTTGCAATTCCAGTGGTTATACTAGCATCATTTTTCACATCATCCTTCATTTGGAAGAACGTATTAATTATGAGCGCTCCATGCGTCTCATCTATAAGAATACTGCTGTATCGATTAATTCTCATGCGGTGAAATTAGCCAGTCATGAAAGTATACAACAGGCTTCCATGTATATGCTAAGGGTGGAGACATACCTGAAGCAGGAAGTAATGGTTTATATAATCGTTATTTACACACACGTCTAAGTCTTGAGTTTATACTTACGGGTACCCTAAGAGTGGATGTGTTTGAGCAGAATAAAATTGTGTTTCTATAGGCAAACAGATGAATATCTATTAATGGCTACAGATGATACCTTTGAGGTAGAAGTGAGAGATGCATTTTAACCACTCGAAAAGTGAGAGCTAGTCCAGGTATTCAACTAGGATACACAGATGCTTTGATGAAAACTCCTGCCCTGTTTCCTATTACCATTACATTTCCTATTACATCATAGGTATATTGAGAAGTGATGGAGATTTTGTAGTCAAAGACTTTGCATACAGACATTATAAACCATTGTTCTATTAAACGTGTTTAATTTTAAGTTATTTTTTAATTATATATTTTTCTAAATGTATATTTGTAAATGGCTACTGCTACACTGCCATACTAATGTCATACTAGTTTTATGTCATTCCATTCAGCTCACTGGAAAAGCTGTCGTTGTGTTACTTCATCTGTATATCCCTTTTCATTCAAATGGAGGGTCGCTGGCGAGGTATTTATTCACCCCAAAACCCCTTTTTTATTCTTAAGGAACGTTCCTGGCGGTGAGTTAACTCACCCCTAAACTATAGATATCATATACTGTTATGTATTATAGTCAAGTAATGTTTGAGAAAAACAAAAAAAATGTTGAAAAGTATCATGTGCTTTTTTATTTAACACAATAAATCACAAACATTTACAATTAATTCATTTTCACATGATGTAAAGTACAGAATCATCAAAAATTTATTATGCAAATGTATGCATCATATTAATCCACTCGCAACAACTTAAATTAACATAAGTATCATAAATATTATCAACATTTGTAAATGCTATGAAAACTAACAAAACATTGATCGTGTCCAATCACTTTCACATCTACACCATGAGATAATATCATTTAATATTATTGACATTGTTCTTTATCATAGTCATGCTGACCACCATACTAGTCACCATGCTGGTCACATGAGTCTACATATCAGACATAAAGTCAATTCCATTTGAACCACATATCAGTTGTATATGTCCATCTTGCCTAAAGTTCAGACTCATGTTCTTGCCAAGTAAGATAAGCGTACTCCCAGTCTTCTGTGCTGAGGGTGATGGAGTCATAGCTTTCGTCAAGCTCATCAAACTAAAGAAACTGTTTGAAATGTTCGCTATCACGTTCAATTACTCTCGCTTTAAGATATTCTGATACTTGAAGACGAAATTCAGGTACAGAAAAATGTTCTATATTCTCCTTCACCACATCTTGTTCATCAGGTGATAGGACGAGAATAGTTCCATTATAATTCAACTGCAATTTACCCGATGAATTAAAAGTTACATATGTGTCCATGAAAGATGATGAGTTCTACTGAACTATATTCTAAATGTTGCAGCATTTATACGCATCAATCTGCTGAAGCACGTGATCCACTGACGTCATTTATTTTTTCAACATTTAATGACAACAACATTCCCTTCTTGGTAGGATATAACCTCCCAGAAGCATGATCCGTGATATATTTACAAATGTTAACCATGACTTGCTCTTGCTGTTGGTATTTCATCAATTTAATATATTTTTCCCCATTGATGGGTATCATAATCGGTATATTGTCTTAACTTATTTCCTTCATAGGCTTTGCAGTAGCTGCTATACGCTTCAATTTTACAGTAGTGACAGCAGCAACTTTTGGCTTAGCTTAAAGCTCTGATCTTGAAGCGGCGGCAGCAGAGACAATGTTTACAACAGCTTTCAACTTTGTAGCAGCAACTTTAAGCTTGGGTTGTCGCTCTGCTTTAGGCTCTGCCTTACGTTCCATTTTTCGCTTTTTAGTCGGTGACATGGTAGCTGTAAGCAAGCACCCATCTTTTTTCATCTCTCTAAACTGTGACTGCTTTTGAAGCTGTTTCTTTAGCTGTTGCAGTGGCAATGGCTCCTACTCAGGCTTCATCTCAGACTTTGGCTCAGAAATTGTTGCAGACATTGTCTCAGTTTTGTTTTAGGTGTTGTCTCAGAATTCGCTGTACACATTGTCATAGATGCTAGTTGCTGTTCATTCACTGCAGACATGTTCACTCGTTAACAGTTTGATTACATTAGATGAATGCTATATATGAGAGCGGGCGCCCTTTATATCATGTGCTCATGCTCTGTGAGTTGCACTATGAGCTGTATAATGCCTATGGGCTAAATTGGTAAAACCATCATCCAACACATAGCGCTTGTCATCAAATTATGATAGGCCAACCTTCACAATCTTCTTTGGACAAATTTGATATTTATTGCTTCGAACGATGTTTCCCACGACATATGACTGCTCTTCCTCAAATAAACTGTCCTTGTATTCAGCATTTGAAATTCGCCTCTGACAGGCCCTTAGCAGTATGTTTCTCTTGTCCACCATATAGCAAACTGTACATCTTTGGTCGAAGCCCTACGAACTCCTCTCAATGGGTACTCCCGCAGTTTCATCTTTCATTTTCCACCAACACTTTCTTGTTCACAGTGAAATGTAGGAAATGATCCTTTGATAATCACTTATACCAAAAAGACGACTATCTTGTTACATATTTTTGTAAATGTCTCTGGTTGATATGTCATAATGCAAAGCGTTTGTGTCACTAAACAGCAGTTTTGCCTCTTGATACTTTTTCTTCATGTAATTGTAGTGATAATCATACATGAGTGTTTTGCTGAGATCCAGAATAATAAATCCAATCTGAATGGATTTGTTCAGCAGCAAATCTGCTTTCAAGCAGTGTACTGCTGTCAAATCCTCATTGAAAATGTGGAATTTGTGAAGCGTAGGCTTAGCAACCACCTTTTTAAAGCGTTTCTCATTTAAATCCAATTCTTGATTCGTTTCCTCACATTTTCCATGGTTTCGCCAAATATGGCATTATTCATATATTTGGAAAAGTATTTTTCAAATGGTTTTCTTGCCACTTTTCTCTTCTCTTTGTTGACATCCATGTATGTAGCTAGTTATTTACTCTGCTTGAACATAATGGCTCGATGCACCTCATTTGTTATTTTTAATCCAAGAGATTCGATAATGTACCACATAATTTTCTTTGTCACTGAGATTGGGAATCAACTTTTCCCTAAGTTAGCATTTAATTTACTGATTCGAACAGTTTTCTTCACAATGGCCGCAAGATAGTCACTATGCTGATTATGAATTTCACCCGTACATGTGAGATCTATCTATAAAATATATCTTGTCTCAGTACCTTCACTCACTTTCATGTAGTCCAGATCTTCCATCTATGCAAATCCACATTATGGCAAACTCTGTGACATACTCCACCCTTAGAGATTATTGGCGTCAAAGTACATGATGTAGTTTATTGACTTGGTCTGTTGGAAGTACAATTCCAAGAAATCGTTTCATCCAGTCTTTTCTTAGTGAATGTGAAGAACTGCATTCACCAGGGAATATTCATAACATTGATTCAGGATTTATCAATGCCAATACAATTTGGGCGGCTGACCTCATGGTAGTTGTGGCTGGTAGAATTATTTTACACTATGACGATAATGTTTCACTGTCAACGGATTTATCAGGCCTTTACATGCTCAATAATGGATGAGTTTAAGAGAATATAGACATTTGCAAAATGTGCTCAGTGCACAGTGCACAGCATACGCTTTTAACTGTTTTTTTCTGATTCGTAAAAATGTTCGTATTTACACGTCAATAAAAGTTTTGTTATGTGAGTGTTTGGTTTCATTTCAAGTTGATGTGGCGACGTGGAAGGACTACTTAACCAATACCTACCTTAAACCAGGAATCCCAGGTACATTGGCAGGACCTAATAAATTACACAAACAACCTCTAACATGTTCCAAAATATAAAAAAAAATAAAATATTTACTTCAAGCAGTTAAATATAAATTTAAAAGACAACGTGTTATTACCCGTGGCATTGATGATATGTGGGATATGGATTTGACCAACACTGAGGAACATGATGAAGGCAATCACTTTCTACTAATTGTCATTGATCTCTTTTCCAAAAATTTGTGGGTTACAACCTTTTCCAAACAAAAGTCATATTAGTATAATTCAAGTCTTTCAAAAGATCTTTCAAGAAACAACAAGAAGATCTAGAACATTGAGGTCAGATAATGAAACCGTATTTAAGAAAAGATGGGTAAAGCAATTTCAGAAGAAAGAAGGCACTCATGCATATGCTATCAAGAATGAGATGAAAGCCAACTTTGCTGAAAGAGGCATACCTTCTCTCAAAGGAATGATGTATCGCTATTTTCTACATCGGCAAACATATTCGTATACAGATATTTTGCAAGACTCAAATATAGACCTCATGGGTCCTTACCAAATACATTATCAGCGGTAGACATAACCAAGAACATTGAATCCAAAGTGTGGAAACAAATGTATATTGATAAATTGAAATTGAAATAAAAGAAAAGGCCAACAGCTTGCAAGTTTAACATTGGTCAACATATTCGCATTTCACACGTAAAATAATAATAATAATAAAAATAATAATAATAATAATAATAATAATAATAATAATAATAATAATAATAATAATAATAATAATAATAATAATAATAATAATAATAATAATAATAATAATAATAATAATAATAATAATAATAATAATAATAATAATAATAATAATAATAATGATAATAATGATAATAATAATAATAATAATAGTGAGTTTTTATATACCGATTTCCCAGATAGGCTGCTCAAACCGGTTTACAATGTGCGCATACATGTATATCTATTTATTTATTTTACTTACATTTCTTTATAACTCAGGATTATTATAATTTCGACATGCCTATATAGTGTCTCTGAAATTCCTGTCTATTGGCACATACGCCTAACAGTAATGCAACCCTTACTTGCCAAATAGGCACACCGACATTCCTAGGGGGTTTTGCAAATTGCCATGATTCCTGACCACGAGCGGGAATCGAACCCGGGCTACAGAACCATAACTGCATGGCTGGCAAAGACTTCTTAGACGAAGATATTGATGGTCATTTCTATGATGAAGAATTACAAGCTGTTACAAAAGACATTCAATTCGTATACAAAATTGAAAAAGTTTGAAGACACGAAAAAGACGAGGTGTAAAAGAATTATTTGTCAAGTGGTTAGGCTGGCCAATGAAATTTCATAGTTGGATCAAGGAATCTGATATTCAAGCACTATGAAGCATCCGTTGACATGTCTGGTTTCTGGAACAACAGATATTGGAGAAACATATGTTGTGAAAGCGCTTGTTGAACAAAAGTCATTCAACCATTTCCTAAAAATATTGTATGGCTCTATAGTGCGGATAAGCCTTTGTACAAAGGCATGAAAGGAGGGGTATTTTATCAATATATTATAGAGGATATTGAAAGCTTTTCAATCCAAAACAGAATAACCTACTCATTTTTTAATATTTCGTGACCAAATATGAACGCATGATCAGATTTTCTGTTTAGTGTTGGAAGTAGCCATAAAAATCTAAGTATTAGTTTCATGGTGCAAAATCTGCTTCACCATAGAAAGGAAATCAGTCATATTAGTTTAAATACACATTGTATTATTCTCTTTAAAAACCCAAGGGATAATCAACAGATTAGTACATTGGCTAGGCAAATGTATCCAGGGAAATCTCAGTTTCTCATTGAGGCATATCAAGATGCAACAACCAAACCTCGTGGTTACAGAAGATAAGTTACGTATTCGTACAGGTATTCTACCAAATGATACATATTATGTTTGTGTGAATAAAGCAGTGTATGAAGAAGAATTACAACAGCTAGGTATTGAAAGTCAACTGTCTAGATGAATTCAATCAAATCAACCATTCATCTATTAGCACGTGGTAGTGCTAAACGACGAAAATCCTTATTGGAGCAAGCCACAAAAGATGAATTAGCCAGTTTGTTCGAAATATGTTTGAATATATTGCATGGCCACTTACCATTGAAGTCACATATGCATAAAATATCAAAGCCTAAACAACAAACCCTTCGAAAATAGGCTGATAAGAAAATTTCCCTCAAGCGTAAACAGAAGTTGGTTACTCAGAAAGGTGAATTTATTGGAACAAGGGGAGGAATTGCACTTCTATTATTAGCTCATTTGTTATTAAAATAAAGCAAGCATTGAAAATGATCCTTATTCCTGAATCGGAATATAGAAAATTATTATCAAGTCAACTTTCAAATGATGGTAATAAAGCTGAAGTAAACCAACTTTAAACAAAAGAAACGAAATCGTGAAACTGCAACAGAAATGTTTGCTCTTCTTGTTTGTCATTTACAAACAATTCAATCACAACAACAAAAGTATACTGTAACATCTGCTGCAAAAATATCAGAAAAATCACAACAGTTAACATTTCTAAACCATTGTCAACCTATATATGTGAAAGTAACAATACTTCTGGCAGAACTTGAGAAGTATGGTACGAGATGGAGAGATAACAATGAACTTGGGTTGAAAACTGGAGATGAAGTAGAAAATTTCAACATTATTGATTTACTGAAAGAAGTATTGGTTGCTACAAGAAGAAAAGAGCGGCAAGTGCCACCCGAGGTTGAAAGCAGCTTATTCAGGAAACTGTATAAAACTTTTATGACAAGAAGACAACTTGTGAGGATATTACAAAAGAAATGAAAGAGTGTCAACAGAGACAGTTTAAAGAAGGATGGGAAGTTTTTTAACATGGTTTAGAAAGTTATGTTGTTGTCAAGAAAATGAAACTACAACTCATATTCCAATAAATATAAGGTGTGCAAGTGCTTGTTGTCAAGGAGAAGTAAAAGATAGCAACAATGTTGACCATGTACGCTGCAAACGTAATGCCAGCAATGTACGTGATTCCAGCACTGCACACAGTGTGAACGGCGCGCGTCATTCACAATTATCATTTACGATTATCCTACTAATAAAATCTCTAATTATCAAATCCATTTGCTTCGCTCATTGTATTTGAAAGAAAATATGCAGTGGCCTTAGGTGAAATTCAATACCCACACACATGGAGGACAATCAGAGAAGGAATGGACTATATCGTTGATTATCGATCATCATTAGATGGCACGTTTCATGAAGTTGCCATTCCATATGGTTACTATAGATCCACACCTGAAATATGTGATGCAGTAAATGAAGCATTAGCATTAGCTATGAACGAAAACTCTAGTCGGTTAAAGTATAATAAAATTGGACGAAGAGTTTTTCTTACTTTGAAAAATTATGAAATTGTCTTTTCTATTGGATTAGCTGAGATTTTAGGATTTATACCAGATCAATGGCATAGACAATCTGGTCCTGCTGAACATAAAGCAGATGTGAAACATGGATTTTATACACTTTATATATACTGTAGTATTTGCGAGCCACAAGTAGTTGAAGATTATTATGCTTCTTTACTACGCTCTGTTTCCATTCAATGTCATGATGGTGATATTATTATGAAAGCTTATAGAGAACCTCATTGCGTACCTGTTAACACATCAAAATTTGACAAGACAGAAATTGATATTAACGATATTAACGATGACACAGATCATAATGTTGCATTTCAAATTGGAAAAGTGATCTGTAAACTTCATTTTCGACAAAAGTATTATGAATACATTATGAAAGCATATAGACACGATAAATTTGCATACCACAACCACTTTCGTTATCAAGTGGGTGGGGATTTACCAGGATTTAAAGGTGCACGCATACAATATGGGGATGGCATTGGCTCGTAAACCTATCCTACCCATTAAGAAGACTGCAAAGAATGTGGTTAAATACGAGACTGGTCGTGTAGGTCAAGAAGTTGCCGATGCTATTGACAAACAAAGTACACCAAAGAAAATTGTTGGAATGAGAAAGAGAGTGAACAGAACAACATCAAAAGATATATTTGTAAAATAAGAAACACACAGTGTTAATCATGCATGACCCTTGACGTGAATGTAGTCTTTCTCCATTGGAATGGCTTTGTATACCCCAACACAAACTACTGTGGAAAAAATTTTCGATTTACTTCACATTATCACAATTCCCATGGTTGTACCAGCATCATGTCTCACCTTATCCATGATTCGGAAGTAAGTCTTAATTCTGAAAGCTCAATTAGTCTCATCTATAAGGATACTGCTGGATCGATGAATTCTATTGCGGTGAAATTAGTCAATCAGATTTTCATGTAAATAATGATGGCGGCGAAATACATGGAGCATGAAATAATGGTTTACATAATCGTTATTTTCATACGCGTCTAAGCCGTGAGTTTATGCTTACGGGTGCCTTAAGATTTGTTTTAACAGAATCGTTATCATCCCAATGGCATGAGTATGAAATTTGCACAGGCAAACAAATGAATATTTATTAATGGTTGTAAATGACACCTTTAAGCTAGAAGCAAGTGATGTGTTTTAACCATTCGTGAAGTGAGGGCTAGTCCAGGTATTCAGCTAGAATATACAGATACATTGATGAAAACTCCTGTCAAGTTTCCTATTACCAGAAAAAATGTAAAAATTTAGCCATTCCCGTTGTATTTTAATCTTTTGTGAAAAGTAACATTTTTTCAGTCAATTACCAAAAATGTTTTGTAATCGGAATGGTTCACTATGAAGCCTTTGCTGGAAACGTTGTGAGAAATCCATACAAATTTGAACACTTTAATTATATGCAACTTAACGCTGATGGTGAAACAATCCTGTCCAAAACTCTCAAGCTTAACATTGTTCAAGGAAAATATCTTGACGTTTTTCAAACTCTTTACAAATTCTTTTGATAAATTGAATGGTGACACAGCTCAAAATCTCTCAAGTTGAACGTTATTCAAGGAAAATATCTTTACGGTTTTGAAACCCTTTACAAATCTTTTGATAAATTGAATGTCGAGTAAAGCTCCATCATAAGACAGGCAGATTGGCCTAGAGGTTATGCTTTAGTTTCTTTCGACTTAACACCTAATTATGATGGTGATGACCATTATACCCTTATCAAACCTTATCAAGCTAGAGAGGAATTTTCCAATGCTTTGCAAAATACTGTCAATGTCATAGTGTATGCTGAATTTGACAACATCCTTGAAATAAGTGCAAATCGTAGCATTCAGTTTGATTATCAATCATGAATACGAAGCAGATAGATGCCATATTGTCGCATGATGTCATGGCAAAAGACTTATTCTACGGAGTATTTCCTTTGGATCAACTGCGAACCTTACAGCAAGGGGCCTGGCATCAACACAGATAATTATGACGAACCTGGTGAACATTGGGTTGACATTTACTTTGCAAGGTTGTGGAATATTTTGACTCTTATGTATATAATTCAGTACCTTTGGAACCACTAATTTCCAATATTTATTGTGTTTAATATATGTTACATAGAGCTCGGGATCATAGTATGTCTGACATTATAGATATATTAAAAGAAGTGATGGAGATTTTGTAATCAAAGACTTTGTATATGAACATTGTAAACTATTGTTCTATTAAACTTGTGTAATATTTTAAATGTTTATGTTAAGTCTTTAAGTGATATATTTATCTGTATGATTAGTTATGTCATACTGGCATGGTGTTAATTCACCCGTAAACCCTCTTTTTCATTTTAAAGAAGGGTCCCTTCTTTACCCGTAAACCTATTTCTATTCTTTTCATTCTTAAGAAGGGTCCCTGGCGAGGTGTTAACTCACACGTAAACCATATCTATCATATATCATATTATTACTAGGTATTATAACGAAATATTGTTTGAGAGAGAAAACAATAAAAAGTTGAAAAGTATCATGTGTGTTTTTTATTTAACATAACAAATTACAAATATTTTATAGTTATTGAGAATAAATAATTACAATTAATGAGAACAAAAAACGGGAACAGGCGGTCTCCCCCTGGCGCTCCCCCCCCCCCGGTTTCCCCAATGGCGGTTTCCCTCCTAGGCGGTCTCTCCCCGTCCTTCTCCCCCCACGGCATATTTTTTTTAACTTACATCAGAAAAACTTGTACATTTCACTTCTTTTCTCCTTCTCCCTTTCAAACTTGCTTTCCGTACTCAAGTATGAAGATCAAAGGGTTATTGATATTTTTAATCTATGTAATTAAGTGATTCATGTATTGAGTTTTCGATTTAATGAAATGTCTGATCTACTGTTGTGCTGATTGTATAACTTAAAACTGTGAGGTGGTTTTTATTTGGGACACACAGTAAAGCTGGTGATCTGTAAATTAAATTTCGTGATTGCATTTGAAAGATCAGTTTACAGTAAGTGTTTGATTGTAATTTCGCAATTGGATTTTAAAACAGATTTATCTTCTTTTGATAATTATGTAAGTAGATGGACGGTGAGATTGAAAATTTTATAAAGGAATTAAATGTACAAGTTTTGCTGATTTAAGTTTTACTGACTGAAATAATCTGCCATGGGGGGAGAAGGACGGGAGGGGGAGTCAGCCTACGGAGGGAGATCGCCAGGGGGAGTTGGTAGGGGGTTCGAGGGAGGGAACCGCCGGGGGAGACCGCCTAGACCAAAAAAAATTTCAAAGTACATATTATGCTAATACATGTAACATATTACTCCACTCACAACAAATTAAATTGATATAAGTATGATAAATGTTATGAAAACTGACATAACATTGATTCAACCCAATTACTTTCACATCAACATGATTTGATATTGTCAATTCATTTAAACCTTTCATAGTCTTTATCATAGTCCACTTATTAGGCATAGAGTCAAGTTCCTGCCAAGCATTGAAAACTTGGCTCTTATCTTCTACATTTAAGATGATGAAATTATGGCGTCCGCTAAGCTCATCACACTGTTGAAACTTAATGCAGCGTTCATCATCACGTTCAATGACTCTCACTTTAAAATCTTCTGATACCTGTAGATGAAATCCTGGTACTGGTGAGGATTCAAAATAATCCTTCACCACTGTTTGGTCTTCAGGTGATAATGAAAGTTAAACAGTAATTGATCGTCAGTTCACCCTAGTAATCTAGAGATAGATGTACGTTTGAGTTCATAAATGAGTTCTACTGGACAATCTTCTGAATGTCACAGCATTTATGCGCATCAGTCTGCTGAAGCACGTGATGCTCTGACGCCATTTGCTTCCTCAGCATTTGCCATTCTTTCAATGTCAACAAAATTCCCTTCTTGGGGTAGGATATAACCTCCCAGAAGCATGATCTGTAATATATTCACAAATGTTAACCATCAGTTCCTGTTGATATTTCACCAGTTTAATATATTCTTCTCCATTACTGGATATCATAACCGATAAATCAACTATGCTCATCTTCTTCTTCATGGATTTTGTTATGGCAACAGCTTTACACTCAGCTTCTCGCTTGACTTTAGGCTCTGCCTTAAACTCCCTTGCTGTAGACATTGTTGAAGATATCAGTTGCTGTTCACTCACTGCAGACATGTTCACACTTCAACAGTTTTATACAGAATTATTATTATATCTAAGGACGGACGCCTTTTAACTCATGCAGTATAAGTTGCACTATGAGCTGTGTAAAGCCCATGAGTTAATGTGGTGTCACCATCATCCAACACATAGCATATGTCATTAAATGGTGATAGACCAATATTCACAATCTTCATCTTTCATCTTTCATTTTCCCTAGCACTTTCTTGTTCGCAATGGAATGTAGTGAATGATCCTTTGAATCGTCATTCTTATCAAAAAGACTATCCTGTTGTATATCTTTGTAAATGTCTCTGGTTGGTATGCCATAACACAAACAGTCTGTGTCACTGAACAACAGATTTGCCTCCATATATTTCTACTTCAAGTAATTATAGTGGTAATCATACATGAGGATTTTGCTGAGATCTAGAAAAGTATATCAAATCTGAATGGGCTTGTTCATCAACAGATCCGACTTAAAGCAGTGTACTACTGTCAAATCCCCATTGAAATTGTAAAATTTGTGAAATTTAGGCTTGCCCACCATCTTCTTGAAAGGTTTCTAATTGTGAACTAATCCTTTATTGGTTCGTTTCCTCACATTTTGCATGATTTTTTCAATTAATTTGTAAAAGTTTTTTTCAAACGGGTTTTTACCACTTGTTTCTTCTCTGTTTTGACAGTTATGTATTTAGCTAACCATTTACTCTGCTGGAACATAATGGCTCGATGCACCTTTGTCACTTTGAATTCAAGAGATACGTGTTGCTGCAAATTTCGATAATGTATCACATGTTTTTCCTTGTCACTGAAATTGGGAAACGTTTTTACATTTCATTCCCAACATGCTTTCTGAGGTTTTGACTGTAATTGGCCAATTCACTAATTCGAATAGTTTTCTTCTCAAGTACCACTTATATTCACTAAGCTGATCATAATTTCATCCGGGTGTGTGAGCTCTATCTCTAAAATATATCCTTTCTCAGCATCTTCACTCACTTTCATGTAGTCCAGACATTATGGATCTGCTACCCATGCAAATCCACATTCTGACAATCTCAGTGACATACTCCACCAGTAGGACATAGACGAGATAACTGGACGCTCACCCTCTGGTGATCGACTAGTCTAAGCATGACCCCCTCGTGAACTACCAGTGTGAGCATGACCCCATGGCTATATGGCTATGCAGTATATAAGGCATACCAACTTCAACAGCTCATATCTTCGAAACTACCGGTTCGATTTACACCATTCACCAAAGTGTACAGCAAGACTTTATGCGTCATTGTAAATGATGGACAACAAATTGTGAAGGAACTGAAGATGAGTGATACCTTAACCGGTTGAAGATTGACACTTTGGTCGATTTATTACAATCCAACGAAACAATAAATTGATTGGATTGTCTGCTTTCCTCTGAAAGAAAGTGAATAACAACTTGCAGAAGCTGTGCAACATTGGCTTTAAACTGTACTTAACAAAATCAAAGCGCTTAGAAGTTATTATGTACTACAACATTTGTTATGTCAACTTTGTCCACGTCTCTCACTTTGAAGGAAGACTATGCTTCTATATCGACTTCACTGAAGATGAATGGACAACGCTACTGGAGGCAATGCCACAAGTAAATAGTGTGTTATTTAACAATCAACCTCCAGTCTTTTGATGGATGAGACGTGTACGGAATGTCATGGCTGGGCGACATCAGTCCAGTTAACTGAGGCTAAACAACCAATCTAAAGAAGGAAAAACTACTTGACGTGGAGTGTATATATTGTGGTGCTGAAGGACAGGTAGAAGTTGATGATTCCCACTGCCACAGATTTGATTGTAAATTATGTAAGCCTGAAAATTTTTGCGGTAAATTTGAAGCTTTAAAGGTTGGCGTGATGCATTTACAGGAATTGTCAATGTGTTGAGAAGAGTGACACTATAGAAAAGAACTCTTAGATTAGGTACAGAATCATATATTCTGTAGAAACCAAGCAGTAAAGATGTTTAATGCGAACATGGATGTTATTTTAAACGGATTTAGGAAGACTTCACGATTGAATTAACTCGCTTTGCATCTGAGAAATAACAGATTTATCACTTAGATGCCTTTTAGGACTTGGCGCGCTACAGCCTTATTGAATTACACAATAAGTTTATTAAACAGTATTATGAAAAAGGAATAGAAGACGCAGAGGACTTTGATTTTGATGCGGCATTTTACTTTGTTCATACTGATATAGGGGTGTACGCTTGAGTGGTGGATTATTTGACAAATTGTTTAACAGAAGAAAAGTGAAACATGCAAACATCTCAAATCCTTCTTCACAGTCGTATTGAGACTTTGGATGATGTCTTTAAAGTAAATATACTGACTTTATGTTTTCAAAGCTTCTTTATTTCAAATCCGTCTGGGTACTGGAAGTGAAGAATATGAATAAACACTGGGAAGCTGTTGGAAGGACAATTCCAGGAAATCGTTCCTGACTGAATGGTAAGAACTGAATTTACCAGGGAACACCTATGACATTGATTCAGGATGTATTTACGCCAATACAATTTGGGCAGCTGACCTCATGCTAGTTGTGGCTGCTAGAATTATGATGATAATGTTTCACTGACAATGGATATATCAGAGCTTGTCACATTAATAATGGACGGGCTGAAGTGAATAGGTACATTCGCAAAATGTTTGAAGGACATTAAAGTTTATATATTTGAATTGCAGTGCATGGCATACTCTTTTAACTGGTTTTCTCTGAATTGCTAAAAACATTAATCAAGTTTTTCATAGTGACATGCCAATAAGTTTTGTTATGTGAATCGTTGGTTTCACTTTGAGCAAACGTGACAACGTGGAAAGACTGCTTAACCAATACTTACTTTAAACCAGAATCCGTGGAGCGTTTGCAGGACCTAACAAGTTATACAAACTATTGAAACAAAACAAACAACCTGTAACAAATTCAAAATTAAATATTGGTTACAAGATCAAGATGCCTTTAGTTTACTTCAACCAGTGAGATATAGATTTAAACGACAACTTATCATAACCTGTGGTATTGATGATATGTGGGATGTAGACTTGGCAGATAGCTAACATTGCATAACATAATGAAAACAATCACTTTCTAGTCATTGTCATTGATGTCTTTTCCAAAGACTTGTGGGTAGAACCTATTCCAAACAAAAGCCATACAAAAGCTTACTTTGCTGAAACGGTTACACGTACCCTCAAAGGAATGATGTATCGCTAGTTCCTACATCGGCAAACGTACCACTATACAGATATTTTGCAAGACCCAGTTTACAATGATAATCATAGACCCCATGGATCCTTAAAATGGATTATTACCAATACACATTACCAATGACATTGAATCCAAAGTGTGGAAACAAATGTATATTGGTAAATTGAAATTGAAATCAAAGAAAAAGCCAAAACCTTACAAGACTAACATTGGTCAACATGTTCGCATTTCACATATGAAATATGTATTTCAAAGGGATTACCATAGGAAATGGACGTAAAAAGTGTTCATTGTCACACATCCTTGTAAGAAGCAAGGAATACACTTGTATCGTGTCAGTTTTGAAGACGCGAAAAAGACGAGGTATGAAAGAATTATTTGTCAAGTGGTGAGGCTGGTCAAAGAAATTTAATAGTTGGGTCAAGGAATCTGATATTCAAGCACAGTGAAGCATCCGATTACATGTCTGGTTTCTGGACCAATAAGTAGTGGAAAAGCGTCTCTTGTGAAGTCACTCTTTGCACGAAAGGTCATTCAACCATACCAAATAACATTTTATGGCTCTATGTTACGGATCAATCTTTATATAAAGGAATAAAAGGAGTGGAATTTCATCAAGATATTCCAGAGGATCTTGTAAAGCGTTTCAGTCCAAAACAGAATAACATATTCATCATTGATAATCTCGTGACTAAATGTCATGGTGACAAACGTATGACCAGATTGTTTAGTGTTGGAAGTAGTCATAAAAATCCAAGTATTACTTTCGTCGTACACAATCTTTTCCACCATGGAAGGAAATACGCAATATTAGTTTAAATACACATTACATTATTCTGGTAGTCAACAGATTATTACATTGGCTTGGAAAATGTTTCCAGGGAAATCTGAGTTTTTAATCGTGGCAAGATGGTACAAATAAACCTCATGGTTATTTATTGATTTGAAACCAAAGACAGAAGATAAGTTATGTATTCGCACAGGAATTCTACAAGGTGATACACATTACTTTTATGTGAATGAAAAAGTATATGAAGAAAAATTGCAACCGTTTGGTATTGAGCGTCGAGATGTCTAGACGTATTCAAGCAAACCAACCATTGCTTCATTTATTAGCATTTGGTAGTGCTAAACGACGTAAATCCATATTGAAACAAGCTACAAAAGATGAATTAGCCAGTTTGCTTGAAATATGTTATATGATTTATTGCATTTGCAATTATCATTAAATCCACACATGTATAAAAAATGAAAAACGAAACATGCGACAAATTATTCGTGAACAACAAACCATTCGACAATTGGCTGATAAGAAAATTTCCCTTAAGCGTAAAAAGAACTTGATTTATTAAAAAGGTAGATTTATTGGCACAACTGTATTGAAAATGGTCCTTGTTCCTGAATCAGAATATAGGAAATTATTGTCAAGTCAACCTTCAAATGATGGCAATAAGGCTAAAGTGAATAAACATTTTAAAAAGAAACGAAATCGTGAAACTGCAACAGAAATGTTTCAACTCCGGTTTCGTAATTTACATCTGCAAACATATCTGAAAAATCACAACAGTTAGCATTTCTAAGCCATTGCCAACCTATATATGTGAAAGTAGCACAACCTCTGGCAGAACTTAAGAAGTATGGTACGAGATGGACAGATAACAATGAACTTGAAAACTGGAGGTGAAATTTAAAATCCCAAAATTATTGATATACTGAAAAAAGCATTGGCTGCTACCAGAAGAAAAAAAAACGACAAGTAATTCCTCGAGGATGGAAGCAGTTTATTCAGGAAATTGTATATGCTAATATTCCAAAAGCTGTTTTTGGCAAAAAGATATATCGTGAAGATATTACAAAAGGAATGAAATAGCGTTAATAAAGACAGGAAGGAAAATTTTTAAAATGGTTTAAAAAGTTATGTTGTCAAGAAAATAAAAGTACAATTCATATTGCTGTAAAAATAAAGTGTTCAAGTGCTTCTTGCCAAGGAGAAGTAAAAGCTAGCAATAATATTGACCACGCACGCAACGAACGTACATAATGTCGGCAATGTACATAATGTATGTAGTGTGAACGGTACGTACCATGCACGACGTAACGTAAATATGCATTCAATCCGTGAACATGCATATACAGTTTAGTCATGATGGAGTCAATAAGTTTTTATATTACTTTGCCTAGTAATGCTAGCATGAACTATTATCCTACTAACAAAGCCTCTAATTATCAAATTCATTTGTCTTATTCATTATAGCTACAAGGAAAATATGAAGTGGCCTTAGCTGAAATTCAATACCCACATACGTGGACGACAATGAGATAAGCAATAGACGATACTCTCGATTATTAATTAGATGATACGTTACATGAAGTTACCATTCCATATGGTTACTATAGATCAATACCTGAAGTGTGTACTGCAGCAAATGAAGCATTAGCAATATCTATGAATGAAAACTCTATTCGGTTAAAATATGATGAAATTAGACGGAGAGATTTTCTTACTTTGAAAAATGATTATAAAATTGTCTTTTCTATTGGATTAGCTGAACGTAAAGCAGATATGAAACATGGATTTTATAGCAGATATGAAACATGGATTTTATACACTTTATGTATACTGTAGTATTTGCCAACCACAAGTAGTTGGAAACCATGTGTTTCTTTACTACGCCTGCCAGAATATTTTTGGATCTGTTAGCGTATGTGTCGGCGTTGAGGCTTTCTTAACACTTTGCACGAGTATCACGGCATATGTCGACAGAGTTCGTCGTTTTGGTTATGTGAAGTTGTAAGGGCATGCAAAAGTAATTTTCCGGACATGCATGTGTTGTTGTCGTACCGAGTGTGAATGTATGGTGTTTTGAGTGTTCTGAGCGTGTTTGTAATTCAGTATGTGTCCCACTCTGATTCAGTATGTGCCCCACTTATTGTGGTGAGGGATGCGTGTGCTTTGTGGGAATGCAGAGTAGCGCCCGTTGGTGCAGTCATTTTCTTCATGGGTTGTAAAGTGATGAATAAACTGTTTTGCGCGAGTAAATTTGTCGGAGAACTGGTGATGTGACGGTTTTGTTGCAGGACCGCGATGTCAGTTTAGGATATAGTGGAATCTTGGTAGGGTAAACGCGATGGTATTAGTTTCAAGTTCGTCTGAAGTCGTTTTGTTAGATTTTGCGCCATTTCAAAATTTACTTATGTTTTAAGTATGCCGGATATCTCAAGAATCAGACTTTGGATTTATAAGTTTTATATAGAATATAAAAGAGCTCATTGAGATGGGGAGGACGATATCAATTTTTTGGAACTTCCGGTTTTAGTGGATTTGAGACGAGTAAACTTTTCGTGTAATTTTCAAGTATTTAAAAATACCATAGATTACAACCGATAACATTCTTTTGCAAAGGAGTTCGTGATCGTTCCAAAAACATCATTTTTTGGTGCCTATATAGCTTGTAACATATATTTTTGGGTATTTTCTTATTGGTTCTTGGTTTAGGCGTGAAGTTCTTTGATTGGTTACATCTTTAATTAGCGGCTGCTGTTCTGCCAGCAAGTATATAATGAACGCGCTTGTTGCGCCGTCAGCGATCGTTTTCCGGAAGAACAGAGGCCACACGTCAGGTGTGAAACCTAGTGGTGCACAGAGAGTTGCTATTGTGGTGCTGGTGCACGGAGAGTTGTTATTACGGATAATGTGTTAAATAAGGAAAATAAAAACAAATATTCAAGAGGGATTAGTTTATTTCCACTGCAGTTTTACTGGGATATTATAAAACGGAATTGTAGCAATTATAAGACATTGCATTCTTGCTCCGTCGAAAGTGACACGACACCTTACACGAGGAGCCACTAATATCGTGACAATGCCCTGTTCTCATTCAAGATCCTGATGGTATTATTATGAAAACTTATGAAGATCCTCATTATGACAAAAAGTCTTATGAAAGCACTATGAAAGCATATGAAATCATTTATGCACGATCCATCTGCATACCGTAACCAATTTATTCATCAAGTGGGTGCTGATTTACCAGGATTTAAAGGTGCACGGATATAATATGGAGATGTTATTGATTCATTCTTCGGAGCATTGACTCCTAAAGCTATCCCACCCATTAAGGCAGGGACTAAAATTATTGCGCCACGTCTTAAGAAGGCTTCAGAGAATGTGGTTAACGAAGTAACTGGTTGTGTAGCTCAAGAGGTTTTTTGGTGCTATTGATAAACGAAGTACACCACAGAAAGTTATAAGAAGGAGAAAGAAAGTGAAAGGAATAACTCAAGAGGTTTTTGGTGCTATTGATAAACGAAGTACACCAAAGAAAGTTATAAGAAGGAGAAGGAAAGTGAAAGGAATAACATCACAAGATATATTTGTAAAATAAGAAACACACATAATGTCAGTCATACATGATCATTCTTTCTCCTTTGTCTTTCTCCTTTGGGATGGTTTCGTATACCACCAGCACAAAGTCCTGTAGAAAAAATTCATGATGGAGACTGTCAACCACTCACTGCCATTAGATATGGAGCTCCAAAAAATTTACATTCCTGCAAATACAGAAGTATATTTAGATTTAAAGAATAATAGACTTCATTTTGTATGTACTATTGTTAAGAAAGATGGTAAAGTTTGTGGTTTAGGTGATAGCGTCTACCATCCATCCATCCATCCATCTGTAGGTTTGCATTTCAATCCCAACTGCTTTCTCAGGTTCTGACAATTCATTGATTCAAACAATTTTCTTCTCAGGAGCTACTGGATAGTCATTATGCTGATCATGAATTTCATCCGGGTATGCGAGATTTGCCTCTAAAATATATCCTGTCTCAGCATGTTCGCTCACTTCATGTAGTCAACGGATTCTGAATTGTCCACACATGCAAATCCACATTCTTGCAAACTCCGTGACATACTCCAGCCATAGCGATTGTTGGTCTCAAAGGACATGATGTACTTTACTGACTTGGTCGCATCATAGTCTGGAAATGAGCAGGATCCAACTGATACGTGTTGATGCACATATTTCTAAAATTTGGAGGGTTCATCAACATAGTCATATGGATATACTCCTTTTCTCAAAAGTAACTCTTGCTGCTGGTTGTCGCGCACATGAGCAATCATATTCATATACTTTTTAACATTGTTGGGAATGACTGACACCCTCAAGTTTTTTCTCCACAAGAAGATGACTGTCAAATCCTCGTAGGTTGTGGAATAGGACAAGGATGATGAATGAATCCCACTTTCCTTGTTGATCCTTTCTTAAGCGAAACTGTAGGTTGCATTCACCATGGGCTGCTCCATGGTATTTTCCAATGACGTGATCATGATCTTACACACGAACCACTCCCATCAACTCATGGGAAATGTAGTAATGAGTAGCTTGAACAAACTGTTTCCTATCCTCAAAAATTATTTCAATGGGTTTTGGGTTGCTCAATCGATTTATAATGCTATTATTTTTATCCACCATATACTGTGGAAATGTGTGAACAGCATTATCTCCACGGTAAAGCACAGGACCATGCTTCTCATATTTTCACTGACTACAACATAGGCAAAGCTATTAGTGTTGTGATGTTAGTGCTGATCACCCTTCTGTTTCTCTGAACAGCATTCAAAGTCAGCACAAATGATAAAGGGTACCTTTTGTTGTTTTGCAATGCCCTTGAATTGAATGATACTATCCTCTGGATATGATAATAGCTGTGCTCCATGCTTCCCACAAATTTTACGATTTTTGTCAAAAAGGCCTTGTCGCATGAATCCAAGCAAATAACCGAAGCAGTAGAATGCTTTTTCATTATGTTTGTACGATAGGTCATGGGTCGACTAAAGTTCTTAATCAGACAATAATTACTCTTCTGTTTATCACTGATAAGCAGTACGTTGATTTCAGTGTAACTCTCATTGCGACTTATGCGCATTGGTACCAGAACTTGATTTTCCCAACCAAAAACATTGATGGCAATGTTGTTCATCTTCTCAAATTTGGGAATTTGATGAATTGGTATTGGAAATGTTATATCTTCCATATTCAGCTCGTGTTCATGTTGATACTTCCACATCAAATTTGCATGGTCATCCATTCAATGTAGATGAGCTAATATAAACCATAGGAAGCACTTGCTGTCTGTGTTCTTGATGTTGATAACGCCCTTTGCCTTTTGTATCTTCTTTATCAACTCAATGTAGCTAGAGGCCTGCAAGGGTTCTAATGTAGCTGTATGAGCTTCAGTCTGAAGAATCTTATCCACACCCATCCAGATCCTTGACGTTCATGTTCATCAAACTTGTTGAAGAAATCCTTAAATATGTTTGGCAAATCGTTATCAATATCTATTTCATTGAATGCTTTAAATGAGTTACACACGTTCTACCAACACTACCACTTCAATTGTGGTTATTTTGTTGAACCGCTCAAACGACAATGTACCATTTTATTTAGCTGTCGAATCTATCTTTTAAATTTCGTGTGATGCAACTTTCTTACTGTCGCATTTACAGTAGCAAGTCAGATTCATTTTCAGGTTCAAACACTTCTTGAGGTGCATGTCCACCAAGGCTTAGTCTTCTACCTTTACCCACTTGTATTACATCCTTCTTTGTTTGTTTCTCTGTTTGTGTCTCAGTTTTTTGTCTTCTTTCGTTTCTTTGCAGGAGTTTGATCTGACTAATCAGCTAATGTTTTTATGTTTGCACTGCTTTTGCAAGATTATCATCACATACATGATTTACATATTGCTCGGCATTGTTGAAATCATGGAAGCAAACGCGACAAGTCCTCTTTCTTTACGAAAGGCAATCAGTTTTTTACATAAATGCCTCTCAGATACATCTAAATTTGACAGTAATGCTTGACCTTCCACAAGTATGTACTGTTGAACTTGGTATGTCTGCCTTATATACTTTATAGCCATTGTGGGGGGGGGGGGGGGGGAGGGGGAGGATGGGGTCCAAAAGCCAAAAATGTTCAGAATTATCTGAAACGTAAAACTATTCCATAATTTCTTTTTCCCGCTTTAATTTTTTTTTGGGTCGCTCGGGGTGGAATCCAAAGACAAAAAAAATGAAAGTCGTTGAGGATTGTCTGAAAGGTTCAAATATGCAAAAAAATCTATTATCGCCAGGGTCAAAATGAAAGCTGTTGAGAATTGTCTTAAATGTTTAAATATACAAAAATTTCAAATTACCTCTCAGGGGTCTGAGGATTCAGAAATGAAAATTGCTCAGGATTGTCTGAAACGTCAAAATATGCAAAAATCTCAAATTATCGCGTAGGGGGTCCCAGATGGGAAAGAATACTTCTGGATGATCATCTAGAAGTCTCATGATGAAAAAGTTTTCTTTCCCTACTACTTGAAAGGAATGACTCTGCGCTAATGTACGGTTCAATAACTTTATTATTATATTTTTTGCATTTGTTGCTATTTCTATTTTTAGACCTTTTCATTTTGTTATTGTCAATGCTTTCAAATACTATTGAACGCGGTTACAACCCGCTGTGGAGAAGATATTGTGTAATTTTTGGATGCTTAAAACATTTATTATCGCCCACAATTCTTTTGTCCGTAGTAAAAATATGTTTTGCATTTTAGTATTAAGATAAATGTATATTAATTTTTATCTCACTCTTATTTTAACAGCACACCGTGAACACAGGAGTTGATTTTTTATTAGTTGTCAAAACTTCCTAATCCTCGCCTCCTTCGCAACCACGCAACCAGTCAATGATACGATTCTGTTCTGTATGCGAGGTGGTCAACATTTCATAAAATTAAAGCGACGCTAAGTTGCCGCCATGTTTTATTTACAACCGGAAGTAACTCGCACTGGCTACTTGATCCATGACTGCGATTTTAAGAATTACTTAAAAAACATGGGAAATGAAGCTCTAAGTAACTACAAGAGACAGGAAATAAAGGAAATAATTACTTCAGTGACATCTAAACCTTAGCTTTAAACTTACAACTTAGTTTAGATATGTTATAAGCATTTGAAAGGAAAGGATAAATCCAAAACTCTCCTTTTTTATATTTTCCGTACACAGTTACAGCAGCTGAAATGGTAATTAACTGCAAACACTGCAAATTACAGCAACGTTATCAGCACTTTAACTTAACTACAACCAGCTATCAAACCAGCACCTGTAAAACATTAAAAATAATAAAACGTTACTTTTTACTTAGAACAAATAAATAATCATTAAATATAGCAAAACATCTTAACTGCACGACATTTAACTAAAAGTTATTCATCGAAACCGCAGTTCTTTGACGATCTTACAGGACGACCTGATCGAGATATACGACTACCGACACTAAAAATTTTAGTTTTTGCTTTAACAGGTGAAACATTGGCAGAAGGCTCTGGAATTTTAACTGTTACAGTTTTTCGACTAGAAACAACGGATTTCTCTTTTGACGTCATGGTTTTACCAGATGTAGGTGGCGCTATACTACACGGAACAGCTGTACGATTTACTGTCAGGCTAGATTCAGTGGGCTTGGGTAAACGGTTGATGGTTGAAGGGTATTATCGCTCTTGATAGGTTTTTCTTCAACCGGGTGTTGTGAACGGCGGATTTGGTCAACGTATCTTCGCCAGATTAAATTGTCAACCAAAACTTCATACATAAACGTTCCGATTTTTCGCGAAATATCTGGAAATGTCCATTTTTCGTGCTTTTGCCTATAGTCCCTCACAGGCACTTCATCACCCACACTAAAAGAACGGCGCTCAAATTCGTCTTTGGTGTTTACATTTCTGTCAATGATCTCGTTGGTAGTTGCGTTTTAGTTGAGAGATATATCAGTTGAAATTTGGCTACTTTATCGCGCATGAAACGAGGCCCCTGTTTCATAAATTTGAGACTCTGAACCATACGGTCTGTTAAACCGTTTCGCTAGGGTTTAAAAGGGCTCGTAGTTTTGTGAATAATTCCATGGAGTTTCAGAAATGCCTGGAAGGCTTCTGAATGGAATGTGGTACCATTGTCTGTACAGCTAAATTTCGTAGGCATTAAACAGTTCTTGAAGTTACTTTAACAGTTTCCGGGGCAGTGAGTTTTTCCATGATTCGTACCTCTAGCTGGAGTGTGCGTTGACTATTATGATTAACATTCTGGCCTTGAAAAGGTCCTGCCAAATCAATGTGAATCCTTTTTCATGGATGACTTGGCCATTCCAAGGGGTGAACTATAGCTCTTGTTGGAGTTTTGCTTATCTCTGGACAACTTGGGCACATTTCCGCTTGCGTTTCGATATCTCTGTCGATACTGGGTCACCAAATGTACGATGTAGCCATTTTTTAATTTTCACCATACCAGGATGGGCACTTGCAGGAAGGTTCTCTGGAACTTTTCCGGAATAACAACTCCATTTTCAATCAGCAGACACTCTTGTGAAATGGATAATTCTGATTCGTGTGAATGATAAGGGGAAAGATTTTCTTCAACTTTTGTGTGTCAGCCATTTCTTGTAAGCTCGTAAACTCGTGGCAATACTTGGTCTATTGATGTTGCCTTGAATGAAATCTCGAAGCTGTCGAGTAGGGCAGACTATTGCCCTTTCTTCTGATGAATTTTTCTGACTTACCGGTAGGGGTAGTCTGCTTAAACCGTCAGCGTTGGCGTGTTCACTTGTCTTTCGGTATTCAGTTTCATAATTATAGCCAGTAAGAAAAATGGCGTACCTTTGCATTAACCGTAGTTGTTTAAATGCCTTTCTTGGGACTGAAGATAGAAATCAAAACTTTGCAGTGGGTAAGCAGAGTAAATTTTCGAGAACACAGGTATATGTTGAATTTTTTGATGCTCCAAACAATGCCGAGGGCCTCTCGATCGATTTGTGAATAATTTTGTTCAGCTTTTGACAGTGTCCGGGATGCAAAACTAATAGGGCGTTCGCTTCCACCGTGGTAGATATGTAAAACAACACCAGAAATAGCTTTTGATGATGCGTCACAATGCAGTCAAACCGGCAATTTTGGATCATAATGGGATAAAACAAGATCAGATGTGATGAGAATTGAAGGCCGTTTCGCATGAGTCTGTCCATGGCCATTTCTGATTTTTGTTGAGCAACTGGTGCAATGGATGTAGTATTGTAGACAGGTTGGGTAGAAAGCGGTTCACCAGGACGACCCAGCTTCGTAATTCAGAAACATTTTTTGGAGCTGGCACATCTCTAACTGTATTGATTTTTGAATCAGTCTTGTGGATTCCGTCTTTGTCGATGACATGAGCACAAAATTCAATGGCATCTTTGAAAAACGCACAATTGTTGGGGTTGGCTTTGAGGCCGTCTTCGATTAATCGTTGAAAGACTTTCTCGAGGGTACGGAGGTGCTCGTCATCGTCTGTACCGGTGATTATCATACTGTCCAAAATTCACTGCACGTTTTTGATACCTTTTAAAACTTGTTCAATTGCGCGTTGCCAAATGGATGCAACTGGCGAAATACCATATGCCAGGTGGTTGAAAAAAAGTCCTTTCTGGGTGTTGATAATCAGGTATTTTGTCCATTCCTTGTCCACTACCATTTGAAGATGCGCCGTTTTGAGGTTTACCTTTGAAAAATTCTCTCAACCTGCCAATATTGCTGACATCCTCTCAATCGTAGGCAATGGGTACGAGTCAACGTTGAGCTGCGGATTGATAGTGACCTTAAAATCGCCACATATCCTTTCTTCAGAATTGAGACAATGGGTGCAGCCCAATCACTTCATTTTACCGGTGAAAGGATTTCCTTTACTCACCATGTTGTCCAGTCCCTTGTCGACCTTGTCCTTTATTCCAAATGGGACCTGTCTTGGTTTGCAAAATTTATGGGTAACTCCTTCCTTGATATGCAATTTCACAGTTATTCCTTTCAGCTCACCTAAGTCTTTGCCGATACACTCACTGCACTTTTCCAGAAATGGTCTAATTTCTTCTTGGCTTGAGTCATCCGTGTGAACTTGGTTTCGTGCCAGTTTAACTTGATGTGTTGGAGGCAATCTCTACCGAACAAAGGTGGACCTCCCCCGCGAAGAATATACAGCCGCAAATGATGTTCCTTACCTTCGTGTTCCACCAGAACATTCACGTATCAATCTGGCCTTACACATTCTTCAGTATAGGTCTTCAAAACAACGTTTGTTCTCCGCAGCCGTAATTTACCAAGATGGCGATGATAATCCCTTTTCAATATTATGAAAGCTCAGATCCCGTATCAAGCTCAATTTTGATAACTTTACTGTTTATTTTAAGACTGATTGTCATGGATGCACATTTCTTCTCGCTAGTGTTGTTTACATCTCTAACAACTTCCGTATATCCGAGATCTGAGCAGGAACTGCTGTCGCCATTAGATTCCTCACCTTCAGTGGTCACTTTATTGTCGTCAGCATAGAAAACTTTTTTCGTTTTCGCTTCTCAAACTGTTCCGGTTTTTTTCACCTTCAGAAGAAGACTTGCCGGATTTTTTCACCTTGCATCTTCTCTTAATGAGGCCTTTCTTACCGCAGTTGTGGCATTTCTCGTTCTTAAAACGGCAATCCCCGGGACCGAGGCCATTCCTACCGCACCTGATTCAACGATTCCCAGGTGTCCTCTGCAACTTGTTAACACTTGCCGATGCTCCTTGGATCTCTGATATATCCTTCATAGCCACAGGACAGGCGGCTCATCTGAAGCACATAAAAATAAAGAGCTTTCCCAGTTTACTCCATTTCCAAGACGGACTAACTTTTTCAACTATTCTTCATCTTCATCTGTGCTTCAGGGGCACATCCTTGCTTACAGCAACATCTGCTTTAGAGTTCAATCAGTTTCAGCAACCATTACTTGAAAGTTTAAGTTTGTCCAGCAACTTCCTACTTTTACGTTTAGATATTTTCATTTTAAAGCCATATTTTCCAGAAACACCTGGCAACCTATTTACTAACAGAGCTGATAAGTGTTTGAGCCAATAATAAGCAATTTTCTGTCACTATCGTGTGCCTGATAACTTAAAGATTGACAACAATCATCTCAATTTACTTTTAGCTGCAAAACAGCTTGACAGCCCGTAATGGTTCATAAACTTAATCAACTAAACTCCTGTAGGGCTTGTTTATGTAAGGTCACTGACTGCCAAAACAATAAAACTAAGAAACAAGGAAATAATATGCTTTTTCTTCTTCCTGGATATGAGCTTTTAAGCAACTTTTTTTGTCTCCCTGTGTTTTTTTGTTCATTTTATGTACATCATTTACATTTTATTCAGAACCAAAAAATCTTTTCGGGGCTTTGTGCGATCGTGCGTCGTGGATCTTAAATGGGCGACAGTGACCTGTTCGAACAAAGCGCAATCGGTCGATTTTGATCCGAATCAGTCGACACTTTTGCTTCATTAGTAGGATAAAAGTGGGGCTATCAAAACAGGAAGTGACGCCATAATGACGTCAGGATGTGTTTTGATAGCCCCATGGGGCTTTTAAAACAGCGACGTCATAATGACGTCATGCACGTGATATGGACGTGATATGGACGTGATATCGGGGTTATATGGAGGTCATATGGAGGTCATATGGAGGTCATATGAACGTCATATGAACGTCATATGAACGTCATAATGACGTAATAGGGATAATGGGCAGCCATTCAAACGGGCGGCCATTCAAACGACCATTCAAACGGGCAGCCGGACAGCCGGGGGTTCTAAAACAGGAAGTGACGTCACGAGGTTTTTTAGAAGCCCCATGGGGTTTCTAAAACAGTGACGTCATAATGACGTCATATGGACGTGATATGGGTGTCATATGGGTGTCATATGGTTGTCATATGGGTGTCATATAGGTATCATATAGGTGCCATATGGGTGCCATATAGGTGCCATATGGGTGCCATATAGATGCCATATGGGTGCAATATCGGTGTCATATGGGTGCCATATATGTGCCATATAGGTGCCATATGGGTGTCATATAGGTGCCATATAGGTGCCATATAGATGCCATATGGGTGCAATATAGGTGCCATATGGGTGCCATATGGGTGTCATATAGGTGCCATATAGGTGCCCTTTGGGTGTCATATAGGTGCCATATTGGTGTAATATAGATGCCATATGGTGCCATATGGGTGCCTTCAGGCGCCCCCCCCCCCCGGGGCCAGCCGACTTTTCGACTCCTCGACCCCAGCCGCACCGCAGGCCACTCATGGTTAGAGCTGGCCTGCCGGGTATTTCGATCCGTCAATGGCGTCACACGGATCGACTCAAGCCTGCATGCGACCAAGAGGTACGGCTGTACCTGCTGTACCTGCTGTAGGTACGGAGGACCCCCCGGGTTCTCACTGAGGACCCCCCCCCCCCTCGGCCAGTCGACCCCCCCCCCCCCCCCCCGGCCAGTCGACTTTCGACATCTCACTTTCCGACTTTTCGACTTTCCGAGGCCAGCCACACCGCAGGTCACTCTATTTATCCAAGCAACAACTGTTTTTTTAGCTTTCTCGCTCCACACGCACACCGCGGCAGACTGGTAATGGGTCAATCGGACAAGCGGACACCCAGACAAACGGACACCCAGACGAACGGACACCCGGACGAACGGACACCTAGACAAACGGGCAGTCTTTTTTTTTTTGTTTTTTTTCCTCTCTCTCCATCACAGTCCTTAAGAGACGGTATTTTTAACCCAGAGAGCTCTCTCTCTCCATCACATTACGGTATATACAGGCAACAATAGCTCTTTTTTTTACTTTCTCGTTTCACACACACACATAACACCTACGGCAACCGGATAAAAGGGCACCCGGATAAAAGGGCACCCGGGTAAAAGGACACTCGGATAAAGGGGCTGTCTTTTTTTATTTTTGTATCTCTCTCTCTCCATCACACCACGGCAGCCGGGGCAAACGAACAGTCTTTTTTTTGCTTTCTCGCTCTCCAAACACACACCTTCACTAATGGATTGCCGTAGCAGCAATTAAAACTGAGCAGCCATTGCGCCCTTAAGGAAGCTATTTTTAACCCAGAGAGCTCTCTCCATGCATATATAGACAACAACAACTCTTTCTTTTTTTTTTTTTTTTTTTTTTTTTTTTTTTTTTTGCTTTCTCGCTCCACGCCATTACTTAATGGATTCCCGTAAAAGCAATTAAACGTGAGCAACCATTCCTTCCTTTAGAAAAGCTATTTTTAACCCAGAGCTCTTTCAATGCATACATAAGCAATTAAAACCGAACAAGCAATGAGATGAGAGCTCTCTCTCTCTCTCCACTCTTTTCTTTATTTACCTTTCTCACCCTCCAAACACACATAACACCTACGACAGACGGACAGACGGGCAGTCTTTTTTTTTCATTTTTCCTCTCTCTCTCTCTCCACACACATATATCAATAGCCACAACCGATTCAACGTTTATTTCATAAGTCAAGGTATTTTTTAACCCAGACAGTGGCTTTTTTTAAACTCTCTCCTTTCACACCTATATAGCCACAACCGATTCAGCGTTTAATTTCATAAGCCTGGGTATTTTTAAACCCAGATAGTGGCTTTTTTTAGCTCTCTCTCCACACACATAACACAGCAGACGGTCAGACGGACATATTTAGCGTTCATTTCATAAGCCAGAGTATTTTTAACCCAGGCAGCAATTTGTTTTGCTTTCTTACTCTCCAGACACACATAACACCACAGCAGACGGTCAGACGGACAGATTTAGCGTTTATTTCTCAAGCCTGAGTATTTTTATCCCAGACAGCAATTTGTTTTGCATTCTCACTCTCCAAACACACATAACACCACATCAGACGGTCAGACGGACAGATTTAGCGTTCATTTCTCAAGCCAGGGTATTTTTAACCCAGACAGCAATTTGTTCTGCTTTCTCGGACGGTCAGACGGACAATCATTTTTTTATTTTTTTTATCTCTCTCTTCACACACACATAACACATCAGACGGTCAGACGGACAGATTTAGCGTTTATTTCTCAAGCCTGGGTATTTTTAACCCAGACAGCAATTTGTTTTGCTTTCTCAGCGGTCAGACGGACAATCATTTTTTTTATCTCTCTCTTCACACACACATAACACATCAGACGGTCAGACGGACAGATTTAGCGTTTATTTCTCAAGTCTGGGTATTTTTAACCCAGACAGCAACTTCTGTTTTGCTTTTTCAGAATGGCAGACGGACAGATGGAGGGTATAAATCAATGATTTATGGACCCCTTTTTTTAGCATTTCCCACACTCTCATGCATACACATACATACTAACACCATGACACGATTAGCGCTCATTTCGTAATAATGGGTGGCCGCTAAAAAGCGGCCGTGGAGAGATTTTCCGTCTTCAGCTCTGCCAGCCGTCACTTCCCCTGCCGTCGCTTCACGTGTGGTCGCTTCCCCTGCCGCCGCTTCCCCTGCCTCTACCTCTAGCGCCGCCGCTACCTCCGCCTCTGCCGCTGCCGTCATCCTCCCTACAGCCGACCTTCCTCCTGTGCGCTGCTACCGCGGCCCTGTGCGACTTGAAATCTCTACCAAGAGCACTACAATAATGATATTCCGGCCGTAGTGCCTCTTGGCATTCCTGTTCGTGTACTCGGAGAGGAACTCCTGCCCGAATTCCAAAATGGCAGAAGTCGCAGTACTGTACATTATCGGCCGTATCCAAGAACTGCACGATATCCTTGAGGGTTGAATCTTTGCTAGAGCCATCCTCCCGCTTCAAGTCAACCAGTTCCACGGTGCGATCAAAATCGGAAGGTGACTGCATGAGGCTGAAGTCCACCACCGGGATGTCTGAAATACTGGCGACAGCGGCTGCAATCTCGTCCTCAGGAGCTGATGGCGGACTGCTCGGTCTTGTAACGGTGGCGCTGGGTATGCGCCGCCTCTCTGTAACCGGTACCGCCGGCACTTTCCGAACAGTCACATCAGCTTCCCTTGGACTTGATTTCGGTCGAGTCGTCATTGTCGACGCTGAGGCTTTGACAGGAGTCGCTTTGACAGGAGTCGCCGTCGCCATGGTTGCTGCTGTGGCCTTGACAGGAGTCGGTCTGGCTGGCCTTTCTTCCTGGCAGGGCGATGGTTCCCTGAACCTGTCGGGCGATAGCTGCCTCCGTCGCTTGTAGCCTTCCTCCGCCGCCCTGCCAAACCGGTTGCATTCCTGTTCTGGCTTGGCCCTCAGAAAATCCCTCCACTTCTTAAAGAGGAACGCCTGGTAATCAATGTAGATTTCCTCCCAAAGGTCGACATCCTTGTTGCTCAGTAAATATCGCCTCCGGCGTTCCTCTGAGAAAAATTCCTGTTTGTGTTGCATTTTGTGTTTTAGGTGTTGCCTCTTCAGTGATCAAAAGCAGACTGACTGCATACAGTGCGAGGCTGCTATTATAAAGGACCCCCCCCCGCCAGCCGACCTGAAGTGAGGAGCCCCCCCCCCCGGCCAGTCGACCTGAAGTGAGAACCCCCCCCCCCCCCCCGGCCAGCATATAATGCGAGGATGGTCGCTAGTAGTATATAAATGCGGGTTAAAGGCCACACTATCCAAAACAAGCAGCAAGATGTCTACAAGTCATACAATCACAGTGATGCGAAACGGCAAGGCAGTGACGCTAACGACAGAATGTTATAAGTGTTGGGTGTGGATAGAGTATCCAGGACAACCACACAACTGCCCGGTGCACCACAATGCACCACGTCGGTACTGTTGTAAAACCTGTGGTGGTTTGCTTTGCTACAAGTTTACTGCAAGATTACCTGGACCGGAGCCATGCACAGGCTGCTGGTGGTGCGGTGCGACGCTGAAAAACTTTGGATATTATAATTTTCATCCTTTCAAGTGTTCCAGAAGACCTTTCACGATAGAACAATTTTACAGATATCATTGTGATTGCGGAAATCCGACTTGTTGGTGAAGAACCAATTTACTAACATCTTTCGGCCCTTCTAAGGGCCATCCTCTGTTGTGAAATGAAAACGCAAATTCTGTCCATGTATGAGTGTATAAAAGGGGTATGTCTGAGATTACATTTCAGCATTTCAGTTTCAGCAGTTGACGGAACAACAACCAGCTGTGATGAAACGTGAAGAGCATGGGAAGGGAGCAAAGAGACAAAAGATGGAAGAAGATGACATTTGGCCATACGGTCAAGTTCAGTGTATGGAATGCAATGTAAAATTTCCAACTATGGATACTTATGAGGCACATGCATGCATACCAGCTGAGATGGAAAATGTGCCTCATGAGGAACATGTTTCAAAGAAACAAAAGACAGGACAAGTAGGGAGAGGTAGAAGGGTTAGTCTTGGTGAAAACGCGCAGGAAAAACGGTTTGAAATTGAGGATGGATCAGATTTACTGCTTGAAATGCGACAGCAAGAGAACCGTATCAAGACACATTTGTTGGAGACCTTAAACCATGGAATGAAATGGTACATTGTCGTGCATGCACGTTTCAAGAAACTGACAGCAAATGCTGAAGGTGTTATGGTAGAAGAAGTGGATAATGCATTGATCAGCAGTCCAACATATGCAGCATACAATCCAGCAGAAATTGAGCAGGACCTGCCAGAAGCCTATAAAGAATTATTAACCAAGTTTGACGAACATGAGCGACAAGGCCCTGGCTGGGTATTGGATAACATACTGTACATTGAAGTACACACAGCTACGTTGATGCCTCTAGAAGCGAGTAGTTTTATTTCACTACCGAAGAAAGTGAAGAAAACAAGGGGTGTGATAAACATTAAGAATGATGATCACAAGTGTTTCTTATGGTCAGTATTGGCTTACCTTCACCCTCTTGACGACAACCCAAATCGCGTGAATCATTACAAACCATTTGAGAAGGAATTAAAGGTAGAGGGTATGACATTTCCGACACCAGTTACTGACATTCCAAAGTTTGAAAAGGAGAACGATGTAGCCATCAACGTGTTTGGATATGAACAAGATGTAGTTGTTCCAATACAACTTGGCAACTTACTTCTGATTAGCAATGACAAGACGAGGCATTACTGCCTCATCAAGAATTTTAGCAGACTTATGTCTTATCGATCAAAGCATAAGGCTACATATTTTTATTGTTTCAACTGTCTTCACGGGTTTGTACGACAAGATCTTTTAGATAAACATCGTGAAGTGTGTGACAAGAATGGAGCACAACGTTTATCATTTCCCAAGGAACCCTTCATCAAGTTCAAGAATGTGGCTAAACAACAGCGAGCACCTTTTGTGATTTATGCTGACTTTGAATGTGTCACGCAAAAGCATGAAGAAGGAGACAAGTATCAATATCATCGTCCAAACAGCACGTGCACCAGTTGCGTATCGAGGAGACAATGCCGTGAAAGTCTTATGGTGAATGAACGTGATCGTATTGTACGTGGTTTAGAGCGGCCAAAGGAAATGGTGATGACTCGTGAAGACAAAAAGAATTTCAAGAACGCTGTTGATTGCTACATTTGTCATGAACCTCTAGGAGAGGATCGTGTAAGAGAGATCATGACCACATCAATGGCAAATATCGTGGAGCAGCGCACAATGAATGCAACTTACAATTCCGACTTAGAAAAGATCAGCAAGGGGATAAAGATTCTTTTATCATTCCCGTGTTTTTCCACAATTTGTGAGGCTATGACAGTCACCTGATCATGGAGGAAATTGGGAAATTCAAAGGTGAAACGATTACAGTCATTCCCAACACCATTGAGAAATATTTCGCATTCACCATGAGCAATCTGAAATTTACAGACAGCTTTCAGTTCATGAGTACCTCTCTACAGAAGTTGGTATCCAACCTTGCAGCAGAAGGGAAAGATAACTTCTACAACATGACCTCTCACATTCACGATAGTGACCAACAAGATTTGTTGCTGAGAAAGGGAGTGTACCCCTACGATTACGTGGACGAACCATCCAAGTTTGCTAAAACACAGCTACCATCAAAGGACCAGTTTTATAGTCAGCTTAGCGAAGAGGACATTAGCGATGAGGATTATGCGCATGCGCAGAAGGTGTGGGAGACATTCCACTGTACTACATTTGGTGAATACCATGACTTATACCTGAAATCAGATGTGTTAATGCTGGCTGGCGTGTTTGAAAACTTTCGTCAAGTGTGTCTCAATACGTATGAATTGGATCCTGCCCACTACTATACAGCGCCAGGACTGTCGTGGGATGCGATGTTAAAAGCGACAAAGGTGAAGTTGGAATTGATCAATGACATTGACATGTATCAAATGGTTGAGCAAGGCATACGCGGAGGAATATCTGTGATCACACACAAGTATGCGAAAGCGAATAATCCCCACGTAGCAGATTACAATTCTGAGATACCAAACAACTATCTGATGTACCTCGACGCAAACAACTTGTATGGTTGAGCCATGTCACAAAGCATGCCGCAAAGAGGATTTATGTGGGTGAGCGAGCCAGAATCCCTCGACTTCATGGATGTAGCTGAAGATGACGACATTGGATTCATTTTGGAAGTGGATTTAGAATATCCAAATTCAATCCATGATCGTCATAATCACTACCCAGTGGCTCCAGAACGGAAATGTGTCAAAGTTGGAGAATTGTCAGAGTACAGTCAGAAGCTGCGGTAAGATCTGAACATGAAAGAGAAACCCAGTGAAAAGCTCATTCCTAACTTGTCTGACAAGAAGAAATATGTACTTCATTACAGGAATTTACAACAATACGTCTCACTGGGGTTGAAAGTCACCAAAGTACATCGCGCCATCATGTTTGAACAGAGCAAATGGTTGGCAAAATACATTACCTTGAACACGGAAAAGAGAAAATTGGCCAAGAACCCGTTTGAGAAAGACTTCTTCAAATTGATGAACAACTCTGTGTTTGGTAAAACCATGGAAAATGTGAGAAAGCGAATCAATGTAGAACTGGTTCACAAGGAAAAGCGGTTCAATAAACTTGTAGCCAAACCTTCTTTCCACAAATTCAAAATTTTCAACGAAGATTTGACCGCTGTACATTTGCGCAAAGTGGATTTGCTTCTGGATAAACCCATTCAAGTTGGCTTCACCATTCTTGACCTCAGCAAAGTGCTTATGTTCAACTTTCATTACAACTACATCATGGTCAAGTATCCCAATGCCAAGTTGTTGTTCAGCGACACCGACAGTCTATGTTACGACATAGAAACGGAAGATATCTACAAGGATATGCAGCAAGATGCTGACCTGTTCGACACAAGTGACTATCCGCCGGATCACTTCCTACATTCCAACGTAAACAAAAAAGTGCTTGGGAAAATGAAAGATGAGACGACGGGCATCCCTATTGAAGAGTTTGTTGGACTCAGACCGAAAATGTATAGTTTATTGTGTGGCAGGAAAGAAAAACATACAGCTAAAGGCATTACTCGAGCTTGCCAAAGACGCATTAAACATGCGCAGTATAGAGATAGTTTGTTCAACCAAACTCAAACAATGGCTACAGGGCACATTATTCGAAGTCATAGTCACCAGCTTTTCTCGGAGAAGATTAGGAAGGTAGCCTTCTCCCCATATGACGATAAGCGATATGTATTGGATGATGTCTATTCCACTTTAGCTCATGGACATTACAAGGCTGTGGCATAAAAGAGGAGAGATCCTCCAACGTAAGAGTTATTTGAGGTGGGAACATTGAAGCGTTAACATGGAACGTGAAAGTCGTAAGAGATCTACAACTGATATGGATACTCTTGCAGATACAGTTAAAGACTTAAAAGCTAAAAATCCTACCACTACCATCAAGAAATTGAAAGTGGAGACGGTGCCAACAACACAGTCGTGGGATGGAATGCTTTCTCTAGGAAATGGAAAGTATATCAAGATTATGAAACAAAGCAATGAAGGAGTGGTAAACATTCGCAAGTACCTGAGAGATGAGGGGACTGGAAGAAACCGCCCTACGAAAAAGGGTATTTTGCTGACAATACCTGAATGGAAAATGTTGAAGAAGCAAGTGAAAGAAGTGGATAAGAGGCTTCGAAGACAAGAAGACGGCTCATAACAAGGTATTCTCATCATGAATGCACTCATGTTTAACGGCGGTGCTTACCTTATTGTAAATGAGAGGAATGAAGTGATAATAGGTTCTCGGATAATTTCTGATTATCGGTTAAAACCTGAAGTGTGGAAAGACTTTAAAAACATACCGCTTAAACATGACTTTAAACGCAGACTTGAAAATAAAGTTGAAGTGATGGTGACTGAATATGATTCTAACATGCGTGTAACCTTCTGGAGAAATCTTTTACAGGATTATCCAGAGGATTATAAGGGAGTTGTGCCAGATACTTCACATATAGATATGATTCACTTTAATATGAAGAAGTGGGGCGCAGTCTTACGATTCCCAGAAGCTATACAACATCCACTCTTCGCCATCTTGCGAGCATAAAAACGTCATTGCAGACAAGGAGAGAGCTCATAGTTGATCTGACTGTTGAACGAGATGGAAGACTTTTTATCGGAATATGAACCAATTACGCATGGATTCTCATATCTGAGAAACTTATGTGATGACATTGTGTTAAGACATTTTGGAAAGTATATCATTCGATCAACTGACGAACAATCTGTTTTGAAAGACCATCTAGAGAAGTTCAGGATACCTGGCTTTCTCCTAATACTCTCAGAGGATTTAGAAGTCGTGTGACTGAGAACTGCCTAGACGTGTTTGTACAATTTCGCCAATATGACGAGCTTACAGAACGCTACGACTACATCACCCTCAACACAGTGGAATGGTACGCTCTGTTGCAAGCATTGGATTGGAAAGAACCTGACGCTTGAATTCAAAGAGGAAGGAGTGCAACTCATGCGGGGCACCAAGTCTATTGAGCTAACACATCCCATGTGTGTTATGGTGATGGACATTGACATGAATGATCATGGATATGAACTGAAACTGTCTGAACACGAAGATGTTAAAATAATAAAATTTGGTAATGGACATTGTTATGCTAGTTTTCACAGCATTTACAAACGTGGGTGTAATGTCTATGATACTTATATTAATTTAGATTGGTATGAATGGCATTTGTTTATCAATATATTGAATGTATTTGTGAAATAAAAGTTTAATATAAAATAATTGTTAAAATGTAAATAATGTATAACACAATAAAAAAATATGTTGTATAAAACTGTCTTGTTTATTTACAATATTCATAATAAAATTAACAATTACCAACAACTTAACTAATACAACTTAGCTAATACAACATCAATAAAATAATGGTTTATAATGTCTATATACAAAATCCTTTACAACAAAATCACCATCACTTCTTCTTAATACATCAATGATTTCAAAAGGACTATGTCCTCGAGCTCTTTGAATTATATAATTCACACAATAAAATCCACATGTAGAGGATATCGGTGTTTGTAATGGAACTGAATTATAAATGAAATTAAACTTTAAAAACTTATTCAAACGACTGTCTATAGGTAAAAGTCCATAAGAGTCAAAATATTCTGCAGGGTCTTCGTCATAATATACTGCCACCCAATGCTCTCCTGGCTCATCATGATCGTCTGTGTTGATGACATAGGCACCGCGTTGTAAAGATGGTAACTGGTCCATGGCAAACACACCTTGAAACAAGTCTTTTGTCGTGGCATCATGGGATAGGATGGTTTCTATCTGCTTCGTGTTTATGACTGGTAGTCGAATTGAATGCTACGATTTGCACTTATTTCAACAAAGTTATCAAATTCAGCATACACTATAACATTGACTGTATTTTGCAAGGCACCAGCAAAATTCATTTCTAGTCTCAAATTCCCATGTTTGATAAGGGCATAATGATCAGCACCATCATAATCAGGTGTTAAGTCAAAATAAAATAAAGAATAACCTCTAGGCCAATCTTCCCGTTTTATAATGGAACTTTTCTCACCATCCAATCTATCAAAAGATTTGTAAAGAGTTTCAAAAGCATCAAGATTTTTGCCTTGATTTATATCAAGCTTGAGAGGTTTGGATAGGACTGGTTCACCATCAGAGTAAAGCTGCATAAAGTTATGATCAAAATGTTCAAAACTGTATGGATTTCTCAATACTGTTCCAGCAAAGGATTCATTATGAACCATTCCAATGACAATACGTTTTGGTAATTGGCCTAAAAAGATGCTATCTTTCACAAAAGATTGAAATCCAGTTGGAATAACTAAAACTTTACACTCTTTTCTATTACAAATAAGCTTAGCAGGACTTTTCATCAATGCATCTGCATGTCCCAACTGAATACCTGGACTAACCCTCACTTTGCGAATGGTTAAAAACGCTTCTCTCACTTCTACTTTAAAACCATTATTTGCAGCCATTAATACATGTCCATCTTTTTGTCTATGTAAACGTAATTTCATACTAACACCATTGGGAAGATAACGATCCTGCTCAAACAAATCTACCCTTAAACCACCTGTAAGGATAAACTCACGGCTTAGACGTGTATACAAATAGCGATTATGTAAACCATTATTTCCTGTTTCAGCTATATCACCACCTTCAACATTTACATGAAAACCTGATACATATCTTTCATGATAAGGTCTTTTCACCTCATGAGTATTCATTGACCCGGCAGTATCTTTAAAGATGAGACGCATAGAGCGCTCAGAATGGAGACTTTCTTCCGAGTCAGGAATGAGATGAGATATGATGCTGGTATAACCATGGGTATTGTTACTATATGATATTAAACGATCATTTAGAAAGAGTTCAATATTGGACCATAACCCATTAAACAAATTATTGATACATGACACGTTATCATCTACACCACAAGTGTTCCATCAACCTTTACAATGCGACATACAATATGGAGTTTGCTGTTCCTTAAATCTAGATATTCTTCTGTACTCGCAGGAATGTAGAATTCTATTGGAGCACTCTCTCTAATGGTAGTCATCGGTTGATAGTCTACATTATAACTTTTTTCTACAGCAGTTTGCGTTGGTGGTATGTGAAACCATTCTAATGGAGAAAGGCTTCATTCACAAGAATGATTATGAATTAAAGACATGATTAAAAAATATCTTTCTTATGTTTTTTGATGTTATCCGTTTAGCTGCCTTTCGCCTTCTGACACGTTTTGCTCGTTTCGCTCTCTTTTGTCCTCGTAACCCACCACCAAACATACGTTGTGCTACTCGACCTGTAACATCTTTCGCGATATCTTTTGCAGCCCTTTTAAGATGTGGTGCAACGATTTTAGCCCCTGTCTTAAGCAGTGGAATAGCTTTTCGAGCCAATGATCCCAGTATTGAACCAATACCATCTCGATATTGTATTCGCGCTCCTTTAAATCCTGTTAATTCTCCACCCACTTGACGAAGAAAATGGTTGCGATATATAGATGGATTGTGTGTGTATGCTTTCATAATGCTTTTGGTCGAAAATGAAGGTTACAGATCACCTTTCCAGTTTGAAATGGAACATTATGGCCTGTGTCATCCTTAATATTCATTTCTATCACGTCAAATTTGGATGTGTTTACAGGAACATAATGAGGTTCTCCATACCTTTTCATGACAATGTCTCCATCATGTCCTTGCATTCCAACAGAACGTAGCAAAGGGCCATAATAATCACCAACAACTTGTGGCTCACAAATACTACAGTACACATAAAGTGTATAAACTCCCTGTTTCACATCAGCTTTATGTTCAGCTGTACACGTTTCAGTATACCATTGATCTGGGGTAAATCCTAAAATCTCGGCTAATCCAACGGAGAATGACACTTCAAAGCCATAATTTAGAAATAGAAAAACGCGTCGTCTAATTTTATCATACTTTATCTGAATAGCTTCTTTAAGGTCATCTTTCATAGAATTAGTCGCTTCTTCATTGACTGCATGACATATCTCTTGTATGGATCTGTAGTAACCATAAGGAATATTGATTGTGTCAAGAACAACATCTTTCAGTGGTTGTTGTCGATACTGAATAGAATAGTCCATTCCATGTCTCATGGTTGTCCATGTATATGGATATTGAATTTCAGCTAAAGCCACTTCATATTTTCCGTTTAGATAGATGGTTCGAGGCATACGAATTTGATAATTCGAAGTCTTGTTGTTGGGATAATAGTTCATACTACCATTGCTGGATAAAGTAATTTAAAAACTTGTTGACTCCATGACAGCTAAATCGTTTATGTGATGTAGATAGACTAGATGTGTACATACATTACTTCATGTTTGACACTCTTCATCCTCACTTTCTACATTGCTGTCTACATTGTTGTCTAAATTGCTATCTACAGGATCTAAATTGGTATCTACTACTTCTCCCTGACAACAAGCACTAACACACCTAATTTTTACAGGAATAGTATTTTTATTTCCATTTTCTTTACAACAACAACACCATAACTCTTTAAACCATGTCAAAAAGTTTTCCATCATTCTGGAAACAACCTTTGTTGACGTTGTTGTTGCTCTTTTGTAATATCTTCACGAGTTGTCTTTTTGCCAAAAACAGTTTTTGGAATATTAGCGTCTACAATTTCCTCAATAAACTGCTTCGAACCACGTGGTGGTTCTCGTCGTTCTTTTCTTTTTGTAGCAACCAATGCTTCTTTCAACAAATCAATAATGTTAGAATTTGTAATGACAGTACCTGTTTTTAAAACAAGTTCATTTTTATCTGTCCATCTCGTACCATATTTCTTAAGTTCTGCCAGAAGTTGTGCTAGTTTTACATGATAAATAGGTTAAAAATGGTTTAGAAACTGTTGAGACTTTTCTGATTTTTCTGCATTAGATGCTGTAACAGACTTTTGTCGTTGTTGCTGTGATTGAATTGTTCGTAAATGACGTCCAAGCACTTGAGACATTTTTATTGCTTTTTCACGAGTTCGTTTCCCACGTAAAAGTTTATTCACTTTCGTTTTGATTTCAACATTTTTTCCCTTCTTTTCTGACAACATTTTATATTCATATTCAGGAATGAGAACCATTTTCAAAGTATGTTTCATTTTAACAGCAACTGAGCTAACAAGGGTAATGCAAATTTAGCAATAGCCTCAATAAATTCTCCTTTCTGATTAACCAACTTCTTTTTTCTTCGAAGTGATATCTTCTTATCTGCCAGCGTACGTAGGGTATGACGTTCACGCTTGAATAACTTATACCTTTTTGAGCTTAAGGGTAAATGTCCTCGCAATATATTCAAACAAATTTCAAACAAGCTAGTTAATTGCTCCTTAGTAGCTTGTTATAGCAAGGATTTACGTCGTTTAGGCCCGCTGCGTGCGAGCAAGTAAAGGAAAGGTTGATTCGCTTGAATACGTTTAGACATCTTGGCTGCGAATGGTTAAATGACTTGGTTCTTGTTTATACGCTACCTTATCAGCATATACGTAATGTGTATCTTTTGGTAAAATGCCTGTGCGAATACGTAGTTGATCATTTGTCTTCGGCTTCAAATCAATGAATAATTAGCCATGAGGTTTGCTGGTAGCATCTTGATAGGCTTCTATGAGAAATTGAGATTTTCCAGGATACACTTGTCGCGCTAATGTACTTATTTGTTGACTGTCTCTAGGATTTTTAAATAGAATGATGTAATGTGTATTCAAACTAATATTTCGCATTTCTCTACCATGATGAAACAAATTATGCACAATAAAAATAATGCTTAGATTTTGATGACTGCTGCCAACACTAAAGAGACGTGTCATGCGCTCATCACTATGACATTTGGTCATTAAGTCATCAATGATGAGTAAGTTTGGTTTTTTCGGGTTAAAACGCTCTTCAATGTTATCTGGAATGCCTTGGTAAAATTCCACACCTTTCATTCCCTTGTACAAAGGCTGATCTGCTGCATAGAGCCATAAAATGGTTTTTGGAGAGGGTTTAATTAACTTTTGTCCTAGAATTTCCCTAACTAGAGAAGTTTTACCACTACCTGTAGGTCCAGAGACCAAACACGTGAATGGATGCTTCATTTTCGAATATCTGTTTCTTTCACCCAACTGTTAAACTTCTTTGGCCAACCTAACCACTTCACAAATAATTCTTTAACACCTCGTGTTTTTCGGATTTTTAAAACCTTTTCAATTCTGTAGACTGATTCAATATCTTTTGTCACTTTCTGCAGTTCTTCTTCATAAAAATGTCCATCAATATCTTCATCCAAAAAGTCTTTCACACGATACAAGTGTATTCCTTCTTACAACGATGTGTGATAATGAACACTTCTTGCGTCCACTTTATATGATAATCCCGTTGAAATACATATTTCATGTGAGAAATGGGAACCTGATCACCAATTTTAAATTTGTAGGATTTTTTCTTCTTTGGTTTTAATTTCAATTTGTCTACATACATATACTTCCACACTTTCGATTCTATGTCTTTACGAATATCTGCAGGAGCATACTTATTAGGTAGGGAGCCATGAGGTCTATGGTTGTAATTATACACTAAGCCTGGAAGGATGTCCATATATCGATACGTTTGATTATGAAGGAAATATCGATACATCATTCCCTTTAGAGTACGAATGACTCTTTCAGCAAAGTTGGCTTTGGTTTCATTCTTTGTCGTATAGGCATGTATTCCCCCCTTCTTCAAAAATGCTTTTACCCATTTGTTTTTAAATTCAGTTCCTTTATCTGACCTTAGAGTTCGTGGTCTTCGTTGTGTTTCATGAAAAATCTTTTGAAAGGCTTCTATGACGCTGGTATGTGATTTATTAGGTAACTGTTGCACCCATAAATATTTGGAAAACACATCAATGACAAGCAATAAGAAGTGGGTGTCTTCATTATAGGAAGCTATGTTTCCCATGTCAGCTAAATCAATATCCCACATGTCATCAATTCCACGTGTAATGACACGTTGCCTTTTAAACCTGTATTTTACAGGTTGTAGTAAACTGAAGGCATCTTGATCCTGTAACCATTTCTTCACTTGCGAATGAGTGACTGGTTGATCATGTTTTTTTTAATATGTGATAAAGTTTGTAAGGACCAGCAAATGCCCCGGGTTGACCAGGTTTAAAGTAAATATTGGTTAAGTAATCTTTCCACGTCGACATGTTAGCACTAAATGATCAACACTTGTTAACATATCTTACATTTTGTTTTATCAACATATCTTGCATTTTATCAACACATCTTAAATTTTATTTTTATCAACATATCTTACAAATCAAGTATTAATACAATGGTGTGAATAATTGGAGTCCATTGATCTTCAATGTATATTAACCAGCTACTTAATTCATCAAATGTGATAGCATCTACACCATATTTTTCACAACGTTGATTTGCATTATCTAACACTTTATCTAAATGAATGTAATATTTATCTTCATTCCAATATGTATAGACACATGTAGAATGACACATATGTTCTGAACACTCTTCATTTTGACAAGCAGGACATACTAAACATGCAAACTCTTTTAGAGCTAATAGCATCTCTTCACAATATGTTTTTTGCACAATATATTGTCTCAATGTAATGTCCACCATTATACTGCAATGTAGATTAACCACTCTCTCACTTCATCAAACAGTCTTGGATCAAATCGAGCGAAGTGATATGCTGCTTCCACATCAAACTGCTCATCTCCACCAATGTTTGAAAACACACACTCTGATGAAATCCTCGCGTAAGTTTGGTACGTTCAACGTGGAATGAGCAAGTTCCCAATAAATGTCAAAGTGCTGCAGTTGTTGTTGAATAGATCCAAAACGTGCCAGTTCACTTATCATGTAGTCCACATACTTGTCCTTGAAACACGTTTCTACATCCATCTTTCACATGTCCATATAACACGTCTGCACACTATGACGGCTGGTAAGCAAATGACTCTCAGTCTTACTCCGCAGAAACAGTTAGTGAGCCGCACTTGTTGCAGAAGTTGTCTGGTTCACACAACTTGCAATTGTACTTGTGGCAGTGACAATCATAATCCTCAGCATATCCGTAAGCACCACAATATTCACAGGTAAATCGAAGTTGATTTTGCACATCCATATTCTCCAATTGAACTTCAGCCAGTCTTTTCTTGGATAACTTTGACACTTTCATCCGTTTGTCGTTTTGCAGCTTGATAGGAGTTTTCTTGCCATGACATTCCGTACATGGCAATAAGGTTGAGTTAATGCTATTCATCTCCTGAAGCAATGTCTCACATTCACCATCATTCATGTTGATGTAATACTTGTATTCTTTCCCTTCAAACAGTGATGTTTGCATAAATATCACATAGCGCATATCCAAGTATGAAATGACTTCAAGCCACTTCGTTTGCGTTAAGTACAGTTTGAAGCCAATGTCGCGTAATCTTGCTAAGTTCAGGCACACAATCTTCCACAAGGATGGTGATAAAGCAAGCCATCTCTCTCCACGTTTGATTCGAATAAACAATCCAAATTGTCCATGCTCCACAGTAATCGTTAAGTTTGCACTAATTTTAAAGCTGCTTGTCTTCTCCATGGCTGCGCGTCGAATGATGACTGCACTTGACACCTCACTCCTTTTATATGGACATTACATGTATGTTTTCATGAGATGTTTGCAAAATCGCGGAGTGATCTCGTTAAAACCATCCAGAAAGGCTGTTGGTAAACCGTCTGTCAGAGATTGTCTCATGACAATTACTAAAAAGTCTCCTTGTTTGCGACTCCCAATTATCCATTGAAAGAGCATTGGCATGGTGAAATGTCCTTTTTCATAGAGGTAAGCCATCATATCATACATCTTAATACGTTCTTTAAGGTGCTTGAAGCCATGCAGCATGTCCTTTGCACATTTGGAATCGCGATTCTCATCAACACACTTTGGCGCCGGTAGACATAAAGTCTTAAAAAGTTCCTCATGAAGACTTCTAATAAGTTGAATGAAACGTCGGGTCATGGCCTCGGAGAACTGTGGCTCTGACGCGGAAAGATGCTCTATGTTTCCTTTTAGCATGTAGATAAGCTGAATGACAGTGTTCACTTCTTCCGTTAGGTATATGTATGTGTGCTGATCGAAAAAGCCTTCTTCACATAAACGCCATAAAATGTTGCAATCGATCAGAGGAATCACTGCTTGAAAGTTTCGTTTCAACAGCGTGACGTCTTCCTCAGTAACAGGAATAGTTATGTTCAATTTAAATTGAGATTTCAGCTGCTTGTCATCGTCGTCGCTGTCGTCGCTGTCGTCATTGTCGCCATTGTCGTCATCACCGCCGTTTTCATTGTCGTAGTCACCGTCGTCATCGCTTGACATGACCACTTCTTCCTCCTCAAGATGCTCTAGATGAGCTTGTAACTTTGTACTAAGTGGCTTGGCGCTACCATTTACAAGCGCATTGGCAACCCAGAACGGGTAGTCAGATCCCTCAGGATCGGGCATTGCTTGCTGTACTGGCTGTACTTCTTCAGGCCTAGTTTGCTGTACTGTAGGCACGTCCGACGGAGCCCCAAATGCTTCCTCCAAGGCTTTTTCAGCTTCTGCTAGTGTACTTAAGAAGGTAGCAGTCTCCTCTGCAGTTAAAACTGCATCTGTAAAAGCCACTGTTTCATTGCTGAACAGGCTATCAATTTCCATGTTGCTAGCCGTTGCTGCTTTTCGAGACGTCTCCATGATGGTTTGGTAATGCAATGGCCATAGGGGTGACGAACCGACCTTTTTATACTACTGGCAGTGAGCCGTGAGCCAGCGGCTAAAAAGTCGATGGGCGTGGGGGGGGGGGGTCCTCAGTGAGGACCGGGGGATCCTCACTTTATGCAGGCAGTCTGCTTCTGTCTCTAGGGGGGTCCTCAGTGAGGACCCGGGGGTCCTCACTTGAGGTGGTATATAACCCATGGTCATTTCATTTTCGGCTCAAACTCGCTTCCGTCAACATGGAGTGCTTCTTCGCGTTGAATGATGCTCTCACCATTGCTCAAGTCAGAGAACTTCACCTGCCTGTCACACCGCCACCGACACCGCCAGAAAGAGTGTACTTCTTTCAGCTGCTGCCGGACCCAACTCGCGGATTAGTCCTATGCGTGCCCGTCTTTTTTAATAGAAGGGTCACACTTGGAAAGCAACTCAGGGACATCGAGGCTGGCGATTATGACGGAGCTTTCTTCAGGACAACTATGCTGGGGGAGAGGAAGAGTATCCGGGAGATACTTCCTCCAACAGGACGTGGATATTTGCGCTGGATGTGGCATCATGATCTCCCCAGACCGGGTACTGACAGAATGTGGCCACCAGCTTTGCTTGATTTGTGCAGCCTATTGGACGCAGCTGTTGGCTCTGAACAACTGTTACACAGTCAAATGTTTCACCTGTGGCTTGAGAGGCGATCACTTTCTTTTCAATGGGCAGCAACTCACACACTGCAGCAGGCCAGTCCAAGACATCGTCGAATTTTTCTGAGTCCGGCAGCAGCAGCAGCAGCAGCAGCAAAAACCTGCCGGCCCTTCTAAGGGCCACCCACTAATACGAAATAAGCGCTAATCGTGTCATAAATTTATAAAATGGAGAACTTGTACGTTTGGAGAGGTGTCTCATCTGTCCGTCTGCCGTTTGAATGGTCGTTTGAATGGCCGCCCGTTTGAATGGCTGCCCGCTATCCCTATTACGTCATTATGACGTTCATATGACGTTCATATGACGTTCATATGACCTCCATATGACCTCCATATGACCTCCATATGACCTCCATAACACGTCTATATCACATCTATATCACGTCTATATCACATCAAAATGACGTCACTGTTTTAAAAGCCCCATGGGGCTATCAAAACACCTCCTGACGTCATTATGACGTTCATATGACGTCCATATGACGTCAATATGACGTCCATATGGCGTCAATATGACCTAAATATGACGTCACTGTTTTAAAAGCCTCATGGGGCTATCAAAACACCTCCTGACGTCATTATGACGTCACTTCCTGTTTTGATAGCCCCACTTTTATCCTACTGCCGTATCCAAGAGCTGCACGATATCCTGGAGTGTTGACTCTTTGCTAGAGCCATCCTCCTGTTTCACGTCAACCAGTTCCACGGTGCGGTCATAATCGGAAGGCGACTGCATGAGGCTGAAGTCGACCACTGGGATCTCCGAAATACTGGCGACAGCGGCTGCTATCTCGTCCTCAGGAGCTGGTGGCGGACTGTTCGGCTTTGTAACGGTGGCGCTGGGTATGCGCTGGGTCACTGTAACTGGTGCCGCCGACACCTTCCGAACAGTCACATCAGCTTCCCTTGGACTTGATTTCGGTCGAGTCGTCATCGTCGACGCTGAGGCTTTGACAGGAGTCGCTTTGACAGGAGTCGCCGTCGTCATGGTTGCTGCTGTGGGCTTGGCAGGAGTCGGTCTGGCTGGCCTTTCTTCCTGGCAGGGCGACGGGTCGCTGAACCTGTCGGGCGATAGCTCCCTCCGTCGCTTGTAGCCTTCCTCCGCCGCCCTGCCAAACCGGTTGCATTCCTGTTCTGGCTTGGTCCTCAGAAAATCCCTCCACTTCTTAAAGAGGAACGCCTGGTAATCAATGTAGATTTCCTCCCAAAGGTCGACATCCTTGTTGGTCAGAAAGTATCGCTTCCGGCTTACCTCTGAGAAAAATTCAGCCTTATGTTGCATTTTTTTTTTGGTGTTGCCTCTTCAATGATCAAAAGCAGACTGACTGCAGAGTGCGAGGCTGCTATTATAAAGGACCCCCCCCCCCCGCGCAGCCGATTGGTCGACAGGACCCCCCACCCCCGGCCAATCGACCCCCCCCCCCCCCCGCCCATCGACTTTTTAGCCGCTGGCTCGCGGCTCACCGATAGTAGTATAAAAGGGTCGGTTCGACACCCCTGTGGCCATTGCATTACCAAACCATCATGGAGACGTCTCGAAAAGCAGCAACGGCTAGCAACATGGAAATTGATAGTCTGTTTAGCAATGAAAGAATGGCTTTTACAGATGCAGTTTTAACTGCAGAGGAGACTGCTACCTTCCTAAGTACAATGGCAGAAGCTGAAAAAGCCTTGGAGGAAGCATTAGGGGCTCCGTCGGACGTGTCTACAGTACAGCAAACTAGGCCTGAAGAAGTACAGCCAGTACAGCACGCAATGCCAGATCCTGAGGGATCTGACTACCCATTCTGGGCTGCCAATGCACTTGTAAATGGTAGCGCCAAGCCACTTAGTACAAAGTTACAGGCGCATCTAGAGCATCTTGAGGAGGAAGAAGTGGTCATATCAAGCGATGACAACAACGATGGTGACGACGACGATGACAACGACGGTGATGACGACAATGACGACAGTGACGACAAGCGACGATGACGACAGCGACGATGATGACAAGCAGCTCAAATCTAAATTTGAATTGAGCAAAACTATTCCTGTTACTGAGGAAGACGTCACTCTGTTGAAACGAAATTTTCAAGCAGTGATTCCTCTGATCGATTGCAACATTTTATGGCGTTTATGTGAAGAAGGCTTTTTCGATCAGCACACATACATATACCTAACGGAAGAAGTGAAAACTGTCATTCAGCTTATCTACATGCTAGAAGGAAACATAGAGCATCTTTCCGCGTCAGAGCCACAGTTCTCCGAAGCCATGACCCGACGTTTCGTTCAACTTATTAGAAGTCTTCATGAGGAACGTTTTAAGACTTTATGTCTACCGGCGCCAAAGTGTGTTGATGGGGATCGCGATTCCAAATGTGCAAAGGTCATGCTACATGGCTTCAAGTACCGATTTTGTAAACATCTCATGAAAACATATATGCCATTACTGTGGAGCATGGACAATTTGGATTATTTATTCGAATCAAACGTGGAGAGAGATGGCTTGCTTTATCACCATCCTTGTGGAAGACATTGGCTTCAAACTGTACTTAACGCAAACGAAGTGGCTTGAAGTCATTTCATACTTGGATATGCGCTATGTGATATTTGTGCAAGCATCACTGTTTGAAGGGAAAGAATACAAGTTTTACATCAACATGAATGATGGTGAATGTGAGACATTGCTTCAGTAGATGAATAGCATTAACTCAACCTTATTGCCATGTACGGAATGTCATGGCAAGAAAACTCCTATCAAGCTGCAAAAGGACAATCGGAAGAAAGTGTCAAAGTTATCCAAGAAAAGACTGGCTGAAGTTCAATTGGAGAATATGGATGTGCAAAATCAACTTCGACTTACCTGTGAATATTGTGGTGCTTACGGATATGCTGAGGATTATGATTGTCACTGCCACAAGTACAATTGCAAGTTGTGTGAACCAGACAACTTCTGCAACAAGTGCGGCTCACTAACTGTTTCTGCGGAGTAAGACTGAGAGTCATTTGCTTACCAGCCGTCATAGTGTGCAGACGTGTTATATGGACATGTGAAAGATGGATGTAGAAACGTGTTTCAAGGACAAGTATGTGGACTACATGATAAGTGAACTGGCACGTTTTGGATCTATTCAACAACAACTGCAGCACTTTGACATTTATTGGGAACTTGCTCATTCCACGTTGAACGTACCAAACTTACGCGAGGATTTCATCAGAGTGTGTGTTTTCAAACATTGGTGGAGATGAGCAGTTTGATGTGGAAGCAGCATATCACTTCGCTCGATTTGATCCAAGACTGTTTGATGAAGTGAGAGAGTGGTTAATCTACATTGCAGTATAATGGTGGACATTACATTGAGACAATATATTGTGCAAAAAACATATTGTGAAGAGATGCTATTAGCTGTAAAAGAGTTTGCATGTTTAGTATGTCCTGCTTGTCAAAATGAAGAGTGTTCAGAACATATGTGTCATTCTACATGTGTCTATACATATTGGAATTGTGAAAAATATGGTGTAGATGCTATCACATTTTATGAATTAAGTAGTTGGTTAATATATATTGAAGATCAATGGACTCCAATTATTCACACCATTGTATCAATACTTGATTTGTAAGATATGTTGATGAAATAAAATGTAAGATATGTTAACAATTGTTGATCATTTAGTGTTAACATGTCGACGTGGAAAGACTACTTAACCAATATTTACTTTAAACCTGGTCAACCCGGGGCATTTGCTGGTCCTTACAAACTTTATCACATATTAAAAAAAACATGATCAACCAGTCACTCATTCACAAGTGAAGAAATGGTTACAGGATCAAGATGCCTTCAGTTTACTACAAACTGTAAAATACAGGTTTAAAAGGCAACGTGTCATTACACGTTGAATTGATGACATGTGGGATATTGATTTAGCTGACATAGGAAACATAGCTTCCTATAATGAAGACACCCACGTCTTATTGGTTGTCATTGATGTGTTTTCCAAATATTTATGGGTGCAACCATTGCCTAATAAATCACACACCAGTGTCATAGAAGCCTTTCAAAAGATTTTTCATGAAACACAACGAAGACCACGAACTCTAAGGTCAGATAAAGGAACTGAATTTAAAAACAGATTGGTAAAAGCATTTTTGAAGAAAGAGGGAATACATGCCTATTAGACAAAGAATGAAACCAAAGCCAACTTTGCTGAGAGAGTCATTCGTACTCTAAAGGGAATGATGTATCGATATTTCCTTCATAATCAAACGTATCGATATATGGACATCCTTCCAGACTTAGTGTATAATTACAACCATAGACCTCATGGCTCCCTACCTAATAAGTATGCTCCTGCAGATATTCGTAAAGACATAGAATCGAAAGTGTGGAAGTATATGTATGTAGACAAATTGAAGTTAAAACCAAAGAAGAAAAAAACCTACAAATTTAAAATTGGTGATCAGGTTCGCATTTCTCACATGAAATATGTATTTCAACGGGATTATCATATAAAGTGGACGCAAGAAGTGTTCATTATCACACATCGTTGTAAGAAGGAATACACTTGTATCGTGTGAAAGACTTTTTGGATGAAGATATTGATGGACATTTTTATGAAGAAGAACTGCAGAAAGTGACAAAAGATATTGAATCAGTCTACAGAATTGAAAAGGTTTTGAAAATCCGAAAAACACGAGGTGTTAAAGAATTATTTGTGAAGTGGTTAGGTTGGCCAAAGAAGTTTAACAGTTGGGTGAAAGAAACAGATATTCGAAAATGAAGCATCAATTCACGTGTTTGGTCTCTGGACCTATAGGTAGTGGTAAAACTTCTCTAGTTAGAGAAATTCTAGAACAAAAGTTAATTAAACCCTCTCCAAAAACCATTTTATGGCTCTATGCAGCAGATCAGCCTTTGTACAAGGGAATGAAAGGTGTGGAATTTTACCAAGGCATTCCAGATAATATTGAAGAGCGTTTTAACCCGAAAAAACCAAACTTACTCATCATTGATGACTTAATGACCAAATGTCATAGTGATGAGCACATGACACGTCTCTTTAGTGTTGGCAGCAGTCATCAAAATCTAAGCATTATTTTTATTGTGCATAATTTGTTTCATCATGGTAGAGAAATGCGAAATGTTAGTTTGAATACACATTACATCATTCTGTTTAAAAATCCTAGAGACAGTCAACAAATAAGTATATTAGCGCGACAAATGTATCCTGGAAAATCTCAATTTCTTTTAGAAGCCTATCAAGATGCTACCAGCAAACCTCATGGCTATTTATTCATTGATTTCAAGCAGAAGACAAATGATCAACTACGTATTCGCACAGGCATTTTACCAAAAGATAGACATTACGTATATGTTGATAGGGTAGCGTATGAACAAGAACCAAGTCACTTAACCATTCGCAGCCAAGATGTCTAAACGTATTCAAGCGAATCAACCTTTCCTTCAATTGCTCGCACGCAGCGGGCCTAAACGACGTAAATCCTTGCTGCAACAAGCTACTAAGGAGCAATTAACTAGCTTGTTTGAAATTTGTTTGAATATATTGCGAGGACATTTACCCTTAAGCTAAAAAAAGTATAAGTTATTCAAGCGTGAACGTCATACCCTACGTACACTGGCAGATAAGAAGATATCACTTCGAAGAAAAAAGAAGTTGGTTAATCAGAAAGGAGGATTTATTGGAGCTATTGCTAAATTTGCATTACTCTTGTTAGCTCAGTTGCTGTTAAAATGAAACATACTTTAAAACTGGTTCTCATTCCTGAATATGAATATAAAATGTTGTTAGAAAAGAAGGGAAAATCAAAACGAAAGTGAATAAACTTTTACGTGGGAAACGAACTCGTGAAAAAGCGATAGAAATGTCTCAAGTGCTTGGACGTCATTTACGAACAATTCAATCACAACAACAACGACAAAAGTCTGTTACAGCATCTAATGCAGAAAAATCAGAAAAGTCCCAACAGTTTCTAAGCCATTTTCAACCTATTTATCATGTAAAACTAACACAACTTCTGGCAGAACTTAAGAAATATTGTACGAGATGGACAGATAAAAATGAACTTGTTTTAAAAACAGGTACTGTCATTACAAATTCTAACATTATTGATTTGTTGAAAAAAGCATTGGTTGCTACAAAACGAAAAGAACGACGAGAACCACCACGTGGTTCGAAGCAGTTTATTGAGTAAATTGTAGACGCTAATATTCCAAAAACTGTTTTTGGCAAAAAGACAACTCGTGAAGATATTACAAAAGAGCAACAACAACGTCAACAAAGGTTGTTTCCAGAAGGATGGGAAACTTTTTAACATGGATTAAAGAGTTATGGTGTTGTTGTTGTTGTTGTACAGAAAATGGAAATAAAAATACTATGCCTGTAAAAATTAGGTGTGTTAGTGCTTGTTGTCAGGGAGAAGTAGTAGATACCAACTGAGATCATGTAGATAGCAATTTAGACAACAATGTAGACAGCAATGTAGAAAGTGATAATAAAGAGTGTCAAACATGAAGTAATGTATATACACATCTAGTCTATCTACATCACATAAACGATTTAGCTGTCATGGAGTCAACAAGTTTTTACATTACTTTATCCAGCAATGGTAGTATGAACTATTATCCCAACAACAAGACTTCGAATTATCAAATTCGTATGCCTCGAACCATCTATCTAAACGGAAAATATGAAGTGGCTTTAGCTGAAATTCAATATCCACATACATGGACAACCATGAGACATGGAATGGACTATTCTATTCAGTATCGACAACAACCACTGAAAGATGTTGTTCTTGACACAATCAATATTCCTCATGGTTACTACAGATCCATACAAGAGATATGTCATGCAGTCAATGAAGAAGCGACTAATTCTATGAAAGATGACCTTAAAGAAGCTGTTCAGATAAAGTATGATAAAATTAGACGACGCGTTTTTCTATTTCTAAATTATGGCTTTGAAGTGTCATTCTCCGTTGGATTAGCCGAGATTTTAGGATTTATCCCAGATCAATGGTATACTGAAATGTGTACAGCTGAACATAAAGCTGATGTGAAACAGGGAGTTTATACACTTTATGTGTACTGTAGTATCTGTGAGCCACAAGTTGTTGGTGATTATTATGTCCCTTTGCTATGTTCTGTTGGAATGCAAGGACATGATGGAGACATTATCATGAAAAGTTATGGAGAACCTCATTATGTTCCTGTAAACACATCCAAATTTGACGTGATAGAAATGAATATAAAGGACGACACAGACCATAATGTTCCATTTCAAACTGGAAAGGTGATCTGTAAACTTCATTTTCGACCAAAAGCATTATGAAAGCATACACACACAATCCATCTATATATCGCAATACAATATGGAGATGGTATTTGGTTAAATACTGGTATCATTGGCTCGCAAAGCTATTCAACTGCTTAAGACAGGGGCTAAAATCGTTGCAACACATCTTAAAAGGGCTGCAAAAGATATCGCGAAAGATGTTACAGGTCGAGTAGCACAACGTATGTTTGGTGGTGGGTTACGAGGACAAAAGAGAGCGAAACGAGCAAAACGTGTCAGAAGGCGGAAGGCAGCTAAACGGATAACATCAAAAAACATAACAAAGATATTTTTTAATCATATCTTTAATTCATAATCATTCTTGTGAAGGTAGCCTTTCTCCATTAGAATGGTTTCACATACCACCAACACAAACTGCTGTAGAAAAAAAGTTATTATGTGGACTATCAACCAGTAGAATTCTACATTCCTGCGAGTACAGAAGAATATCTAGATTTTAGGGACAGCAAACTCCATATTGTATGTCGCATTGTAAAGGTTGATGGAACACTGTGTGGTGTAGATGATAACGTGTCATGTATCAATAATTTGTTTAATGGGTTATGGTCCAATATTGAACTCTTTCTAAATGATCGTTTAATATCATATAGTAACAATACCCATGGTTATACCAGCATCATATCTCATCTCATTCCTGATTCGGAAGAAAGTCTCCATTCTGAGCGCTCTATGCGTCTCATCTTTAAAGATACTGCCGGGTCAATGAATACTCATGAGGTGAAAAGACCTAATCATGAAAGATATGTATCAGGTTTTCATGTAAATGTTGAAGGTGGTGATATAGCTGAAACAGGAAATAATGGTTTACATAATCGCTATTTGTATACACGTCTAAGCCGTGAGTTTATCCTTACAGGTGGTTTAAGGGTAGATTTGTTTGAGCAGGATCGTTATCTTCCCAATGGTGTTAGTATGAAATTACGTTTACATAGACAAAAAGATGGATATGTATTAATGGCTGCAAATAATGGTTTTAAAGTAGAAGTGAGAGAAGCGTTTTTAACCATTCGCAAAGTGAGGGTTAGTCCAGGTATTCAGTTGGGACATGCAGATGCATTGATGAAAAGTTCTGCTAAGTTTATTTGTAATAGAAAAGAGTGTAAAGTTTTAGTTATTCCAACTGGATTTCAATCTTTTGTGAAAGATAGCATCTTTTTAGGCCAATTACCAAAACGTATTGTCATTGGAATGGTTCATAATGAATCCTTTGCTGGAACAGTATTGAGAATTCCATACAATTTTGAACATTTTAATCTTAACTTTATGCAGCTTTACTCTGATGGTGAACCAATCCTATCCAAACCTCACAAGCTTGATATAAATCAAGGCAAATATCTTGATGTTTTTGAAACTCTTTACAAATCTTTTGATAGATTGGATGGTGAGAAAAGTTCCATTATAAAACGGGAAGATTGGCCTAGAGGTTATTCTTTATTTTATTTTGACTTAACACCTGATTATGATGGTGCTGATCATTATGCCCTTATCAAACATGGAAATTTGAGACTAGAAATGAATTTTGCTGGTGCCTTGCAAAATACAGTCAATGTTATAGTGTATGCTGAATTTGATAACATTGTTGAAATAAGTGCAAATCGTAGCATTCAATTCGACTACCAGTCATAAACACGAAGCAGATAGAAACCATCCTATCCCATGATGCCACGACAAAAGACTTGTTTCAAGGTGTGTTTGCCATGGACCAGTTACCATCTTTACAACGCGGTGCCTATGTCATCAACACAGACGATCATGATGAGCCAGGAGAGCATTGGGTGGCAGTATATTATGACGAAGACCCTGCAGAATATTTTGACTCTTATGGACTTTTACCTATAGACAGTCGTTTGAATAAGTTTTTAAAGTTTAATTTCATTTATAATTCAGTTCCATTACAAACACCGATATCCTCTACATGTGGATTTTATTGTGTGTATTATATAATTCAAAGAGCTCGAGGACATAGTCCTTTTGAAATCATTGATGTATTAAGAAGAAGTGATGGTGATTTTGTTGTAAAGGATTTTGTATATAGACATTATAAACCATTATTTTATTGATGTTGTATTAGTTAAGTTGTATTAGTTAAGTTGTTGATAATTGTTAATTTTATTATGGATATTGTAAATAAACAAGACAGTTTTATACAACATTCTTTTTTATTGTGTTATACATTATTTACATTTTAACAATTATTTTACATTAAACTTTTATTTCACAAATACATTCAATACATTGATAAACAAATGCCATTCATACCAATCTAAATTAATATATGTATCATAGACATTACACCCACGTTTGTAAATGCTGTGAAAACTAGCATAACAATGTCCATTACCAAATTTTATTATTTTAACATCTTCGTGTTCAGACAGTTTCAGTTCATATCCATGATCATTCATGTCAATGTCCATCAGCATAACACACATGGGATGTGTTAGCTCAATAGACTTGGTGCCCTCCTTCCTCTTTGAATTCAAGCGTCAGGTTCTTTCCAATCCAATGCTTGCAACAGAGCGTACCATTCCACTGTGTTGAGGGTGATGTAGTCGTAGCGTTCTGTAAGCTTCATATTGGCGAAATTGTACAAACACGTCTAGGCAGTTCTCAGTCACACGACTTCTAAATCCTCTGAGAGTATTAGGAGAAAGCCAGGTATCCTGAACTTCTCTAGATGGTCTTTCAAAACAGATTGTTCGTCAGTTGATCGAATGATATACTTTCCAAAATGTCTTAACACAATGTCATCACATAAGTTTCTCAGATATGAGAATCCATGCGTAATTGGTTCATATTCCGATAAAAAGTCTTCCATCTCGTTCAACAGTCAGATCAACTATGAGCTGTCTCCTTGTCTGCAAAGACGTTTTTATGCTCGCAAGATGGCGAAGAGTGGATGTTGTATAGCTTCTAGGAATCGTAAGACTGCGCGCCAATTCTTCATATCAAAGTGAATCATATCTATTTGTGAAGTATCTGGCACAACTCCCTTATAATGATCTGGATAATCCTGTTAAAGATTTCTCCAGAATGTCACACTCATGTTAGAATTATATTCAGTCATCATCACTTCAACTTTATTTTCAAGTCTGCGTTTAAAGTCATGTTTAAGCGGTATGTTTTTAAAGTCTTTCCACACTTCAGGTTTAAACTGATAATCAGAAATTATCCGAGAACCTATTATCACTTCATTCCTCTCATTTACAATAAGGTAAGCACCGCCGTTAAACATGAGTGCATTCATGATGAGAATACCTTGTTATGAGCCGTCTTCTTGTCTTCGAAGCCTCTTATCCACTTCTTTCACTTGCTTCTTCAACATTTTCCATTCAGGTATTGTCAGCAAAATACCCTTTTTCGTAGGGCGGTTTCTTCCAGTCCCCTCATCTCTCAGGTACTTGCGAATGTTAACCACTCCTTCATTGCTTTGTTTCATAATTTTGATATACTTTCCATTTCCTAGAGAAAGCATTCCATCCCACGACTGTGGTGTTGGCACCGTCTCCACTTTCAATTTCTTGATGGTAGTGGTAGGATTTTTAACTTTTAAGTCTTTAACTGTATCTGCAAGAATATCCATATCAGTTGTAGATCTCTTACGACTTTCACGTTCCATGTTAACGCTTCAATGTTCACACCTCAAATAACTCTTACGTTGGAGGACCTCCCCTCTTTTATACCACAGCCTTGTAATGTCCATGAGCTAAAGTGGAATAGACATCATCCAATACATATCGCTTGTCGTCATATGGGGAGAGGGCTACCTTCCTAATCTTCTCCGAGAAAAGCTGGTGACTATGACTTCGAATAATGTGCCCTGTAGCCATTGTTTGAGTTTGGTTGAACAAACTGTCTCTATACTGCGCATGTTTAATGCGTCGTTGGCAAGCTCGAGTAATGCCTTTAGCTGTATGTTTTTCTTTCCCGCCACACAATAAACTATACATTTTTGGTCTGAGTCTCTTCAACAGGGATGCCTGCCGTCTCATCTTTCATTTTCCCAAGCACTTTTTTGTTCACGTTGGAATGTAGGAAGTGATCCGGTGGATAGTCACTTGTTTCGAACAGGTCAGCATCTTGCTGCATATCCTTGTAGATATCTTCCGTTTCTATGTCGTAACATAGACTGTCGGTGTCGCTGAACAACAACTTGGCATTGGGATACTTGAACATGATGTAGTTGTAATGAAAGTTGAACATAAGCACTTTGCTGAGGTCGAGAATGGTGAAGCCAACTTGAATGGGTTTATCCAGAAGCAAATCCACTTTGCGCAAATGTACAGCGGTCAAATCTTCGTTGAAAATTTTGAATTTGTGGAAAGAAGGTTTGGCTACAAGTTTCTTGAACCGCTTTTCCTTGTGAACAAGTTCAACATTGATTCGCTTTCTCACATTTTCCATGGTTTTACCAAACACAGAGTTGTTCGTCAGTTTGAAGAAGTCTTTCTCAAACGTGTTCTTGGCCAATTTTCTCTTTTCCATGTTCAAGGTAATGTATTTTGCCAACCATTTGCTCTGCTCAAACATGATGGTGCAATGTACTTTGGTGACTTTCAACCCCAGTGAGACGTATTGTTGTAAATTCCTGTAATGAAGTACATATTTCTTTTTGTCAGACAATTTAGGAATGAGCTTTTCACAGGGTTTCTCTTTCATGTTCAGATCTTTCCGCAGCTTCTGACTGTACTCTGACAATTCTCCAACTTTGACACATTTCCGTTCTGGAGCCACTGGGTAGTGATTATGACGATCATGGATTGAATTTGGATATTCTAAATCCACTTCCAAAATGAATCCAATGTCATCATCTTCAGCTACATCCATGAAGCCGAGGGATTCTGGCTCGCTCACCCACATAAATCCTCTGCGGCATGCTTTGTGACATGGCCCAGCCATACAAGTTGTATGCGTCGAGGTACATCAGATAGTTGTTTGGTACAGGGGCTCCTCGTTAATTCGTACTCCTCGGGACCAAGGGAAAAAGTACGAATTAACCGAGGGTACCAATTAACCGGGGGTCAAATTTTCGAATGGACAAAAACAGCAATAACCTTCAAACCTTGCGCGCTTTCGAGCAGGCTCAAATTGGCTGGTTTCAACACTATTGATTATTTCACCCTTATTCTTTATCCATGAAGCAAGTATATTTTTAGGTACCTCGTACTCCGTCATTATTTCAGTTCTGGTTTTTTAGTCACACGTTATTTGCTTTAACACTTTGAACTTAAGGTTCATTGTGTAATTAATGTTTTTCGTTTTGATGCCATTTTGCAAGTTGAAATGCTTGATCACTGTTCACAATTTATATACACGCTCCGGAGCGCGAAGTGTCCACAGAAGACAAAACGGCATCTTAAGCTGCTGCATAGTACATGACAGACGATGCTCCGGACTGGTGGCCAGTGAAAACGCTGTGCACACTAAGACACTCGGTATATTGAGTAGACCACGTCAATCATAATCCCTAAACCCCCATCATTACTGCCCCTCAATGCGCATTATGCAACCCCTTCATCACGGTACACATGATGCCTGCGAAATGTGTTGTTTTAACTGTGTGGCATGCCTAATCTGTATGGCTCTGCATTGATAAAAGACCGGAATAGAAAAAAATTGAGGGTAAATTTTGGGACGAATTATCCGAGTCCTCGTTAATTCGTACTTTTACACAGAAGTGAATGGGTTCCAAAATCGGGAACGACGGAATTGGTACGAATTAGCTGAGGGACCGAATTAACCGAGGACGAATTAACGAGGGGCCCCTGTATCTCAGAATTGTAATCTGCTACGTAGGGATTATCTGCTTTTGCATACTTGTGTGTGATCACAGATATTCCTCCGTGTATGCCTGGCTCAACCATTTGATACATGTCAATGTCATTGATCAATTCCAACTTCACCTTTGTCGCTTTTAACATTGCATCCCACGACAGTCCTGGTGCTGTATAGTAGTGAGCAGGATCCAATTCATATGTGTTGAGGCACACTTGACGAAAATTTTCAAACACGTCAGCTAGTAATAGCACATCTGATTTCAGGTACAGGTCGTGGTATTCACCAAATATGGTACAGTATTGTAATACGGTAATGTATCCCACACCTTCTGCGCATAATCCTCATTGCTAATGTCCTCTTCGCTAAGCTGACTATAAAACTTGTCCTTTGATGGTAGCTGTGTTTCAGCAAACTTGGATGGTTCGTCCACGTAATCGTAGGGGTACACTCCCTTTCTCAGCAACAAATCTTGTTGGTCACTATCGTGAATGTGAGAGGTCATGTTGTAGAAGTTATCTTTCCCTTCTGCTGCAAGGCAATGTCCCTTCTGTAGAGAGGTAATCATGAACTGAAAGCTGTCTGTAAATTTCAGATTGCTCATGGTGAATGCGATATATTTCTCAATGGTGTTGGGAATGACTGTAATCGTTTCACCTTTGAATTTCCCAATTTCCTCCATGATCAAGTGACTGTCATAGCCTCGCAAATTGTGGAAAAACACGGGAATGATAAAAGAATCTTTATCCCCTTGCTGATCTTTTCTAAGTCGGAATTGTAAGTTGCATTCATTGTTCGCTGCTCCATGATATTTGCCATTGATGTGGTCATGATCTTTCACACGATCTGCTCCTAGAGGTTCATGACAAATGTAGCAATCAACAGCGTTCTTGAAATTCTTTTTGTCTTCACGAGTCATCACCATTTCCTTTGGCCGCTTAAACCACGTACAATACGATCACGTTCATTCACCATATGGTCTAAAAAGACTTTCACGGCATTGTCTCCTCGATACAGAACTGGTGCACGTGTGTCGTACTGGCTCACAACCGCATAGGCAAAGCTGTTTGGACGATGATGTTGATACTTGTCTCCTTCTTCATGCTTTTGCGTGAAACATTCAAAGTCAGCATAAATAACAAAAGGTGCTCGCTGTTGTTTAGCCACATGCTTGAACTTGATGAAGGGTTGTTTGGGAAATGATAAACGTTGTGCTCCATTCTTGTCACACACTTCACGATGTTTATCTAAAAGATCTTGTCGTACAAACCCGTGAAGACAGTTGAAACAATAAAAATATGTAGCCTTATGCTTTGATCGATAAGACATAAGTCTGCTAAAATTCTTGATGAGGCAGTAATGCCTCGTCTTGTCATTGCTAATCAGAAGTAAGTTGAGTTCTCTCACACTGACGTTTCGACTAAGTTGTATTGGAACAACTACATCTTGTTCATATCCAAACACGTTGATGGCTACATCGTTCTCCTTTTCAAACTTTGCAATGTCAGTAATTGGTGTCGGAAATGTCATACCCTCTACCTTTAATTCCTTCTCAAATGGTTTGTAATGATTCACGCGATTTGGGTTGCCGTCAAGAGGGTGAAGGTAAGCCAATACTGACCATAAGAAACACTTGTTATCATCATTCTTAATGTTTATCACACCCCTTGTTTTCTTCACTTTCTTCGGTAGTGGAATAAAACTACTCGCTTCTAGAGGCATCAACGTAGCTGTGTGTACTTCAATGTACAGTATGTTATTCAATACCCAGCCAGGGCCTTGTCGCTCATGTTCGTCAAACTTGGTAAATAATTCTTTATAGACTTCTGGCAGGTCCTGCTCAATATCTGCTGGATTTTATGCTGCATATGTTGGACTGCTGATCAATGCATTATCCACTTGTTCTACCATAACGCCTTCAGCATTTGCTGTCAGTTTCTTGAAACGTGCATGCACGACAATGTACCATTTCATTCCATGGTTTAAGGTCTCCAACAAATGTGTCTTGATACGGTTCTCTTGCTGTCGCATTTCATGCAGTAAATCTGATCCATCCTCAGATTCAAACCGTTTTTCCTGCGCGTTTTCACCAAGACTAACCCTTCTACCTCTCCCTACTTGTCCTGTCTTTTGTTTCTTTGAAACATGTTCTTCATGAGGCACATTTTCCATCTCAGCTGGTATGCATGCATGTGCCTCATAAGTATCCATAGATGGAAATTTTACATTGCATTCCATACACTGAACTTGACCGTATGGTCAAATGTCATCTTCGTCCATCTTTTGTCTCTTTGCTCCTTTCATCTTAGCTTTACTGCATGTATGTGCCTCATAAGTATCCATAGATGGAAATTTCACATTGCATTTCACACACTGAACTTGACCGTATGGCCAAATGTCATCTTCTTCCATCTTTTATCTCTTTGCTCCTTTCCCATGCTCTTCACGTTTCATCATAGCTGGTTGTTGTTCCGTCAACTGCTGAAACTGAAATGCTGAAATGTAATCTCAGACATACCCCTTTTATACCCTCATACATGGACAGAATTTGCGTTTTCATTTCACAACAGAGGATGGCCCTTAGAAGGGCCGAAAGATGTTAGTAAGTTGGCTCTTCACCAACAAGTCGGGTTTCCGCAGCTACACTGGTATCTGTAAAACTGCTCCATCGTGAAAGGTCTTCTTGAACACTTGAAAGGATGAAAATTATAATATCCATAATATCCAAATTATAATTTCAGTAAACTTGTACCATAGCAAACCACCGCAGGTTTTGCAACAGTACCGACGTGGTGCATTGTGGTGTACCGGGCAGGTGTGTGGTTGTCCTGGATATTCTATCCACACCCAACACTTGTAGCATTCTGTCGTTAGCGTCACTGCCTTGCCGTTTCGCATCACTGTGATTGTACGATTTGTAGACATCTTGCTGCTTGTTTTGGGTAATGTGGCCTTTAACCCGCATTTATATACTACTACATACTAGCGACCATCCTCGCACTATATGATGGCGGGGGGGGGGTCCTGACAGAGCACATGTATGAGTACCCGGGGGGGAGGTCCTCACTTTATGCAGGCAGTGTGCTTCTATCTCTAAGGGGGGAGGTCCTTACTTTATACAATCAGTCTGCTTCTATCTCTAGGGGGGTCCTCATGAGTACCTGGGGGCGGTCCTCACTTGAGGTGGTATATAACCCATATTCATTTCAGTTTGGGCTCAAACTCGCTTCCGTCAACATGGAGTGCTTCTTAGCGTTGAATGATGCTCTCACCATTGCTCAAGTCAGAGAACTTCACCTGCCTGTCACACCGCCACCGACACCGCCGGAAAGAGTGTACTTCTTCCAGCTGCTGCGGGACCCGGCTCACGGATCAATCCTATGCGTGCCCGTCTTTTTTAATAGAAGTGTCACACTTGGAAAGCTACTCGGGGACATCGAGGCTGGCGATTATGACGGGGCTTTCTTCAGGACAACCATGCTGGGGGAGACCATTCCATCGCGTCTTGAAGAGGAAGAGTATCCGGCCTGGGGGAGATACTTCCTCCAACAGGACCTGGAGATTTGCACTGGATGTGGCATCATGATCTCCCCAGACCGGGTACTGGCAGAATGTGGCCACCAGCTTTGCTTGATTTGTGCAGCCCATTGGACGCAGTTGTTGGCCCTGAACAACTATTACACAGTCAGATGTTTCACTTGTGGCTTGAGAGGCGATCATTTTCTTTTCATTGGGCAGCAACTCACACACTGCAGCAGGCCAGTCCAAGACATCGTCGAATTTTTCTGAGTCCGGCAGCAGCAGCAGAAAAAACCTACCGGCCCTTCTAAGGGCCACCCACTAATATGAAATAAGCGCTAATCGTGTCATGGTGTTAGTATGTATGTGTATGCATGAGAGTGTGGGAATGCTAAAAAAATAGAAAAAAAAATTTAAAAAAATTATTAAAAAAGAAGCTTTTTTATACCCCTTTTTTATACCTCCTTTTGACTTTAAGGGGGCCTTATAGGTGAGCTCTAACCATGCAGCTATGAGTTCTCTATCTATAAAATGGAGAACTTGTACGTTTGGGGAGGTGTATCATCTGTCCGTCTGCCCGTCTGAGAAAGCAAAACAAAGTTGCCGTCTGGGTTAAAAATACCTTGACTTATGAAATGAAACGCTAAATCTGTCCGTCTGTCCGTCTGCTGCGGTGTTATGTGTGTGGAGAGAGAGAGAGATAAAAATTTTTTAAAAAGTGCGCCCCAGCTGCCCCAGCTACCCGTTTGAATGACCACCCGTTTGAATGGCCGCCCGTTTGAATGGTCGTTTGAATGGCCGCCCGTTTGAATGGCTGCCCATTATCCCTATTACGTCATCATGACGTTCATATGACGTTCATATGACCTCCAGATGACCTCCATATGACCTCCATATGACCTCCATATAACCTCCATATCACGTCCATATCACGTCTATGACGTCATTATGACGTCGCTGTTTTAAAAGCCACATGGGGCTATCAAAACACCTCCTGACGTCATTATGACGTCACTTCCTGTTTTGATAGCCCCACATTTATCCTACTTTTATTGTCGGATTTTCATATTTCATCCGAATTTTCTTCATATGAGTGACCAGCTGCATCCGAGTTTGGCAAACTTTATTCATCAGAAGCTGAGTCTACTCATTTTACTTTCGCTAACATACGCCTGGGGGTACCGATTCACTTCTTTACAAGCTGTCATCAATGATCAAATCAAGGGGCATTTCTGTGGCACAGCGAAACATGAGCATATTGGGGGAAAGAGCTGTGGACTTTCAGGGCGTGTTTCTGTACGAAGACATTACAGAACTTAGTTTTTGGTTCCAATTTCTTTTATTCTCAGCCACAGAAAGGGGAAGTAGGCTTTCAATCGAGGTATTTGCCCGTTCGACATACCCACCAGTCTGTTACTTGCAGATGGTTGAACGAACCTGGTCAATTTGCAAAAAAATGACACATTTCTCGGTACAAACCGGACATGAACTGTGTACCCTGGTCACTCCAAATCATAAGAGGAGTACCATACCTAACTATGAACCTTTTTACCCAGACATTTGCCACCGCAACCGCTTCAATATCGAGAATTGGGAATGCCTTTATATACTTTGTAAAATAATTACCAATAACCAATATATCGATTTTCACGTTCGATTTTATCGGAAATATCGAGGGTAATCCTTTCTATGGGTGCTCCTGCAGGAAAAATCTTCAGAAAAATGTTTTTCTTGTTTGGATTTGGCTTTTGTGAGTTGCATTTATGGCCGTTTTGAATCTGGTCTGCCACACCACTCTCAAAACCGTACCAGTACACCCTACTTTATACAAAACCCAAATTTTGTCAACTCCTATATGACTACCACTCGGACTATCATGATGTGCAGATAACACCCCTGGGACTTGTATTCTTTCGAGTATTAGCTGCCTAACTTCTTCCACTTTATTTTCGCTACAGACAGTCCTGTATAAGACCCCATTTTCTCCTTTTTACATTTCCCAATTAGCCCGCAATGCTTTGAATGCTGCACTTTCGGGAGATATTTCATCCCATGTGGGTTGAAGTTCATTTTCTCAAGCTTTTCTAAGATATAGAAATTTTATTATTCCCCTTTGTCATTTTTTCAAATTCTCAGGAGAATAACCTGTCAACGAATTTGAAATTTAGACTCTGATCATCTCCATGCTTTGCATCGGTCTGACCTACTGTGTCAATCCCATTGGGTACCTGCTGAATACTTTAAACGCAAATCGCAAAAGTATTTTGACTTTTTAATGATATCAAAACACCCCTAAACTGTCTGAAATGGTATCTCTGTGCCAAATTATTTTCGCTGACTGCATTTTCAATAGATATTGGACGTTTTTTCTTGATCTTTTAAAAGATCTTCTTAATTTTTTGTCTCCTGTATTAAGCATATTTAAATTCTTCAGAATTCACTCCTTCCGGACACCGTGCACAGATGGAATCCTAGACAAGAAATCAGCATTCTGTAAATAAGTAGAGAAGAGAGGAATGATCTGTTCTTAGAAGAAACTTTCCAAACAGAAAAGAAGTGCTTGTAATACATTACAAAATACACAACTGCCAACAATTTACATCTCGTAGTACAGTAATTAACCTCCATCTATATTGAAAGTGCGGGAACTATAACTGATGACTTTCTCTACTCCATCTTGCACCTGACTTAGAATACCAAAGATGCTATGGTCAGCAAGTCCTTCAGGGCGTCGAAGCTCCTCTGACTTTCCTCTAACACACAAATTCATTGTCATTTCCAGACAAATCATTCAAGGTTTTAGCAACACATCCCTAATTCTTAATAATGCTCTTGCAGTGTGAACAGACACCAAGAAACCCTTTTACTTCTGTGAGGTTCTATAGAACTGGCCACCTTTCTGATTTTCTCAGATGAAGTGGAAATAGCTTCTTCGGAAACAAGGTGACCTAGGAATGATACTGATCGTTCGAATACGATGGATTTTGACGTTTTATATTTTCAAGTTGTTTGAGACTTGTTTGAGATTTTCCAACGTTGTATTTTCAAATGTTTGCCGAACACTATTAAGTCTACATATAAATTAGGACTGTTTTCAAGCTAAGACCAGCCATTATTAGCTCCATCGAACGCTGACATGTACTAGGACCTGAAAGCAAACCAAATGGTAGGGCTTCAAACTTAGAACCGGCACCGCAAAACTTATTTTACATGCATCTGTCGGGCCAAGCTCTATCTGATGGAAGTCACTAGCTAAACTAACCACATTGTAGAACTTGGCATCATGCATACTCTCCAGACAAGTATCTCTATGGGACAAAGGGAAGCCATAAATTATTGATCTTGCATTCACAGCCCTAACATCTAGACAAATTCTTATTTCTCCGTTCGCCTTTCTAACGACCACCATACACGACGGCCGTGGAGATGAAGAGGGCCAAATATCTTTTATTTCTAACAGACTGTCAATCTCCTTATCTACGGCTTCTCGTAAATGGAGTGGAACCTGTCTGGGGGGGAGCAGTGCAGTCTTGTTATACCCCGTGTCAATTTTGTGCATGAAGCTGCAAGTTCTCCCTCTTTATCGGTCCAACCAAAAGAGAACACACCTGGAACTCAAACAATGTGTTCCGAACCTGGTTACACGGTTATAACTTTAGGGAATTGTAACTACGGTCCAATAACTCTTGCAAATGTTCTGGTTAAAGACCCTGTATATCGCCTATGACCTCCCCATCGCTATTCTAATCCGAGATTTCTGGAGAAACTTGGTAAACGGCGGAATCATTCTCCTGTTTACCTTTAAACCCAGAATATCAATGACAGGGTTAACAGTAGCCATGTTGGTGTTTTTGTTCAAACTACAGGGATTCGTCACTCTCAATGAAACTAAACCTTTACTTGGTTTTCCAAACTCTTTTTCAGGAACACTACATGATCTCTTAACGAACACACAGGCTCCGGCATTGCGGAATAACGAGTTTCACTCGCTGTGGCTGTGTAGCTCTTACCCTGTGACGTAGGTTTGATGATTTGTTTGTTTCAATCAAGGATCTTGCTATATATACACCGGTTTAAAAATATTCTGAAATGAATCTTATGTACACGCCGAGGTGTATGCAAGGTTAGAATAGACATTGTGTCTGTGAAGTAAAAAGGCATTAGACACAGCAGGCCGAACCGCCGTAGAGGTTAGCTATTGGATGACAATGGTGGCGGATTATATAACTGAAGCGATCGATGTTTCTGCTTTTTTGCCCGAAAATTGTCGTAAAAAGCTCTAACGCAGGTTTGACGACTTGTTTGTTTGTTTGGTTTTAATAAATATGGGAAGTATTATATCCACACATATATATATATAGGCTGAACTCTTTCACTGACTACGAGTACATTCATTTTCAGTAATCATTTCGTAAAGGAGCATCAATTTTGTAACCACATCGTCCGTCCCACTCCCAGCGAAGATCCGAGTCAGCTTTTCTTTTAGCTCCGAGTAGCTCTGACTTGTATAAGATCGGATATCTCTCTGTCAGAGCTGCGAAGCCTTCCATTGCTCCACTAATAGGGGTCAATTTCATATATTCCGAGGCACGAATCCTGTATACCAGCCCCTATGATTCAAACATCTACAGAAAGTTCATGCCCAATAGGCCCTTTTTGTAAAACAGGCACAGTTTGTAGTGAGCTGTATATCTTTTATTTGTTCATAAAATGCAGAAAAGTTAGCTTCCGCACCCACCTGTCAAATGTTTGTTTACATTCTGGCCTTTAAATGTCACGTGACCAAAGTCAAGGGACCGAAAATTTAAATAAAGGGATTGTAGTCTATTTGTAAAATATATACTAAAATAGTTGATAGATGCAGAATTACGTATAAATTTATTTTGTACACCCACAATAATTGACTTTTTATTTTTACGTTCAAATATAAATTTAAAAGTTTTTTTTTGGTTGATAATTGCAAAAATTATTGTTATTATTTCACGTAATAAAGTATGCTCCCTGTATACAAACAAATGTCGATTATTGCGGGAGATTTGGGGTTATTTCCGTATTATTTTCTTTTAAAGAAAGCGTAACAGAGAAGGTGTATATGATTACCGTTGTACTTTGGGGGCCTTTAGCAAATGCCAATAAAAACTTCTGGGTCGTTGAATCTCGCACAAAGTAGCCACAGGGGTGCCTCAAAGTGAGCGCAGTTGACTTGCTTATCGTTATATAGCGAGGCTTTGAAGCGGTGCCTAAAAACTTTGTGGCGTACAGCTTCTTGGAGCTACTTTTCTTTTAAGTTTCCCCGTACTACACACTCGTACATTTAACTGTGAGAGACTCAGAGTCACGAAGCCTTCCATTATTCATCCAGTAGTAGCTGCGAGCCGGCTCTGTCCGACCTACATAAATTTCACGGAACTGAAGCTATCATGGTTTTACACGAGTTAAACGACCTAGAATCGGTCGAAAGGTCAAATTGAACTTTTGGACGATGACACAATAAAGACAGAGTTTTGAAACATGTCGTATGTAATAGCAGGGTTGCCACACCGTACTTTTAAAAAGATTTGTACTTTTTTTGGCCTTGTACTTTTTTTTTTAGCTAAAAAACGTACTTTTTTTGACCAGCGTACTTTTTAATACTTTTTTTCTGGCATTAACCTTTTTCTATTCATTTTTCTAAACGCACAGTTTTGTCTTCGTTATAAGCAAAATTTGCTCGCGCCTTTGGCGCGAGTTACAAGGTTACCAGATCGTACTTTTAAAAAAGATTTATACCTTCTTCGCCTTTAATGTTTTTTTTTTTTCATTTATTTCAGGGCTTATAAGCTGTTTTTAGATACTTTTTAGCCCTCAGCCGATTTGGCTGAAGGCTATTGCTATCGGTCTGTCTGTCGTCCGTGCCCAAAATGATTATGTTATGTGATAGATTTTCGGTACATCCATCACTTGCGTAGTTTTTAGCCCGGCTTACGTTACAGATAAGCTGGGGTTTCCCTATCGGTTTGCAGACGGTGTCCGTTAGTTAGTTGTTTATTTAGTAAAATTTCGTTTCAAAATGCATATCCTCCTACAATTTTGATGCGATGTCATTAGTCCCCCGCCGGGGGACTATAGTTTTCGGGTCTGTCTGTCCGTCTGTTGACACCCTTTTTTCAACACACTCAAGCCTACATTTTTCGACCGATTGTTAAGGTATTCTCTACATGGTAGTACTGGAACGAACAAGGATCGGTATTGTAAATGAGCCATGTCGGCCCAAGGACATTGGACCAGCTGAACTTCACAAATTTTCCCAATCCTTACTCAGTTGAATGAGTTTGTTAACACACTCAAGCCTACATTTCTGGATCGATTGTTGAAATCTTTTACATATATTAAGTATTGGAACCAAACTAGGTCGGTATTGTAAATGAGCCATGTCGGCCCAATGGGTTGCTACAGTGAATATATATATATATATTGAAGTTGTGCGACGTCGCATTATTTTTCGATTCGACCATAATTCGTCGGGGGGGACATCAGTTTCACTGATAAATTGTTTGTTTTTGGTGTGTATTATCCCTAGGGGGTCGTGCATACGGCTTATGGTTTTTTACTCAATGGGGTGATTTTTTAATTTTTTGGAAATCTTTGAAGAAAAAATTTAACATGTATTTTCTACATTTTTGGTCCGATGTCATTTTTTTTAGTATGATGCACCCCAAGGGGTTATGCATACGGCTTGTGCCTTCTTATCCAATCGGACATTTTTTTTTTGTTTTGGGGGAATTTTTAAAGAAAAAATTTTGAAAATAATTCAAAGTGCATCTCCTCCTAGATTTTTGATCCGATGTCATGTATTTTTGGTATGAGGTATCCCTAAGGGGTCGTGCATAGGGTTTGTGCTTTTTTAGTCGATCGGACAATTTTTGTATTTTTGAGAAATTTGTGAAGAAAAACCTTCAATATGCATTTCCTCCTACCGTTTTTATCCGATTTCATTTATTTTTGGTTTGAGGCATCCCTGGGTGGGTTGGGCATACAGCTTGAGCTTTTCGATTTGGGAATTTTTTATTTTGGGGGGAATTTTTGAAAAAAATACCTCAAAGTTGATATTCTCCTACAGTTTTGATCCGACATCATTTATCTTGGGTGTGAGGCATGATTAGGAGGTGAATATCGCTTGTGCTTTTAAGTCGATCGGGGAATTTTTGAAAAAAAATTCTAAATACATTTTCTCCTACAGATTTTATCAGATGTCATTTATTTTTGGTTTGAGCCGTCTGTAGGGGGTAATGCCTAAGGCTTGTGCTTTTTGAGTGACTAGGAAAATTTTTGGATCTTTTTCGAATTGTTGAGAAAACTAGACCGAATTTCGCTGCACGTAGCGAAATGGCACCCCCTTGCAATGGTGCAATTTATGTGGTCAAAGACATTTTTCAGTGTTTCGACATAATTATCAGCTTCCGAATTATTATCTTGAACGAGGACATCGAAGTAAATATAATGTTATTTCTTTTGGCTACAAATAATCAAACTCAGTTTTCTAACCGTCTTCGAGGTAATGGTCAACTTCCGGTTTTGGACCTTGATCATGACGGAGGAGGTCAAGGTCACCGAGGTACCTCCTATGTAACGTTGTTTAGGCCGAAAGGGTCGAAAATGAGATCAAAATGGCTCTGTCTCCCGTTTTGAAAAAAAGTTTGCCTATCGTTAACGGTACACGAGGTGCCGTGACCCTCAAGGTCAAGGTTTAGGTCTCAGCGTTACCCCCTACGAAGTACGTTTTATGTATTCAAACTGGGAATTAAACACATATTATAGCCACTTTTCGTGATTAATAGACGTTATGAAAAAAAAATTTCTTCAATTTGACCTTGATCTTTGAGGTCAAGATGAAAAATATTTCGCGGTTTTTCCGAGACCCGATGATTGTCTATAAGTGTGCCAAATATAACAGTCCTCTGAGGTTTGCAAGTGGGAATTATGCAAAACAGTAGTGAAAGATAAGTTGTGAAGTAGCATATGCAGAATTCCGTTGACACACACCCACAAAGCATAAAACACTATTGACATTACAATGACGCCTGTTGGAAACCACACAAGGACACGGGCAAATATAAACAACCACGTAAGTATTTTTACGACTGGGTTACTCATCACTATAGGGGGCTTGAATGTATGTGCGTATGCTAAACCTTTTCTTTAAAATGCTACTCCTCCTACAGTTTTGCTCCAATCGTTTTGATATTACGCAGGGATGTTGCCTGGGTGGTCCGCCACCTGGGCTATTACTTTTTTGACGATTGACGAAAAACTGACAAAATGGCGGCACTTTTTGTGCCCGTTTTGACCCTTTTTTAAAATGCTACTCCTCCAACAGTTTTACTCCAATCGTTTAAATGTTACCATGGGTTCGCCTACCAGGCTATTATTTTTTTTCGCGGTTCACCAAAAACTGCTGAAATGGCGGAACTTTGAAGTCAAACCATTCATTTCTCTGTCTTTTTCAGATAGTTATAAAATTTTAATCGAAAGTTTCTTAGGTGCTTCTCCACCTAGACGTTGTTTTTTTTTCGCAAATGACAAAAAATGCAGAAATGATCGAATTTTAAAAATTTTGTAAAATTGTGTAAATGTCAGTATATACGTGAATCGTCAAAACCCAACCTCTCCAACATCCCTTTCCGGGTAGCTTCCAAATTCGATTTAAATGCATTTTACATACTTCATTTTTTGGCCTAACAGTATTCGTTTTAGAGCTTTTCTCTTTTCCTTGTTTGGTAACTCGGCTGGGTCATGTCCTTGGACATGCTTGTTTATTCTCAAATAATCTAGTCCGTGACCGACCACTTAAACTCATTTCAGGCATATCAAATGCTACCACATAATGCAACCACCACATAAGATACCTCTCGTTTGTCTTTCCGTCCGTCTGTCCGTAAACTTTTTTCGTCTTGATGATATCTCGATAACTATTCATTGGAGCTTCACCAAACCTTACAAGAAGAAAGTATGTATAGTATAGATGTGCAGCGGAGGTTCAGTTTGTCCCCTGTCAGTCCGTCCGTTGCACTCTATAAACTTTTTCTTGTTCAGGCGCTATCTCAAAAACTATTCATCGGATCTTCTCCAAGCCTTACATGAAGCAAGTATACATATAGTGTAGCTGCGCAAGGACCCGTCCGTCGCTCCATCCTTTGCACCTTGTTTTTGTCCGGGCGGTATATCACAAGAGTAACTGGACCACAGTGACGTTGGCTGTTGGCTGAGGGCTCTGAATCTCCGATGCACATGTTCTTTGTACTTTTTTTTGTACTTTTTTGTACTTATTTGGTACTTTTTTGTACTTTTTGGTACTTTTTTTTACTTTTTTACAGAACGTACTTTTTTTGTACTTTTTTACGCTTTCAGCGTACTTTTTTTTTGTACTTTTTTTGTCCAACTCTCCGTGGCAACCCTGTAATAGATAATTATGTATATCAGGACAATCCTCATCATTTATTTTAAAACAAAATGTTTATTCTGTTTCGTTGCGATAAATAATGCATTAAGAAATGGTTAATCAGCTGATTGATTGTTCGGGTCTGATTGTGGATACATTCGACAGCCATTCGATCTCCTCCCGTTCGTACCTGGAATAAATGCAATCAAGGAAACATAAACCAATTTCGTCGTTCTGAAGTAAGATTTGTTATCACAGGAATTGGAGCATTTTGTTTGTCAAAAATGTCAGACATAAGGTACTGCTTCAAACCAGAAGACAGATGTTTCGGTGCAGTCGCAAGTAGACTGTTCATTGCCAAGTTCACTGTTCTCTTTTACCTCATGCTTATACGGTATGTGGTCTGTTCTTTTCTTTCTATGGAAGGTTTTACCTGCTGAAGTGATGTTTAAGGGATCGGAATTCTTAAGTCCATATGCCCAATATAATAACGGTCGAATAGCAGAAAAATTACAACATCCACGGCTATTTTAAAGTAGAAAGTAGTGTTAAGTTTCTGTCAATAAAATGTATTTGCTCTTAGATTAGCGTAAAGTTACGTGTTTCTTTAGATAAGATGTCCAGGTAGACCGACATTTTTCGCTTTTTCGTAGAAATTCCGGTGTATAGTGAAAAAAGCTCTGTCAAATGTTTCATCCTTAAATTTTGTTCGCGCCATACCTCGTGGGCTACCCCTTCAATTGAAATACAAAGTATTTTGCGGCCAAATTAGTCTCTAACCAGGTTCAGTGGTCTGCTTGCTATTTGTACTGATACTCATTATAATAATTATGTTCTCGTCACGACGTGCCTATAAGTGGTCTACAATTTTGGCCGAAAATGGGTAAAATTTTATGAAAAACACGAAAGCTAATGCTCTTTGCACAGATTTGATCCCATTGTTGTAAAAGTTGACAGGAATGCATATCCGTTTGGCTTTTATATGTGTGTGTTTTTGTTCTGTGTGTGTGTTTATGTTCTCATCCCGATGCACTTAAAAGTGGTCAGCATTTTGGCAAAAAATGGATAAATTTTTGTAAAAAAACACGAAAACTAATGCTCTATGTATAAATTTGATCCCATTGCATCAAAAGTTGACAGGAATGCATATCCGTGTAGCTTTGTGTGTGTGTGTTTTTTTTTGTTATTAGTTAGACAAAAACTAGCCAAATATTGGCAAATACGGATAGCCTTAGTAAGAACACAAATAATGCTGTTCGCCCACAGATCCAGTACAATAGTTTTTCATAGCAATGTCTCCCACGAGGTTTGCTACCAAGTCTAATTTAGGTTAATTAGTAACGTTCTCCAGTGGCATGCCGTTTTAACATTTAATGCTTATTTTTGACATTAAAATATAATTAAAGATATCAATAAATCAATGTAGATATCAGTTATTCATATTTTGCTATCAATAATTGAATTTTAGATGGCAAAATTTTAGTTTTCAGATAAAAAAATCGATTTTACAAACTGAAAAAACACACACATTTACATAAAATAAAATATAACGAATCGTCAATTAAATTTTGGAGAAAAAAGTTTGAGTTATTGAGATCAATAATAACGACACAATTTTTGATCTCAAGAATTGCTTCTTTTCTGTCTAGTAAAAAATTCAAAGACAGATTCTGTATAGAAGGACCAGTCATTCATTATTTATTTAAGATGCGTGTTTCTGAATTTTTATTAAAAAAATAGACTGAAATTTTGATGTCAGAAATAGAGGTGTGACGGTTCACCTACGGCTCGGTTCGGTTCAACAAAAATTTTCGGTTCGGTTCGGTTTTTTTCGGTTCGGTTCAGCAAAACCAACAGGTAGTTTTCTTTTGAAATATATATATATATCTCTCAGGGCTGGTAGAAATCATGACTTTTTTTTAAAAGTCATGATTTTTTACTTTTTTTATTTAAATTGACTTTTTTATTTAAATCACCAAAAAAGTCACAGAACATTTAAAAACATACAGAACTGATTTTTCACTATTTATTAATCTAATGCTACTGCAGTTCTCAGGAATATCACATCGAATAACTGAACATTTGCAAATTGCTTTTACGTTTCAACTATTTGTCGCATCTCTGTCGAAATATCTTTATATACGGGAGCTAGACGTCTACCAGTCATTTTTTTGTCAGATTTAGTGCACCACAAATTTGCTGGGTTAATTACTCTTTGACTTTAAAATCAACAAGGATAGTGACTCATAACGGGAGTACTTCTATTGACAGGGCTTATTTGTATAAAACAATAGTCTTGGCGCTGTTATTTATTAAGCAGTCGTGCTATCAGCAAGTAACAGTTTGGAAATAAGTACGGGCACGACAATGGAGAAATACCGTTAACTCAGTGTGTGCATAAGGCACAAAAGGTGCGGGGGTGTAAGTGACTGCGTTGCATGAGCAGCTTAAGTCGTTAATAACCTAACAATGCATCTTCACTGTGTACACTCAAGGGGCTTATTCCAGCATTTTATTGACAAATATTACTCTGGAACAAAAAAACAGTCAAAATCGTGACTTGTTTTACTTTTTTATAATGAATTAAATCGCGAATTAAATCACTGATTTAAAAAACATAGAAACATATAACGGTAATCAGAGTTCGCGTTGGCGGGGTTTTTGTCCACTTTGTGGACATTTTTTACGAAATGACTCACTTTTTCGGAACCCACCGAGTTTTTCTGGACCCAACTGAGTCACACTTTCCTTTTTTGACTCACTTTCCTGAGAACTAGCGCGAACCCTGATGGTAATGTTTTATATTTATTACCTCAAAGCTTACTTACACAAGAATTATGTCTCCCCGACCAAGGGGAGACATATAGTGTTTGTACGTTCTGTGTGTGTGTATGTGTGTACGTGTGTGTGTGTGTGTGTGTGTGTGTCAGTCTGTTGTGAACAAAGTGTTGTGTGCAAGATATCTCGAGAACGAAACGTCGGATCGACTTCAAACTTGATCGAATTATTCCTTGGTAAGGTCGGACCGTTCTATCAACTTTTGACGCATGTCACGTGATTAGGGCAGGTGTATGACGTCATTACGTAAAAATCTTATGTGCCAAATTTCTCAGCTGCTGAACATCGGAGAAAGTTGAAACTTGGTGGGATTGTTGCTTGGTAGGTCCGAAAGACTCTGTAGAATTTTTTCGCGAGTAGAACGAACGAATGCGGCGTATGACGTCATCACGCAGAATATGTTTATATTTTGAACAAGATCTTGTGTGCAAAATATCTCGATAACGGAAAGTCCTATCGACTTCAAATTTTGTATCAATATTCCTTGGGTCAGTCGGCGGGTTCTATCAATTTTTAGCGCATGTCAGTTGATTAAGGCAGGCGTATGACGTCATTACGTAAAAATCTTGTGTGCGAAATTTCTCAGCTGCTGAACATCGGAGAAAGTTGAAACTTGGTGGGATTGTTGCTTGGTTGGTCCGAAAGACCCTATATATTTTTTTCGCGAGTAGAACGAACGAATGCGGCGTATGACGTCATCACGTAAAATATGTATATATGATAAACAAGGTCTTGTGTGCAAAATATCTCGATAACGGAAAGTCCTATCGACTTCAAATTTTATATAGATATTCTTTGGGTCAGTCGGACGGTTCTGTCAACTTTTTACGCATGTCACCTGATAAGGGCAGGTGCATGACGTCATTACGTAAAAATCTTATGTGCCAAATTTCTCAGCTGCTGAACATCGGAGAAAGTTGAAACTTGGTGGGATTGTTGCTTGTTAGGTCCGAAAAACTCTATAGAATTTTTTCGCGAGTAGAACGAACGAATGCGGCGTATGACGTCATCACGTAAAATATGTTTTATTTTATAAACAAGGTCTTGTGTGCAAAATATCTCGATAACGGAAAGTCCTATCGACTTCAAATTTTATATGAATATTCCTTGGGTCAGCCGGACTGTTCTATCAATTTTTGGCGTGTCACGTGATTAGGGCGGGTGTATGACGTCATTGCGTAAAAATCTTGTGTGCGAAATTTCTCAGCTGCTTGACGCCGGAGAAAGCTGAAACTTTGGATTATTGCTTGGTAGGTCCGAAAGAAACTCTAAATATTTTTCACGAGTAGAACGAACGAAAGCGGCGTATGACGTCATCGCGTAAAATGTGTATATTTTGAACCAGATCTTTTATGCAATCTAATATCTCGATAACGGAAAGTCATATCGACTTAAAATTTTATATGGATATTCCTTGGTTCAGTCAGACGACTGTTTCGACTTTTGACAGGTAAAAAGTTATCTGTTCTTAAGCAAAATATCTCGACATCGGAAAGTCGGATCGACTTTAAATTTGGTGTAGTTATTCCTCGGATAGGTCACACGGTTTTATTAAACATTATTGAACTCGTATAGAAAATCAGGAAAGGTGCATAATGTCAACAGCCCCCCCCCCCCCCCCACCCCAACCTCCCCATTTTTGAATGCTTTGTTATCTATGCATGGGTGTTAACTGCGCTGGGGATTTCGGAAGATTTTCCCGAAGATTCTCTAGTGTTCCTGCATTCTTTGGAAAGCTAAAAACAGTAACAGCATTATTGTCGGTCCATTGCTATTTGTTATTGCCTGAAATTGAGCTTTTTGTGCATTTCTCATCTATGGCTGTTGCGTAGCATGCCACTCAGTCAGGGGTCAGTGCCAGTTGCGGTGCATGATGGAGTCGTTATCTACGAGGTCATGGAATGCTATTGTCGTATTATAGCTCTAAGCAGCTCTAGCTATTGATTTTTTTTTCGCCGCATACTTGATTAGGTTGTCGAGATGTGCTATATATAGGAGCCATGCTGTATCGATTAGCATTGTGTGCAGAAGCATTTTTCGCTATTAAATTGGGTCGTCTGATATCTTGTGTTATGGGGAGCAGCTCACCATTTTGCCTACGAAATGCCTCCCCCTTCTCCCACCGAGGTGCGTCATCTCTGATGCGCAGTTATGAAGAATGCCTTCCTAGTGCTATTTGGCCGATGGGAATGTGCGAAGACAAGGTAGTCTATCATGGCTATAACTACACTTAGGGTACAGACTGTTACCGTTGCCTTGGGTAAAAGGGTTAGAGTTGTGTTTATAGTCGGACCTACAGTAAATAGCTGGGGGCGGGGGGGGGGGGGGGGGCGGGTGGAGGATGATGGTTAGCAAAAAAAAAATCCCGACCACCTTCAAGACCCGGATAAAAAGATGTAAGGTAAGAACCGTTTGTCGTGACCCCTTCCACATTCAGGTAAAAAGACGTACGGTAAAACCTGCCTGTCTTGACCACCTTCCAGACCCGGATAAAAATGTAACCTACAGTAAAACTGCTATAGTGACCAACTTCAGATCTGGATAAGAGGGGCCTACTGTAAAACCCGTTTTAGCGACCACCTTTCAGACTCCGATGAAAAAAGATGCTCATTTATATCTGTTTTAGTGACCACCATCTGTTTGGTTTATTTTAAGATTTTTACAATGAATGAAGGTTATGTTTGCAGAAATGAATATTTTTGTTTCAGTTTGGGGGGGAGGGGGGTCATGGGTTTAGTCGGGGAGACATTTGTTTTTGTTCACAAAAACAAGAAACTTAAGTAGGTATCGATTGAAAGGGTGTAATATAAGCCTGCACTCTTATGTTTTGTGTGCACTGGCCGCTCTAGTTTACATTGTTATTGACTGACAGACTCACATGTAGCCATAATAAACGCATGGAATTCGTCATAGGTTCCAAAAAAGAGTGTGAAATGTGTTTGTTGATTTGTCCGATGTGATATACAGTCGGACCCGCGTAATATGAAGTCGTCGGGACCGAGCAAGATACTTCATATTACGCGAACTTCATATTACACGAACTTTATAATGCAATACCCGAGTGTTTGATTACGGTATTGGTACGCAATAGTTTTGAATCAAACGACTTTTATCTGCTTAAAGACTGTGTTGACACTTACTCAAAGTTTACTGTGTATTTGATTCTTTGTGTTTTCTTGGCCTTTAATGTAGTTCATGTTACGCGAACACATTATGCAGTAAATGTAGCCCATGGGACCTTATGCTGGACTTCATATTACGTGAACTTCATATTAGACGTGTTCATGTTATGTGAACTTCTGTCCATAGAAACCAAGGCATTCTACATTGGGACCAAGCAAATCACTTCATATTACGCGAACTTCATATTAACCGTGTTCATATTAAGTGGGTCCAACTGTATATATATTGAAACCTAACTATACTAAAAGAACTAAAATAACATAACCAAATTAATGCATTATCTTGTTATAAATAGCTAAAAAATAAAAAATAAAAAAAAAAACCGAACCGGAACCGTGATTAGGCTTTTCGGTTTTCGGTTCGAAGCGAACCGAAGCCTTTTCTCGGTTTTCAGTACGAACCGTCACATCTCTAGTCAGAAATAAATTTTTAAGATCAAAAAATCGTTTGCAGAGTTCAAAATACAAATTAAAAAAGCATCAGTCTGAAATAATGATATCTGAAATAAACTCTTGATATCAATAAAAAGGAAATGAATTATTGATCTGAAAATTGATATTTTGCTGTCAAATATTTATTGATATAAAAAATTATTTTTTGAGATCAAGAATACATTTGCTATCAAGGGATATCAAATGATATCAAGAGATATCAAGAATATAATTACAGATAGCAAAAATTCTTGATATCAATATATGGATTTTTTGAGATTAAAAATTCATTTTTAATATTAATAATTCCCCAATAAATGTGAAAACGGCATTCCATATTCTCCTGTCATTTTTGTGATGTCTTCACTTTGACGACTGTGTATATTATACACAGACATTCGTGTTTCTCTAAAATATTATTTATTTTGTAGTAGACTAAACTATTTTCTGACTGATTAAGCCCCAACCCTTCGGATTGGGGCCTATAGGTTTGGGGTGTCCGTCATCGCTTTATACCCCTTTGAATTTGGGGGCGGTTGGGGCCTGCTCGTGTTTCACAAATACTTAGTTGTTCTTTAAGCTTCATGTTATAGAGACTGACAGTAAGCAGTTATGAAACATATCATATGTTCATTTTGTTAACTTTCAGACTATGGATCAAGGCGCTTCAACATTCTCGCTGAGTAGTAAAGATGATCCGTTCTCCAATTTCCAGTTCGAACCACCCAAACCAGTTGGAAAATACAGGTTAACCTTTTCAGTAACCTTTGCCAGATACAGTGGCAATGATTATTATATGTCTCCCCCTAAGGGAGACATATATAACATTTGGTGTGTCGGTCCGTCCGTCTGTCCGCAGTGAGTTCTTATGAAATTAATGAGTCGATTTTTCTCAGAACATAATACATATTGGAGTACATGTCTAAATGATGCCCGTGTTATTATTTTTTTTCGTTTCTTCCAAAATTCTATTTTTGGCAAATTTTTGAACATGGGGGGGGGGGGGGGTCGTGCATTTTTTTCACTTTGGCAGGCTATATCTCCAAAACAGATATCGCAAGAAGAACACACATGTAGCGCAAATGTATAGTGCCAAGTTTAGTGCGAATTTTTAAATTTTTGGTTTTTAACTTTTTTGGGTCATATTGTTGCGATATCTCCGAAAAGGTTTGTTGGATTAGGCTGAAACGTGGCAAGAAGAACCCAGATATAGTGCAAATGTTTACTGCGAAGTTTTTCCTCATTTCCGTTGAAAATGTATTTCTTGCGATTTTTTTTTTATTTTTTAATTTTTACTGTTCTGGCCATATTGTTGCGATATCTCCGAAACAGTTTGTTCCATTAGGCTGAAACATGGCAAGAAGAACCCATATGTAAAAATGTATTTTTTGCGATTTTTTTCCCCATTTTTTTGGGCTCGCCAATGGTGTACTTTTAAGCAAGGAATATTTTTCCACGTGACTGATTGGGGGCGGGGGAGACATATCCGTTTTTGTTTTAACAAAAACACTGGCCAGTCTAGTTTTGAAAATGCTTCTTCTCCCACAATTTTTTTTTTAATTCCTTTCCAATTTCGTACGTTTCTCTATTTAGGCCCCTCTTGAAAAGGCGATCCGCCAAAACTTCTAAGTTGAATAAACATACGCATTGATCCGAGATACGGACCGCGCATCGACGCAAGTTTAGTAAACATGCGCATTGGTTCGAAATCGAACCGCGGATCGACGCAAGTTAGATAAATGTGCGCACTGGTCACAAATGCAAACCGCAAATAAACATGCTTTGTTGTCCGAAATAATAACCGCACATCAACGCAAATTAAATAATCATGCGCACTGGTTCGAAATGCGAACCGCTTATCAACGCAAGTTAAATAAACATGCGCGCTGGTCCGAAATGTGAACAGCTTATCAACGCAAGCGAAATAAATATGCGCACGTGTCGGAATTGCGAACCACTCATCAACGGAAGTTCAGTATACATGCGCATTGGTCCGAAATGCGAACTGCGCATCGACGCAAGTTAAATAGACATTCGCATTGGTCTAAAATAAGAATCGCACATCAATGCAAATTAAACAAACATGTGCACTGGTCCGAAAAGTCAAACGCGCATCAACACAAGCTTAACAAACATGAGCACTGGTCCGACATGCGAACGGCTTATCAACGTAAGTGGAATAAAAATGCTCACTGGTCTGAAATGCGAGCCGCTCATAAACGGAAGTTAAGTAAACATGCGCAGCAGTGCATATTAAATAAACATGCGCACTAGTTCGCTTTGCGAACATCAACGCAAGTTAAATAAACATGCGTACTGGTCAGAAATGCGAACAGAGCATAACGCAAGCCAAATAAACATGCGTATTTTTCCGAAATGTGAACCGCACATCAACGCAAATTAAATAAACATGCGCACTGGTCGGAAATGCAAACCCCGCAAAATAATACATACCAAAACATTAAAACTTAAGTAATGATGTTTACTTCTTTTCAAAAGGCACATGTGTTTGGTCGTTCCTGCTGCTTGAACTAATTGTGTATGTCCGACAGTACATGTCAACAGTACACGTGTGTGGATACAATTGCGATACGTTGTTCGAAGTTATTTTTCTTGGAAACAAATCTTTACGTATATTTGTTCGGGTCCGTTGCTAAATTAATTATTTACTAGCTCATTGCCATCTCGTCTTTTGGAGCCCAATTTTTCAGGGAAATTCCCTTGTTCATGCACGCTGGATTTGGTCAACGCTTTTCGCAAGCTGGGGCTTTGTCCTTGGACAAACTTGTACAATGTGACTACCATTTTTGGCAACCAGACAAGCTTATTCATAGATTCCCTAGATCTCGGCTGGTCACAATGTCCCTGGACATTCTTGTTATTTCTTGGTAGCCAGTTTTTAGATCCCATCCGGGCGAGCCCGGGATCGGGGGGGGGGGGGGGTCTATAGGATTGCTCTCTGTCCGTCCGTCTGTCTGTCCGTCCGTGTGTCACACTTTGGATACTGTTTTGTTTCCACGCAAGTTCCCCGAAACTATTTACCCTAGGCATATGCAACCTTGCACAGTGAAAATATATATATTTTTTAAAAAAATGCCAAAATGGCGACTTGTCAAAAATTGTGATCTTTTGAGATAACTGCAATGTAAGACTTGGGTGCTTTACACGCGAGTTCTCCGAAACTATTTATTCTAGACATATGCTATCTTGCACAGTGAAAAAAATATATATCGAAGTTGTGCAATGTCGTGTTATTTTTTCAAATCGGTAAAAAAATGGCCAAAAAGCCGACTTTTTTGTGTCCGGTTGGGGTCTGCGCCTTCGACGAGCGCTTGTCCGAAGGTATTTTCTTCCAGAATTTTGATCGGATTGCCTTCAAATTTTGTGTAAATATTCACTAGGCGGTCGTCTCTGGAAAAGTTACCTTTTTAGCAATCAGGCAGAAATTGGTTAAATGGAGGAGGGGGGGGGGGGGGTAGCTAGTTTTCAATCTGATTCTTCTCCCACAACTTTGACCTGATCCTTTAAAATTTGGTACAAATTTTCAAGAACCGGTTTTTAAAAATATGACTACTACTTTTTGTCGACCATGCAAGCCTGTTGATACTTGATCCACTAGATCTCGGCTGGTCAAAATATCCCTGGACATTCTTGTTTTACTTCATTTAAAGCCGTTAGCCTTTGTTACGACGTTTACCACCTTTGTGAAGTCTGCATCTCCAGTACACATAGCTTCCATGGTAGGTCTAGATGGGCTTCAAGTACGTTTTTTTCTGGGAGAAGAAGTGTTTTCAGCAGTTTGTTGAGTTTCATGCAATTCTTGACCTTTCGCAGATCAAATGGTGGGCCACTGTCACTTGACAGTCTATAACATTGTGTCCGCGTCCGGTAATAGACTATTTACATAGTATTTGCTTCTTCTACAGGCCTTTTGCTAGGCGCAGTCGCTTCCGCGCCCTTGCTTCGATGCGGTCGATTCATCACAGGGGAAGTATTTCAGGTAAGCTAGATTTTGAATACTTAAAATGTGTTGGAAACTTTGTTGTTTCGACGCTTTAAGGTGAGCAACAGCCTGCTCATCTCTTCTTATATATACCCTGCTCTTGTGTTTCAGTCAGTGAAGCAACGTGTCTTCCCAGACTTCCCGAGCTAGCAACCATGGCGGTCCTCCACTGCCTCAGGTTCTGGACAGCTATTTTAGTCTCTTGGAACGTCATTCCAGTCCAGTCTCTAATGTTGTCCGACCACTGATGCCCTTTCCTTCCTCGTCAGTCTCGAATGTTGTCAGACCTCTGACGTCTTAGCCTTCCTCATCAGTATTAAATGTTGTCCAACCACTGATGTCTTGGCCGTCTTCGTCAGTCTCGAATGTTGTCCGATCGCTGAAGCTTCGGCCTTCCTCATCAGTATGAAATGTTGTCCGACCCCTGACGTCTTAGCCTTCCTGGTCAGTCTCGAATGTTCTCCAACCCAAACGTCTCAGCCTTCCTCATCAGTCTCGAGTGTTGTTCTACCCCTAACGTCAGTCTCGAAAGTTCTCCGACCACTGTCGTCTCAGCCTTCCTCGTCACTCTCGAATGTTGTCGATCCCTAACGTCGAAGGCTTCCTCGTCAGCCTCGAATGTTGTCCGACCACTGAGCTTTGGCCTTCCTCATCAGTATCAAATGTTCTTCGACCACTATCGTGTCGGCCTTCCTGGTCAGTCTCGAATGGTTTCTGACCACTGACGCCTTAGCCTTCCTCGTCAGTCTCGAGTGTTGTCCGACCATTGACGTCTTAGCTTTTCTCGACAGTCTCAAATTTTGTCTGGCCACTAACGTCTTAGTCTTCCTCGTCAGTCTCGAATGTTGTATAAAAAAAGACGCCTTAGCCTTCCTTGACAGTCTCGAATGTTGACCGACCACTGATGCCTTGGCATTCCTCGTCTACTTTTGCCTTTAACCATCCCTTCGAGGAGGCCTCTTTGAAGGCAAATGTTGTCCGACCACTGACGTCTCAGTCTTCCTCGTCAGTCTGGAATGTTGTCCGAACAGTGACGTCTCAGCCTTCCTTGACATTCTCGAATGTTGTCCGCCCACTGACGACCACTCTTTGAAGGCTGTCATGGCGCATAATAGGTTCCTGGATGTTCCGCACCCTGCCTTTCCGCACCGTTTTTGAGGAGTTCCGTACCCTTTTTTTGGACGTTCCGCACCCTGGCAAAAGACATCCCGCACCCTGTTTGGTCGAACCGCACCCTTTCTTATTTTCAGCCTTTTCTTCGAGTCGGGGGGACTATAGTATTCGTGTCTGTCCATCCGTCCGTCTGGCAACACGTGGAAGCACAAATTTGTGCACGCGATATCTCCGCTATTCAACCCTGTCTTTTGATTTTTGCTACAGTGAATATATATATATTGAAGTTGTGCGACGTCGCATTACTTTTCGATTCGACCATAGTTCGTGGCGAGGAACATTTATCAGTTTCACTGATAACTTGTTTATTTCATTTTCATTTTTATTTTTAGGGGAAACAGATATTGCACCGCGATCAATTGATAATAATGCGATAAATTTTCATATTGAGTGATAAATGAAATGACAAAGTTTGCGTTTTGATGACTTAACAAGCTGATTGCCGTCGCCAATATTGAGGTGAACGTGTGATCATTTCAATTTTTCCAGCATTGATTGCAATTTTTTGACGTAATGAAGGATTTGACATTACGAGTTGAGCAGGTCAATCCGGAGTAAATGCTGCCAGCAGTACAATGAACTGAATAAAACTTGCAATTTACTGTAATCACGGAGATGCCTCGGGATAAACATTAACGTGGATCACGGCACCGCGGCATGTCACCCCCGGAGTAAAGCCTTCTTAGGACAAGTAAGGCTTGCAATCAATGCAAGAATTTTAAAATTGTCAATTGCATTTGGCACCGCTCCTAATTTATGATAATAATGGCTAAATCGCCTAAAGCATACAAATCTCTTAATCAGAACAGCTCCGATGGCATGAACTCCGTAACTCTTTATCCTCTGTCATTTCCGTGATCACAGTACGGTAAATTGCAATTTTCTCAAGAGTGTGAAATTTCTTGTACTGTTGATAGTATTAAATCAGGGATGATCTATTATACGTCTCCCCCTACGGGAGACATATGTAGCATTTGGTGTGCCCGTCCGTCTGTCTGTCTGTCTGTCCGTCAGTCTGTCCGCAGTGAGTTCTTATGAAATTAATGAGTCGATTTTTCTCAAAACATACATACATATTGGTGTACATGTCTAGATGATGCCCGTGTTAATATTTTTTTCGTTTCTTCAAAAATTCTATTTTTGGCAAATTTTTTAACATGGGGGGGGGGGGTGTTCGTGCATTTTTTCACTTTGGCAGGCTATAGCTCCAAAACAGTCCGTTGGATAACGCGAATTTTTTAATTTTTGGTTTTTAACTTTTTTGGTCATATTGTTGCGATATCTCCGAAACAGTTTGTTGGATTAGGCTGAAATGTGGCAAGAACCAAAGACATATAGTGCAAATGTTTACTGCGAAGTTTTTCTTCATTTCTGCTGAAAATCTATTTTTAGCGAATTTTTTAATTTTTGATTTTGAACTTTTTTGGCCATATTTTTTTGTTGCTCTATCTCCGAAACGGTTTGTTGGATTAGGCTGAAACTGGGCAAGAAGAACTCACAAAAAGTGTAAATGTTTACTGCGAAGTTTTTCTTCATTTCCGTTGAAAATGTATTTTTCGTGAATTTTTAAATTTTTGATTTTTAGCTTTTTTGGCCGTATTGTTGCGATAACATCGACGCAAGTTACGTAAACATGCGCAGTAGTCCAAAATAAGCACTGCGCATCGATGCAAGCTAAATAAACATGCGCATTGGTCCGAAATGTGAACCGCGCTTCGACAGAAGATAAATAAACATGCGAACTGGTCCAAAATAAGCACCGCGCATCAACGCAAGTTAAATAAACATGCGCACTGGTCCGAAGAAAGAACCACGCATCGACGCAAGTTGAATAGACATGCGCAGTGGTCCGAAATGCGAACCACGCTTCAAGGCAAGTTGAGTAAACATGCGCAGTGGTCCGAAATGCGAAGCGCACATCAACCCAAGTTGAATAAACATGTGCACTTGTCCAAAATAAGCATCGCCCATCAACGCAAGTTAAATAAACATGCGCAGTGGTCCGAAGAAAGAACCACGAATCGTCACAAGTTGAATAGACATAAGAGTCGGACATCGACGGGACTCAAACAAACATGCGTACTGGTCCGAAATGCAAATCGCGTATCAACGCAACCTAAAGAAACAAGTACACTGGTCCGAAATGCGAACCGGATATCAAGGCAAGTTAAATAAACATGCACACCGGTCCGAAATGCAAACCGCACATCAGCGCAAGTTAAATAAACATTTGCACTGGTCCAAAATAAGTATCGTGCATCAACACAAATAAATATGCGCACTGGTCCAAAATGCGAACCACGCATCAACACAAGTTAAATAAACATGTGCACTGGTGGAAATGCAAACCGCTCATCAACGCAAGCTAAACAAACAAACACACTGGTCAGAAATAGGAACCGAGCATTAACGCAAGTTAAAAAACATGCGCAATGGTTCGAAATGCGAACCGCACATTAACACAAGCTAAATAAGCAAGCACACTGAACCAAAATAAGCACCGTGCATCAACGCAAGTTAAATAAACAGGCGCACTGGTTCGAAATGCGAACTGCGCATTAACGCAATTTAAATAACATGCGCACTATTCATAATATGAACTGCGCATCAACGCAACTTCAATAAGCATGCGCACTGGTCCAGAATAAGAACCGCGCATCAACTCAAGTTAAAGAAATATGCGCATTGGCCTGAAGTAAGAACCGCGCATCGACGCACGTTAAATAAACATGCGCAGCGGTTCGAAATGCGAACCACGCGCCAACTTTAGTTAAATAAACATTTGCACTTGTCCAAAATAAGCACCGCACATCAACGTAAGTTAAATAAACATGCGCACTGGTCCGAAACCGAACCACGCATCAAGGTGGGTTAAATAAACATTCGCAATGGTCCAAAATTCGAACTGCTCATCAACGCAAGTTGAATAAACATGCGCATTGGTCCGAAATGCAAACCGCGCACTAACGCAAGTTAAATAAACATATGCACAGGTCCAAAATAAGTACCTTGCATCAACGCAAGTTAAATAAACTTGCAAACTGGTCCGAAAAGCGAACCGCGCATCAAGGCAACCTAAGGAAACTTGTGCACTTGACCAAGATAAGTACCGCTCATCAACGAAAGTAAAATAAACATGTGCACTGGTCCGAAATAAGAACCGCACATCAACACAAGGTAAATAAACATGGGCACTGATCCGAAATAAGACCGCACATCAACACAAGGTAAATAAACATGCGCGCTGGTCCGAAATGCGAACCGCGCATCAACGCAAGTTAAATGAACATGTGCGCTGTTCCAAAATGAGAGCTGCGCATAAGCGCAAATTAAATAAACACGCGCAGTTTGCTGAATAAGACCCGTTCATCTAGGCAAGTTACATAAATATGCGCACTGGTCCGAAATGCGAGCGTTGTTCGAAGGTATCTATGGCAGACTACCCAGTCTACTAGAGATACAAAAAATCTGTTTCCCATTTTTCTTGGAAACAAACCTTTGTATGCATTTATCGGTCTATGTTCTGGTTCGGTGCTAATTAATTATTGAGCCGGCCTTTTGCCGTCTGATCTTCTGAAGCCCAATTTTTCACGGAAATTCCCTTGCTCATGCACGCTGGAATTGGTCTTATTGCTTTTCGTAAGCTGGGACTTTGTCCTTGGACAAACTTGTTTTTATTCCCCACAGGTAGAACTCATGGGGAATATGTGCGATCGACCGCGTGTCGGTCGGTTGGTCGGTCTGTCGGTCTGTCATCAAGAGCTTGTTAACACAATAACTGCTGCAAGAATTTTATGAAACTTGGTATGTAGCTTCTATGGGAACAAACACAGATCGGTATTGTAAATGGGCCAGGTTCGTCCAAGGAAAATGGGCTTGAAAAATTTCAGCTCTTGATTGGCTATTGATGGCCGTGTTTAACTGATAGGGGGGCTGTGGGGAATATGTGGGCTACGCACACTGCTTTAGTTGCACTTAGCACTCATTACCACTCATCACGATTGCATTTTTTATAATATTTTAAATTTTTAACTTTTCTGTCACACAACATGTCACTTCGGCAACCCATATCAGAGGGCATACTCTGGACTTTATCATTACCAGATCCGATGACGATTTTCTGTCTCGATGCATCACTGGCGATCTTATATCGGATCATTATTTCATTCATGGGTATTGCCGAATTAGAAAACCAAAATTTGAACAAAAGTGCATCTCGTACAGGAAAATAAAAGGTATCGATATTGACTCATTTTGCAGTGATTTGAAAACTGCCGACATCTTACCACTACCAGGTGACACTGCCAGTTCCTTACTTAACAGATATAACACTACCCTACGTGAACTTTTGGATAGACATACACCAACAAAAACATCAGTAGTTACCATAAGATCTAAAGTTCCGTGGTTCACCGACGAAATATAAATAATAAAAATAAAAAGAAGGAAGGCTGAGAGATATATGCGAAACTGTAAAACAGGAAAGTGTTTCCAATTTTCGCGAGGCCAGACTCACATTTGTCAATTTTCTTAATCAAGCTAAGAAACTGTACCACACCCCACGCATTAACGAATGCGGGTTTGATTAGAAACAACCCTTTAGTGTTTTAAATGAACTTCTTCAAAAGAAATCTAAAACTATCCTACCGACACACTCATCAAAGCAAGAAATGGCAAACGATTTTAACAACTTTTTTGTGGATAAAATACAAACTATAAGTGTAACGGCCTGTGGTCGAGGACTGATCAAAAGGCAGGTGGTAGTCGTGTTCTTCTTTATTAAAAGGTTCACCGATGAACAAACACTAATATCAGGTCCTAAACCCAAAAAAAAACAAAAAAACTATGAATTTAAATACACATTAAAACGAAATACTCATGTAAATTCTATGATAACGTTCCAATGTTAAAATTTATAAAAATAAACTTACCGGCATTAGTACCACCAACACTTTTTAAGTCCTATTGTCACATGCTAAACAGAACAGATTGCTTTGGAATGACAAGGCACAAACGTTAAGGGAGTTGACTACAAACAAATGACGTGGGTAGGGCGAGTTCATATAACGAGGGGTGTAGGGTAACCATAAACAGCTTCAACTTGGAATTAAATATATTTCACCTAACGAGGGGTGTAAGGGTAACCACATATAACAGCCAGTCCATTACATGGCTCCCCAAAAATTACTTTAATTTTTTTGGCTGTTGAACCGATATTAATTATACATTCTAATATTAATAACAGAACAAAAAGTTATAATGGTGTTCAATATTGAACAGACCTCTAAACAATATAAATTACGATTTTAATTGACTTGATACATTTCTACTGTTCATAAATATACACCTGTTACACGTCTTCTACAAGAAGAACTAATTTATGTACTGGTCTTTCTAGTTCTGTGAGGTTGTGTAATCGCTTGCCAGATTTAGTCAGATTTCGGTCTCCTAGGACTAACCGGACGCTACGAACACGCTCATCCGCCGAAAGATTGACCTTAGAAACTCTAGCTAACCTCCACTTGTTTCTCGAGGATTCCTCATCCTTAACCAGAACAACGTCGTTAACCTGAATGCTGCGTCTCGGACGTCGCCATTTGTTTCTAGACTGCAAAATGTGTACAAATTCCAGACGCCACCATAACCAAAATTGATTAACCAAAAATTGAACTCTTCTCCAACGTTTAATGGAGTACAAATCTTCACGTTGGAACTCGCCAGGTGGGGAGACAATAACTTTGCTCTTCATGGTTAACAAGTGGTTTGGTGTAAGGGGTTCTGGGAAATTCGGAAGGGTACGAAATCAATGGACTTCCATTTATAATAGCAGCTACCTCTGTCATGAATGTTCTCAATGACTCATCGTGTAATTGCGTACCTTGCTGAAACAACAGCGTAGAAAGAGCGCTCTTCACTGAGCGTACCAGTCTTTCCCAGACTCCTCCCATGTGACTGGCGGTTGGCGGATTAAATCTGAACTCACAAAGACAATTATTCTTTAGCAGAAAAGCGTTTACTTTCTCATCTTCGATTTCACGAAGAGCCTCTTTTAGTTCACGACTGGCTCCGACGAAATTGGTTCCTTGGTCACATCTCAGCAAGGAGATTGGACCACGGAGAGCAATGAACCGTCGTAGGGCATTCATAAAGGAGCTTGCTGTCAAAGCATTTGCAATTTCTAAATGGACAGCGCGAGAAGAAAGACAGGTAAATAAACATGCCCATCTTTTGAGCTCTTTTCTGCCCTCGCGAACCACGAACGGTCCAAAAAAGTCTACACCACAAAAGGTGTACACTGGACTTGACCGCTAAACCACCTGGACTGAAGGAGCTCGTTCACTAGACTGCCTCTAGAGGCCAAGTCAGCAACATTCTGTGTCCCAGGCACATGATGCCATTGTTTTCTGTCAGAGTGTGAAAAGATATAACCTATGCGATTGGCCACAAACACGTGAAAGCGCCTGGAGGTGTTTGTTATATACCCCAACACAACTCTGCTGTCTGTGTAGAAGAAGTGCCGTGCATTTGGCAATTCAAGTTCTATCTCTAATAGCTGGGTTGTCTTGATAGCTAACACTGTCAGTTCCAAACGAGGTATGGTGACAGACTTTATAGGAGAAACGCGTGACTTTCCAAACACCAATGACACATGAGGATTTTCGGTTTTGTTCAGCAGGCGCATGTAACTAGCGCATCCATATCCTGAGGAAGAGGCATCACAGAAGTAATGGAACTGCGTCTCCTCCACTATGAAACTTCGGGGTTTGATGCATCTTATGATTTCTACCTTTGGCAAATCTGACATACTGTCAATCCAGTTTTGCCATCTCAATGCCACATCTTCAGAAACGTTGTCATCCCATCCTGCGCCACTTGTGCAAAGGTCCTGAAGAATCCTCTTTCCAATCAGGGTATATGGCGATATAAAGCCCAAGGGGTGGTATATCGAGGAGACTATCGATAACATCCCTCGTCTCGTCATGGGCTTATCTTTGGCTTCCATTCAACGCCTAACGCACTTTCTGATGGCGTTTGCTCAAAGTTCAGATCTACTTGTGTGTCAGAACTACTGTGGTCATCAGCAGTGCTTTGCATGACTTCTGGTGAATGTGAGACGAATTTATGAAATTGCAAGTTTACGCATAGCTACACTGTCCTTTGGATGAGGCTAATTGCTGATGCTTCATTGTACAGGGATGTGAGACCGTCATCCACATCAAACTGTGATCTAAGAAAGTCTCCAACATCAGTTCCCTAAACATCCTCATAATCTTTGGCAGTTTGTTTGAGTCCGTAACTGGCGCATGCAGGGGATGAAGAAGCCCCAAATATGTGTACACACATTCTATATATGCATGGCTGCCGTGACAAGTCACCATCTTGCCACCATAAAAAGCGAAGGAAGTCGCGCTGATGAGAAGGAACTCTAAACTGGTAGAACATTTTCTTGACGTCACAGGAAAATGCAACTCTCTCTCTTGTGAAACGAAGGAGCACGCTCACAAGTGAGTTTGTCAAATCGGGACCGCTGAGTAGACAGTCATTCAATGATTTTACTTCGAACCGGAAACTACAATCGAAGACTACCCTCAATTTTCCTTTTCACGAGTTGAAAATACCATGATGTGGAATATACCACGCTATATCACCGGCGTTCGGGTTTTTAACTAACTCGGCGTAACCTTTAGAAACGAAACGTACTGTTTCTTGTAATCTGCATTTTTTTGCAGTCTAGCTTTTAGACCCATCAATCTTCTATGAGCTAGGGCACAGTTAGCTGGTAGCTTGGGATCTTGCTCCCTAAAGGGTAGAGGCAAAACATATTGTCCATCTTGATCTTGTCTGACGTTATCTGCCATCAGGTTCATGAAGGTGCGATCATTGACAGAAAGACCCGTTCCTTGCTCTAAGTCTTTGAAGTCCCTTTCCAGAACCTTTAAGACTTCTCTAGATCACAACTCTTCCTTTGTCCTAGACTGGAAAGCAATGTGATTCACTTTGTTGCCAACTTCATATGCAAATACTCGATGACTGCAACCAAACCCATCAGCAACTGCGTTGTAGTCCACAATGCCGACTATGCCCCACCCGAGATCTGTTCTCTGAGCATACGGACCACGTTTTGCTGTAACAATCTCTCGTGGGGTAAGAAGGCCATCTGAGTTATAGCCTATGAGCAAGCCTATTTCGGCATTGTCACAAACTGGCATGAGTTTGTGTCCCAAATGTTGCAGATGAGGCCATATGATCTCGATTCGCTGGTATGATACTGCGACTGTACAGTGGGGGCAACTTCTGTCTTTTATCACTATCAAATGGTCTAACCATAAGACCTGTGATCTTGTTGCTGTAAACTGTCCTGTGCTCGGCAAGCATAGTCGATAACGACAAGCTAACCCTTGGACCACGAACTCCTAAAGCCTTTCTAGTATCTTCTAAAATAAACTTCGTGTCCGTCAACAAATCAATGTAGATCTCATTGATTTATATTTTGCTACCAATAATTGAGTTTTAGATAGCAGAAATTTATTTTCGAGATCAAAAAATCAATTTTACAAACTTAAACAATCTTAAGGGAGACACACATTTACATAAAATATAACGAATCGTCAATAAAATTTTGGAGATGAAAACTTGAATTATTGAGATTAATAATAACAGCACAATTTTTTTTATCTCAAGAATTGCTTTTTTGTACAGTAAAAAATTTAAAGAAAGATTATGTATACAAGGACCAGTCAATATTTATTTACAGATGTGTGTTTCTGAATTTTTTATTTAAAAAAAATAGACTGATATTTTGATATCAAAAATCAATTTTTGTGATAAAAGACGAGATGCGAGAGGCTTTTGCAACTGCTGCTGCGGTCCTTACGCGATGTATTTCTTAATAATGAAAAATCACCTTTCTGCTTTGTTTTTGTAGTGAAAATGGCCAAAACAAAAAGCGAGGTGCATAATTTTAGATCAAGTACTACATGTGTGCGAAATCTGCGAGTCCTAGGGCCAGTATAGCCAGAGGATTAAGTCTTCGACTTGGTCCCAAGGAGTTTACTGAAAATGCCGACATTTTTTCTCTTTATTTTTTTCTTCTTTTTCTCTGTTTTTCGTCAGGTTGGTTTCCGCAAAAGTCCCCCAGAACGTTGAAGCTAGGGAACTGAAACTTGGGACACATTGTGAACCACAGGGTCAGTGACCAAGTAAAAAATTGTTGACCTATCATCAGCCACTGGTGATGTCATGCAGGTTTCAGCGTGAAATACCTCGAAAACGTTTTCACACACAGCTTTGGAGCAAAATACGTCATGGGAGACCTCTGAGGTTCAAGGTCAAAAAATTTTACGGATTTGACGACAACTCATTACCCTCTATGCCTCTGCCAAATGCCGTCTTTTTACGACAAACCCTGTAGGAGGAGTTTTCTGGAAACCACTTTGAGGTCAGAAAAACTTTGACCTCAAAAAAATTTATGGATTTGACGACATCTCGTCACCCTCTATCACTGTGCCAAATTTTATCGTCCTACGTTAAATAGCATAGGAGGAAACCTCCGTGACGGAAAAAAGAGAAGAAAAAAAAGGAAAAAAAAGGACAGAAATTTCGAAAAAAGCTACAAACTTATACCCAGTGGGAATTATGAATAATACTAGAATGATAAAACAGATTACGATTTCATTGACAAATAATTCGTTTTAAACGGGCCCAAGGCTAATCTAACGAAAAAGTGGTGTGTGTAATTTTGACATTGAGCTGGCTTTTTCACTGCAAAAAATATTATAATTAATTTAATTATTACAATTTGTTTTCTTGTCAAGGTGTTACTCGATGGGTTTTAAAAATGTGAGTCACGGTGACTCGGTGGGTTCCGAAAAAGTGAGTCATTTCGTAAAAAAATGCCCAAAAAGTGGACAAAAACCCCGCCAACGCGAACCCTGAATTATATATATATATATATATATATATATATATATATATATATATATATATATATATATATATATATATATATATATACAGGGGCCCCTCGTTATTTCGTACTCCTCGGGACCAAGGGAAAAAGTACCAATTTACCGGGGGTCAAATTTTCGAATGGACAAAAGCAACAACAATGCTCCGGATTAGTGGCCAGTGAAAACGCTCTGCAAACTAAGACACTCGGTGTATTGAGTAGACCACATCAATCATAACCCCTAAACCCCCATCATTACTGTCCCTCAATGCGCATTGCCTGATTGTATTTGCCATATTGTGTAATGAAGCCTTGCAATTTTTAGCCATTTCACGAAATGGCTAAAATGTTTTGCCATTTCATGAAACGGCAAAAGATTTCAGGCATTTCACGAAACGGCTAAAATGATTTGCCATTTCGTGAAATGGCGGGTTTCACTCATTGACTGTAACATATATATATATATATATATATATATATATAGAGAGAGAGAGAGAGAGAGAGAGAGAGAGAGAGAGAGAGAGAGAGAGAGAGAGAGAGAGAGGGGTTTGACTATAATTCCTAATATGTTTTGTGGTCATAGGGTCCTCGCAAGACTTGTTGGATTCAGCAAAGATGATGAATATGCAAGAGGATGCAAGATCCCGAAAAATCTCGTCGGAGGTGATGAAAAACCGCCTGTATGAGAGCGTCATTGTGTCCCCACAGCGACGTCACATGCGGTCATCCATGCAAACCAGCCTACTCAACGGCGACGTACACACGGACGAGGTCACGCAGTACTACATGCACCCCACTCGCATGGCCATCAGTATGCCCGTCACCCCTGCAACGAGCAACCGTACCACCCCTTGCGGTAGCCCCACCGCGAGCCGCCCCTTCATGTTTGGCATGTTCGCGCGGAGTCAGACAATGACGTTGGAGGATGAGGTGATGGACGTTTGTGACGACAGCCGCGGCCTAGCGAGTTTGTTTAGCCCTCAGCCAAAATATGTACCGGCGGCGAGGTGGACACCCCGTGTCGAGCGGGAACAAAGTGAACTAACGGACGCACAAGCCAAGATAATACTCCAGAATGTGCCCAGGTGCAAGCAAAAGCAAAGATCACCCTCACCTGTTGATGGGGAATTGTAGCATTTATATATTCAGCTGCGGATTCAAACAAGGATTGGGAACGTGTACAAAACAGTTGTTGTAGATGTGTTAAATAAGCATCGTCCTTTTCGGACCAGTTTGGCCGCTAATGACTGAATTTCACTGCATACCGTAATTTCGGGTGTGTAAATCCCTTGATTTTTTTATATCTCCCCGACCAAAGGGAGACATGTAGTGTTTGTACGTTCTGTGTGTGTATGTGAGTGTGTGTGTGTGTCAGTCTGTTGTGAACAAAATATGTGCAAAGTATCTCGAGAACGAAACGTCGGATCGACTTCAAACTTGATCGATTTACTCCTTATTAGGTGGGACGGTTCTAACAACTTTTGACGCATGTCACCTGATTAGGTCATTACGTAAAAATCTTGTGTGCGAAATATCTCAGCCGCTGAGAATAGGAGAAAGTTGAAACTTGGTGGGATTGTTGCTTGGTAGGTCCGAAAGATTCATTAAAATTTTTTAGACCCCAACCGGGCGAGCCTGGGGGGTCTATAGGATTGCCCTCCGTCCGTCCGACTTGTCAAGAATTGTGATCTCTTGAGATCACTGCAGTGTAAGCCTTTGGTACTTTCCAGGCTAGATCTCCGAAACTATTAATCCTAGGCATATGCTACCTTGCACAGTGAAAATATGTATATATATTGAAGTTGTGCAACGTCGTGGTATTTTTCAGATCGGCCAAAAATTCCCAAAATGGCGACTTGTCAAAAAATTGTGATCTCTTGAGATAACTGGAATGTAAGACTTCGGTGCTTTCCACGCTAGTTCTCCGAAACCATTTTTCCTAGGCATATGCTACCTTGCACAGTGAATATATTCTCTTTGTCGCGAGTAGAACGAACGAGTGCGTCGTATGACGTAATCACCTATAGTATGTATATATTTTGAACCAGATCTTGTATGCACAATATCTCGATAACGAAAGTCATATCGACTTAAAATTTTATATGGTATTCCTTGGTTCAACTGTTTCCACTTTTGACGCGCCTGGTGAAATTAAGCAAAGCATCATTACGTAAAAAAATTATCTGATGTCAAGTAAAATATCTCGATAGTGGAAAGTCAGATCGACTGTAAACTTAGTGTAGTTATTCCTCGGATAAGTCGCGCGGGTTTGGTTAAACATTATTACACTTGTATAGAAAATCAAGAAAGGTGCATAACGTCAACACCCTCTCCCCCTCCGCCGCCCAATTTTTTTACTCCTTTGTTAACTAAGCATAGTTGTTAACTACGCTGGGGATTTCAGCGTTTTCCAGAAGATTCTCGAGTGTTCCTGCATTCTTTTAGAATGCTTCAAAACAGTAACAGCATTATTGGCGGTACATTGCTATTTGTTACTGCTTGAAATTGAGCTTTTTGTGCGTTTCTCATCTGCGGCTATTACGTGACATGCCACTCAGTCAGGGGTCAGTGTCAGTTGTGGTGCATGATGAACTCGTTATCTACGAGGTCACGGAATGCTGTTGTCGTATTCATAGGTCTAAGCAGGTCTAGCTATTTATTTTTTTTTTCGCCGCATACATGATTAGGTTGCCAAGGTATTTCACATATGGGAGCTATTTTTTTTTATCGGTTACCATTGTGTGCAGTACCTGGAAGCATTTTTCGCTGATATCTTGTGTCATGAGAAGCAGCTCATCATTGTGGCACCGAAATGACCGCCCCCCCCCCCCCCCCTTCTCCCACTGAGGTGAGTCATCTGATGCGAAGTTATGAAGAATGCCCTTTTAGTGCTTTTTGACCGAGAGGAATGTACGAAGACAAAGTAGTATATCATGGCGTTACCTTGGGTAAAAGGGGTAGAGTTGCGTTTGCAGTCGTACCTACATTAGATAGGGGGTGTGTGGGGCGCGGGGCGGGAGGATGATGGTAAGCAAAAAAAAAAAAAAAAAAATCCAGACCATCTTCAAGACCAGGATAAAAAAATGTAAAGTGGGACCCCTTTGTCGTAACCCCTTCCAGATTCGGGAAAAAAGACGTACCGTAAGACCTGCCTGTCTTGACCAACTTCTAGACGGATAAAAATATTGCGTACAGTAAAACTACTGTAGTGACCAACTTCAGACCTGGATAAGAAGGGCCTACAGTAAAGCCCGTTTTATCGACCACCTTCCAGGTTTCAGTGACCACCATCTGTTTTGTTTATTTTGAATTTTTTACCATGAATTATGTTTGCATAAATGAGTATTTTATTTCAGTAATTAAAAAAAGGAAAATTGTTTTTTTTTTTTTTTGGTTGTTTTTTTTTTTTTTTTTTTTTTTTGTTTGGGGGGGGGGTAGATTATGGGTTTAGTCGGTGAGACTTTTGTTTTTGTTAACAAAAGCAAGAAACTAAGTAGATATCGATTTAAAGTGTAATATATACCTGTACTCGTATGTTTTATGTGCACTGGACGCTCTAGGTTTTTATCATTGTGATCGGGCCTTTGAAAATTTTTCAGTAAGCAATTTTAAATGCTACTGTCACTTTTTGGCGACACTACCAAACTTTTGAAACTTGATTCGCCAGGTCTCGGCCGGTCACAGTGCAACTGGACATTCGTTTTTTATGACTCCCAAGGGGAGACATATAGTGTTTGCATGTCCTGTGACAATGTGCATGTACGTGCGTGTTTATGTGTGTGTGAGTTAGTGAGTTGTGAACAAAATATGTGCAAGATATGTCAAGAACGTTAAGTCGGTTTAAGAAAGATTTCGTTGAAACATGAAACCCGTATAGAAAACTAATGAAGTCACCACCACCCACTTTCCCCCCACGTTCCATTTTGTCAGCTCCTTTGTTAACAAAGCGTAGTTGTTAACCAAGCTTGGTATTGCAGTTTTCAAGAAGTTTTGTTGAGTTTTCCTGCATTCTTTAGGCTGCTTGAAAACAATAGCAGTATTACTGTCGATCCAAGGCTATTTTCTCTTCTATTTGTTGTAATTTGCCTTTTTGTGTGTTACTCATCTGCAGCTATTACCTAACATGCTACTCAGTTAGGCATCAGTGTCGGTTGCGGTGCATGGTGAAGTCGTTATCTACGAGGCCATGGAATGCTCTAGTCATTTTATAGGTCTCAGCAGGTCTAGTTTTTGTCTTTTTTTTTTCGCCGCAAATTATATATTATTTGGTTGCCAAGCTGCTCCAGATATGGGAGCTATTTTGTATTTTGCAATTTTATATTTTGTTAGCATTGTTCGCAGTACCTGGAAGCATGTTTCGCTTTTGAAGTGGGTTGTCTGATATATTGAGTTATGACAAGCAGCTCACCATTTTGGCACTAAAATGCCGCCCCCTCCCACCGAGGCGAGGCATCTGCTGCGCAGTTATGAAGAATGCCTTTCTAGTGCTTTTTGGCCGATGAGAACGTGCGAAGACAAGGTATAGATTATGGCTATAACAACATTTAGGGTACAGACCGTTACCAATCTTGGGTAAAAGGGTTAGGGTTGCCCTTTCTAGTCGTTCCTGCATTAGAGATTAGAGGGGATGACGGTTAGCCAAAAAAATAAATAAATAAAAAAGAAAAAATCCAGACCACCCTCAAAACCGGGATGACTTGACCACACTTAAGACCACAGATTTAAAGTAAAACCTGTTTGTCGTGACCCCTTCCAGATTTGGATAAAAAAGTTACAGTAAAACCTGCCTGTCTTGACCAACTTCAGAGCCGCATAAAAGAGTACGTACAGTAAAACTGCTGTAGTGACCAACTTACAGGCCTGGATAAAAAGGACGTACAGTAAAACCCGTTTTAGCGACCAGATTCTGATTAAAAAACAGACACAGTAAAAGCGGTGTTAACCACCTTCTAGTTTTGTTTATTTTTTATTTATTTATATATTTTTTGACAATGAATTATGAGTATGTTTGCAGAAATGAATCTTCTATTTCGCTAATAAAAAAAGAGGAAACTGGTAACTGGGGACTTAAGGTTTAGGGTCAGGGTATGGGGTTTAGTCGAGAAGACATTTGTTTTTATTTGCGAAAACAAACTAAATAGGTGCCGATTGACAGTGTGTCATATATATCTATACATTATGTTTTTTGTGCACTGGCAGCTCTAGTTTTTAGCCCCAGCTTATTAAAGAAGCATGGGATATAGCAGTCTTCAAAAGCACGTGTTTATGTGCGTATGCACGCATTTAAGTTGAATAATAGTATCTCTTCCTAGGTTTTTAGCCTGAATGTCTTGAGATTGTGATTGGTGGTAGTGAACTTAAGTATCTACCTGGCTGTTACTTTGTTGGCAATTCTCAAAAGATTGGCCAAAAATCAAATATCTTTCAAACGTTTCTCCTTCTAAGAATTTCGTGTAAATTTTGGTGAAATTTAGGGTGCAGAAGTGCCCACCTGGCTGTTATTTTTTCTTCTTTGGCGATTCGCCAAAAATTGGCGAAAGTATTGGTGAAGAACCAAATTTTTTTCGTAAAATTTGAACTAACTACTGGAAAATAGTCTTACTGTCTTGAAATTTTTGGTAAAGGTAGCAGGCGTTACTGCCTACCTGAATATAACTTTTTTTTATTTTTTTGGTGATTCACGAAAATTTCGGTGTAAAGGCAAAAATTTTTCAGTAAAATCTCAGCTAATTGCTGGAAAATGAATTTACTTTCTTGAAAGTTAGGTGAAGGTTTGACGAAAAATCAATAAATTTTCAGTAAAATATAAAGTAACTCAAGACAAATAGTATTATTGTTTTGAAATTTTAAATAAAGGTAGTAAGCATTGTTACCTACCTGGCTGTTACTTTTTTAGACCAGCCGACTATGTCGGGCTGGTCTTATCCTATCAATGGAGTGGTATCCGTCGTCTGTATGTACGTGTGTAAACTTTTACTTAAAATGCTTCTTCTCCTTCAGTATTTATCGGATTCCTCTCAAATTTTACACGGATGTGCTCTAGGCAGGCCTCTCTTTAAATTTTTTTTTTTTGGCGATCCGCCAAAAATTGGCTAAATGGCGGACATTTGAAATTTTTCGGTTGCCAATTTTCAAAATGCTTCTTCTCCCACAATTTTGATCAGATTCTCTTCAAATTTTGCACGAATATTCCCTATGTAGGCCTCTTTTGAAAAATTACTCATTTTGGCGATCCGCCAAAAATTGGCCAAATGGGGGACATGTTTTAACTTTTTGGTATCTAATTTCCAAATGGCTTCTTCCCCCACAGTTTTGATCGGATTCCTTTCCAATTTTGGATAGTTGTTCTCTAGGTAGACCTCTCTTGAAAAGTTACTCTTTTTGGCGATCCGCCAAAAATTGGCCAAATGGGGGACATTTTTTAATTTTTTGGTGTCTAATTTTCAAGTTGCTTTTCTGCCACAATTTTGATCGTATTCCTTTCCAATTTTGGATAGTTGTTCTCTAGGTAGACCTCTCTTGAAAAAGTGCTCTTTTTGTCGACCCTCCAAAAATTGGCCAAATTGGGGACACTTGTAATTTCGTGGTAATTTCAAAATGCTTCTTCTCGAAGAATTTTAATCAGATTTCCTTCAAATTTTGCACGAATATTCCCTAGGTAGGCCGCTTTTGAAGAAATACTCATTTTGGCGATCCGCCAAAAATTGGCCAAATGGGAGACATTTTGTAATTTTTTGGTGTCTAATTTTCAAATTGCTTCTGCCGCCACCATTTTGATCGGATTCCTTTCCAAATTTTGATAGTTGTTCTCTAGGTATACCTCTCTTGAAAAATTACTCTTTTTGGCGATCCGCCAAATATTGGCCAAATTGGGGACATTTGTAATTTTGTGATCGCCAATTTTCAAAATCACTGGTCTAAAAATAGGAAGCGCTGATCAACGCTAGTTGAATAAACATGCGCAGTGGTGCGAATTGGGAACAGCGCATCAACGCAAGCTAAATAAATATGCGTACTTGTCCGAATTGCGAACCACTCATCAACGGAAGTTGAATGTACATGCGCATTGGTCCAAAATGCAAACTGCGCATCGACGCAAGTTAAATAAACATGCTCACCGGTTTAAAATAAAAATTGCGCATCAGTGCAAATTAAATAAACATGCGCACTGGTTCGAAAAGTCAAACGCGCATTAACACAAGCTAAACAAACATGCGCACTGGTCCGAAATGCGAACCGCGCAACAACGCAAGTTAAATAAATATGCGAACTGGTCTAAAATACGCTGGATCGCTGAAACGCTGATCAGCGCTAGTTAAATAAACATGCGCAGTGGTCCGAAATGTGAACAGCGCATCAGCGCAAGCTAAATAATATGCGCACTTGTCCGAATTGCGAACCACTCATCAACGGAAGTTGAATATACATGCGCATTGGTCCAAAATGCAAACTGCGCATCGACGCAAGTTAAATAAACATGCGCACTGGTTTAAAATAAGAATCGCGCATCAATGCAAATTAAATAAACATGCGCACTGGTTCGAAAAGTCAAACGCGCATCAACACAAGCTAAACAAACATGCGCACTGGTCCGAAATGCGAACGGCTTATCAACGTAAGTTGAATAAACATGCTCACTGGTCCGAAATGCGAACCGCGCATCAACGAAAGTTAAATAAATATGCGAACTGGTCTAAAATAAGAAGCGCTGATCAGCGCTAGTTAAATAAACATGCGCAGTGGTCCGAAATGTGAACAGCGCATCAAAGCAAGCTAAATAAATATGCGCACTAGTCCGAAAAATCAAACGCGCATCAACACAAGCATCAATCGCGAACTACTCATTAACGGAAGTTGAATATACATGCGCATTGGTCCGAAATGCGAACAGCTCATCAAAGCAAATTAAATAAACATGCACACTAGTCCGAAAAATCAAACGCGCATCAACACAAGCTAAACAAACATGCGCGCTGGTCCGAAATGCGAACGGCTTATCAACGTAAGTTGAATAAACATGCTCACTGGTCTGAAATGCAAGCAATTAAATAAACATGCGCACTGGTTCGCTTGCGTTCACATCAACGCAAGCTAAATAAACATGCGCATTGGCCGAAATGCGAACAGAGCATAACGACAAGTTAAATAAACATGCGCATTTTTCCGAAATGCAAACCGCACATCAACGCAAGTTGAATAAACATGCGCACTGGTCGGAAATGCAAACCCCGCAAAATAATACATACCAAAACATTAAACGTAAGTAATGACGTTTTAGACGCGGCGTTTTCTTCTTTTCAAAAGGCACATGTGTTTGGTCATTTCTGTTGCTTGAACTAATTGTGTATGTCCGACAGTACATGTCAACAGTACACATGTGTGGATACAATTTCGATACGCTGTTCGAAGTTATTATCTGGGAAACAAATCTTTGTATGTATTTATCGGTCTATGTTCGGATCCGTTGCTAAATTAATTATGTCTCCCCGACCAAGGGGAGACATATAGTGCTTATACGTTCTGTGTCTGTGTACGTGTATGCATGTGTCTGTGTGTGTGAGTGTGTGTGTCAGTCTGTTGTGAACAAAGTGTTGTGTGCAAGATATCTCGAGAACGAAACGTCGGATCGGGTCGGGTTCAAACTTGATCGAATTATTCCTTGGTAAGGTCGGACGTCATCACGTAAATATGTAGGCCTATATATTATAAACAAGGTCTTGTGTGCAAAATATCTCGATAACGTAAAGTCCTATCGACTTCAAATTTTATATAGCTATTCTTTGGGTCAGTCGGACGGTTCTGTCAACTTTTTACGTATGTCACGTGATTAGGGCAGGTGTATGACGTCATTACGTAAAAATCTTATGTGCCAAATTTCTCAGCTGCTGAACATCGGAGAAAGTTGAAACTTGGTGGGATTGTTGCTTGGTAGGTCCGAAAGACTCTGTAGAATTTTTTCGCGAGTAGAACGAACGAATGCGGCGTATGACGTCATCACGTAAAATATGTATATATATTATAAACAAGGTCTTGTGTGCAAAATATCTCGATAACGGAAAGTCCTATCGACTTCAAATTTTATATGAATATTCCTTGGGTCAGCCGGACTGTTCTGTCAATTTTTGGCGCGTCACGTGATTAGGGCAGGTGTATGACGTCATTGCGTAAAAATCTTGTGGGCGAAATTTCTCAGCTGCTGTACGCCGGAGAAACCTGAAACTTGGTGGGATTATTGCTTGGTAGGTCCGAAAGAAACTTTAAATATTTTTTACGAGTAGAACGAACGAAAGCGGCGTATGGCGTCATCGCGTAAAATGTGTATATTTTGAACCAGATCTTGTATGCATAATATCTCGATAACGGAAAGTCATATCGACTTAAAATTTTATATGGATATTCCTTGGTTCAGTCAGACGACTGTTTCAACTTTTGACGGGTAAAAAGTTATCTGTTCTTAAGCAAAATATCTCGACATCGGAAAGTCGGATCAACTTTAAATTTGGTATAGTTATTCCTCGGATAATTCACACGGTTTTGTTAAACATTATTAATCTCGTATAGAAAATCAAGAAAGGTGCATAACGTCAACACCCCCCCCCCCCCCCCACCCAAGATTCCCCATTTTTGGCTGCTTTGTTATCTATGCATGGGTGTTAACTCCGCTGGGGATTTCGGAAGATTTTCGGGAAGATTCTCTAGTGTTCCTGCATTCTTTAGAAAGCTTCAAAACAGTAACAGCATTATTATCGGTCCATTGCTATTTGTTATTGCCTGAAATTGAGCTTTTTGTGCATTTCTCATCTATGGCTGTTACGTAACATGCCACTCAGTCAGGCGTCAGTGTCAGTTGCGGTGCATGATGGAGTCGTTATATGGGTCATGGAATGTTATTGTCGTATTATAGCTCTAAGCAGCTCTAGCTATTGATTTTTTTTCGCCGCATACTTGATTAGGTTGCCAAGATGTGCTATATATAGGAGCCATATTGTATCGATTGGCATTGTTTGCAGAAGCATTTTTCGCTATTAAATTGGGTCGTCTGATATCTTGTGTTATGAGTAGCAGTTCACCATTTTGCCAACGAAATGCCTCCCCCTTTTCCCACCGAGGTGCGTCATCTGATGCGCAGTTATGAAGAATGCCTTCCTAGTGCTATTTGGCCGATGGGAATGTGCGAAGACAAGGTAGTCTATCATGGCTATAACTACACTTAGGGTACAGACCGTTACCGTTGCCTTGGGTAAAAGGGTTAGAGTTGTGTTTATAGTCGGACCTACAGTAAATAGCTGGGGGGGGGGGGGCGTGTGGAGGATGATGGTTAGCAAAAAAAAAAAAAAAAAAAATCACCACCACCTTCAAGACCTGGATAAAAAGATGTAAAGTAAGAACCGTTTGTCGTGACCCCTTCCACATTCTGGTAAAAAGACGTACGGTAAAACCTGCCTGTCTTGACCACCTTCCAGACCCGGATAAAAATGTAACGTACAGTAAAACTGCTATAGTGACCAACTTCAGATCTGGATAAAAGGGGCCTACAGTAAAACCACTTTCCAGACTCCGATGAAAAAAAGATGCTCATTTATATGTTTTAGTGACCACCATCTGTTTGGTTTATTTTGAGTTTTTTACAATGAATGAAGGTTATGTTTGCAGAAATGAATGTTTCAGTTTGGAGGGGGGAGGGTCATGGGTTTAGTCGGGGAGACATTTGTTTTTGTTCACAAAAACAAGAAACTAAGTAGGTATCGATTGAAAGTGTGTAATATAAGCCTGCACTCTTATGTTTTGTGTGCACTGGCCGCTCTAGTTTTTTTAGCTAGCTCATTGCCATTTCGTCTTTTGAAGCCCAATTTTTCAGGGAAATTCCCTTGTTCAAGCACGCCGGATTTGGTCTTATCGCTTTTCGTAAGCTGGGGCTTTGTCCTTGGACAAACTTGTACACTGTGACTACCACTTTTGGCAACCAGACAAGCTTATTCATAGATTCACTAGATCTCGGCTGGTCACAATGTCCCTGGACATTCTTGTTTTGATGATTGGCCAAAAAGTCGGCCCAAATTTTGGCAAAAAATCAAACAATTTTCAGTCAAATCTTAACGAACTCCAGCAAAATAGCCTCACTGCCTAGTTTTTTCAGTACAGTAGCACACATTACGGTCTAAGTGGCTGTTTCTATTTTCTATCCGAAGTATTGGCCAAAAACCAATAATCTGTAAAACGTATCTCCTAGGGTTTTCATGGAAACGTTCTTCAATTTTGCTTTGAGGTAGGGTGCATTGGTGTCCACCCATCTATTACTTATTTTGACGATTAGTTAAAAATTGGTGGAAAATTTGGTGAAAAACCCAAACTTGTCAGTAAATTCGTACTCCACAAAGATAGTCTGACTGTCTTTAAATTTTGGGGAAGGTAGCAGGCTTCATAGCTTCCTGTTGTCACAATTTTTAGGGATTGGTAAAAATTGGCGACAATTTTGGCGAAGAGCTAAAAAAAAAGTTCAATAAAGTCTTAAGGAATTCCAGGAAAATAAGATTGTTGCATTGTTAATTTAAGTAGCAGTATCAGACACTACTACCTTACTGTCTATTGCTGTCTTCCAATTTTGGATAAAGATAGCCATCATTGGTACTTACCTGGCTATTACTGTTTTTCATAATTCGTAAAATTATTTCTTACTAAAATCTTAACTAACGCGAGTTATATAATCTTATTATCCCCGTCCTCCTAGCGGAGGCGGGGGATATAGAAACGCCTCGTGTCCGTCCGTCTGTCCGTTATCACTTTTGTCCAGGCCATATCTCCGTAACCATTGATCGCAGGCATACCATACCTCGGGGAATGAAAGAATGGGTGTAGGATATTTGACCAATCGAAATTTGACAAACCGAAATTAGACTAACCGCAATTTGACCAACTTCTTAAAGAAATAACGGAGATTTGACCAACTTCATAATTTATTCTTTTACGTACCACTTATCAGTAAAACATTAGCAATCACAAATGTTCCGACAAAAGCAACATTTAAACAGTTATAACACTGCAAGTAAAAGTAATGTGCGAAACTACCGGGATGGTAGTAATCTCATATCCTCCCAAAACTTCACATACAGCTATCGTTTGTTTCACATACTTGTGACCATCCAAACATAGTTTTAGACCACCACGATTGGTTGTCAACATTTCCATCTCGGCAATTGTTGTTGAAATTGCAGTTGTTTAAATAGCAAACAAATTTGGTTTAATTTCTGGTTGAGAAATCCCGGTATTTATACTAATTAAAATATTAAAAAACTATATTAAAAACCACGTAAAACACGTACCTGAGATGACACTAAAGCTTCCACCAGGTCTGGGTTTGTTTGTATAACGCCTTGTATAACGCCGGATGACGGAGATTAACGGGGCACGTGGAACTCAACCTTATGACACTCAATGACAGAGAGGGGATTAGCACAACAATCTCTTTGATGCGAATGAGAACTTCTTTGAAATTACTTTTTCTTACGAAACCTCAAACTCGAACTAGATTTTATAAGGTTCTGTATATCTAAAACTGAAAGTTGGTCAAATGTCAGTTTTTCCATAAAGCCGTTGGTCAAATTGCAGTTGGTCAAATTTCTGTTGGTCAAATTGCAGTTGGTCACATTGCGGTTGGTCAAATTGCGGTTGGTCAAATTGTGTGTACCCCGAAAGAATATATAATGTAGTTTTGCGACGGCAGGCTAATTTTTGATTTCATCGACAAATGTCAAAGTTATGGACTGTTGAAATGTTTGAACTTTACTCATTTACTTAGGGTACCTTCTCTGTGACCATACGGCTCGGCGGGGGATGTGCAATCTACGATTGTCTTGTTTTCTTATAATTTCGAATTAGGGAAGCGAATATTCGAATGTACAGTCTTACCCGCTTATCTCGACATCCGCGGGAGAAGACCTAATTTGTCGACATATCCGGGTTGTCGATATAACCGAATTTAATATGGCGACCAAATGGACAGACTTTAAAACAATTTTACGGTTAGTGTTAGGTGTTTGTAATCTTCGGATCCCAGCGTCGTGCGTCTTTGACTTTCAACAGGAGGTGTAGCGACGAACAGACACAACACTGATTGTATTGTCTTATGATTTCTAAGATTCCGTTTTTTTTATCCAAGTACAACTACTGCGAAAGCAAACTAATCCGTCTCGTGAATATCTGTTTTTTATTTCCTTACTTTACATTCCTCCAAAATAACAATTCCCCGTGCACCAGCACCGCGCTGTGCACCACTTGGACACACACCTGACGTGTATCCTCTATGCTTTCTCGAAATGGACTGCTGGTGGCGCAGCAAGCGCGTTCCTTATATAGTTGCTGGCAGAGCAGCCGCCGCTAATTTAAAATGCAACCAATCAAAGAGCTTCGCGCCTAAAGTAAGGACCAATGAGAAAGTAGCTGCCCAAAAACATATCTTACAAGCAACGTAGCGACCAAAAACTGATATTTTCAAAACGATCACGAAGTCCTTTATAAAGTGGCACTATTGGTTCCAACCTATGGAGTTTTTAAATACTTGAAAACTACATGAAAAGTTTGTGCTAGGTAGCACAAAAATTTCCCTCGTCTCAAAACACGACAAAATGAAAAGTTCCAAACACAAAAATATTGCCGTATGCACAATCGCGACGCGTTCTACTTAATGCCATGTGAAACTTTAAATTTCGTCATCGACTTGTGAAGATACCCGATATACTTGGTATATAAGTAAATTTTTAAATGGCTCGAGGATTTTAAATGAACCAAGGATTTCAAACAAACTTGAAACTAGCACCAACGTGTTCACTACACCAAGATCCTTTCAAATCTTAAACCGATCGGCGCGGTTATGTCGTGTTGTATACCCAATACGACACGTCAACAGTTTCCCAATGAGTTCGCTCGACCATTCACTACTTCTTAACACCTGAAGGTAAACGACTGCACCAACGGGCGCTTTTCTCCATTTCCACGCAGCGGACGCATCCTCCACCACAACAAACACAGTAAAGAACAAAATGAATCACAAACGCCCTCAACACACCCATAACACAACACATTCACACAAGACGCGACAATAACACATGCATACCCAGGAAATCACTTTTGCATACCCTAACAAACCCCCACTCCGAGAAAACACCAAAGTTGTTTTCTGATCACCTAGGGTATGCCAACCCGTTTAACACACTTTAATTGCTAACCAATGTGAAAAGTCACGAAAAGCCTCAAAATGGAACACATTCCATAAAACCCTTAAACCACCACATAAAATGTTCAATCTCCGATCACGGGTGGCAGATGTTCTAGGAAGAGTCACAAAAGACAATAACAGTCACAATTTACACAAAATGCAAAGAAAAATGTCATGAAAGTTACTGCCGACTCAGATAATCGGCTCCGGTGTTTTCTGCTCCCTTGATAAACCTCATCGTGAACGCATAGCTTTGTAGCGCCAACGCCCATCGCATTAACCTCGCACTGTCATTTTTACTGTTCTTGAGGTAAGCGAGTGACGCGTGATCCGTCTCGAGGACAAAGTGCGTTCCGTCAAGAAACTTTGCGAAACGTTCGACTGCAAACACAATTGCCAAACACTCTCTTTCGATGACGGAATAATTCCGCTCCCGGGGGAGCAGCTTCCGACTGGCGAACGCGACGGGAAACACACCATCTTCGTGTTCTTGCAATAACATCGCGCCGAGTCCATTATCCGATGCGTCAGTGCGCACTATGAACTGTTTGACAAGGTGGGGTAACCGGAGTATGGGCGCGCTGGTCATCAGGTGTTTCAGCTTGCGAAACGCACGTTCCTGAGTCTTGCCCCACTCCACTTTGGATGGATGCTTCTTCCGCGTTAAATCAGTTAGCGGCGCGGCGGCTTCAGCGAAATTCGGAATGAATTTCCTGTAAAATCTGGCCATCCCAAGAAACGAACGCACTTGTTTCTTCGTTTGGGGCCGCGGAGCATCTCGGATCCTTTCCACCTTCTCGTTCTCCATCTGTAACTTTCCATTGCCGATGACATGTCCAGTGAAACCGATGTCGGAGTATCCGATGAAGCATTTCGTCGGACGTACAGTGAGACCGGCGTCACGGATGCGAACGAACAACTCGCGTAACGTCTTCATGTGTTCCTTCCACGTCGCCGTGTGTGGCAAGAGATCGTCAACATAGTTGTCGACGTTGGACAGGCCCGTCAACATCTTACGCATCACACGATTGAACTTCGCCCCGGCATTAATCAGGCCAAATGGATTCCTCTTGAACTGAAACGTTCCTTTCGACGTAGTAAATGCTGTGTAGCGTTTGGAATCCTCGGCCATCGGTATCTGCCAATATACCTTAGAAAAGTCAATTTTCGAGAATATCTTGTCGGTTCCGATCCGTGCCATGATATCTTCGTAATTTTGCATAGGTTCGTTGTCAAATTTCGTGACCGTGTTCAGTCTTCTGAAATCAATGCAAAATCGATTGGATCCGTCTTTCTTCTTGACGACAACCACCGGCGAATTGTATTCTGACGTGCACTCTTCAATAATGCCGGCTTGTAGCATCTTCTCAACCTCATCGTCAATCGCTTTGCGTTTTGCAAAAGGAAGAGTGTACGGTCTAACACGGATCGGTTCTGTTGTAATCAGCTCTATCTTGTGCTCTCCAAGATTGTGAGTCCAGGAACATCAGAAAAAATGTCCTGGAACTCCTCGAGTACTGCATTAACCTCAGAACGTTCCGACTCTGTCAAATCCGGGCCGATGTGCACGTCTTTGAACGTTTCCTGCTGCTCCGTGGCTGGTAGGTGTAGCGGTGGTTCCAGATCTTCATCTGGCGGTTCTTCTTCGTCAATGACCGCGATACGAGCGCCGCTACAAACTCGTCAATATCTTCATCATCTTCCTGCTCTTCGTTTCCTGTGCGTTGCACACACTTTTTCAAGAGATTGGCGTGGTACACTCTCTTTTTCCCGGCGACGTCTATCTCATAATCCATCCGGCCCAGTACTTTCGTTACAGCGTAAGGGCCTTTCCATTGCAGGAGGAGCTTGTTTGTATCTGTAGGTAGAAGCAGATACACCTTCTCTCCCACTGCAAAGCGTCTTTCCCTGGCCTTCTTGTCGTAGTGGTGCTTCGCCACTCCTTGCGCTTCTAGCAAACTCTCCCGTGCAATACGACACGTCTCTTCAAGTCTGTTGCGCAGGTCCGCTACATACTGGTAAGTGTTCACCACTTCTTCCGGAACGTCGTCGTCCGTCCACAACTCTTTGAGTATGTCCATCGGACGGCGCACTTTTCGACCGTACAGCAGTTCGAACGGCGAGAATCCAATACTTGCTTGGGGCACTTCTCGGTAGGCGAACAGAACAGCTGGCAAATATCTGTCCCAGTCTTTCGGGCATTCTTGACACATCTTCAGCATGTTCTTCAGTACTCCGTTTATTTTCTCGCACAATCCGTTACATTTGGGGTTGTACGGAGTGGTAAAAAGCTGCTTGATCGATATCAACCGTTAAACTTCTCGCATCATGTCGGAAACGAATTGCGCACCTCTGTCGCTCAACACCTCTTTGGGAAAACCGACCCTGCAAAATATGCTCAGTAAGGCTTCCGCGACCGTTTCCGTGTCAATTCGCTTCAAAGGAACAGCTTCAGGGTATCTGGTCGCATAGTCCACCACGGTTAGAATGTACCGATGTCCTCTATCTGAAACCAGGGCAAGCTTTCCAATCAAATCCACTGCTACGCGATCGAAAGGCACATCGATGATCGGCATCTCTCCTAGTGGCACTTTCTGTACTCTGCCTTTCGGTATGGTACGTTGGCAGACATCGCAGGATTGGCAGAAACGTTTCACGTCCAAGTCGATTCCGGGCCAATAAAAGTTCGTGGTGATCCGATCGGTGGTTTTCTTTGTCCCCAAGTGTCCGCCAACAATCGCTTCATGTGCGAGGGACATGACGCGTTCTCGGAGCTGTTTCGGAACCATTATCTGCTTAAGCTTAACTTCAATGTCGCCCTGCTTCTGATAGTAATACCGCGTCAGTATCCGATTCTTGATCGCAAATAAATATGTAGCTCCCGTTCTTGAAGAGAACACCGTCTTCTCTTTCGCATGGCCGAAGAACTTCTGAAGCGTCTCGTCTTCGGTTTGGAACGCAATAGGCTGTTGCGAGTTTACTTCTTCGACCTTCACGGGTGGTGTAACAAGAGGCTTCACCGGGCGTCTCTCTTTCTTTTCCTGCTCCCGTGTTGCTACCGCGGCCACATCTCCACCGCCTGTGGCGGAAGGTTCATTGATGGTGCTCCGCTCGGCAGGTACTTGACCACTGTCTTGTGGTTGCACCGCAATGGTTTGTGGTTTCAGGTCTGGCACGTTCCCGATAATGAGATCAAATGGTGGTTTGTCAATCACCATGACATCCAGTTGTCCACTAAATATGGGGGTATCCAAGTCTATCCGCGCCATTGGAAATCGCATAATTGTTCCGACGAGAAGAACACAACTACTGTACTGCCCGGTCATCTGAACGTCCTTCACCAAACTACTGCGAACGGCTGCGGAATCACATCCTGTATCTAGAAGTACAGTCACCCAATGTCCCCCGACGTGACCTTCGTAGAGCGGTAGGTTCTCCGATTTCCGCCCGCTGCTCAACGCGCCTGCATATGGGATGGCATCTCCGTTCGCCAAGCAAAGATGCCCATCCTTGACGTTTCGCTCGACCCGATGTCGGCATTCTTCGTCTGTCACTCCAAACGCGCCTGTTTTGCCACGGTCTTCTCTCTTCCGCCAATTCTGCGGTACTGTCGCGCACCACCGTCTGCCTTCAGTTTCCTGCACTCTCTCGCAAAATGCCCTTTGTTGCAGTTGTAGCAAACTATGGGTCTGGTCTTCGTTTCAGGTTTGCGACCCTGCTGTGACTGATTTAGTCGAGGTGTCGGTTTCTGTCCACTTAGAACGGTCCTGATCCGATTCTGCGAGATGCTCCCTCCATGTGCCTCGAGGTACTGCTCGGCCAGCCTAACTACCTCGTCAATGGACGGCGGAACTCTTCCACGGAGAAATAGGCTGATATCACTGTTACACATGTTGATGAACTGTTCCCGTAAGCACAAGTCTCTCAACTGCTCATAGTTCTTGTTGATCCCGGCCAATTCTATCCAACGGTCAAAGAATCGTGCTTGCCTTGCACAATACTGACGGACTGTCTCCTCCTTTTCGGGCTTCACTTCGCGAAACCTGGCTCGGAATCCTTCCTCCGTCAACTGGTAACGTCGCAAGATCGCAGTTTTCAACTGAACGTAGTTGTTGGCGTTATCGACAGGCATACTACTGTAAACTTCAAGAGCCTTCCCCGTAAGAAGTGGGCTGAGACTAACGGCCCAAGTGTCTTCAGCCCAATCTTGATTCCTGGCGAAGCGCTCAAACGTCTCGAGGAAGGCATCAATGTCGTCTGCCTTCTCGTCAAACTTCGGAAGCTTTGGACGAGCTCGATACTGTACGTCGTGTCGCTGTGCTGCGTCGCGGCCTTGATCTTCATGGTTCTGGTTATGCAGTTCCAGCTGGCGCGTCTCCTCACGCAAGCGAGCAAGTTCGTGTTCCCTTGCACGATCCCTCTCCTGCTGTTCCAATTCCTGCTGTCTGATGCGATCCTCACGTTCCTGCGTACGTATCTCGCGTTCTCTTGCGACGCGCTCTCGCTCAGCTGCCTTTTCCTCCTGGTTCTGCACAAATTGTCGAAGCTCCGCGTCTTTATATCCCAACGCCTGGCCGATTTGTATCCATTCACGCATTTTCTCCATGACGATTTTTAACACTTTGCTGTTGAATCCCGGACGAGCCCCCAAAATGTTAGGTGTTTGTAATCTTCGGATCCCAGCGTCGTGCGTCTTTGACTTTCAACAGGAGGTGTAGCGACGAACAGACACAAGACTGATTGTATTGTCTTATGATTTCTGAGATTCCGTTTTTTTATCCAAGTACAACTACTGCGAAAGCAAACTAATCCGTCTCGTGAATATCTGTTTTTTATTTCCTTACTTTACATTCCTCCAAAATAACAATTCCCCGTGCACCAGCACCGCGCTGTGCACCACTTGGACACACACCTGACGTGTATCCTCTATGCTTTCTCGAAATCGACTGCTGATGGCGCAGCAAGCGCGTTCCTTATATAGTTGCTGGCAGAGCAGCCGCCGCTAATTAAAAATGCAACCAATCAAAGAGCTTCGCGCCTAAACTAAGGACCAATGAGAAAGTAGCTGCCCAAAAACATATCTTACAAGCAACGTAGCGACCAAAAACTGATATTTTCAAAACGATCACGAAGTCCTTTATAAAGTGGCACTATTGGTTCCAACCTATGGAGTTTTTAAATACTTGAAAACTACATGAAAAGTTTGTGCTAGGTAGCACAAAAATTTCCCTCGTCTCAAAACACGACAAAATGAAAAGTTCCAAACACAAAAATATTGCCATATGCACAATCGCGACGCGTTCTACTTAATGCCATGTGAAACTTTAAATTTCGTCATCGACTTGTGAAGATATACTTGGTATATAAGTAAATTTTTAAATGGCGCGAAATCTAACCAAGGATTTCAAACAAACTTGAAACTAGCACCAACGTGTTCACTACACCAAGATCCTTTCAAATCTTAAACCGATCGGCGCGGCTATGTCGTGTTGTATACCCAATACGACACGTCAACAGTTTCCCAATGAGTTCGCTCGACCATTCACTACTTCTTAACACCTGAAGGTAAACGACTGCACCAACGGGCGCTTTTCTCCATTTCCACGCAGCCATGGATTGACAGAAATCACTTTTGCATACCCTAACAGTTAGTTTTACTCATTTTTCACACAACAGTTTTTGAATACTTTAAAACTACTGAAATTAAATAATAGTCTACAATAGAAGAAATATTCAGGCTTTGAATTACTTAAACATTTTTGTCAATGTAAATTTTTTCTGGAAGTTGTTCTTTTTGACTTTACTGGTTAGCTGATCTATCAGTGCAAAAGGCTGTTCGCCCGAATTCACCATTTTCATACTGTTGTTTGATTTTTTATTCGTTTTTTATCCAAATAATCAATGTATTATGTTTTACATCGAATTCAGTTTGAACCTCTTTTCTTGACTTCCCTCCTCCAGTGCTTTTAACGCTTTATACTTCTTATCCAACTCTTTGCAGCTTAATTTTCGTTTCACACCTTTAGAGGCCATTTTACTTTTAATACATTCACTATTTCATGTCTTTTTTTTAATTTATAATTTTCCCGAATTTGCCTCGTTTAACTCATAATTTTCTTTTAATTTTGACGTTTTTAAAGACTATTTGTGGTCTTAATGTGAGGACAACCTGGAGAAATAAACCGAAATTAAATTTGAATCAATTGAAGGTTACTGAGTCACACCATGGAGCCAGAGTAAGCAAGATTAGAAACTTAAACAATAACAAAGCTCTAATGGACATGGCCGTCAGAAGTAAATGGGGAAGTATTACAGTGGGTAAGCTAAAGATTAAAGCAATCTGTTTGATAAAAGGAATGTGCAAACATTATCTGCGTAAATAAGACGGACCGGGAAATATCTTTGAAGAACAGCACATATCGAGATAAGCGATCACAAAACAGTATATAAACATGGGTTTGGGGCGAGACTTTATTGTCGACATAGGCGGGTGTTTTCTTATGTCGACGCCAAGATATTAGGGTACAAATTGCTGGTGGTAATAGGAGTCGGGAGAGGGGTATTGAAAAAATGTCGACATAGGCGGGATGTCGAGATAAGCGGGGTCGAGATAAGCGGGTAAGACTGTACTTTGTTATTGATTCTCTCTTTTCTTTGTGATTCGCGAAAACTTGGCCGAAATGTTGGCGAAAAAGCTTCTTTTTTTTTTTTGAAAAATGTTAACTAAAGCTAGGAAAATAACTTTATTTCCTTTTAATTTCATGTAATGATGGCACACATTACTACCTACCTGACTATTACTTTTTCTCTTTTTTGGTAATTCGCCAAAAAATTGGCGGAAGTATTGGTCAAAACGCAATTAAAACGTACATTCTCCTGTAGTTTTAGATTAACCAACTCCAGGAAAAAAGCATTACTGTCTTGAAACTTTAGCAGGAATTACTGCGTACCTGTCCATTACTTTTTATTTGGGCCAAAAATTGTTGGAAATGTTGGCAAAATACCAAAAAAATCCAGTAAAATCTTAACTCAAACCACAGAAATGGCCTTACTGTCTCGAAAGTTTTCTTAAAGATAGTGGCCATTGGTACTCATCTGTTTATTGCTATTTTTGCGAAAATTGAAAAAAAACGGCAGAAATATTGGCGAAAACCCAGTTTTTAACCCAGCCGACTATGTCGGACTGGGTTAGTCGTATCACTCTGGGGGGCTTGAATGTATGTGCGTATCTGCGTATGTTAAACTTTTTCTTTAAAATGTTACTCCTCGTACAGGTTTGCTCCAATCGTTTTGATATTACACAGGAATGCTCCCTGCGTGGTCCCCCAACTGACTATTACTTTTTTTTGCGATTGACGAAAAACTGACAAAATGGCGGCACTTTTTGTACCAGTCGTTGAGATGTTACGCAGGGATGTTCCCCAGGGGTTCGCCTACCAGGCTATTATTTTTCTTTCGACGTTCGCCAAAAACTGCCAAAATGGCGGAACTTTGAAGTTTGGCAAAAACTGGAATAAATGGTAGTGAATAACTGAATTGTCAAACCATTCATTTCTCTCAGTCTTTTTCAAATAGTTATAAAATTTTCATCGAAATCGAAATTTTAATCGAAAGTTTCTCAGGTGATTCTTTACCTGGACTTTGCTTTTATTTCGCAAATTACAAAAAATGCTGGAGAGGTGGAATTTTAAAAATTTTGTAAAATTGTGAAAATATTCATAAACACGTGAATCGTCAAAACCCAACTTCTCTAACATCCCTTTGTAGCTTCCAAATTCGAATTAAAGGCATTTTACATACTTCATTTTTTGGCCTAACAGTATTCGTTTCAGATTTTTTTCTCTTTCAGTGTTTGGTAAATCGGCTGGGTCATGTCCTTGGACTACTTGTTACTAAAGTCGTTACTAACGCTAGGGGTACCGTCTGGCTGTGATTTTTATGATTCGCCAAAAACATTGAAAACGCAACTGGCTCTAGATATTTGGCTTAATCTCTTTCTGATTAAAGGTGGCAGGCTTTGGTACTGACTTAGTTATTACGTTTTTTTTCGGGAATCGCTTAAATTTGGTTAAAATATTAGCCAAAAACAAGTTTCATGAAAACGCATCTCCTCCAACGATTTAAATGGAAATGTCCTAAAATTTTGATGGAATGTTTTGTGTTTATGTCCACATGGCTATTACTTTTTAGTCCCCTGCCGCCGCGTAGAGCGGAGCGGGGGCATTATAGTATTCGGGTCTGTCCGTCCGTCCGTCCGACTGGCGACACTTGGAAGCACAAATTTGTGCACGCGATATCTCAGCCGCTATTTATACCTGGCTTTTGATTGTTGCTATTGTGAAAATATATATATTGAAGTTGTGCGACATCGCATTATTTTTCGATTCGACCATAGTTCGTGGCGGGGGACATTCATCAGTTTCAGTGATAACTTGTTTCTTTTGTTTGGGAATTCGAAAAAAATGGCCGAAACACGTGACTATTACTTTTTTTGACGATTCGCCAAAATTTGGCGGATATATCGGCGATAAACCATTTTTCCATTAAAATCTTGACTGACGTTACCCTTTCTGAATTGAAATTTGGGTTACAGGTTATACTTATATGTTATAAATCTTGAACTCAGCATTCGTGAATTGGGACATTGATCATGGATAATCTTGTTTTGTTCTGTTTTGTTTGTTTTTTTTTTCTTTTTGCCAGTTCACTATTTAGTGAACTGGCAAAAAGAAAAAAAAAACAAACAAAACAGAGATATTGACGGAAATATTGGCAAAAACAATTTTCTTGAAATAGTATCTCCTGGGGGTTTTAGGAAACGTTCTAAAATTCTGGTGGAAGATAGGGTGCATAAGTGTTCATCTGGCTGTTAATTGTTTCGGCCATTCACAAATGTTGGCAACCCCCCTCTCCCTCCTGCACAAAAATTCAGTAAAATCTTAACGGACTACAGGAAAATGGCTTTATTATCCCCCGCGTAACGAGGAGCTGTAGGTTTCAGCTTGTCCTTCTGTCCGTCTGTCTGTCCGCTTTCGCTCGCCCTCGTGTCCGGGCTATATCTCCGAAACTACTTGTCGTATAACTTTTTCCTGTGGCATACGGTTAGAAAATGTATTGAAGGTGAGCAACGGTGTATTATTTTTGAAATCGGCTAAAATTTCCAAAAATACGACGGAGATAGGTTTTGTCAAGGCGGGTTCTCTAACACTATTCGATCCAGCGATGCAGTGAAAACATAGGTATTGTAGATGTGCAACGTCGTAGTGTTTTTGAAATCGGCCGAAAATCTCAAAAATACGACTTGTCAAAAATGTATATTTTTATGGAAACTTGTTTGCACGGAGTTAGATTTTGTCCAGACGAGTTCTCCGAAACTATTCCATCCAGCGTTCGGAAATTTTATACAGTCGACATCGCGTATTCTAATTTAATCTAATAAATCTCTTATTTTAATAAGAGTTTAAATCCCCGATTCCTCTCCATAGGCTCCAATGCTTAATATCACCGGTTAATCTAATATCGGTTATACTAATAAACCGGCTATTCTAATAGAACTTAAGAGGAAAATTTCGTGGCAGCACCTGCTATTCTATTAAACATTGAGGTTTTAAGAAGCCTTTTTCATGCAGATATCCTGAAATACATCATTTGCTTATCAGTAGCCTTTGTTTAAATATTACAATAGCAAGTGTTTGCTTCCATGTCTTTATTCTCTGTGCTGCGTAAACAGAAGCTTCTGATGTAATGGTGGTTTGTGCGTGTGTTTACATTAAAAAGTAGAAAAAAAGGGTTTCACAACAGTCTATTCAGAAGTGTTTAAAAAAACTCAGAATGTGAAAACTAATCAAAAACAGCATAACTCTTCAGTAAAATGTATGTAAATGTGTGTGAAAACTTGGATATATCCATTATTTGTCTGTAAATATATGTGCATACTTGGATATATACATGTAATATTTGACGCATATGCACCCAGACAGTCTGGATAATACGTGTAAACTGGTATTTAAACGTCTTGTATGTTATTAGGTATCATATATCTAACCATGGTCATGTTGGTACATCTCAAACCGGAAGTTCGCGTAATCTAATATATCGGTTAATCTAATGAGTTTATTGGACATTTTCGTCATTAGATTATCCGATGTCGACTGTAAAATAAAGATGTGCAACGTCCTATTATGTTTGAAATCGTCAAAAAATTCTCAAAAATACGACTTGTCAGAAATGGCTGTTTTTCAGGAAATTTGTTAGGTCGGAGATAGGTATTGTGAAAGCGCGTTCTCCAAAACTATTCGATCCAGCATCTAAATTTTATGCGTGAAAATATATATATTGTACATATGCAACGTCGCATTATTTTTGAAATCAGCCAAAAATTGTAAAAAATACGACTTGTCAAAAATGTATATTTTTAATGAAACTTTGCACGGAGATAGATTTTGCCCAGACGAGTTCTCCGAAACTAGTCGATCCAACGTTCTTGAATTTTATGCATTGAAAATATATATGTGTAACAGATGTGCAACGTAGTATTATTTTTGAAATCGGCCCAATATTGTCAAAAATACGACTTCTCCTACAAGTGAAATAAGCATGCGCATTGGTCTGAAATAAGAACCGCGCATCAACGGAAGTTCCACAAACATGCGCCCTGGTCCGAAATGCGCACCGCGTATCGACACAAGTTAAATAAACATGCGCTCTAGTCCGAAATGTTAAATTAACATGCGCAATGGTGCGAAATGTGAACCGCACATCGACGAAAGTTAAACATGCGCACTGGTTCGAAATTCAAACCGCGCCTTGACGCAAGTTAAATATGCGCACTGGTTCGAAATGCAAACCGCGCTTCGACGCAAGTTAAATATGCGCACTGATTCTAAATGCAAACGGCGCTTCGACGCACGTTAACCAAACATGCGCATTGGTCCGAAAAGCGAACCGCGCATTAACACAAGTTAAATAAACCTGCGCACTAGTTTAAAATAATCACCATGCTTCAACTCAAGCTAAATAAACATGCGCACTGGTTCGAAATGCGAACCGCTCATCACGGAAGTTGAATAAACATGCACACTGGTTCGAAATGCGAACTGTGATCGGCGTAGTTTAAATAAATATGCGCACTGGTTCGAACTGCGCATCGACACAAGTTAAATATGCGCACTGGCATTAACGCAAGTTAAATAAACATGCGCACTGGTCTAAAATAAGCACCATTATTCAACGCAAGTGAACTAAACATGCACACTAAGTCCGAACTTCGAACCGCGCACCAAATCAAGTTAAATAAACATGCGTACTGGTCTTAAATGCGAACCACTCATCAACGCAAGTTAAGTTAACATGCGCGCTGTTCCGAAATGCAAACCGCGCATCAACAAATAAATAAATAAATATGCGCACTGGTCCAAAATAAAAACCGCACGTCAACGCAAGTTAAATAAACATGCGCACTGATCCGAAATGCTAATCGCGCAGCATTGCAAGCTAAATAACCATGCGCACTGATCTGAAATGTACACTGGAATTGGTCTTATCGCTTTTCGTAAGCTGGGATTTTGTCCTTGGACAAACTTATTTGTGCAAACCTGTTTGCACGGAAATAGATTTTTTCCAGACGAGTTGTATATATATATATATATATATATATATATATATATATATATATATATATATATATATATATATATATATATATATATATATATATATACATACATATGTTGTAGATGTGCAACGTCGTCTAAATTTTCGTCTAAAGTATCGATAAAAAATTGTTAGGCAATACAAGGTTTTCAATTTCATTGAATTTACTAACATCTAGTAATCGACATAATGTGTTAGGGGATCCTGCCTCACTGATGCTCTAGTTGACTGGAACTTTGAAGTATAGGTAACAATCATTACTACTTATCGGGACGTTACTTGTTTTTAGCCCAGCTTACGTTATGCGTAAGCTGGGTTTTCCCTATCGGTCTGCAGACGGCGTCCGTTAGTTAGTTAGTTGGTTAGTTAGTCCGTTAGTTACTTGTTTATTTAGTAAACTTTTGTTCAAAATGTATCTCCTCCTACAATTCTGATCCAATGTCATTTATTTTTTATATGAGGCATCAGTAGTATGAAAATGGGGGTTCTGCCGCAGTCAATCATCGTGACGTCATCGATCACGTGATCAATTAAGTCAATTAAGCCAATTAAGCTCGCTGTCACCTGTCAATCATTGTGACGCCATAGTGACGTCATGGGCGACGTAACCATGGCAACAGGCAGTCAGGGTAAAAAAAAGTGATGACCTTCCCCCCCCCCCCCCCCAGGTGGCAGTCGGGAGAGACCCTATGGTAAAAACTGTGGACCTCCCCCCCTAGGACATACTATGTACCGACCCCTCCCTAGCCAGCAGTCGAGACAGACCCCCCTAGCCAGCAGTCGGGACAGACCCCCCCCCCCCAGCCAGCAGTCGGGATAGACCCCCCTAGGACATACTATGTACCGACCCCCCGCCCCCCGGGGAGCGACATTTCGTCACGTCAGCATAAGTTACACACCACAATTTGCTCGCATCAGAGGGGTATATAAGGGATGAGCACCCGACAACAACAGTGACAGTCATATCGGTAAGTGCAGCAAGGAAGCAAAAGTTACACACCACAATTGGATCACATCACAGTGGTATATAAGGGATGACATCCAGTGACAGCCGGTGACAACCATTTCGGTAAGTTTTTATTGAAACTTTATAAATAAAAAGTGGACTTTAGTTATATGATATAATTAATATTGTACGTACGTAATAAAAGCATTATGAAGGAGAAAAGAGTGAAAGTAAATATTATATTTTCATGTAGACATGGTTGTAATGTTAACATGGCAGTGTTCAGAAGAAAAAAAGTTGGGTCCTCATCATTTTGTCACTGACATTAACATATTTCAACGTTCCAGGTATCTGTATGCCACTGGGCCACGTACTATCCGGACGTCGGCCCAAAGTTATTCTGCGGGCATGGATCGCTGACCGAAGAGGACCCCACAAACCTCCACTCAGACCTTGCTGATGCTGCCAACCTTTGTGTCTTTGCACAAGAGTTGCCTCAAAAAGTTGAAAGAGATACCCTTGATGGCAAGAAGAAAAGGGCGGCAGCCAAGTGGCATATCTTTCAAAGGCACGACTACGACCTCGTAGTCTGGTGAGTGGATTCTCAATTTGTGTACACTATTGTAGACAGTACAAGCAAGAAATTCATGCATTGATACTTATGGTACACACAGCGGCCACGAGTTATAAGTGGATGTTGCGAAAGGAAATATAGTATCCTATTTTCTGTTACAGGTGAACAACTTAAGTGCTACAATTAAGTTAGCCATTGATTATGTGAGCCCATTCAATGCCAATGAGTATCTGAGGAATTTGAGACGAATCAAGAAAGAAACTCACAGAGAAGATTATATTGGCATTGAGCGCGTTCTATATTACGGCCTGTTGAGAGCACTTAAGACTTTGCAAAGCGCTGATGAGGTCCGCAAACAAGTTGCCGAAAACAAGACAGAGGTTTGTGCATAAAATAATAGTATTATTACATATGGAGATAACCTACACAGTTCAAATGTCCATGAAATGAAATTGGTTGGATAGTGACAATAGTTTTGCTATAATTAACTTTCAAAATGATACCGGGAGTCTCCAAAAAGAAGCCCAGGGCCAGAGGTTCTCATATTGAAACCAAATAGATGCACCTATGCCGTGAGTACTACTCTGGAAGTGCAGGCGTTAGTAGGGGTTGCTTAGTGTGAACTAGGCTTGATAAGGGAACTGCCTTGTGCCTCGTGGGATTAAGCGTAACAGTGTCGCAGGTAAATATTCGAACGTATTTTAGACTGTGAGGGAGAGGGGCTTTCATTTGGAATGAAAGGAAAGTGTTTATAAATGTATTTGCATATTTATAGATTGCCGAACTCAAAAAGGAAAAGGAGGAAATGACTCAGGAACTTTTGTCTCTCCGAGCTGCGAATGAGAACCTTAAACGAGAGCTCTCTCTTCAAGCATGTAGACTTGAGAAGGTGGAGAATGAGAGAGAGCAATTTCAACGTGAAATGAGGGAAATGACAGGGCAAGTTGCCTCCCTAAGGTAACATTGAAAATATATATATATATAAAGCGTAATGCTTAAGGAGACCTCACGTATTGATTTGTAAGGTTTAGAGAGACCGAAAAATTATATATACAGACGAAACCGGTCTATCGCATAGCCAATTTGCCAAGCCCTGTTATGCGTTTATCCGATATATGCGTTTATTTGGAGTACTCTTGTCTATATTTTTCAGCGGTTGTTATTAGACGTGCACCCCCACCCCTCCTCCCCGCATTTCATTTTTTCTTCTTGGCCGCGTATTTAAATGATGACTTTGCACTCAGGGTTATGTGAGGCAACGTGGGGATTAAGGGTTTCAGGCCATTATTTAGTGAGAGCTCAGACAGCGCGGGGATTAGAGTTGCAGGCCATTATCTAGCGTCAGCTAAGGCAGTGCAGATATTAACGGTCATTATCTAGTGAGAACTGAGAGAGTGTGGTGATTAAGAGTTCAAGATTCACTGTTAACAACCGCAAGTGGGTTGGTACATGTACACAATGGGTCAAGCAAACAGAAGACAATGGATTAGATAAATAAACGAGGAGCAGCTCACTGCCTTAGTTTGCTTTAAGTGTGGTATGCTTGGAGAGTCACCCAGAATTATGCAATTAACCGGTGTGCTTCCCATTTTATCCAGTTTATGCGATTAAGCGGTATTCAATTATCCGGTTAAATTTCCAACAGAGAGCATTGGAAATGGTTTGGGATTTGCGAATAATATGCAGTTAACCGATTTATGCGTTTAACCGGTATGCGATTAAGTGATTTCATCTGTATACATATATATACTTAGTAAAGTGGCAGACAGTGCAACCGTTTTTGTGTTAAGTTCTTAAAGTGCGATTTAAGATTCGCGGTAGTACAATGATTATTAGACTGTTGAGAGAAATATTTACATGTAAGATAAAATTGCAGGTTAATCCAGGAGAGACAAACAACGGAGTCTTTGAAAGCTAGGGTGACTATTTGTTCAACTGGTGCAACTGCAGACATTTCATCCACGTGCAGTGTTGCTAGAGGAAGTGCAAGCACAACCTCGACTGTAACAGTGAAATCTGGTGATGTACAAGCACATGAGCCATTGCACATCGAACAAAATCTAAACCTTGACAATGTCCCCCAAGAACAGGAAATTAAAAAACCCGAAGAGAACTTTGCTTATAAATGCACCAGATGCAGGACACGGGCATTTATGACCAGCGCAGAGTTGCAAGAGCATATGCAAGTGCATACTGTTGTCTGTGACATGTGTGGAAAAACGTATTCTAGGGCTTTTGACCTAAAAAGACACCTGCGAGACATCCACAAAGCGTGAACGTATAATGTGGCACTGCAGTCTCTGGTACACATGGTCTCAAACCACAAACTGTTATACGTATCACTTTGCAACTCTTCAAATGTAGATCATCATCGTCTGGTCTGTATTTTTGACTCACGAATACGGTTTGTTAGTCCCAAACCGGGGGCTTTAAACCCGGGAGGGGAGGAGCCATTAAGAGCCAGGGTTACGATTTGTTCCACTGGTACATCTGCAGACATTTCATCCACGTGCAGTGTTGCTAGAGGAAGTGCAAGCACAACCTCGGCTGTCACAGCGATATCTGGTGATGTACACGCAGCCGAGCAGTTGCACATCGAACAAGAGCTAAACCTTGACGACGTCCTCCAAGAACAGACAATTGAAAAAAACAAACAGGATTTTGCTTATAAATGCTCCAGATGCTGGACACGGGAATCTATGACCAGCGCAGAGTTGCAAGAGCATATGCAAGTGCATGCTGTTATCTGTGACATGTGTGGAAAAACTTATTCTAGGGCTTTTGACCTAAAAAGACACCTGCGAGACGTCCACAATGCGTGAACGTATGTGACACTGCAGTCTCTGGCACACATGGTCTCAAACCACAAACTGTTATACGTATCACTTTGCAACTCTTCAGATGTAGATCATCATCGTCTGGTCTGTATTTTTGACTAACGAATACAGTTTGTTAACCCCCAGCCAGGGGCTTTAGACCCGGGAAGGGAGGTATTAGATTGGGTGTTCTCCGTCTTGTCTGTCCGTCTATCTGTCACTTTTTTATGCCCTGTTTTGTCGACAGCTTATCTCTCCAACTATGATGCGGATTGCTTTGAGGTCATTATGTCTCCCCGACCAAGGGGAGACATATAGTGTTTCTACGTTCTGTGTGTGTGTGTGAGAGAGGTCGTGTACCCCGCGAACTCGGCAGTGTGTTAGTTTTTTTCGTCAATTTAAGACCTTCGAAGTGGGCCTTTTTTGCAAAGTGGGCTTCTCGAGCCGGAAGCCAACTAGGTTTACACTTTTATTTTGGCTCGAATGTGCAAAGTAGACATTAATTCCATATCCGCCTTGGGCCCACTTTGCATAAAATCTGGTTTTCACTTAAATTTCAGTGTGTTTGGTGTGTTTCACTGAAACTGTAGGGGGAACTGCAATAGAAAAGTGTGTGAACGGTTTGTACATATTAATTATGTTTTCTGACAATTTCTGGTCAATCAGGTGACCTCAGCGTGGTTTTCACATGTTTGCTGGATCAATCACATGGCGGCAAATTAAAAGCACGTGTAGGGTATACCTCAAGATGGTGGGGATGTGAACTTGGTATGGCGGGAAGCTGATATTTTCAGACCTCTAAAAATCGCTGCACAGTTTTCGTAATAACGGAAAGCTACATAAACTATCATTGTTTCTTCTTAAAAGTCACTTTACTATAGGAAAAAGTTTATAAACTATGTCAGGGAGAAGAAATACAGTGCAGTTTTGAAGGCTGATACCCCGCTATCATCGGAAGAAACCATGGCACTCTGCTTCCGTATTATCACATTTTTAAGTTCAATAGCAAAGCTATTATGAACAATTCTTGTGTGATTAATTTTATATACTGTTATGAAAAGTTTTGTTTTCCTTTTGGTTGGGTTGTTCATTTTGTTGAAAAATTGCGGCCTGTTTTTAAGTGCGTAATCTTTTGACGTACGTTGTCATTGTGTACTGGCTGAAATGGGCCCATTGGTGTGCATGGTTGGCGGTTTCTTCATAATTTTACACGCACCGACCTGTCATACTCTTCAACAGCTGTCCCCCTCTCTCCACACAATTATTCATTTTTCCCCACAGGGGGAATATATGCGATCGACCACGTGTCGGTCGGTCTGTCGGTCTGTCAGCAAGAGCTTATTAACACGCTAACTTAAAAACTGCTGCAAGGATTTTCATGAAACTGGGCCTATAGCTTCTATGGCAACAAACACAGATCGGCATTGCAAATGGGCCATGTTCGTTTAATCAAAAAGGAGCAGCTGGAAAATTTCAGCTCTTGGTTGACTTGTTAACACGATATTTCAAGAACAACTGCAATGATTTTAATGAAACTTGGTGTGTATATTCTGTGCGCACTACCAAGGATCAGTATTGTCAATGGGTTAGGTTGGCCCAAGGAAATGAGCCAAATGCACTTCGAAATTTATGAAATTCTGGAAATCATTCAGCATTGGAATGAGTTTGTTAACGCGATATCTCAAGAACAACTGCAAGGATTTTAATGAAACTTGGTGTGTATTTTCTGTGGGCACTAACAAGGATCGGTATTGTCAATGGGTTAGTGTCGAGTTTCCGTTTATAAGCCCTGGGCTTCTTTTTGGAGACTCCCGGTATCATTTTGAAAGTGAATTATAGCAAAACTGTTGTCACTATCCAATCAATTTCATTTCATGGACATTTGAACTGTGTAGGTTATCTACATATGTAATAATAGTATTATTTTATGTACAAACCTCTGTCTTGTTTTCGGCAACTTGTTTGCGGACCTCATCAGCGCTTTGCAAAGTCTTAAGTGCTCTCAACAGGCCGTAATATAGAACGCGCTCAATGCCAATATAATCTTCTCTGTGAGTTTCTTTCTTGATTAGTCTCAAATTCCTCAGATACTCATTGGTATTGAATGGGCTCACATAATCAATGGCTAACTTAATTGTAGCACTTAAGTTGTTCACCTGTAACAGACTATAGCTTACAGGTTTGTTTCTTGTTTCCTGCATTTCATCTCTCTTTGTCATCAGACAAGCACCGCCTTTTGTTGGTTTCGCCCGTTTCATCATCAGACCATTTAGGCGGCCGGGCCACGGTAGTTGATCAATCCACCGTCTTAGAGAGATGAGGCACAATCATGATGGTAACCATTGCTTGTCGTGTCGTTTCAGCCAGATCCAATTTGACGTCTTTTCTGCTGTGTTTTGGCATTCTTTACTTACACGTTTCCACCTATACCGAGTAATTTACACGTCGCCCATACTGATTTTCCCATGAATCCTCTACACCCTACTTCGATAGGCATACACCACACTTTCCAGCGGGCTTCTTCACACGCGGCTTTCAATTCATCGTACTTTGTTCTTTTCCTCTCGTTCGCAATTTCTATGTTTTCCTCCCATGGCACTGTCAATTCTATCATAATCACTTGGCGTGTTTTTGTTGACCACAGCACTATATCTGGTCTCAATGTTGTAGATGTGATCTCTCCAGGGAACTGCAGTTTTCAGGGAACTGCAGTTTTCTACGCAAATCTACGCGTATTTTCCAGTCTGTTGCTGTTGCTAAGACACCAACTGTGCTTCTACGTTGCTTCTGTTCTTCTCCTGCTTTGACAAATTTGATTAATGTTAGTGTTCTTTGTGGTTTTGTGTTGTTTTCTTTGTTAACGACTGGCACTAATATTGACGAGATAGCTTCTAATACTTTGTCATGTCTCCATCGGTACCCTCCTTGAGTAAGAGCTGTTCTGCACGATGACAGTACATGCTCCAATGTCCCTCTCTTTCCACACAGTTTGCAACCGTCGTCTTCTGTCTTGTACCATAGTTTAAGGTTTGCGGGTGTTGGTAGTAGGTCGTATACACTACGTAGCAGGAATCCAAGCTGCATAGGTTGTTTTTGCAGTATTTCGTGCCATGTCACTTTTCTTGGTGTTGCACTTTCCCATCTCGTCCAGGCTCCCTGGGCGCCCATACCCACTGCCTTTACTCTTCGTTGATCTTCTTCACTCTCTCGTATCTCACGTTGTATTATGGACCTTCTCTCCTTGGTGTTTGCCTCGGTCCATTTCACTCGTGGTGTTACATCTAGGCCTCTTCTCCCTTGTCTCACAGTTCCGACTAATTCTTTGTTTTGTACTCTGCTCTTCGCATCTTCAATGCTCTTCTGCACTGACCAGCGCCCACGTTGACTCAGTTGAACTTTTGCTCCTCGTATTGTATTGTCTTTTGATTCGTCGAGCATCACTTGTCCTCTTACGCGGCTAACTTTGTATTCTTCTTTCACTGATGACAGCGGCAGCTGAAGCTTGTTGGTTTTCCCATAGAGTCCTACCGCAGAAAAACTCTGGGGGACGACGAGCCACTTGCGCAATTGCTTGCTTGCCATCCTTTCCATTTCTTCCACACTGCTCATCGGGATGTCGTGCATGAGCATTGGCCATGATAGTCGTGGCATCACACCGTGCTGGAAACACCATGCCTTGTATCTTCCAGGTAGCGGGGCCTTTTCTATTTTGCACAGATGTTCTTGTAGCTGCTGGATAGTTTTCCTGGAATTTTCCGTGTCGCGTAAGCTTCCATCGTACCATTTTCCAAGGCACTTCACCGGTTCTTCACTCACTGTCGGGATGGTAACGTCTCCTATCTTAAATTTCACGTTCTTTCCTATTTTCCCTTTGATGATGACTAAACTCCTACATTTTCGTGCCTTGAATGCCATTCTTGCCCATACTGTTAGCTCATAAAGTTTGTTTAAAATCCACCTCGCGCCTTGTGGTTGTGCTGTATTTATAGTTAGATCGTCCATAAATGCTTTGATCGGTTTTTGTTGAATTTCATTCACCTTTGGTCCCTTGCATTCTTTTTCTGCGGTCTTTATCATGATGTTCATAGCAGCCAGGAATACTATAACCGATACCGTGCAGCCCGTGATTATACCCTTCTCTAGTCGCTGCCACTTTGTTGTAAAGTCGGTTGTGGTGAATCTGAATTTGAGCTTTTGGAAGTAGTTCTTGATAATGTTGATTAGTTTCTCTGGTACGTGGTACTTCTCTAGTGCCAACATAACAAGCTCGTGTGGTACTGAGCCGTACGCGTTTGCTAGGTCCAACCATATTAACGTGATGTTTCCTCGTCTCGTTTTGGCATCTTGTATAAGTTTTGTTATCATACTGTTATGCTCCCAACATCCGGAGAAACCTTCGACGCCTCCTTTCTGAGTTGATGTATCAATGTACCCGTTCTTGACCATGTAGTTTGTTAGTCGTCGTGCTATTATTGAGAAGAAGATTTTCCCTTCAACATCAAGCAAAGATATCGTGCGGAACTGGTCTATGCTTAAGGAGTTTACTTCTTTTGGAACAAAGCAGCCTTCCGCTCTTGTCCATTCCTCTGGTATGTTTCTTTTCCTCCAAACTACCATGAGCTGGCGCCACAGCATGTGTAATAAACGCGGGCATTTCTTGTACACTAAGTATGGTATTCCGCTGGGGCCAGGTGCTGACTTTGCTCTTGCTTTCTTGACGACTTCTTTCACCTCCTTCCATGTGATATCTCCACTCTGAAACTCTGTCGTTGGTCTTTCTGGTGTTTCTAAGTAGTCAAAAACTGGGAGTGGATCTTCTCTGTTCTTATCATTATGGACCGTTGCTAGATGTTCTTCAACTTTCCTTTGACTACATGTGAGTTTCCCGCTTTTTTCCTTCCCAAGTAAATCTGATGTATACTTAAATGGATGTGAGATGAATTGCTCTTTTTCTTTACGGCGCCTTTTACATTTCCTACGTTGTTGTTCCGCTTGTCTCAGCTTTTTTAGTTTCTTTCTCAATTGTTGGCGTAGGTCATCCAATGCTCCTTTTTCCTCCGCTTTTGCTTGTTTCCATCTTTTTGAGAGCGCCTTCAGTTCTCTTCTCACCTCTTCTTTCCTCCTATCTCTTCGGTTCTCGTGTTTGTTACTATTCACAGATGGTGTCCTCTCAATCACTCCAAATCTTTCCTTTGATACTGTATACACTATCTTCGTGAGGGTATTTATTTTCTTGGTCACTTTGCCTTTCGTTGATGTGTCCAAGATTCCTACTAGATCATCTTCCAGATGTTTCCAATCTAATTCCTTGCTACTTGCTGGCCATTTAATCCTGTCTTTTCACTGTTCTACTTCGCCTGCTCTGTCTTCAACAGCATGGTGGTCCTGAACACTGGTTTGCATCCGGGTTCTGGACCTCCTCCGCCTGACCAACCACTGGGGCTGTGCGTTGCTGCTGCTTTTCGTTTTTATATACCCTTCCTTGGTGTATTCTCAAACCCTTTTCATTTTTCAACACTTTGCCACACTTGCATACTCGTTCTTGGTTCGTGTTTCTCTCCGGAAGCGTGATCGTCTCCATTTGTTCCGTCCGTTCCGACGCCTCATCCTTCCCCCCTCTCGGGTCGCCGTGGGGATATTTTCTCTTATGTCTCTTTTTAGCGATTAATAACTTCACATGCGGGGGTGCCGACCCTTCATGCTGCTTTGTTTGGTCTCTGCCAATGTCACCCGTCTTACCAGGTCGTAGCTCGTCTTACCGAGTTGTAGCCGGCCTTTCCCGGCGGTCACTGGGTTGTATCCAGGTGTGGTAACTATAGCTTACAGGTTTGTTTCTTGTTTCCTGCATTTCATCTCTCTTTGTCATCAGTGATGCACCGCCTTTTGTTGGTTGTTGGTTTCGCCCGTTTCATCATCAGACCATTTAGGCGGCCGGGCCACGGTAGTTGATCATTCCACCGTCTTAGAGAGATGAGGCACAATCATGATTGTAACCATTGCTTGTCGTGTCGTTTCAGCCAGATCCAATTTGACGTCTTTTCTGCTGTGTTTTGACATTCTTTACTTATACGTAACCCATTCAACAGCTGTCCCCCTCTCTCCACACTCACAGTTATTCATTTTTCCCCACAGGGGGCATATATGCGATCGACCACGTGTCGGTCGGTCTGTCAGCAAGAGCTTGTTAACACTTAAAAACTCCGGCAAAAAATTTCATGAAACTCGGTATGTGGCTTTTTAATATTTTCTGACTTCTTTATTAAAATACTAGATTATGCGGATGCATCGGATCAATGGTGGGTAGATCGGGGCTTCCTTATTATTTAGTAACTCCACATAAGAAATCGTTATGCGTACACCCTGCAGGAGTTGAACCTACAATGACACTAACAAAAAGGTGATAATATATGCACAGATTTAATAATATATGCACACATAATATGTCAACATAGGGAGACCTTTTGAATATGTTAAAAGACACTAAAGGTGTCACTTAGAGAGACCATAGATAAAAATAGTAAATAGGGAGACCAAAGTATGGTCTCCCAAATTTGCATTTTTGGGTTATATATCAATGATTATTATATATGATGCGCATTTGATCCCCCTATTTACTATATTACCAAAGTTTGATGTGCCACCACCGGAGAGCGCAGTAACTCCACATAAGAAATCGTTATGCGTGCACCCTGCAGGAATTGAACCTACAATGACACTACCAAAGAAGTTGATAATATATACACACATTTGATAGTACAATAAAACCCCGGATATAGACACCCCTCTATTATGGATACCCCTGAATTATGTACAGCATTTTTCACTCTGTTTTAAAACGCCATAGAGTTCTGTTATATCTAGACCCCTCCATTGTGGACACCCCTCTATTCAGAATGAGGGACACTATTTTTATCCCGTAAGTACGGTTACACATTTAAAAAAATCCCTTTATTTTGGACAGTCGAATTGCTGTCCATATTTTGTACGTTATATAAACAACCTCTATCAGCTTGTTATTCGGTAGTGTTTGTTATCCCCTGTGGAACGGAGGGATATAGTTTTGCACTTTTCGGTCTGTCCGTCTGTCTGTCACGCTTCAGTCTCACGCGCCTACAGGCCACATTAGTACATGCATTCGTTTCAAATTTTGTACACGTCTTCTCTAAACCCTTCCGCAGTGCACTGACTAAGAATATTTTTGTTGGATCGGAAAAAAATGACAAAATGGCGGACTTTTGAAAATCGGCACTGGACTTAGCGTATATACGGCAGTCTCACCAGCCTACAGGCCACATTAATAGATGAATTCGTTTCATATTTTGTACACGGCTTCTCTGGAACCTTCCGCAGTGCAATGGTCAAGAATTTTCCGGATTGGGCAAAATGGCGGACTTTTGAAAATTGGCACTGGACGTATATACGGCAGTCTCACGCGCCTACAGGCCACAAAAATGGATGGATTCGTTTCAAATTCTGCACACAAGTTCCCTGAGACCTTCCGCAGTGCAGTGATTAAGCATTTTCCGACTGGGACTTGACAAAATGGCGGATTTTTCAAAATCGGCGCTGTACTTAGCGTACCTACGACATTGATTCGTCGAAATGTTAGACGCTGCGTCTGCCTATCCTTCCACTTTTAAATTTTGCGTAGTCAACACGCAACAGCCTTACACAAACCATATCCCCCACGGGGGATAGACGTACTCCTCGAGACTTAGTCAAGTTTTTTACGCTATTGTTATCTATGGGTACTGAGCACAGTGCATGTAAAGACAATAGGGCTATTACAAAAGATGTGTGCTTAAGGGAGAAGCTAAATACGACTGAACTCTATTGACATGTGCTCTGTCTTTTAAAATGCGTATAAATAAAACAATTAATTCATTGTGTTATACTCAGTTAAGATGCTATACAACGTGTTAAGTCTGAATATCGGTGATGTGAAAAGAAAACTGAACGACTTCTCGCTATCTGATAAAGTTAAAATAATCAAAGCTAGTGATGGAAAAAGTGTAAGAAAAATAGGCGGAGATTTTAGCTGTAGTTGTCAGATAGAACAGGACCTCGAAATTGGGGACACCCCGCCATTAGGAGCAAAATTATTCAGTTACTTTTTGTCGCTAATAGCGGGGTTTCACTGTATATGCACACAGAATATGCCAGCATAAGGAGACCTTTTGTATATGTTAAAAGACACTAAAGGTGTCACTTAAGAGAGACCATAGATAAAAAATAGCAAATAGGGAGACCAAAGTACACACACAGACGAAGCTGACCCTCAAGCTTCCGATATCGAAAAGTTAACCGTCAACAACTTTTTTATTTTCAGTTTTTTAGTAAATTTTGCATTGATAAGTTTAGCTTTTAATTTTTTTAATTGTCAAAAAACTAAAAGCAGACAAATAAGTCAAATAATGACCGATTTCTGAACGAAATCAAAACCACCGTCAACTTGGAGCTCGGATTTTGCTCAAGTTATCTGCCAATACGCGACATGAGCGGAGCCTCTTTTGTTTCGCTTTGCTTCATTTAAATATAAGTATAAACGTTGTAAAATGTAAACAAACGCACGTGATTAACACTGTGCTTTTGTTATTATTCCTACGCACTGTCAAGACAAGACGAGAAGATAATTGTTACGTATAAAAAGCAGGTCCGATACATAACCTTATCAACATATATTACTCGATAAAACTTAGTCAAAGTCAAATCGCGAGCGGCGCACTTTGGTTATAATAATTAGGGTTGCCCTCACCATTATAAAAGTTTTATTTCCTATTGTAAGCAAAAAATAGAAAAAAACGCCCATGTCATGGTTGATGACTTTGTTCACGCTTTCAAATGATATATGAAGAAAAAATCTACGTGTCAAATTGTAGAAATTATTGTGGCGAAACTTCGAGTGAAATACAAGATAAACATTAAAATTGGAAAATTTGAAAAACTGTCTTATAGAAATAAAAATATCGAAGAAATTAACAAACAGGTCACGTTGTGTCACAGTTTTCTCTCATCTTTCTAGTGAGATATGAATAGAATTTCTACGGGGTTAATTATAGAAAATATTGTAGCGAAACTTTTTCAGTGGTACAGTTTAAATATGACTAGTCCGCTTGTATTTATGTTAAACAGATGTTTAATAGATGAAAATGGCTTTGATAACAATTGAGCCATATCACTACAACGGAGATGATGTCTTAGTTGGGAAATGTCAAGATGATGGTCTCATTATGTTCACTCAAAATTACTTGGTCAGATATTGCAATTTGATTGGGCCGCTAGCAAAAGCTTTACGTGGTCCTGCAGTGGTAGTGAACCGTCATCGCCATCCTCAGCGCAAGCATCATGACGAGAAGAGAACTGTTACGTGTAAAAAGCAACTGACGACAAAAATGTCAGAAGTCATCTGGCGACACAGTTTCTCAATCGGCGACAAAAATCTTATGTCGTCAGTTACTTACGCCATCTTTTTGCATATATGTTATTGTTTATTTTGAATAATAAATTTTAAAAATAAACAAATGTGTGTAAAGCAACTATGAAACAATAAAATTACTCAAAGCTTACAGTTTGTTTATTTTAGTGCACTTGTACATAGAAGCAAACAACAAGAAAATAGTACAATTAGGCACTTATTTATTAAACAAGTGTGTAAGTAGTTCAGTGAAGATAAAAAAACTGCCAACTGACAACAAAAATGTGTGATAAATTTAAGTCAAAAGTCATCTGGCGACACCATTTCTCAACTGGCAACAAAACCTTATGTCGTTAGTTACTTACACTATCTTTTTGCATATAAAAATGTGATTGACTCCAGAAAGAAAAACAATTACATTAAAGCTCTCGATAGTTTTTAGACAATTTTGGAAAAACAAATTTGGACAATAGCTCTTTGAAAAAAGAATTGGACTTTATAAAAACGTCGCCATTAGCGCAATGTCGTTATGCCCTGATGTACTTATAGGCGTGGTCTACTGGAATTATATGTCTCCGCCTAAGGGAGACATATATAGCATTTGGTGTGTTCGTCCGTCCGTCTGTCCGCAGTGAGTTCTTATAAAATTAATGAGTCGATTTTTCTCAAAACATACATATTGGGGTACATGTCTAGATGATGCCCGTGGTATTTGTTTTTTCGTTTCCTCAAAAATTCTATTTTTGGCAAAGTTTTGAACATAGGGGGGGGGGGGGGGTTTCGTGCATTTTTTCACTTTGGCAGGCTATCTCTCCAAAACGGTTTGTTGTTGGATTACGCTGAAACGTGGCAAGAACAACACACATATAGTGCAAATATTTACTGTGAAGTTTTACTTCATTTCCGCTGAAAAATGTATTTTTGGCGAATTTTTAAATTTTTAATTTTGAACTTTTTTTGGCCATATTGTTGCGATATCTCCCAAACGGTTTGTTGGATTAAACTGAAACTTGGCAAGAAGAACTCACAAAACGTGTAAATGTTTACTGCGAAGTTTTTCTTCATTTTCGGTGAAAATGTATTTTTGGCGAATTTTTAAATTTTTGATTTTGAACTTTTTTTGGCCATATTGTTGCGATATCTCCCAAACGGTTTGTTGGATTAGACTGAAACTTGGCAAGAAGAACTCACAAAACGTGTAAATGTTTACTGCGAAGTTTTTTTCAGTTCCGTTGAAAATGTATTTTTTGCGAATTTTTCAATTTTGGATTTTAACTTTTTTGACCATATTGTTGCAATATCTCCGAAACAGTTTGTTGGATTAGGCTGAAACGTGGCAAGAATAACCCACATATAGTGAAAATGTTTACTAAGAAGTTTCTTTTCATTTTCGTTGAAAATGTATTTTGGGCGATTTTTTTAATTTTTGAATTTTAACTTTTTGGGCCATATTGTTGGCATATCTCCGAAACAGTTTGTTGGATTAGGCTGAAACTTGGCAGGAAGAACTCACAAAACGTTTAAATGTTTACTGCGAAGTTTTTTTTTATTTCCGTTGAAAATGTATTTTCGGCGAATTTTTCAATTTTTGATTTTAAAATTTTTTGGCCATAATTGTTGCGATGTCCCCGAAACAGTTTGTTGGATTAGGCTGAAACATGGCAAGAAGAACCCATATGTAGTGGAAATGTTTACTGCGAAGTTTTTCCACGTGACTGATTGGGGGCGGGGGAGACATATCCGTTTTTGTTTTAACAAAAACACTGGCCAATCTAGTTAGTTACCAAATGCACTAAATTAATTTACTGCTTGTATTACTGCCGCTAGCGAATTAAAATACAAAACCGAGTAATGAACCAAATGTGGTTTTCTGTGGTTGTTTGTCGGTCTTATGACGCAATATTATATATCAATGTATAATTCTGTATTTTACCGCTTTTATAAAAACTTATACTCCCATTAGCAGCCATCTAAATATTAGCTAAGTTAAATACTAATTTTTCATATTGAAAGCATGGTATTAAAAATCCCACATACGGAAAACAAATGGATATAGTTGCACAATATTTTTTTCTTAGATGAAATGTAATAGTATGGTATTGCAGTTCAAAATAAATATATATAAAATATATAAAATTAAGAAAATTCTCGGGATTTTAGGTATGCTTTGTATTTACTTATTGAATGGCCTGTGACGGCGTCGCAAACAGTCGAAACACATATGTTGCGGAAGAATTTGCGGGAGTACAAATTTCTGACTGTTTCGAATAAAAAAAGAGTTCGGGCGTATAAATTTATGTATGATGCTGGATATAATATGTAGCAATATATGGATACTTACTTGCCACCACCTCTTTTCTATAAATTTTGTGTTTTAGCAGAAATGTGATGGAATATAATTCTTTTTATATGCTATAGTAACGTATTGCTTGAAACATTTTGCACTATTTTATTAGTGGATGTGCATACAACGACCGTGAAGAGTCTGCTTGTAAACATGGCGGTACAGAGCTGCTAACATTAATTAGGCCCCAACCCAAATACCATGGTCTATTCTGATCAGAAAACGTCGTTGGAATTTCTTTGGACACGTCTGCAGATTACCTGAAACGACACCAGCAAGTAGAGCTCTTAAAGAAGCAATTGCAACAGTAAAAAGACCCCCAGGAAGACAAAAAACAACATACCTGTCAACAATAAAGCGCGATCTACAAAATAAAGGAATCTACTCAATCTCACAAGCCAAAATATTAGCACAAAACCGTACTAGGTGGAGAGAATCTGTATAGAAACGTATAGAGCTTTGCTCTGAAAGCGTAAACGGACGACGACGACGACAACCCTTCGGTTTGGGGCCCAATAGGTTTGGGGTGTCCGTCCGTCTGTCCGCCATCGCTTTATGCCCCTATGAATTTGGGGGGCGGTTGGGGCCTGCGTGTGTTTCACAAATACTTACTTGTTTCTTATACGTATGTATCGAGCGATTTACGAGAAATAAGCCAATTCGCACTTTTGACTTTTGCCGAAAAGTTTTTGCGTTTCGGCTGAATTCAGGTGGGATAAGGATATAAAGAAATGATAGGAAAAAAACGGCAAAAATCAACAAAATTCCATTTTGCCAGAAATATAGTCACATGTTGGTTATTAAAGGCACTGAATAATATGTAAAATAGTTTTTAAAAGATCATGTGATGGTTTTATAAATTCGAAAGTGTGTATGTTGAAAGAAAATTAGAATTTTGATATTTTTCCCTTATCATTTCTTTATAATTTATCCCCCAACATTTTCAGTCGAAACAACACCGCCACCGGAAAAATCCGAAAGTGCGAATTGGCTTATGGGGATGACGGTTAGCTCAGTCGATAGAGCCTTGGGCTTGTAATCCTAAAGTCCCTGGTTCGAAACTGGACAGGGGTGGAAAGCAGGTGATTGACTTTCGCTCACGTTGCCTCAGCTAAACAACTGCACTACCAGTAACCTACGTAGGATCGTTCGCCACTTTTGAATGGTTTTTGCGCAATAATTTTCGTGTTTTAGACGCGATCCGGATATGCTTTTGTGTGTAGCAAATACAGGATTTTACACACGTTTTCTGTAATGCGCGAAGTAAAATGTCATGATTTACGAAAATGCCAGGCCGATGTATATTTTTTTCGGGCAGTATTTTCGAAGTGTAACTCGCCACTTTATTCTATCATCCCGAAATATAAATTTTAAGTGCAAACTGTAAGACTATTCAATTTGCTTTTCAAAATGACTGCTAAGAGCTATAAGGATTACACGTGAGCATAAACCTGACTCCAAATGTGTATACTAACAGTTTTCTTATAGCAGCTCAGTATTTTGCATTCGAGAACCAGTGGCAGTTGTCGGGAGGTTCAGCCAAAAATTTCGTTACCGGGATAATTGTTGTTTTCGGGAGGTGACGATGCTACAAGCACAGGCGGATTCAATCTAGGTTACTGGTAGATTATTTAGTCCCAGCGGACCCTTTCTATCTTCCTAGGACAGACAGGGTCATCGTTCCTGCAATAGGAATGGCCATTGATCTCAATTTTCGAGGCTCTGGATCTTTCGGCTCACGTTCAAAGCCACCGAGGCTGGAACTGGCAGGCTCTTTCTATAAAAGCACACTGAGAAGTACCCTGGCGAATTATTTTCGACCTCAGCGAAACTCCCAAACTAGAGTAAAAGGTGGTTTTGCAACTGTCGATTCACTGTTATTGTGGGCGATAATGAGGGATTCGATGTCCTGATCTCAAGAAAACACATATTTTTCTCAGTAAAAATTGCTATCTGACCATAAAACTTGTGCGCTATAATTTATAATTGGGCCATTTATGTGATGCAACCTTTCTAAAATGACACCGTTGGCCCCAGTCGTGCGCCGAGATTTGAAAATTGACATCAATGGCATTTCCTATTATAGGAACTATGACTCTTGCTGTCGTAGGAAGACTGCAAGAGTCATCTAGGACTATAGATTATTCACCACCACGGAATTCAAAATTAGCACAAATGAGTATTGCGGCCGTCCCTTAAAAAAAAGGCCTCTCCAACAAAGCAGTCATACGTACAGCGAAACTCGTAGCTTCAACTAGGAACTCAAGAAAAACACACAACACGCTTTTACGCATCTCCATGTAAGAACTGACATCTATAAACATACCAGTAACCTAAGTCAAATCCGCCTGTACCCGTACCATCGCCACCTCCCGAAAACAACAATGATCCGGGAAATGATTTTTTGCCGAACTTCCCGGCAACTACCACTGGTTCTCGAATGCAAAATACAGAGCTGCTATAAGTAAACCGTCAGTATACGCATGTCAAGTAAGATTGGTGTTCATGTGTAACCATTATAGCTCTTAGCAGTCATTTTGAAGAGCGAGTTGATAGTCTAACAGTTTGCACTTAAAATTTATATTTCGGGATGATAGAATAAAGTGGCGAGTTACAGCTGGAAAATCATGCCCAAAAAAATACACCGGCCTTGCATTTTCGTAAATCATGACATTTTACTTCACAAAACTTGTGTAAAATTCTGAATTTGCTACATATAACAGCATCTCCAGATCGCGTCCAAAAGATGAGAGTTATTGCGCTAAAACCATTGAAAAGTGGCGAACGGTCCTAGGTTACTGGTAGTTTTATTGCGACCACAACAGAAGATTGGAAGAGCGTATTCCAGTAGCGTATTCCAAAAACATAGCCCAGCTTCAGAGCACGTTGAGGAATTTAACAATTACATTAGAAGTTCAGTCGTCTAGGATCCTTGGCGCGTGTGCGGTGTAGTAACACCGTGAGATGTCACACCTTCAATATTTCGAAGATTGCAAATCTGAAACCTATAAAAAACTTGTGCTGAAACGGTAGATAAACAGTAAAACAGCAATATATTTCGTTCTTTTTTGCCGGAAAAGCCTGGAAGAACCTGTTGTTAGCCCAAGCTTTGCCATTGACTGAAAGTATGTCATTTTCTGCCGCATATTGTTATAATCTCCTAGGTACAAAGCCAGGATTGCCATGATGTTGAAAGGGTTGCAGCGATGTGCCAATTGCAAGGAGCCACGTTCAAATGCGGATTGCTCCTTTATCAACTTTAGAAGGTAAATAAAATTGCGATTCGGCGATAGATATTAAAGTTTTTATTCATGGAAATACTGATTCTGGCAGGGTTTAGATGTCGTAGAACCTGGTGACTGACTAGTACTACTACTTGAGTTATAACATAGAGCACAAAAGTTTTGAATAAACCAATTCGTACTTTCATACTTTTTAAAATCCTCGAGGTGAGGAAGAATCCATGAGAGGAAGAAAAGAAGTGAATGTGACGCAGATAGGCCAAAAGCCAACTTCAGTTGCTGCATGCAAATTTACGTTCACGGTGCACTATCAGCAACTTGTTTTTCATAATATTCCAAATTGATATTGCCCATATCCATTAACTAGAAGATTGGAACTACAGAGCATATGTTTTTGTTATTGTTGATATTAGTTAATTTCCCTACATGTTACAGATATGACGCTGTGGCCCACTCAAATGTAGGAGAAATAGTACTCGTACTGATTAAAAGGTTGTCACTCGCTTCATTTAATATGTTTAAAATTATCGAAAGTTTATTGGATATATTTTTTGCAGGATAACCTGTCGAACCTGGCATATACGCGACCCGAGGATTTACAAGAATAAAAACCAGACTCCGCAGAATACAAGTGACAAGAAAGCTTCAATAGATGGTGTCATATCCTCAGGAGAAGCTACAGATGTAGTTTCCCATTTGCTTGTGCTAGTATTGAATGTTGTCAACAGGTGTGGGATTTTATATTTTTGTCTAGGTTAAAGTGTTCAAAATGTTAGAATTAATGATTGACACGAGTCCTTATTTCAGTATACCTACTAGGAATTTAAATTGTGACGAAGGATATGGACTTGACGTGGCTTGTTGTGTAATATTTTATTTTTGAAGCATATAGAGTTGTATGGTATTGTACTTTCATTTGTTTTAGAATTACTTTAAAAGCGGTACGATAATGAAGTACATGAATTGATATATAAGAGATTTAAATGAGCATATTTCGTAATTTCAGTGATGGCTTGTTCCTTAAGCACAAGAAAGCAAATGATGGCGTCATTGCCAGACTAGAAACGCCAGAAAATACCGATGTCTGCGACAAGTGCGACTTGGGCATCTTCAATGCACACCAACTGTGTACCCAATGTGGAAGAAGCCTCCATTCAAACTGCTGCATTTTTCGAAGGTATCTGAAGTGACAAAATACTGAGAAGAGTGCGTGAACAAAACAGGTCTTTTCTGACTTCTTTATTAAAATACTACATTATGCGGATGCATCAGATCAATGGTGGGCAGATTGGGCGTGCTTATCAAAGAAGAACTACTTGAGAGCTGAGCAGAGCGCTCCTTCCAGCAAAGCGAAATAAACAAATGATTGCGACGGAGGTGCAGGAAGTGAAAAAATAGCCAGTGCTAGAAGATATGTTGAGAAAGCGATCTAGCGGCTCAAATGTTTTATTGAGGAGTGAGGGGTATTGATGGGATAGTCATATATTTTATCATTATATTACTAAAGTTTGATGTGCCACCACCGGAGAGCGCAGTAACTGCGCATAAAAAATCGTTATGCCTGCACCCCGAAGGAGTTGATCCTACAATGACACTAACAAAAAAGTTTATAATATATACACACATTTGATAATATATGCACACAGAATAAGCCAACAATGGAAGACCTTTTGAACATGCTAAAAGACACTAAAGGTGTCACTTAGAGAGACCATAGATAAAAAATAGTATATAGGGAGACCAAGGTATGGTCTCCCAAAGTTGTATTTTTGGGTTATATGTCATTGATTATTATATATGATGCACACTTGGTCCCCCTATTTACAATATTACTGAAGTTTGGTGTGCCACCACCGGAGAGCGCAGTAACTCCGCATAAGAAATCGTTATGCGTGCACCCTGTAGGAGTTGCACCTACAATGACACTAAAAATATCATATGATAATATATGCACACATTTAATAATATATGCACACAGAATATGCCAGCATAGGGAGACCTTTTGTATATGCTAAAAGACACTAAAGGTGTCACTTAGAGAGACCATAGATAAGAAATAGTAAATAGGGAGACCAAAGCATGGTCTCCCAAAGTTGTATTTTTGGGTTATATATCATTGATTATTATATATGATGCACACTTGGTCCCTCTATTTACTATTTTCATGCATGCTCTCTGTAAAATAATAATTTAAAATCCTTTACTATTATCTCAGTTACACTAACTTACTGGTAGTAAAAGAAAAAGTAATAATAGAAATAAAACAAAAACAACAAAACGCAATTTTAGTTCTAAAAATGTAAAGATTTAAAAAAAATTATTTTGATACAATAAAGTTTGTCATTTTTTAGTAGTTCTTCAAAGAAATAGTCGTGTAGTAATCTCAAAGTAAATTTACATTGAGAAATGAAATGACGCGATGGATCTCTCATTGTTTTCCTGTGTATGCGCCCGTACATTTTGTTATTTGTTATGTGATGCTTGGGCGGAAAATGATTTAAATAAGCTATATGGCATCAACTTGATGTTAACTCAATAAAGATTGAAAAGCCAAAAAAATGCTTGTTTGTATTTATTTTCCCCTTCCCCGTTCCTTGGGTGCAGAAAATATATTAAAGCTCCCCCATTTCCCTCCCTCCCGAAAAGGATGGCAAGTTGTAGTCACTTCGAAATTAAGATTTCCAAGTCTGGCCTTCAATGCGGCCGTAGGTGATATACATTCATAAGTTACTATATCGTTTCATGTGTAAACATCCGGTGGCCTTGAGGGGTCATCTGGGGTAGTATCTCGGAAAAATATCAGAAACGGAAAAATGAACCATCACTGTTTAATATGGTATGACAGCCTGTCTCAAAACCAGGTTCACATGCTGTTGTGGCATAGTTCGATACTTGTCTTGATGTGCTTCGCCCGGAGATTGCCAGTTCATTGCATAAAAATTGTTAGGCAAGCAACCTGTGGCAGCCGAACCCAAAAAAGCTTACATGCAAAGAAAAATTCTCATCTCTGCCCTTGTTCTTATTCTGTGTTAATAAGTGTTTGAATAAACACTTAAGGAAATGTTTTATTTTGTAAAATAGATGTTTTGATACGGGATAAAATTAACTTTTCGGGAGTGGCGGTCGTGAGGTAGAGTTGACGACAGTTACATTCTCTTGTATCTGTGGCCGTATTCACGAACATCTGAGTTTATTTACTTAGATATTAAACTTAGATCTCAAGATTAAGCTTACGTAAGTTTACTTACTTACGCCATATTCATCGCGTAAGTTTATCAACTTACATTCTAAGTCAATATTGCAAAATTTTCATAAAGAGTGCGACTAATCGTAATCGTATAAACTGGTTGTCAATGTAAATATCGGAGGCTTTTAGATGTTTCGGAGCGTTAAAGCTTCTTCTTGTTTCCTACTCCAAATTTTCGAGATTTTCCACCAAAAAATGAATATCTTCTCTTGAAAATCCATATCGAGTTAAAAGTTCACCGTCATTGTAACCTTCAAACGGATTACTCCTATCTCGAAACACTTTCCCTCATAAAAACCCTTTCATATTCTTCATTTACTCTCAATAAATTGATTGTTGCCAAGGTAAACAAAGCACTCCAGGTATTTAAATATCGCGTGGGATTGAACTGATAAATCTAAGTGTAGTCCGAAGTAAACTTAGAATTTTGACCTGAAACTTGAGTGGAAGCTTAAACTTACATTTTGTGAATACCGCTAAGTTAAACCAACGGGAAAGTTAACTCTTACATTTTTGCACTTAGATTGACTCTAAGTTTAAACTTACACTTTCGCGAATGCCACAACTGGTTTACGGGTGAATATACCAGATTGGCTATGGTTACGGTCTGTCCCGAAACACTATTATAACAATATCTACAGGCAATAACCGAATTGTGTCAGTGTAATTACGGACAATTTGGTGCCATGAATATTGGTTTTAACTTAGTCCTAGATGACTCTTGCGGTCTTCCCATGACAGCAAGAGCGATAGTTCCTATAATAGACCGTGTCGTTGATGTCAATTTTGCTAATCTCGGCGCATGACTCAGGCCACTGGCGTTATTTTAGAAAGAGTGCATCACACAAATGACCCAATTATAAATACAACGCACAATTTCTATGGTTAAACAACAATTTTGTACTGCGAAAAATGTTTTCTTGGGATCAGGATATAAAATCTCCCATTATCTCCCACAGCAACAATAAGTCAATTCGCACTTTGTCTTTTGCCGAAACGTTTTTGCGTTTAGGCCGAATTAATTGGGATAAGGATATAAAGAAATGATAGAAAAAACGGCAAAAATAAAAAAATTCCATTTTGTCAGCAACATGTTCTCATATTGGTTATTAAAGGGACTGAATAATATGTAAAATACTTTTTAGAAGATCATATGATGGCTTTATAAATTTGAAAGTGTGCATGTTGAAAGAAAATTAGAATTTTGATATTGTCCCTTATCATTTCTTTATAATTTATCTCCCAACATTTGCAGTCAAAACAACACCTTCACCGGAAAGATCCAAAAGTGCGAATTGGCTTATGGCTCTACAATAAGCCAATTCGCACTTTGACTTTTTCAGAAAAGTTTTTACGTTTCGGCTGAATTCAGGTGGGATAAGGATATAAAGAAATGATAGAAAACAAAACAAAAAAAATCAACAAAATTCCATTTTGCCAGAAACATATTCACATGTTGGTTATTAAAGGGACTGAATAATATGTAAAATAGCTTTTAAAAGATCATGTGATGGCTTCATAAATTTGAAAGCGTGCATGTTGAAAGAAAATTAGAAACTTGATGTTTTTTCCTTATCATTTCTTTATAATTTATCCCAAAAATATTTGCAGCCAAAACAACACCTCCACCGGAAAGACCCGAAAATGCGAACTGGCTTATTACAGGAACTGTGACAATGTCTGTCCTAGGAAGATTGATCAAGTCATCTCGCAGACACCTTCATGCAATGAGCCAAGTCACACTTTGGGTGTTTCGAATAATTTGCGAAAGAAATTTGATTTTTGACTGCGATGGAACAAAAAAAATGAAAGAAACGACAGAGAAATATGGAAGAAATATCGCAAAAACAGCTTATACTCGAAACATAAAAGAAATTGAAACTTATAATACATTTTTAAATAGCACAGAAGTTGTTAAAAACCTGACTGCTCTTTGGTGCAAGGGAAATTTGACATTTAGGTGAAATCTCTCTATCATTTCTTTCATTTTTTACCCGGTTACTTTTATTCGAAACGCAGAACTTTGCACATTTTTATTAGGAGCACCCTAAGTGTGATTTGGCTTGTGAGTAACTTGGGGCATAATGAGCGATATTTGGAGTTATAGCAGTTTTATACCAATACAAATTCTTCGATATTTAAGCTAAGTAGTAAAACTTTTCTAAAAGTTAAAAATTATACAAAGAGCTAGCTTTCTAGCATGTGACAAATAGGCCAAAATATATGCAATCGGCCTACAACAAGAAAAATACTGTTATATTTGGTATTAAAACAACGAGAAACTGCGTTTTGCCCCCACGCAAGCACTGGCACTTTTTGATCACGTGACGAAAATGTTAATTCTTATTCGTAGATGCAAAGTTGTGACGTGAACTTGTCAAGAATAGAAAGGGTCCACTGGGACTAGTTTTACCATTGGTAACTGTACAGAAGTGGGCGATAATGTAGGTTTTGTGCTAAAACATAAGATAAGAGCTTACTTTGCACGACAGTAATATGTCAAGTAGTCTTCAGGCTGCATGTAATAGTTTCAAGTATTTTGTTATTTGGTTTAACTCCTTTCTTTCAAGTTATTTTCATTAGTTACTTCTCTTCGTCTCTGGCGGGTAGATGTAAACAATACAAACAAATTACCTGAAGTTTGTAACCACATCTCTCGCGGAAATAGACGAAACTGTGAAATTGTTTTTATTCCGAATAACTCCCCTCTAAAACTTGTATAAAGTGCCAGTAAATCATTAAATTACAAAATTTAAAAAAAAGAGATTTAGCGAGTCCACTGACTCTGCTAAAAGTGATCATTTGGAGAACCGAGTTCATATACAAAATTAAGGAGACGGTCTCTTTTAGTGGGTGTGTTTCTGGCAAAAAAGTTGGTCGAATAAAGGAGACCTCGACTTTTTGTTTATTCGTTATTGTTGTGTTTTTTTCAAAACAACCATAACAGATAATAATAATAATATTAATTTAAGATATCTATGCGATAACAAAAGAAAAAATGCGGAAGAGAAAGGATATACATTTGGTCTCCCCATCTATTATTTATAAGCATGGTCTCCCCAGGTCGCAAGGTAGGTGTATATATATATATATATATATATATATATATATATATATATATATATATATATATATATATATATATATATATATATATATATATATAATAGAAAATGTTTGTATTACATTAAGACCGAGAAGATTGAAGTCATCCAGGTACTCCTTCTTTGTCATCATTTAGGCCCAAACGTTGGAACATAAACAGAAATAGCTCCATCTCCAACCGTTTTGGAGATAATAGTCGACTTCCGGTTTTTAACCGTGGGTGTGACCGTGGTTGAGGTCAGCAAGGTACCTCTTATGTAACGTTGTTTAGGCCTAAAGGGTCGATAATCTCGGGTACCTTGAACTTCTCGGGAATGGTCAAAAACCGGGAGTTGTCTAGAAATCGGTTAGAGATAGAGCGATTTATTTTGGACCCTGGACTTAAACAATGCTACAGAAGAGCCCATCGGTCACCTTGATCTTCTCGGTCTCGGTCAGGATTGAAAACAGGAAACTGACCATTATTATGCCTCCCCGACTAAGGGGAGACGTGTTGTTTGTACGTGGTGTGTGTATATGTCAGTCTGTTTGGAACAAATTGTTGTGTGCAAGATATCTCGAGAACGAAAAATGGGATCGACTTCAAACTTGATCTCTTAACTCCTTGGGTAGGTTGGACGGCTCTGTCAACTTTTGACGCACGTTACATTATTATGTTTCCCCAACCAAGAGGCGACATATAGTGTTTGTACGTTCTGTGTGTGCGTATGTGTGTACGCGTGTGTATGTGTGTGTATGTATCGTCTGTTGTGAACAAAATGTTGCGTGCAAGATATCTCGAGGACGAAACGTCGAATCGACTTCAAACTTGATCGATTTATTGCTTGGTTAGTTCTGACGGTTCTGTCAACTTTTGACGCATGTCACATGATTAGGGCAGGCATATGATGACATTACGTTAAAATCTTGTGTGCGAAATTTCTCAGCCGCTGAACATTAGAGAAAGTTGAAACTTGGTTGAATTGTTGCTTGGTAGGTCCGAAAGATTCTGCAAATTTTTTTCTGGAGTAGAACGAACGAATGCGGCGTATGACGTCATAACGTAAAATAGGAATATATATTTGAACAAGATATTGTGTGCATTATATCTCAATAACGGATAGTCATATCGACTTGAAATTTTTTATAGATATTTCTTGGTTCATTCAGACGACTGTTTCAACTTTTGACGGGTAAAAATGATCTGTTCTAACAAAATATCTCGATATCGGAAAGTCGGATCGACTTGAAATTTGCTGTAGTTATTCCTCGGATAAGTCGCACTGTTTTGTTTAAACATTATTAAAATCGTATAGAAAATCAAGAAAGGTGCATAACGTTAACACAGTCATGAGAATCTTCCGGCTTTTTTTGCCAAATGGACCACTTTTTCCGATCCCGTTCCCATGTATGGTAAAATTTTCCAGCTTTTGTTTTTCGACACCATTCCCATGTATGTTAACACCCCCTCCCCGCCTCTCCATTTTAGCCCAGCTTACGTATCGGTTTGCGTATGGCGTCCGTTAGTTAGTTAGTTAGTTCGTTAGTTAGTTGTTTATTTAGTAAACTTTTGTTCAAAATGCATCTCCTACAATTTTGATCGATGTCATTTATTTTTGGTATGAGGCATCCCTAAGGAGTCATGCATACGGATTTGGCTTTTTTAGTCGATCGGGTGATTTTTTTTTATTTTTGGGGAATTTGAAGAAAAAAATTTAAAATGTATCTCCTAAATTTTTTATCCGATTTGATTTATTTTTGGTATGAGGCACCCTAAAGGGTCCTGCATACGGCTTGTGCTTTTTTGTATTTTGGGGGAATTTTTGACGCAAAAATTCCAAAAATAATTCAAAATGCATCTCTTACAATTTTGATTCGATGGCATTTATTTTTAGTGTGATGATCCCTAAGCGGTCGTGCATACGAATTGTGCTTTTTTAGTCGATCGGATGATTTTTGAGTTTTGGGGGGATTTCTTTTTAAAAAGTAAGCTTTAAAATGTATCTCCTCTTACAATTTTTACCCGATGTCATTTATTTTTGGTATGAGGCACGCCTAAAGGGTCATGCATACGGCAAAAATTGGCCAAATGGGGGACATTTTTAATTTTTTGGTATCTGATTTTCAAATTGCTTCTTCTCCAACAATTTTGATTGGATTCCTTTCCAATTTTCGATAGTTGCTGTCTACGTACACCTCTCTTGAAAAATTACTCTTTTTGGCGATCCGCCAAAAATTGGCCAAATTGGGGACATTTGTAATTTTGTGGTTGCAAATTTTCAAAATATTTTGTTTCACACAATTTTGATCAGATTTTCTTCAAATTTTGCACGAATATTCCCTTTGTAGGCCTCTTTTGAGAAATTACTCATTTTGGCGACCCGCCAAAGATATTTTTAAATATTTTGGTACGTAATTTTCAAATTGCTTCTTCTACCACAGTTTTGATCGGATTCCTTTCCAATTTTGGATAGTTGTTTTCCAGGTAGATCTCTCTTGAAAAATTACTATATTTGGCGATCCGCCAAAAATTGGCCAACTAGGTGACATTTGTCATTTCGTGGTTGCCAAATGCTTTTTTCACACACTTTTGATCAGATTTTCTTCAAATTTTGTAGAATTATTCCCTAGGTAGACCTCTTTTGAAAAATTACTCATTTTGGCGACCCGCCAAAAATTGCCCGAATGGGAGACATTTTTAAATATTTTGGTATTTAATTTTCAAATTGCTTTTTGTCCCACAATTTTGATCGGATTCCTTTCCAATTTTGGATAGTTGTTAGACCAGCCGACTTTGTCTCGCTGGTGTTATCCTGTCAATAGAGGGGTATCCGTCGTCTGTATGTACGTATGTACAGATGTACGTATGTACGTGTGTAAACTTTTACTTAAAATGCTACTTCTCCTTCAGTTTTGATCGGATTCCTCTCAAATTTTAAACAAATGTTCTCTAGGTAGGCCTCTCTTTAAAAAAAAATTTTTTTTGGCGATGCGCCAAAAATTGCCTAATGGGGGACATTTTAAATTTTTCGGTTGCCAATTTTCAAAATACTTCTTCTCCCACAATTTTGATCAGTTTTTCGTCATATTTTGCACGAATATTCCCGAGGTAGGCCTCTTTCCGAAAATTATTCACTTTGGCTATACGCCAAAAATTGGCCAAATGGGGGACATTTTTAATTTTTTGATGTCTAATTTTGAAATTGCTTCTTCCCCCACAATTTTGATCAGAGTCCTTTCCAATTTTGGATAGCTGTTCTCTAGGTACACCTCTCTTCAAAAATTACTGATTTTGGCGATCCGCCAAAAATTGGCCAAATAGGGGACATTTGTAATTTCGGGGGATTTGTGCATTTTTTCACTTTGGCAGGCTACATCTCCGAAATGGTTTGTTGGATTAGGCTGAAAGGTGGCAAGAATAACCCACATATAGTGCAAATGTTTACTGCGAAGTTTTTCTTCATTTCCGTTGAAAATGTATTTTTGGCGAATTTTTCAATTTTTGATTTTTAACTTTTTTGGCCATAATTGTTGCGATATCTCCGAAACGGTTTGTTGGATTAGGCTGAAACAGGCAAGAACAACCCATATGTCGTGGAAATGTTTACTGCGAAGTTTTTCATTTTCTGTAAAAATGTATTTTGGGCGATTTTTTTCCACGTGACTGATTGGACGCGGGGTAGACATATCCGTTTTTGTTTTAACAAAAACACTAGCTAATCTAGTTAATTTTTTGCTGCCTAATTTTCTAAATGCTTCTTCTCCCACAATTTTGATCGGATCTCTTTCCAATTTTGTACGATTGTTCTCTAGGTAGGCCTATCTTGAAAATTTACTCTGTTTAGCGATCTGCCAATAATTGGCCAAATTTGGGACATTTGTGATTTTATGGTCACCAATTTTTTAAATTCTTTTTTATCACACAATTTTGGTCAGATTTTCTTCAAATTTTGTACGATTATTCTCTAAGTAGTCCTGTTTTGAAAAATTCCTCATTTTGGCGATCCGCCAAAAATTGGCGATATGAAGTGTATTTTTTTAATTTATTGTCGTTTAGTTTTGAAAATGCTTCTTCTCCCACAATTTTTATTGAATTCCTTTCCAATTGTGTACGATTCTTCTCCAGTTAGGCCCCTTTTGAAAATATTAATTTTTAGGCGATCCAACAAAACTTGTAACTTGAATAAACATGCGCATTGGTCCGAAATACGGACCGCGCATCCACGCAAATTTGGTAAACATGCGCACTGGTTTGATATCGAACCGAGCATCGACGCAAGTTAATTAAATGTGCGCACTGCTCCAAAATGCAAACCGCGCGTAAATTCAAGTTAAATAAACATGCGTAGTGGTCCGAAATAATAACCGCTCATCAACGCAAGTTAAATAAACTTCCGCAGTGGTCCGAAATGCGAACCACTTATCAACGCAAGTTAAATACGACAATGGACTGCTATTGTCGTATTTATAGGTCTCAGCAGGCCTAGCTATTGTCTTTCGCCGCGTGCTTGATTCGGTTGCCAAGCCATCTATATGTGGAGCTATTTATGGAGCTATTTATGGGAGACATAGTGTTTGTACGTTCTGTGTGAGTATATGTAAGTGTTTGATGTGAACAAAATGTGTGCGAGATATCTCAAGAACAAAAAGCAGGATCGACTTCAAACTTGGTCCGAAAATGCAGCGAAATTAAGATGTCTCGAGAACAAAAAGTAGGAATGACTTCAAACTTGGTCCGTTTATTCCTTGGGTAGGTCGGACGGTTTTGTCAACTTTTGACGCATGTTGCGTTATTAAGGAAGGCGTATGACCTCATAACGTTAAAATCTTGTATATAAGATTTCTGAGTTGCTATACATCCAAGGGGGTTGAAACTTGTTGGAACTATTGCTTGGTAAGTCCAAAAGATTCTTCGAACTTTTGCTGCGAGTACAACGAACGAGCGCGACGTGTGACATCACGTAAAATATGTATATATTTTCAACAAGATCTTGTATGCAAAATATCTCTTTAATGTCGTATCGACTTCAAATTTCATATGGATATTCCTTGGGTCAGTCAACCGGTTCTATAAACTTTTGACGCATGTTACATTTCTAGGAAAGCCGTATGACGTCAATACTTAAAAATCTTGTATGTCAGATTTCTCAGCCGCTGAACATCGGAGACAGTTTAAATTTAGTGGGTTTTTGACTTGGTAAGTTCGAAAGATTCTGCCAAATTTTGTCACGGGTACAACGAACGAGTGCGGCGTGTGACCTCATCACGTAAAATATGCATGTAATTTGGACATTATCTTGTGTACACAATGTCTCGAAAACCTAAAGTCGATCGACTTCAAATTTTGTGTGGGTGCTCTTTGGATCAGTCAAACAGTTCTGTCAACTTTTGAGGCTGTAGCGAAATTAAGAAAGGCGCATGACGTCATTACATTAAAATCTTATATGTGTACTTTCCTCATCCGCTGCTTGGTAGGTCCGGAGGATTCTGTCAAATATGACCGGACGTCATTGGGTAAAAATATCTCGGTAGCGGAAAATCGGATCGACTTCCTCTCCACCCCCGCCCCCATCCCCCCTTAAAACCGGTTTCCCCTTTTGTCTTCTCTTTTGTTAACTAAGGATAGTTATTAACTACTTGGGATTTCAGCGTCTTCCAGAGGATTCTCCAGTGTTCCTGCATTGCTTAAAAAGTTGGATCCGGTCTGATCCTTGAAGTCAGTTGTGTATGAGTGACGGGTCACAATTAAAAACCATAAGGAGAGAGAAAGCTATATCTGCCTTCATTGTTTAGTAAATTTGATCTATAAAAATATGAGAGTTGATTTGGTGGTGCGTTAGTCGTGGTGAATTCCTGTCATTTTGTCTTTGCAATAAAATAGAACAACAAGTGACCATTAACACAAATACTCCCATTCAAAAAAATAAAATTCGAGCTTAGTGATTAGATTAACTAGTTTATGACCGATTTTATTGTTGGGGGACAGGAGGGAGGGTAATTTATTCAGACAGGGGTCCATCTTACCGAAAAATATCTTTAATGCAGTCATATGTTATGTATACAACAGCTGAATGTATGATATTGTAGGCAACAATGGGATGGTGAAGTGGTTTGCTTTCCTTGCGTTGGGTTTGCAATGTCCCTGTACATTCGTGTTCAAAATGCTTCTCCTCCTACAGTTTTGATTGGATTTTCTTTACATTCCACATGTACAATCTCTAACTCTTTCTCCAGGGGAAAATTACTTTTTTTGCGATCGGCCGAAAATACCCGAAATGACGGGACTAAGAAAATTTGTTGAAACTTTTTTTTAAATGTATCTGTTCTACAGTTTTGGTTGTACCTTGTAGAATCTATAGATGGACCTCTACCGGAAAATTACTTTTTTCGCGATTGGCCGAAAAGAGCCATAATGACGGACTTGCTATATTTTGGTATATATTTTTGCATGTATCTGCAATATCTTTTGGGCAGTAGTTGATCTCTTTATTGCCCCTCCTTTTCCCTCCTGCCCCCCATCCCGACACACACGATTAAAATCGCATGTGGCCGGATTGAGTGGTCTTAAAGCAGTGTTAACAATAGATGCCTGGTTTTCCCACTACCTATTTTTAGCATTGTATACTCTGAGTGCTAAGCCTTTGGAGTCGATCAATAGTTGTGTGTGTTGTCAATTCGTTCTCAGTGGCGGATCCGGGAGGGAGGTTCAGGGGTACCAAACCCCTCCCCTAAATTCGAAAAATAAGTTTGACTGTTAGGCTTTGGGTCCCCTAAAACTTTTAAGCTCAATTTGTCAGCAATTGAACCCCACCCAACCTCCTTTTCACGAAAAGTTGTGTTTGAGTGACAGTTCACAATAAAAAGGCATAAGGAGAGAGAAAGCTGTGTCTCCCGTCATTATCACCCGTGAAACGGAGTGATAGTTTTCATAATGTCTGTCCGTCTGTCGACACTTTTTGGCTCCGTTTGTACGCGCTATATCTCAGTTACTATTGAAGCAATTCAGTTGTCCGTGTGCTTATAGAAAAACCACACACTGGAGCTATGCATAGGGGGTTATTTTTTAATCTCAGTTAAAATTGTCGGAACTCTGAATATGCCCAAAATTTGTGAGTTTTGAAGGTGTTTGTACGCGTTATATCTCTGCTATTGTGGAAGCAATTTAATTGTTCGCGTGCACAAAGAAAGACCACATACTGGAACTGTACATAGGGGGGTTATTTTTTAATTTTAGGTAAAATTGTTAAAATGGCGGAACTTTGATAATTTTGAGGGTGTTTATGATTTTGAGGGTGTTTGTACGCGCCATATCGCAGTTACTATGGAAGCGATTCAATTGTTTGCGTGCACAAAGAAAGACCACATGCTGGAACTGTACATAAGGGAGTTATTTTTGAATTTTAGGTAAATTTGTTAAAATGGCGGAACTTTGATAATTTTGAGGGTGTTTATGATTTTGAGGGTGTTTGTACGCACCATATCGGAGTTACTATGGAAGCGATTCAATTTTTCGCGTGCACAAAGAAAGACCACATGCTGGAGCTGTGCATAAGGGTTATTTTTGAATTTCAGGTAAAATTGTAAAAATGGCGAAACCTTGATAATTTTGAGGGTGTTTGTGATTTTGAGGGTGTTTGTACGTGCAATATCTCAGTAATTAATGAAGCGATTCAATTGCCGGCTTGCATAAAGAAAGACCACATACTACAGCTGTGCATAGGGGGTATTGTTTCATTTCAGCTAAAATTGTTAAAATGGCGAAAATTTGAATTTGTCTAAATTTGTCAGTTCGAGGGAGTTTGTACGCTCCATATCTCGGAAACAATTGAACCTATTCAATTGTTCGCTTGCACATAGAAAGATCACATACTGCAGCTGTGCATGGGGGGAGGAGTATTTTATTTCAGCTAAAATTTTTGAAATAGCGGAACTTTGAATATGTTTTTGCAAATATATGTCGGCAGGGAACTATAATCAATTTCACTGATGCACTTGTTGATGAGAAAGCTATCAGCACGGGTGATACCCCGGTCTGTGACCGTCTAATTTTGTTTGGTAGATTTGATCTTATAAAATATGACAGCTGCTTAGTGCGTTAGTCGTGGTGAATTCCGGTCAGTTTTCTTTGCAATAGAATAGAACGACAGATGACCATTAACAGAAGCATCTCCATTAAAAAAAGAATAAAATTCCAGTTCATGATTAAATTAACTAGTTTTTGACCGATTTTGTTGTTGGGGGATGGAAGGGGGTGGGTAATATATTCGGATAGGGGTCCGTCTTACCGAGAAATGTTTTTGGTATTGTCACATTTTTTATATAGCAGCTAAAATATATGATTATGTAAGCAACAATGAAATGGTAGACTGGTTTACTCTCCTTGCGTTGGGCTCGGCTGGTTTCGATGTCCCTGGACATTCTTGTTATCAGATTTCATTTATTATTAGTATGAGCCGTCTCTAGGACATGCGTAAGGCTTGTGCTTTTCGAGTGAAATGAGAAACGCCCATCGACGAAAGTTAAATAAACATGCGCACTAGCCTAAAATAAGCCCCGCGCATCAACACAAGTTAAACAAACGTGTGCACTTGTGTTAGAAAAGAACCACGCATCGACACAAGTTAAATAGACCTGCACACTGTTCCGAAATGCGAACCGCGCATCAACGCAACTTAAATAACCCTGCGCACTGGTCCAAAATAAGCACCCCGAATAAATGCAAGCTAAATAAACATGCACACTGGTCCGAAATGTGAACCTCGAATCAACGGAAGTTGAATAAACATGCGCACTGGTTCGAAATGCGAACCGCGCCTCGGCGCAAAGTTAAATAAATATGCACACTACTCCCAAATTGAAACCGCGCATCAACTCACGTTTACCAAACATGAACAGGGGTTCAAAATACGAACAGCGCATCAACGCAAGTCAAATAAACATGCGCACTGGTCTAAAATAAGAGCTGCGGATCAACGCAAGCTAAGCAAACATGCGCACTGGTCCGAAATGCGAACCACGCATCGACGCAAGGTAAATAAACATGCACAATGGTCCGAACTTCGAACTGCGCATCAAATCAAGTTAAATAAATATGCGCACTAGTCTCAAGTACGATCCACGCATCAACGCAAGTTAAATGAACATGTGGTCTTTTTCGAAATGCGATCCGCGCTTCAACGCAAGTGAAATAAATATGAGCACAGGTCCAAAATAAAAATCGCGCATCAATGCAAGTTAAATAAACATGCGCACTGGTCCGAAATGCGAACTGCGCATCAACGAAATGTAAACAGACATGCGCACTGGTTCCAAATGCATGCTGGAATTGGTCATCGCTTGTTCATAAGCTGGGACAGTGTCCTTGGACAAACCTGTTCATGTAAACCTATTTGCGTGGACGTTTTGGCCATACGCGTTCTCTGAAACTAGTTGATCCAGCATTCTGAAATCTTTTGCAGTGAAGGTATTATATTGTAGATGTGCAACATCGTCTTATTTTAAATCGACCATAAAAATATAGGAGTGTAGGGTTTACAGTTTCATTGAATTTACTAACACCAAATGACATTATGTGTCACATGGATGATCCTGCCTCACTGAGGCTCTAGTTATCACTTAGTTTAAACCCTAGTTAAGGTATGTTTAGGGAGCCATTTAATTATGTTGCTTCATTATTATCAGGGTAAACTGAGCATCTTAGACTAGACTGTTATTGGTCCTTCAGTTTCTGATCACACCCCCCCCCCAGTAGCTGGAGGATATAGTTATTAGATTGTCTATCTGTCCACCCGCATGTCCAGGCCGCGTCAGGATTGTTTTGAAATTTCACACACGGAAAGTGCAAATATTGAATGTGTGCAGCGTCGTATTTTTTTCGGATTTATCACTATGGAAGTATTTTTCGGTTATTGGAACATCCTATTTTTGACGTGTCCTGGCTAGGTCTCCAAAACTTTTACATTTCAATACGGATAGAGCACATATGGAGTGTGTTCAAAGTTGTTTTTTTTTTTGTTACGATTCAATAAAAATTGTAAAAAACAGTGTTTTGAAATTTGGTAAAACTTCTCGTTTGAAATTACATTGTCTGCGAAACTGAGCGTTTTTGAGACACAGTCTTCCAGGCTGTCTCGAAAACTATTTTTCTGATTTCTTTAAAACTTCATATACGAATAACAAGGATACTGAAAAATGCCACAGTTGATTATTTTAAATAAAAAATTAGCTTTTGTTGAAATTTTTAAATGCAGACCTGTTGAAATTGTGAAAGACGTAATGAAAGTGACAGTAATAATAAACCAATTTTGACACCTATATCATAGGTTACCCATGTTACTTGGGGGATCGTGTCTCTGTGAGGCTGTAGTTATATTCCAGTGGCCCACAAAGTATTCACATTTATCCGTTTTCCATAAACAATTGTTTACAATTCACTTGTAATTCTCGTAACGAAAACCGATTTCGTAAACTATTAGCGAAATGAACACTTGGCAATTGAACAGTTTACTTTCATTACCAATATTTAGGCTCTTCTTCAAAAGCTATACAAAATAGCATCGGCTAATATAAATCCACGACGTTATACAGCAAGAGGCCTTAAGTGTTATGTAACTGCAACAGCGCACAGTAAGCTTTTGCTTTGTGCTGAGCGTTCACTATGCAGGCGGTAAACGCAGCCAAAATACTCTGTCTGTGCGTAGTTGACGTTGAAAACAAACATAATAATGAAAAATATTGATAGAACACGTTTAGACTAAGTTCTATATAATTCCAAAGTTTGGTGACAATTGGACCAATAATTTTGACGAGTTGTGATGACAAAATGACGGGCAAAATCACGGGCGAAAGAAAAAAACGAAAATATCACGGATGCCGTAATACCAAAGCATATAGCTCTTCGCAAGACTTCGTCTTGCCAAGTGTTAATGAATGGTCTTTGGCTTCTGGTTCTTAGAGAAGCAGAGGCTATATGAGTCGTTAAAAGTATGTGTATATGTATGCTTTAAGTTGTAAAATCGTATCTCCTATGTTTTTGGCCTGAATGTCTTGAAATTTTGGTTGATTGTAGCGGACGTGAGTACCTATGTGGGTATTATGTTTTGAGCAATTGGCCAAACACCAATTTTTTAAACGAATCTTCTAGCGTTTTCGTTGAAACGTTATAAAATTTTGGTTTAAGATGAGATGCATCAGTGCCTACAAGGCTTCCTCTTCTTCTTGTTCTTTTTCTTCTTCTTCCTCTTCTTGTACAATTGCCTTCGAATTTTGCAAAGATGTTCACTAGGCTGTCCTGTCTTGAGAATTTCATTTTTTTGGCGATCAAAAAAAAATGGCTAAATTTGGGGCATTTAAAATTTATTAACAGCTATTTTTCAAAATGCATCTAGTTCCACAATGTAGATAGGACCCCTTTCATTTTGTTTTCCGTTTACTTGGTAGGCCTATTTTGATGTTTTTGAAACGTTGAAAGTACAACTAGCTCTAGCAGGGCATAAAGTTCACCAGGTCCCGGGGACTCCTGATAATCTTCTCGGGACCCTAACTTTTTGCCCTGTCTAGGTATTGGCCTGAATTTGTTGAAATTTTGATTAAAGGTGGCAGGCATTGCTACGCACCTACCTATTACGCTTTCTCGTGATTCACCTAAAATTGGTAGAAATATTATTTTGAAAAAAAAAACACAATTTTCATGAAAATGTATCTCTTCCTAGGATTGAAATGGAAACGTTCTAAAATTTTAATGGAATGTAGTGTTGTATATGTCCACCTGGCTATTACTCTTTAGACCAGTCCACTTCGTCTGGCTGGTCTTAAAACATTAGTAGAGGGGCATCCGTCATCTGTGTGTACGTGTGTACGTAATGAAAAGTTTAAGGTGGGTTCATAAGTGTCTACAAGGCTTCTTCTTTCTTCTTTTTTTTCTTCTTCTTCTTCTTCTTCTTCTTCCTCTATTTCTTCTACAGTTACCTTCGAATTTCGCAAAGATGTTTACTAGGTTGTCCTGTCTTGAGAATTTCATTTCATTTCTGTCTTGCGATCAAAAACAATTGGTTAAATTTGGGGCATTTTAAAATCTATTAACAGCTATTTTTTAAAATGCTTCTAGTTCCACAATGCGGATCGGACCCCTTTCATTTTGCTTTGTTTTATTTGGTAGACCTATTTTGATTTCTTTGAAACATTATTGAAAATGCAACTAGCTGTAGGTATTGGCTTAAATCTGTTGTAATTGGTAAAATTGGTAGAAATATTCAAAAACCAATTTTCATAAAAATGTATCTCCTCCTAGGATTGAAATGGCAACGCTCTAAAATTTTAATGGAATGTAGTGTTATATATGTCCACCTGGCTATTACTTTTTAGACCAGTCCACTTCGTCTGGCTGGTCTTACCACATCAGTAGAGGGCATCCGTCGTCTGTGTGTACGTATGTACGTATGTAAACTTATCTTAAAACGCTTCTACAGCTTTGATCGGATTCCTTTCAAACATCGTACGAATGTTCTCAAGGTAACCTCTTGAAAGATTGCTTTTTTTGTCGAACCACCAAAAATTTACCAAATGGGTGACATTTTTAAATTTATTGATAGCCAGCTTTCAAAATACTTGCTCTCCCACAATTTGCATCGGATTTCTTCCCAGTTTTGTGGGTTGCTCCCTACATGGCTCTCTTTGAAAAATCATCTCTTTTTGTGACGATCCACTTAAAATTGGTGTAATTGCAGGGGAAGGATGGGTATTTATAATTTTTGGTAACCAATTTTTTAAATGCTTCCACAATTTTGATCGGATTACCTTTTAATTTTGCATAGATGTTCATCAGGTTTTCTTCTCTTGAGAAGCTACTTTTTAGCGATCTGCAAGAAAATTTATTAAGTGTGGTATTTTTTATTTTTCAGGGTAATTTTCAAAGTGCTTCTTCTGCCACAATTTTTATCGGATAACCTTAAAATTTTACATAAATTTTCACTAGGCTTTCTTCTCTTGGGAAGCTACTTTTATAGCGAACCACAACAAAACTGATTAATTTTTCGAATGTTTTCTAGGTAGGTCTCTCTTGAAATTCTGCATGCCAACGAAAATTGGCCAAATAGGGAACACTTTAAAATTTATGGTTGCCAACTTTTCTCAACATTTTCGATCGGATTACTTTCAAATTTTTCATAGTTCACTAGGCTCCGCTTTTGAAAAGTTGCTTTTTTCGCGATCCTCCAAAACTTTGCTAAATATGGGGTCAAAGACTATAAACTACTAAGATATAACACTCCCTGTACAGCCTATAGCATCCAGCTGATTGCAGCGGCCCTGGTGGAAGAGTTGAAAACTGAGAAAAACAGCTGTCAAAACACTTTACAGTATTGGTGTTAAGCTCAGTATTTCAATAAATTTTAGGGGATTTAAAGTAATTTATTTCAACAGGAGCTGAACAATAGAAGTAAGAAGGATAAAAAATGCCATTTTATTAGCACAGCCAGTTTTTATTTAACAAATCTGATCAGATAACGATCACCCCCTCCCCACCTTCCCGTCAAAGATCACAATAGAAAAAGGTAAATACTGCTCTCACATTTACACATGAATAAGCTATAAGACTTTTCTGTTTCTTTTATCACTCTAAGATCTAAGTGAAGAAAAATTTGCCATTTTCAAAGCGAAATGAATTCGCATCTTCAAAAACAATCTTACAGCGCTTTTTATATTTTCAACCCAAGCGGTATTTGTATATTCAATTGCATTTTTCCACATCTCTGGCATTGCAAATGAGTCTCGTGTGAAGTTTTGGCATGTGCTGCATCATTGGAAAAACGGTGACGAAAACAGAGTCCAGATCTTTCACAAAAATAACCCAATTTTTTCGGATGGTATAAATAAATATTGGCTAAGTTCATTCATGCAAGAATTAATTTTGGCCGCTGGAGAATCGGTCTTTTTTTCGCTCTCCAAAACTTTGACCGAAGTCGTCGCACCTCTTTTATTGATTATTGTTTTCTTGGCATATCAGGTGTAGTTGATGGTGAAGGCGTTGAAACCAAACAATCCTTTTTTCATCACATTTTTTTTTGCGGTGAGGATGGACCCACAGTAAAAGATGCTTTGGAGTTTTTAATTCCTTCTTTGTACTTCGAATTTTTGGCGCGGGGCGCAATATTGTAATTTGGGGAGAGGGATTCGAACATGAAAGAGTGTTGGAACAACATTTGATATTAAACTCTTTCTATGTTTGTCCGTTGGAAATCGAAAGAATCAAAGACTGCAGTTGTAGTTGTCATTATCGCATCCAATTGCTGCACAAGGTCGTCTTTTTCTTGTAGTAGCCATACTGTTATTCTTTACTAATCATTATCCAGGCGACAAAATGTTTTTTATAAACTTTAAGACCGAAAAAGTAATGAAAAGTTAAAAAACACGTGCACTTTCCAGGTAACCTTAATGCATTGACAGCTTAATTTGGAACTCATACCAGGCGGCGCCACCGCTGTCTGGATACGCAAAAATGACTGAATGTCATTTCTTAGTGTCACAAAGTGATAGATTCTCTTCTATATTTTTTAAGGTTAGGCGCTCGTGCAGTATTTATAGTTTGCTATGCATGAGGTCGTTTTGTACAGGTCATCTATTTAATTGACCGAGTAAAATCAATATTGATTACAAGGTGTGAAGTCAGTATTTATAATCCTTAGTACCCTCGTGTTGAATACATAAGGTGACTTTTGCCACGTCTTCGGGTCAGTTTGGAAGTAAACCATGCCGGAGTAAGACGTAATGTTAAGTTAGTTATCAGCCTTAAGGCATCACATATATGGATTTATGAATAATACGACTTAAGCAAGGTCAGTATGGCATAAATATAAGTTGAAACTACTGAGTTAAAATGCTTCAGTTATTTGCGAATTAATTAGCAGTTTTTGGGGGTAAAATTACTGCTGATAACCTTGAATAATTTTGTTTCATTTGACCGTATGCATCATTAGTCGTGCAGTTTATGCTGTATTTGAATAAATAGAGAAATTATGGGAAACAAGCAGAGACTTGACCGCTGGGTTTGGGATTCTATTGGTAGTCTTTGAAGTAGAATTCTGAAGGTCGAATACTTATGAGTGTTTGTATCGTGTGTTAAGTGGACGGGGACTGGGACAAGGAGAATTGGAGCCCCGATGTGTGCAGTGTTTTGCTGAGGGTGATACGCATGAGGACCGTAAGGGCTGGGCAACGTACCAACAAGAGGCGGGAACTCCGACCGAGAGACGTTTCAACGAGTACCGTGAGGGACTTGTTTACTCAGCTGAGAAGGGACAATTCTCGTGTGCGTGGTGACGCACGTGGAGTGGGCATGTACGGTGTTGTAGCGTAGTCTTGGGGCCGGAAACCGTGAGGGACTTGTTAACTCGACCGAGAAGGGACATTCTCGAGTGCGTGGTGACGCACGTGGAGTGGGCATGTACGGTGTTGTAGCGTAGTCTTGGGGCCGGAAACCGTGAGGGACTTGTTAACTCGACCGAGAAGGGACATTCTCGAGTGCGTGGTGACGCACGTGAAGTGGGCATGTACGGTGTTGTAGCGTAGTCTTGGGGCCGGAAACCGTGAGGGACTTGTTTACTCGACCGAGAAGGGACATTCTCGAGTGCGTGGTGACGCACGTGGAGTGGGCATGTACGTGTTGTAGCGTAGTCTTGAAGGCCGCGAGTATCAGTGGCGTGATTACTATTATTTTTTTTCGTGTAAATTGTTATGTATTTGTTTGTTAATAAATAATATTTTTTTCTTTAAAAAAATCATTTTTTTGTTTGTTTATACTTCCCTTAACCACAAATTCAAAGCAATTTGTGACACTTAGTAGTAAACAATCTTTGATGGGGTGCATTTAAAAGAAATTAAGTAATCAATTTTCAAAATGCTCCTCAGAATTTTGATCGGATTTCATTCCAATTTTGAACGATTGTTTCCTAAACGGTTCTCTCTAGAAAATTTACTACTTTTGCTTTGTCAATTTGCCACAAATTGTCTTAATGAGGGACATTGTAATATTTCTTTTTACTAATATTACAAAGAGTTTTTGTTTCACAATTTTGATCGGAGTGCCTTTAAATTTTGCATGAATGTTAACTAGCGTAACCTCTCTTGAATAGTTACTATCTTCGCACTCAAGCAAAAATTGGCAAAATGGGTGCTATTTTCCGGTAGCCAATTTTCAAAATGCTTCTCCAAATTTTGGATTGGATTGTCTTCAGATTTTAAATGTTCACTGGATGGTGCTCTTTTAGTTTTTTTTGGCGATCCGTCATCAAATTGGCTAAATGGAGATCATTTAAAAAAAAACTTAATAGTCAGTTTTCAAAATGCTTCTTCTACCACAATTTTGATCAGAATTCTTTCCAATTTTGAATGAGTATTTTCTCTTGAAGAACTTACTTTTTTATCCCTCCGTCAAAATTTGGTCAAATGGGGAGAGGAATGTGTAATGATTGAATGAAAATTTTCAAAATACTTTCTCTTCCACAGATTTGAACGAATTTTCTTAAAATTTTGTACCATATCTCAAGATATACAAAGGATCTTTGGCAACAACATTGTACCAGATAAAGGAATACCAAGCTGTTTGAAATTAATCCAATTGTTGGGCATAAAGTGCCTTTCCCTGGCAATATCCGGGATGATATGGTTATACATAGGTTAGAATAGGATATACATATGTGAGTCTGAAACATCTTTCAAGAGGAGAGCCGGCACCCGACTGCGTCGGGTGTCAGGAATGCTACACAGTGAAACATTTTAATAGGACTGTAGTGATTTTCAAGACGCCCCATCTCGTTATTTCAGAGTTGACTGTTTGAAGCAACTCTTTGATGAAGTAGAACATGGCAAAATTATGCAGTTTTTTAAAGAAATCAACGTATGTTATGAGTAACATAGGAACGAAAAAGTTATGTTGTTGGAACTATCACAAACTCGCTTACAAAACGGCAATATCAGGTACAATCTACAGTATTTCTAAATGCTTGAAAATTACACGGAAAGTTTGTGTTTTTAACACAAAAATTTTACTCATCTCAAAAACCACTAAAATCGGAAATTCCAAAATCGAACTTACTACCGTCCTCCCTATCTTAATGAACTCTATCATATCCTATATAAAACTTGCAAATCTAAAGTCTACTTCCTGAGATATTCCTTATCCTTAACACATAAGTAAAATTTTTATTGGCCTAAAATCTATCAAAAAGACTTTAAACGAACTCGAAACTAATACCATCGTGTTCCCACTAAATCCTAAACTGATCGTCGCGGTCCTTTCGCGCTATGTACTAAATGCGACACATCAATTTAGTACATAGCGCGACACATCGCGCTATGTACTAAATGCGACACATCATCCGCCAAATTTGCTCGCGCTAAAAGCTCATTCGCCACTTAGCAATACATAAAAGGAAAGAGACTCCACTCAGTATTTTGACAAAGCACACATATTTAAGATATCTTATGTTACTATTAAACACAGTGGGGCGTAAACTGCATCAAATACATGTTCTATCATCTTTCAGCCACCACACACACCACCCGGCAAACCATGTGCGCTCAAAATGTCTTTCCCGTGTAACCCCAACAAACACACACATACATATACAAAAAATGAACTTATATTCCGACACTTGGTATTCTTTATCTTTTTTTTTTAAAGGTATGGTCGGAAGACTCATTTGTGCTAATTTTGAATTCCGTGGTAGTGAATAATCCTGCGCAGTCGTTTAGCTGAGGCAATTCTTTATTCTTTATCTTTGGCAACTCAATGTAGCTTGAAACTTGCAGGGGTTTTAGTGTAGTTGTATTAACTTCAATCTGGAGAATCTTATCCAACACCCATCTATATCCTTGAGGCTTATGCTCATCAAACTTGTTGAACAAATCCTTGAATACATTTGGCAAGTCGTTATCAATATCTATTTCACTGAATGCTCTAACAGTATAAGGGCTCAGGTGAGTGTTATCCACACTTTCTTCCAACACTCCCTCTTCATTTGTTGTTATTTTCTTTACTCGAGATAAAATGACAATGTACTAATTTATTCCATTGTCTAATCTTTCTTTCACATGTCGTGTGATCCGATTTTCTTGCATTTCCAGTAGCAAGTCGGATTCATTTTCAGGTTCAAAATCTTCTTGTTTTGCATGTCCACCAACGCCTAATTCTACTAACTTTACCCACTTGCATTACACCCTTGTTATGTTTCTTCTTTTGAAAAAAAAAAACGGTCTGAATAAAGACCATCCGGAAGTCTCGTTTCTAAATCTATATCGACCAGAAGTCTGCTTCCTTAAATAGACTTGGGGGAGGTGTCAGTCAGTCTTACTGGGGAGGGGGGGGGGTCCAAAGGTAAAAAAATAAAAAATACACAAAGTGGTCTGAAACGAAAAAATATGCTAAAATTAGAAATTCGCATGTAGGGGGGGGGGGGGTCAAGGCGGGGGAAGTTCAGTCTGTCCCGCCGTTAGGGGGAGAGTCCGAAAATTGTTGACATAAAACTTGTAGACCGGCTAGAAATCTCATGAGACTTTGAGACAAATCAAAGGGGAAGGAGAATTCTGGCCGGTCTGTCCAGTCCATGAGACTTCTACCCGGACCGGCCCGAAATTCCATCTGACTTCTGGGCGGGCTGGCCAGAAGTTTCCGTCCCCATCTACTCCTCATTTTTGATCCGCCACAAAGTAGCCAAATAAGAGGGATTTCTAACAGTTTAGTAGTCAGTTTCCAACTTTTTTCTTCTCCAATAATTGTCATTGCAAAATTCGTGTTAGTATTCATTTGGTGGTTCTATTTTTGATTTTTTTTTTTTGCAGTTTGAGTGGATTTTTCAAAATTTTAAAATAATGCTGTTAGGTGATCTAGCTTTTATTTTAAAGTGAGTTTTATCGGCGGTCATCTGAAAGTTAGCCTTTGAAAGTTTTAGGGATCTAGTTTTCAAGTAGTTTTAGTCAGATTGCTTTCAGGCTTAGTCTAAAATCAGGCTTTTGAGAACGACTTTTGTTTGGATCCGTCAGAAATAAGCCAATGACAGCCTATAAAATTTTTTAGTAATCAGTTTTTAAAGTGTAATTTTTTGGGTATCCTGTGTTGATGCATCATTAACTACATCTCGTCTGACCACAATATCTTTCGTATTCCTTCGTTTTTTTTTTTCTTTTAAAAACTGCTGGCCTTCTATATTAAATATTATTGCGTTCAATGTTGAACAATGAATCTTCAACTTTTCCTTTGAAGATGTTATTGGTGAATCCCTTCGGGCATCTCACTTCTTGACCAAATAAAAGAGATAATATGTTGATCTCTAACCCCTGTTTTTCCTATGAAAACAAAGATACAAAAATTTATAATCATGCCGCACAAACTAAAATCGCCTAGCTTTGCAATGGCTACTGTCTTTCTGCCAACTGTTTTATTGTTTTATAAAAGAACTATTTTGCTAAATGTAGCATCGTGTTGGCAAATCAGAAAGTAAACAATTGCGGTCTTAGTCTTTTTCTAAAATGCATAGCCAGTTCAAGATAGGCATTAAGATCAGTTCTGGTACAATATTACTTTGGATGTTGCGTTCATTTTAATCGTTTTCGTCCGTTTTGAGAAATTTTTGAAGTCTCCAGTCGAAGTTCTACATTATACAATATTCACACTTTTGATCATACCAAATAACAGTAATTGTTTTGTGCAACATCTTTAAACACACAACGGATTCAATAAAAACGAAATAGTTCCTCTCTTTTAATCATTTATTCTTTTTCGCGGAATCTCCAGCAGGCCATCAGATTAATAACGTCTAATACACGACCAAACTCCCATAGGGGTTAGCTCTTAGTCTCAATAACGATGTTTCTTTCTAACATTTCGGGATCAGCTCTTGTTCAATAACAGTGCTTATTTTGTAACGTTTCGGGATGCAAGCGTAAATTTTGCGCACAAAAACATGTTTACGGTATTTTGACAGTTCCAAAACAATCAAAAGCGTGAATGACGTCAATGTATCGGAAAAACAAGAATGGGAGTTGGTGTGGCATACAAACAGTTGCTGGAAGAGATTGAATTAATTCCATCCATGGGGTGTCGGGATAAAGGTTAGCTCGAAGTCATGGCTGACCGCACAAAGGCACCAATTCGGGTTGGATTTTATGATATAGAACGTACCATTGGTCGCGGAAACTTTGCTGTCGTAAAGTTGGCGAAACATCGCATAACGAAATCAGAGGTGAGATTTAAAAAGAATTATTATATGTCATATGTATCACATTCACATGTCTTTGCCAGGAATTTGTCGACTGACTGAACTTCATCGGCTACAAAGCATACCAGTATATTCGCCATGTCCAGGAAACAGCATTTATACGAAAAATTACATTTCTAGTTGACCAACTGCTCGTCAACGGTGACCGACTATGACTCGTAGTCAGCCAAAAGATATGTTACTTTACAGCTGTATACTATTCTATACACACACCTGTATTTTGTTATTCTATCATAATGGTGAGCCGTGGGTTTCTCAATAAATGTGGTCCCAGTGGACCCCAGTCCCAGCGGACCCTTTCTATCTTCCTAGGACAGAAAGGGTCACAGTTCCTTCAATAGAAATGGCCATTGATCCCAATTTTCGAGGCTCTGGACCTTTCGGCGCACGTTCAAGGACACCGAGGCTCGAACTGGCAGGCTTTTTCTTTAAAAGCACACTGAGAAGTACCCAGGCGAATTATTTTCGACCTCAGCGAAACTCCCAAACTAGAGTAAAGCGTGGTTTTGCAACTGTGGATTCACTGTTGTTGTGGGCGATAATAAGGTATCCTGATCTCAAGAAAACACATATTTTTCTCAGTAAAAAATTGTTATCTGACCATTAAACTTGTGCGTCACAATTTATAATTGGGCCATTTATGTGATGCACCCGTTCTAAAATAACGCCGTTGGCCCCAGTCGTGCGCCGAGATTTGAAAATTGACATCAATGACATTTCCTATTATAGGAACTATGACTCTTGCTGTCATAGGAAGACCGCAAGAGTCATCTAGGACTTAGTGGACCCTAGCTCCGAGTAGCTCTGACTTGTATAACATCGTATATCTCTCTGTCAGAGCTACAAAGCCTTCCATTGTTCCACTAATAGGGGTCAACTTTACATGTTCTGAGGCACGAATCTTGCATACCAGTCCGTATATATTATTCAAACATTTACAGAAAGTTCATGCTCAATACGCCCTTTTTGTAAAACAGGCACAGTTTTTAGTGAGCTGTATATCTTTTATTTGTTCATAAAAGTGCAGAAAAGTTAGCTTCCGCATCCACCTGTCAAATGTTTGTTTACATTCTGGCCTTTAAATGTCACGTGACCAAAATCAAGGGACCGAAAATTTAAATAAAGGGGTTATAGTTTATTTGGACAATATATATTAAATAGTTGATAGCTGCAGAATTACGTATAAATTTATTTGGTACACCCACAATGTTTGACTTTTTATGTTTACGTTCTTTTGAAATATCAATTTAAAGGTTTCTTTGGTGGATAATTGCAAAAAATTATTGTTACTATTTCACGTAATAAAGTATGCTCCCTGTATACAAACAAATGTCATTTATTGCGGGAGATTTGGGGTTATTTCCGTATTATTTTCTTTTAAAGAAAGCGTAACACAGAAGTTGTATATGATTACCGTTGTACTTTGAGGCCCTTTAGCAAATGCCAATAAAAACTTATGGGTCGTTGAATCTCGCACAAAATAGCCACAACGGTGCCTCAAAGCGAGCGCAGTTGACTTGCTTATCGTTATATAGCGAGGCTTTGAAGCGGTGCCTGGAAACTTTTTAGCACACCGCTTCTTGGAGCTAAGTGGAACCCTTTCCGTCTTCCAAGGACTGGCTGTCATAGGAAGACCGCAAGAGTTATCAGGACTAGGTAAAATGCACATCGAACCTGAAAAAAAAAAACATGCAAAAAAGTGATCCTTTCATGAGGCAAACATCTCCGTAACCCCTTTTTTTTTTGTAAGATACCATACCTTCACTTTTTATACATACAGTAGCCTCTATTTAAGTCAAAATCGGTTTACTCAAATTTTCGCTTGACTCAAATTAATTTGAAAGTCTCGATATATTTTACTTATGCAAGTCTTTTAAATTCCCCGCTTAAGTCAATTTTTTTACTCAAAGTAAGATTTTGTACCCTCAGTGTTTTTGTTTGTTTGTTTTTTTTTTTGCAAGAAAATCCTTGTATTTTTAACCAAGATAACAGGGAAACGCATGGCTTAATTGTTTGCATATGCAAACCCCTGTGTGAAGAATTAGTGTGGCTTTGTCTCTACACATTATGACACCGAGTTACCTAGCAACGGAGTACATATTCTTTGATAATGGTCTCCGCGGTTACGGAGTTAGTCTGTAATTATGATTCTATAACCTGAAGTGCAAACAAAACACGCGGCTTGTAACGATTGTTACGACGAGTACAAGTACAAATCTTTATCTATAGCAGCCCCAGAGTGACAATAAGACAATGGGGATTTGGAAGTGTGTCTTAAAACTAACTGCATCATATCTATGAGCCTATATAAGACAACATGGTTTTCATTACATGATATGCGAAGGAAAAATAGCAACGAAAAGATGGAAAATAAGACAGAAAAAAAAGAAAACATGAAACAAAATCCATAGACTTCAAGTATGAAGTGTTGCTAGAAGTAAACCGTGACGTAAAATCAAAGCAAAAAAATAGCGGATGAGTTGTTGTATATATTTCATCAGGTCGCTGTAAATAAAATATGAAAAAATATTTTTCACTGTGTTATAAATATGAAGTATTAATATGATAAATTATATTTGTCACAGCCGAATATTATTTATCATATGAAACCATCACCATACCATAAAAATAACGAACACTTTATGCGAAACCATGATAGTCACGAGACCACTAGGCAGGACCAATCTCGGATAACTCAAATTTCGGTTAACTCAAAGTATTTTGCTTAGTCCCGACCACTTTGACTTATCGAGAGTTTACTGTATTTAAATAAAACTGTATTGTTGTATCACTATCTGATAAGTAAGTAATGACCATGTGAAAGGAGGTTAAGTTTCAAACTGTCTGATCCAATTTTGTTAGGTTGCTAAAGTGATATTTTGTGAAACGAGTGCCAGATTCGCAATCTATTTAATTTATGCTCTGTTAACAATCAAGAAATTGAAACGAAGTTTCGCCAACTGTTTTATAATAACTTCTCGTCAACAATTGTTTTTTTTCTGTAGAACAAGTGATCACTCAAAACTCGTACTTTTGCGTGTACTGATAGATGAGGAGAGCCAAAGGTATCAAACTCAATTAATTAATCTTTTTGGTGAATTAAATTATAATTCTTTTTACCAGTGCTGCTACAATTCAAGTTTTTATGTATCCCTGACCGAAGGAAGACATATGGTATTTGTACTTCTGTGTGGATGTCAGTCTTGTAAACAAAGTGTTGTCTGGAAGTTGTCGCAGAATGAAAAGTCCGATCGACTTCAAACTCAGTCTGTTTCATTCGTTTGGTAGGTTGGAGGGTTCTGTCAAGTTGTGGTCCGTGTTACGTTTTTTAAGGAAGGACCTGATGTCATAACGTAAAAATTATGTGCACAAAATTTCTCAGCTGCTTACATCTGAGAATGTTGAACTTGGAGAGATTGTTGCTTTGTAGGTCCGAAACCTGCTGTCAAATTTTGTAGCGAATAGAACAAACGAAACGACATATTGCATTATCACGTAAAATATGTAAATACTTTGAATTAAAGTCTTGTGTGCCGACATTTCGATAACGGAAAGTCGTATCGACTTAAAGTTTAATAAAAATATTCCTTGGGTCAGTCGGACGATTCTCCCAATTTTTGACTCGTGTAGTAAAATTGAGAATTCGGCGCTGGCAATTTTATGCACGTAGCATTTCGAAAGCTTGCGAAACTACCAAATAATAATTTTTAATTATGATGTTGTAAGTGTTATAGCATAGAAACATGTACTTAAAAAAACTATTTCACCAACAAACATAAAAAGTTTCGGTCAGTGGCAGGTTATCAAAATTTTCAAAAAATAAAGTTTCACCGGGTTATTTTTTTTTTTAGACCCCAACCGGGCGAGCCCGGGGGGGGGGGGGGGTCTATAGGATTGCGCTCTGTCCGTCCGTCCGTGTGTCACACTTTGCATGCTGTTTTGTTTCCACACAAGTTCTCCGAAACTATTAATCCTATGGAAATATGCTACCTTGCACAGTGAAAATATATATACATTGAAGTTGTACAAAGTCCTGTTGTTTTTCGGATCGGCCAAAAAATTGCCAAAATGGGGACTTGTCAAAAATTGTGATTTTTTTGTGATAACTGCAATGTAAGACTTGGGTGCTTTCCACTCGAGTTCTCCGAAACTATGTATCCTAGGCATATGCTACGTTGAACAGTGAATATATATGTTGAAGTTGTGCAACGTCGTATTATTTTTCACATTAGTCAAAAATTGCCTAAATGGCGACTTGTGTCCGGTTGGGGTCTGCGCCATCGACGATGGCTTGTTTTAATTGGGATGAGAACGAAGACTTTCTGGTCTAGCAAGAAGAGATGCGTTCCTTTTACCTTAATTTTATGTTGTGCTCCTGCCCCCCTCTCCCGCAACCCTATCTGAATTAATTTCCAATTTAACAAATAGTCTTAGGAAGTTCTGTCGGGCCGGTGTGAATTAGCCCTCAGCCAATATTGGCTGAAGGCTATTGCTATTGGTCTGCCCTTCCGTCTGTTCGTCCGTCTGTCTGTCCGTAAACGGGAAGAAAGTATATACAGTGTAGATATACAACGGGGGGTTCAGTTTGTCAGTTGTCCGTCCGCCTCTCCGTCCGTCACACTTTAAACTGTTTTGTCCGGGAGATATCTCAAAAACTGTTCATTACAGATTTACAACGGGGGGTTCAATTTGTCAAATGTCCGTCTATCTGTCCGTCCGTCGCATTTTACACTTTTCTTGTCCGGGCGATATCTCAAAAACTATTTATCGGAGCTATAGTGTTGATGTGCAACGGGGATGCAACGTCCGTCTGTCCGTCCTTCACACCTTAAACTTTTTTGTCGGGGCGATTTCTTAAAAACTATTCATCTGATCTTCATCAAACCTTATGGAAAGAAAGTGTATATAGTGTTGATTTGCATTTGGGGTTCAAGCTTTCATCTGTCCGTCCGCCGTTTTTTAACTTTTTTCTTGTCCGAGGGATATCTCTAAAACTATATATATAGAGGGGTGACGGTTAGCTCAGTCGGTAGAGCGTTGGTCCTGTAATCCTTTGGTCCCTGGTTCGAATCTGGCCAGGGGTGGAAATTGCCTCAGCCTCAGCTAAACGACTGTACAGGATTATTCACCACCACGGAATTCAAAATTAGCACAAATGAGTCTTCCGGCCATCGCTTAAAAAAACTATATATCGGAAATTTACCTAACCTTACAGGAAGAAAGTACATATGGCACAGATGTCACTTGTCCGTACGTCTGTCCGTCCGTCGAACTTAAAACTTTTTGCTATCCGGGCGATATCTCAAAAACTGTTTATCGGATCTTTGTCAAATCTTACAGGAAGAAACTATGTATAGTGTAGATGTGCAACGGGGGTTTCAGTTTGTCACTTGTCCGTCCCTCTGTCCGTCTTCACACTTTAAACTTTTTTTTCCGGGCGATATCTCAAAAAGGTAACTCGCCCATAGTGATGTCACTTCTACTGGCTGAGGGCTCTGCACCTCCGATGCCTATGTTTAGTTCTACTTAAAACTCTGTATTATTTAAAATAAGAATTCTGAAGCAAATAAGAAACCAGATATTTTTTGGTAGGTTATTCCGGAAAGTGATTTTAAAAACGCAGTTGACCAATACAAATGGATCCTGGTTGGTTAACGCCCTCAACTGTTCCATTTACCATTATTTATTATAAAAATCCGATTTTTTCTTTTAAAAAATGAAAATTTGCAGGCTTGAGTAAGCTTAAGACTGTCACAAACTTTGAATGCTTTGATTGTTAGGGTTGTGGTCTGAAGATGTCTACAAAATTTACACTAGATTATTTTTTCACACCAATCAAGAGTCTAACAATAGCGTCCAATCACAACTAGTTCTGATTAAAAGCACAGGGCAGTCATTCAAAGTCTTGACTGGGAAGAGGTTACAAAATATGATGTCATTTAAATCGTGCATTATCATTGTTTTGCCAAATATGTAGCGACGCCATTTTTACTTCCGACCTCGCAAAAAGACGTTGATTATTCACAGCATATTTGCTAAAATTACAGATAATATACTATAAATACGCATGGTAAACGATTTGAACGAGAGTGCCCGCCTCCCTCACAGAATAAAAATTACATGTGAAGCCGATGAATGCATTGTTTTGCTTTGACAAAGGAAAAAACTGATTCGCGTTAATTATATAACCCGGCAAAAAAAGTTTCTAGCCACCTAATATTTTTGAGAAAAGAAAGGGTTTAAATTTTAAAAATGTGTAATATATATACATTTCCAAATACCCCTTTATATGTGTGACAGAATACTGTGTTTATCAATATTATTGGGCCATGCTCCAGTGAACACGATTCGTTTTTGCAGAGCAGGGGTCTCTTTCAAAAATTGCAATATGGAAGGTTCAATGCCTAAGTGTCTATTATTTAATGTGTGTGCTTGTGTACTAAGATTAACCAATATGTTTAATCCGATTCGCCGTGAGGTGTTGAAAATCATTGATAATGGGCAGATTATCTAATCTTGATCGGTCACGCGCCATCGGGCTACTGGAGGCGGGGCGAGGGAGTACACCGAATGGTCTGACCGTCCTGCTCACCCGGCTTAAATCCCATAGAGCACGTGTGGGATTACTTAAGAAGGGCACTACACCGCCGAGTAAACGGCGGAGAAAATATCAACGCCAGAAGGTGTCTTTTGAAAGAATGGGACAGAATGCCAGAACAGTACGTTGGAAAACTCTTGCATAGCATGCGCAAGCGCTGTGCAGAATGCATAACAAATAGAGGTGGCCACACCCATTACTGAACAGGGATTTCCGAGTACAATTTTTGAAAATGACCCCTGCTGCAGAAATTAAGAGTGATTGAATTATTGTGAGAACATATCAGTTATAAATTTCAACTCAGCTTACGATAAGTGATGCTGGAAGCAGGCAAGACCAGTCATTACCTCGTAAGTAGACTAGATTTTGAAATATTCACAAATCTCTAAGTGGCCAGAAACTTTTTTTGCCGGGTTTAGATAACATAGTCGACGCCAACAGCGTCGAATATTTCAAAGTAATCGACGCTTTCGCGGGGAGTCGTTAGAAATATTCGGTTACTACAACAGTAACAAGATCATGCTGTTTATTTAAGTCTCGTCGATGCTGTTTATTTAAGTCTCGTCGATGCCCGACTCTTATGTTTATTCAACTTGCGCCGATTCGTGGTTCTTTCTTCGGACCACTGCGCATGTTTATTTAACTTGCGTTGATGCGCGGTTCTCACTTCAGACCACTGCACATGTCTATTAAACTTGCGTCGATGCGTGGTTTTTTTTTTTTTTTTTTTTTTTTTGGACAAGTGTGCATGTTTGCGTAACTTGCGTTGATGTGTGGTGCTTATTTTGGACCGGATCGCACGTTTATTTAACTTCCGTCGATGCGCGGTTCGCATTCCTGCCATTGCAAATGTTTATTTAACTTTTGTTGAGCATGATTTTGTTGACGTCATTGCGTATTTTTGGTACCACACTTCGTTTACAGGATTACTGTCGAACGACAAGTCGGATCAGCATCAAGCTTAGTAGGATTATGTCTTAGGTAGGTCCGCCGGTTGCTATTGTAATTACGCATATGGAGAATACGTGATGTCACTGGGCGTCAGAATATTGTAAATCTGTCGTACTTAGTTCAGAGGGAAACATCGGACCAGCTTTAAACAGTTCGTATTGTATTAGGCATATATGGCGCAACGCATAATATTATATGATGCCATTATGTATTGTGGACACTATATCTTGTTTACAGAATTATTCTCAACCGACAAGTCGGATCAGCTTCAAATTTAATGGGAGTATAATTTGGGTGGGTCCGCCGGTTCCTGTTGTTTTTTTACGCATATTGGACACCGTGTTAACGTCATATGACGTCAAACGTACATACATAAAATGACGAATATTATTTCTGATCCCTATTACGAATTAAACTGCCGAGCTGGCTAGCGATCCTTTATTTTCTTCTCGAATAGACTGTGTCGGGGCCGAGCTTAATGTAGTTTTGTTGTTGAAAATTTCAGTGACCGGCATTTGCAAAAATACTCTTTTTTCACCAAATATGTTTTAGTGATGTCATAAAACGTCTACGTACATACCTGTAGTGAGGTGTTAAATTTCGACCCGCCATGCTTCTCCACTGACTTCTATCCAGCGGTGACGCCGTTATATCCCGCATTTCGAAGCCATTGTCCTCCATCAGTTATATTGTATAAGTGAGAGCTGGCTTCACCTGGTGCACTTCCCGTGACTTGGAGATCACAAGACGAGCTCATACGCTACCTTTCGAGTATCTGTGTCAGTCTTGCAATCTTGCAAATAAAACGTACATACACTGAAGCTTTTAAGGGTCTCAAAACAGAGAATTAATCCATGAGCAAATAGATGTCCTGAGTTGAACATTCGGCGCTCTCAGTTGCAACGAATGTCCCTTTCTGATTACACTTTGGCTTTCATAAGAGCTGTATAAACTGTCACCTACTCCTTAAAAGGATACCAGCATCTTTATACAAAAGAACTCTTACCCAGCTGATTGCAACTCCGTTACCTCAATGAGCTGTGAATTGCAACCAAAATCCCTTTATATTGCACTTTGTCTTTCACAGTTTTGCATAAATTCACCTAATCCTTACAAGGATACCGGCACCTTTTACACAAAAGCACTCTTTATCGGCTAATCGCAACTCAGTTTTATCAATAAGCTGAGAATTGCAACTAAAATTCCTTTCTAACTGCACTTAATTTTTACAAGTTATGTATTAACTCACATAATACTTAAAAGGATACAGGTATCTTTTATACAAAAGGACTCTTTACCGGCTAACTGCAACTCAGTTTATTCACTAGATGAGAACGTCACTCTGAAATACTGAGTAGCGGGAGTTTTTTTCGTTTGTATGACACTAAAAGGACATGGAGTGTTTCTATGTGTACTTTGAGCTGCTTTGAAAACACATTCGCAGCTAAAAATACTATGTTTCTTTAAAGTTCAAGGGTCCGAGATATCTGGGGAAGTAACTTCGAGATAACGAGGGATTTTATAAGGCATATATCAGGAAAATGTCGGAATATGGGTTAGGGTTTCGGAATTGAGTTCATTTTTTTCTTGTATATGTGTGTTTGATGTAGTTTACGCCCCGCTGTGTTTGGTTGTAGTATAAGATATCTTAAATATGTGTGCGTTGTCAGAATACCGAGTGCTGTCTCTTTCCTGTTTTATTTTATGTATTGTTAAGTGGCGAATGAGCTTTTGGCGCGAGCGGGCTTTGCGGGAATCTGGTAGTGTGACGGATTTATTACAAGGTGTGTTTAACGCGATGGTGTTGGTTTCGTGTTTAATTGAAGTCTTTTTAATAGATTCTACATCATTTAAACCAGAACCAGACTTTGGATTTACAAGTTTTATAAAGGATATGAAAGAGCTCATTGAGATGGAGAGGATGGTTGTTATTTCGGTTGGTTTTTTAGAGGAGCAAAATTTTTGTGCTACCTAGCACAAACTTTTCATGTAATTTTAAAGCATTTAGAAATACCGGAGATTGTAACCGATATTGTCGTTTTGTAAACGAGTTTGTGATCATTCCAAAAACATACGTTTTTTGTTCCTATCTAACTTGTAACATATGTTTTAAGGCAGGTATTTTTCTATTAGTTATAAGATTAGGCGCGAAACACTTTCATTGGTCACATTTTTAATAAGCGGCGGCTGTTCTGCCAGCAAGTATATGAGCGCGCTTGTTGCACCGTTAGCAGTTGATTTCTCGGAAGTATAGAGGCCACACGTCAGGTGTAGGTCCGAATGGTGCAAGCAATTGATTTTCGCGAAGCATAGAGGCGTCGGGTCGGTATAAGGAAGTTTCTCAAAATCCACGCTGGGTTGGATAAGAAATTACAAAAAGGAAGACTTAGGTTTTTTTATTGCGTGTGGCGTCTGGTGAGAAAGGATAGTTAACTGGAATGAAAAAGTATCGTTCAGGTTAGAAATGACTGTTCTTTTTCGCTACCATCCTAATCTCCAGTGCTGAGTTCCACCGAAACACACGTAAGAGTTGCCCATTGGCAAGTCACAACACTCCTCACGCGAGGGCCCAAAAATTCGCGATCACATGTTGTGGCAGAAAAAAATGGGACTTCGAAAAAGCTTCGAGATAACCGAAACTTCGAAATAACGAGGGAGAACTGTATAAAACCTCGGCATGTTGACATGCTGTTCTCTTTAAAGAAAAATATGTAAATATATCAAGTAATCACTTGACAATTAAGGTGAGCTGTTCCTGTAGCGTTATCTTTCGTAGTGTAATTCATGAAGACGTTTTGCTTATGGCGGTATAATTAAGAAACTCTGCTAATGCTTTTTCGTTTTGCATGCTGTTAATACGTATATTGGAGGTGTGCAACGTCGTATTTTCGTTCGATTTAGTGAAAAATTGTCAGAATGAAGTATTTTCAAAGGTAAAAATTTAGTTCGAATGTACAAAGATGTGACATTTTGTTCGGGCCGTAACTCTAAAACTGTTGAAGCTAATTCTTTTTCGTTTTGCGTGCGGTTAATACGTATATTGACGGTGTGCAACGTCGTGGTTTCGTTTAATTTGATGAAAAATTGTCAGAATGACAGTATTTTGAAAATAGATAAAAATTTAGTTCGAATGTACAAAGGTGTGACATTTTGTCCATGTCTTTACTCCATAACTATTCATGCTAATGTTTTTTCGTTTTACTTGTGGTTAATACGTATATTGAAGGTTTGCAATGTCGTAATTTTGTTTGATTTGGTGAAAAATTGTCAAAATAACAGTATTTTGAAACTAGAACGCTATTTCGCTAGCGAAATGTTAAACACTTGACAAAAATTAAAACGCAATTAATTACTTCCTTCAATGGACTATTTCTTGAATAATATAAAGTATTTTACAACATGCATACAGTGTGTTATACAACTATGTACAGAGCTTATGGCACAGCATGTATGCGGCTTAAAATATTCTAAAAAATCGGACCACTATCAAGAAAAAAAACTCCATATTGTGATAACTTAATACCAGCTAAATATATTAGCAAACAACACAGCTTGAATAAGTCTTATAAGCCGAGTAGTGTTTGATTTTTGTTGACTTAGGTTTTATTGACTGATCAGGCATGCGCACTGTTATCTATTTACACAGTGAGAGCTCGCACAAAGCTGAGCAGCTGTGTGGTGTCCTGTGCTGTACGTTAAATGCTCCGCATTTACTTGCAAAAATACACTCTTTTCACATGGCGTTTTAACAAAGAAAACGAAATCGAAGACGAAAATAAAAAGTGACATGCACACGTTCAGATCAACCTCTTCATAAGTCCCAAGTTTCATGGTCCTAGGGCCCATAATGTCAGAGAAGAAGACACAAAAAATCGGAAAAGTGGTAAATAGTAAAACTTTATCTCGAATATACAAAGATGTAGCATTTTGTCCAGGCCGTAACTCTTCATGCTAATGCTTTTTCCTTTCACATGCGGTTCATACGTATATTGACGGTGTGCAGCGTCGTGGTTTCGTGTGATTTGATGAAAAATTGTCAAATAACAGTATTTTGAAAAAAGATAAAAATTTAGTTCGAATGTACAAAGATGTGACATTTTGTCCACGCCGTAACTACCTAACTATTCATGCTAATGCTTTTTCGTTTAACTTGCATTTAATACGTATATTGAAGGTGTGCAATGTCGTATTTTTGTTTGATTTGGTGAAAAACTGTCGAAATAACACTATTTTGAAAATAGGTAAAATTGAGTTCGAATTTACAAATGTGTGACATTTTGTCCAGGCCTTAAATCCAGAACTATTCATGCTAGTGCTTTTTCCTTTTACTTGCAGTTAATACGTTTATTGTGTGTTTGCAATGTCGTATTTTTGTTCGATTTGGTGAAAAATTGTCAAAATAACAGTATTTTGAAAATAGTAAAACTAGAATAGTAAAATTAGAATATACAAAGATATGACATTTTGTGGAGGCCGTAACTCCAGGGCGTAACTACATAACTATTCATGCTAATGCTTTTTCGTTTTACTTGCGATTAATACGTATATTGGAGGTTTGCAATGTCGTATTATTTTTTTTTTGATTTGGTGAAAAAAAATTGCCAAAATAACAGTATTTTGAAAATACTTAAGCTTTAATTCGAATATACGAAGATGTCACATTCTGTGCAGGTCGTAACTCCATAACTATTCATGCTAATGCTTTTTACTTTTATATGCTGTTAATACGTATATTGAAGGTGTGCTACGTCATGGTTTCGTGCGATTTGAAAAATTATCAAATGACAATATTTTGAAAATAGATAAAAATTTAGTTCGAATGTACAAAGATGTGACATTTTGTCCAGGGCGTAACTACATAACTATTCATGCTAATGCTTTTTCGTTTTACTTGCGATTAATACGTATATTGGAGGTGTGCAATGTCGTATTATTTTTTTGATTTGGCGAAAAAAAATTCCCAAAATAACAGTATTTTGAAAATAGATCAAAATTTAGTTCGAATGTACAAAGATGTGACATTTTGTCCAGGGCGTAACTCCATAACTATTCACGCTAATGCTTTTTCGTTTTACTTGTGGTTAATTGTATGTTCGGGGTCTGCAACGTCGTATTTTTGTTCGATTTGGTGAAAATCTGTTAAAATAACAGTATTTTGAAAATAGGAAAATATTTAGTTCGAATTTACAAAGATGTGACAGTTTGTCCATTCCGTAACTCCATAACTGTTCATGCTAATGATTTTTCGTTTTACTTGCGGTTAATACTTATATTGGAAGTGTGCAATGTCGTATTTTTGTTCGATTTGGTGAAAAATTATTAAAATAGCAGTATTTTGAAAATAGGTAAAAATTTAATTCGGTTGTACAAAGATGTGACATTTTGTCCAGGCCGTAACTCGATAACTCTTCATGCTAATGCTTTTTCCTTTACCATGCGGTTAATACGTATGTTGGATGTATGCAACGTCGTGATTTCGTTCTATTTGATGAAAAATTGTCAAAATAACAGTATTTTGAAAAAAGGTAAAATTTTAGTTCGCAAGTACAAGAAAGATGTGACATTTTGTCCAGGCCGTAACTCCATAACTATTCATGCTAATGCTTTTTCGTTTTACTTGCGGTTTATACGTATATTGGAGGTGTGCAACGCCGTTTTATTTTTTAAATCGACCAAAAATTGTAAGGCAATGTAGGGTTTTCAATTTCAGTGAATTTACTAACATCCAATGACATTATGTGTTACACGGGGGATCCTGCCTCGCTGAAGCTCTAGTTAAGTCTATAAGGTAGTGATGCCCTATTTACAAAAAGTCCTTAATTTATCAATTCGAGCGTTATTTATTTTATGTTATATTCTTGTGTTTCGTTTCAAATCACATAGCTTAAAGGCATTATATTGGCCGTTATACGTTAAATTTAGCAGTGTGTCTGTGTCGCCGGTGACCTATCTTCACCAGGGCCCCTCGATACGGGCCTGCCACAAGGAAGTGTCCTAGGGCTTATTTTATTTACCCTGTATTTTGGTCCTCTTTATGATATAACACGAAAGCACGAACTTTTTTTACGCAGATTATATACAGCTGTATATCTCATGTGTAAAGTCGAGCGATGTTTATCATCTTTTTTCAGTCATAATTCAGTTAAGATGCTTTTACTTTGTATTACTGAAAGTTAATTCAGTTATAATTGTATTAACGATGTAAAAGTGGTGGATGAAATCAAAGTACCTTAAATTAAATGACGAAAAGACAGAAGTTTTCCCTTTAGGAACTCGCCATGCGACTTGCAGATTTAAAGCGAATAGTATATGGAAAACTTTTTTACTCTGAACTCACCATGGAAAGGTTTATACCTGTTAAATGTTCGTCTGCTGTGTACTTCTCAGATATATTTCTCGAATTAGGAAATTCGTAGACACTGATTCCATAAAAGCACTGGTACATCCATTAGTAACATCACGCCCCGACTATGCTGACGGTTTATTAATTTATTAAAACCTATAATATGAACACAATAACCCTGTAAGGAAACAATTACATTGATTGCCAATCGAATATGGAGTGAAATACAAAATTTTAGCTGCATCAGTGGAACAGCACCATCTTATCTCTGTGCTTTGATTAAATTAAACATTACAACCCGCAACCTTCGCTCTAGTGATAGTAGACTACTCTGGATACCACCAACGAAGTCAAAACTTGGAGAAAAGTGCTTCGAGGTTTAAGATCCACAGGTGTGGAATACCCTCCACTGTCCCTACGAGTATGTGATTCGTTGAATATTTTTAACATTACCAGACTTTTTTAGTTACCGTTGTTTTTGTGTGTTTTGCTATTGTTTGCGGATATGCGCAGCATGTAGCGCTTTAATAAAAGATTGATGGCAAAGTTTCTTCTTTTTTTTCAAATAAAACTTATCGACACTCCCCCCCCCCACCCCCATCTAAAAAAGAGAAGCCCCTGGGCTCTAATTAGGAAACTGTTTCCTAATAGAAGCCCCGGGGCTTCTATTTTATTTCTAAATGAGCGCCTGAAATTGGCCAGTTTCCAAATAGAAGCCCTGGGCTTTTATTCGGAAACCCCCGGTGGCTTATTTTCTTATATGTATTATATGTAGTTTCAGCTGTTGTTAATTTTTTGGTAATCATTAATGTGTTTGTTAAACACTTAGAGCTTGTTTTAAGAATAATTGCTATATAGGTTGATTTTATTGAAAGTAATAACAATAATAATAATAATAATAATAATAATACTACTAATAATAATGTTTTGAATTAGGAAAGGGGACAGTCATAGCTACGTCGCTATTATTTCTCTTTCTCTCTCTCTCTCTCTCTCTCTCTCTCTCTCTCTCTCTCTCTCTCTCTCTCTCTTTCTCTCTCTCTCTCTCTCTCTCTCTCTTACCGTTTTCGAGATAATGGTCGTACTCTCTTGAAATTTTGGCTGAAAGTTATAGTTCTGTGTTGTAGATCCTGAACTCTGCATTCGTGAGCTGGGGCATTGTTCATGGACAATCGTTTATTTTTTTTGTACCTTTGTTAACCGGTGCACAAGTTTTAGTGGCTGGCTTGCCATGGTAAGACAAAGTATTTTCTGTGGACTTTTATCCCCCGCCGCCCTCGCCGGGGGCGGGGAATATAGAAACGCCTCGCATCCGTCTGTCCGTCCGTCCGTCCGTCCGTCCGCAATCTCTTTGTCCAGGCTGTATCTTTGTTACTATTCATCAGAGATTAATAAAACCCTACAGCAAGAAAGTATATAACGTGTAGCTGTGCAAAGTCAGGTTATTTTTCGATTTTTTCAAAACATGTAATTTTGGTGAGTTTTTTTTTTGTTGAAAATTTGGACTTTGTCGTTTTTCAGAACAAGTTTGTCCGGACTGTATCTTTGTCACTATTCATCGTAGACCAATGAAACCCTACAGGTAGAAAGTATATAAAGTGCAGTTGTGCAACGTCATGTTATTTTTCGATTACTTCAAAAATGTAATTTTGGCGATTTTTTACAATTTAGACTTTGTTGTATCTTTGTCACTCTTCGCCGTAGACCAATAAAACCCTACAGGTAGAAAGTATATAACGTGTAGCTGTGCAAAGTCAGGTTATTGTTCGATTTTTTCTTATTGTGTAATTTTGGTGATTTTTTTGAAAATTTGGACTTTGTCGTTTTTCAGAACAAGTTTGTCCATGCTGTATCTTTGTTACTTTTCATCATAGACAAACAAAACCCTACAGGTAGAAAGTATATAAAGTGTAGTTGTGCAACATCACGTTAGTTTTCGATTTCTTCAAAACATGTAATTTTGGTGATTTTTTGACAATTTAGACTTTGTCGTAGATGAGCGCGGCGGGGATGTGCACTGTATGTCTTGTGCTGTTGTGGTCGTATTCGCATCCTCTGCAATACTATGTATTGATTTTACTGGGCTGACAACAGAATTGTTTTCACTACAAAGCTGTTCCACATGTGGGAGCGATTATGTAACATTTGTTTGCTTTACCTAGAAGTATTTTTCACTTTTTAAGTTGGTCATTTGGTGTCTTCTGTTATGGCAAGCAGCTATTGTGGCATAAAAATGTCCCTTCCCATCCCCACTTCCAAGCGAGGTAAGTCAACCACTGCACAGTTATGAATAATGTCTTTCTTGGGCTTGTTGACCGATAAGAATTTACGAAAACAAGGTATATATCCTTAGTATAAGTACACTTGGAGTACAGACGTACACCGTGAAATTGATAAAAGGATTAGGGTTGCGTTCAGAGCCCTACGTACATTAAATGGTGCTTAGGAGGAGGAGGTGAAGGTGAGCAATAATAATAATAATAATAATAATAATAATCATCATCATCATCACCAGTTAAACTGGGAATTAGTTAAATAGCGACCACCTTCTAGACTCTGATAAAAAAGACTACGATAAGACATGTTTGTAGGATCAACTTCAAGATCCGGACAAAAAGAGATACACCTGTTGGTAGTTCTCACCTCTGGACCTTGGTATGAAATTTTCAGTTAAACCGCTTCCTGGCGACCACTTTCCAGAATCAGATAAAAAAAACGGACATTATACCTGACTGTAGTAAGCCTGCCCAGATAAAAAAAGACTTACAGCAAAACCTTTGCAATAACATCTTCTAGACTAAGATCAAAAAGACGTATAGAATAATCCCAGTTCCACATTGCTTGACTTGCACCAGCACACATATAGAAATCAAATATTAAAATACCTACAAGTCAGGTTACGTAGCCCTCCCCTTTCTTCAGAAATGGGATAAAGGTGTTCTGTAACTCGACTTATGGGCACATCATATATATATTCAGACATATTTATATCAGGTAAAAAGTCTTCTAAAAAAGTACAACATTTTAAAAATAAAACTTTGTAAGCCGAACGCGGGGCAAGCGGTGTAAAAGGATGAGGGTGGATTCAGGTGACAGTGACAGAATAATACAAGTGTTTGGCATGCGCGAGTACACTGATGTTTGTGCGTCTTCAAATTTTATATAGATATTCATCAGGCGGTCTCTCTTCAAAATGGCTCGTACCGCAATTTTAATCGAATCGCTTAATCTTTTGCGCAAATACTCGCTATGAGGGCCTGTTTTGAAAAAAAAACAACTTTTTTTTGTCGATCCACCAAAATTGGGGGACATAATTTATTTTCTGAGTTTTTGGAAACTCGCAAAAATTTGCTAAATGATCCATTTTTAGGTGTAGTCACTGTAGTCCAACGTTAGGGCTCTTTTCTACTTTTCTGAGATTCCTCAGAGAGAGACATTAGGCAAATCCCGGTCTTTGAAAAATTGTCAGTTACCGGTTTTCAGATATGAGCATCACCTATTCGACTATTCAAACCTGTTGATTCTTGAATGAGTAGATTTCGGCTGGTCACAATGCCTCTGGATATTCTTGAGTAGTGTAAAAGTGGGGGTTTAAAAACAGGAAGTGACGTCATAATGACGTCACGTGGTGTTTTGAAAGCCCCATGGCGTTTTTAAAACAGTGACGTCATATTGACGTCATATTAACGTCATATTGACGTCATGTTGTTACCATATGGTTATCATATGGTTACCATATGGTTATCATATGGACGTCATAATGACGTCACGTGGTGTTTTGATAGCCCCATGGGGTTTTTAAAACAGTGACGTCATTTTGACGTGATCTAGACGTGTTATGGAGGTGATATGGAGGTGATATAGAGGTGATATGAACGTCATATGAACGTCATATGAACGTCATAATGACGTAATATGGAGAGTGGGCGGCCATTCAAACGGGCGGCCATTCAAACAACCATTCAAACGACCATTCAAACGGGCGGCCATTCAAACGACCATTCAAACGGGCGGCGATTCAAACAACCATTCAAACGGGCAACCATTCAAACGACCAGTCAAACGGGCAGCCAGACAAAATGGCACCCGGACAAAGTGGTGCCCGGACAAAATGACACCCGAGCACTTGAGCACCCGAGCACTCGAGCACCCGAGCACTTGAGCACTCGAGCACCCGAGCACTTGAGCACCCGAGCACTTGAGCACCCGAGCACTCGAGCACTTGAGCACTCGAGCACCCGGACAGCAAAGGGTTCATAGAGACATGGTTAGACCTGGTCTGCTGTGTATTTTGACCCATCAATGACGTCACACAGAGCGACTCAAGCTTGCAACCAACTGATGGACAGGCAATCCGGGGCCAGCCGTACAGTAGGTCGACAGGCCCCCCGGGGCCTGCCATCACCAGGTTGGCAAGCCCCCCGGGGCCTGCCAAACATCAGGTTGGTAGGCCCCCCCCCCGGGCCCATGAGCCCCCCCCCCCCCCGGCCCAGCAATCTTTCAGCATACACTGTATCTATATGGGTGAGCTAGTCGACAGACCCCCCCCCCCCCCCGGCTCATGGCTCCGGACCCCCCCCCCCCCCCCCCCGCCCATGGTGGTTTTAGCCGCTGACTCACGGCTCACCGCCGCATGCCACTGTATGTATACAAGCAATGGCCACTCTTTTTTTTTTAGCTTTCTCTCTCCAAACACACGCCAGACCAGACTGGTAACGGGTCAGTCGGACAAACGGACACCCGGACTACCCGGACAAACGGACTGCTGGACAAACGGACAGTCTTTTTTTTTAGTTTTTTATGCCTCTCTCTCCACACGGTAGCTGGAGGCAAACAAGCAGTCTTTTTTCGGCTTTCTCGCCCCACACACCTTCACTAATGGATTACCGTGGCAGCAATTAAAAATGAGCACTCTTTTCCTTAAGGAAGAGAGGTCTCCATGCATTGTGACCATATACAAGCAACAATCCTTTCTTTAAAGCTTTCTCACTCTTGTAACACCTATGACAACCAAACCAACGGACACCCAGACACACGGACACCCAGACACGGACACCCAGACACACGGACACCCATACATACGTTTTTTTAATTTTTATCCCTCTCTCTCCACACACACCAAATCACGGCAGCAACTGTTTTTCGGTGTTTTCTCACTCTCTAAGCAAGCCATTGCAGCAGCAATTAGTAAATGAGCACTCTTTTCCTTAAGGGATGCTGTGTTTTAACCACAGAGAGGTCTCCATGCATTGTGGCCATATACAAGCAACAATCCTAGGAAGTGACCTAAATAAGAGACGCTATTTTCAACCCAGAGCTCTTCTTTTGACACACACACCGCGGCGGCTACGTCAGCAAACACAGCCTCTCTTTCACTCTCGAGCGGTGCCCATCTTTTTTTTATCCATTCTTTATCTTTTGCTCTGTCAATCCACGACAGTCAGACAAACAAACAATGATTTTTTCCCTCATTTTTTCTCATGGTTCCAAACTTGAGGACAAGGCTGCAGCAGCTATTGTCACAGAAAATAATACATTTAGAACCAGGCTCCCTGATGGGTCTTCTATTTTCTCTGCAGAAGTTAGAGCCCTGCAGCTAGCTATGCAAATTGTCAAGATTAGCCGCTACAAAAAATTCATATTGTGCGTGGACTCCATGTCAGTGCTTGAGTCACTAGAAAACTTACAGGTATCCAACCCAATAATTTTGGACTTGATAGAAAAACACGACGAAGTGGTAAAAGCTGGCAAAGAGATAATATTTTGTTGGGTACCGAGCCACGTTGGAATCCCGGGCAACGAGGCAGCCGACAAAGGCGCCAAAGAAGCGTTAAACCAAGACTGCTCAGATTTCCTTATACCGTCATCAGATTTTAAGTGCCATATTTCTAGATATGTCAAAAATCTATGGCAACAATATTGGGATGAACAAACCAACAATAAGCTATACCAAATTAACCCTGTGGTAGGGCGCAAATTGCCCTCCCTAAATGGCCTTCGCGACGATATGGTAATTCACAGATTAAGAATAGGACATTCTTACACTACTCACAAACACCTCTTAAGAGGTGAACCACAACCCGAATGTGTAAGTTGTCAGGAACGGTATACAGTAAAACACATCTTGATAGATTGTATAGACTTCAATCACATTCGTCCCCGTTGTTATAGAGTTGATTCCATGAGAGAGCTCTTTGAGAAGGTAAATTCCAACAAGATCCTAGAATTTTTAAAAGAGATTAATATGTATTCCTATGTGTAGACCACCATTAAGTCTATTTTTAGTATATTTTTTAGTATATTTAAGACTTTATTTTATAATCATTTTTAATCAATAAAGTATAAATTCGACAAAGTTACCAGGAATGACACAATATGACCTGCAACAGGTTGTCGGTGTCGTTAAACCAATCAAATAACTAACTAACTAACTAACTAACTTCTTTTGCTCTATCTCTCTCTCTACACATATAAGACCTACGTGAGACGGACATTTTTTTTTTGCTTTCTCGCTAATGGCTTGTCGTAGAAGCAATTAAAACTGAGCAGCCATTGCTCTCTTAATGAAACTATTTTTAACTCAGAGCTCTATCTCTGCGCATGCACACACACAAGGGTGGCTAGGCAGTCTTTTTGTTGTTTCGATTTTCTCGCTCTCTCTCCCTACATGTACCAACCACACACGGCTCATTTAGCGTTTTCCTTTCTTTAGTCATTCTTTTTTTACCCAGTCCCTCTCTTTCACTTTTAAACGAGTGTCGTATCCACGGCGGTTACGTCAGCAAACGCAGCCTCTCTTTCATTCTTTCTCGAACGGTGCCCATCTTTTTTATCCACATTTTTTCTTTTGCTCTGTCAATCCACGACAGTCAGGCAAACAAACAATGATTTTTTTCCCTCATTTTTTCTTTTGCTCTATCTCTCTCTCCACACATATAAGACCTACAGGAGACGGGCAAACGGACAATCATTTTTTTTTCTTGTTTTTTCTTGCTTTCTCGATAATGGCTTGCCGTAGAAGCAATTAAAACCGAACAAGCATTGAGATGGGAGCTCTCTCTCCATACACTCTTTTCTTTATTCACCTTTCTCATTCTCCAAACACACATCAGACAGACGGGCAGTCTTTTTTATTTTTTGTTCCCTCTCTCTTCACATATATAGCCACAACCGATTCAGCGTTTTATTTCTCAAGCCTGGGTATTTTTTAACCCAGATAGTGGCTTTTTTAACTCTCTCTTCACACATAACACAGCAAACGGTCAGACGGACAGATTTAGCGTTTCATTTCTCAAGCCTAGGTATTTTTAACCCAGACAGCAAATTCTTTTTGCTTTCTCAAACGGTCAGACGGACAGATTTAGCGTTTATTTCATATGCCAGGGTATTTTTAACCCAGGCAGCAATTTGTTTAGCTTTCTCAGACGGTCAGACGGACAATCATTTTTTTAATTTTCTTTATCTCTCTCTTCACGCACATAACACCACATCAGACGGTCAGACGGACAGATTTAGCGTTTCATTTCTCATGCCAGGGTATTTTTAACCCAGGCAGCAATTTGTTTAGCTTTTTCAGACGGTCAGACGGACAGATGGGGGGGTATAAATCAATGATTTATAGACCCCCTTTTTTTTTAGCATTTCCCACACTCTCATGCATACACATACATACTAACACCATGACACGATGAGCGTTCATTTCGTAATAATGGGTGGCCGCTAAAAAGCAGCCGTGGAGGAATTTTCTTCGGTCAGCCGTTGCTTCCCCCGCCATCGCTTCACGTGTGATCGCTTCCCCTGCCGCCGCTTCCCCTGCCTCTACCTCTAGCGCCGCCGCTACCTCTGCCTCTGCCGCTGCCGTCATCCTCCCTACAGCCGACCTTCCTCCTATGCGCCGCTATCGTGGCCTTGTTTGACTTGAAACCATTGCCGTAAACTTCACAAAAATGATAATCGGGCATTTGGGCTATTTTACATTCCTGTTCGTGAACTCGCATATTTTTAGTTCCTGCCGGAATTCCAAAAAGGCAGAACTCACAGTACTGCACTGTATTGCCCGTATCCAAGATTTCGACAACCGCCTGAAGTGTTGACTCTTTGCTAGAGCCATCCTCCAATTTCAAGTCAACCAGTTCCACGGTGCGGTTCAAATCGGAAGGTGACTGCATAAGGCTGAAGTCCACCTGCGTGAGGTCCGTTATACTGGCGACAGCGGCTGCTAGCTCTTCCTCAGGAGCTGGTGTCACTGTCTCCGGCTTGGTAACTGTGGCGCTAGGAAGACATCGCCGTTTCACTACAACTTCTTCCGCCGGAACCTTCAAGACAGTGACATCAGCTACCGTTGGAATCGCTATCGGCAGAGTCGTCAGCGTCGACGCCGTGGTTTCAGCAGGAGTCGCCTTGACAGGGGTCGCCGCCGTCGTAGTTGTCGCTGCTGTGGTCCTGGCTGGCCTTTCTTCCTCGCAGGGCGGCGGGTCCTGGCTCCTGTCGAGCAACCTCTCCCTCCGGCGCTTGTATCCTTCCTCCGCCACCCTGCCAAACCGGTTGAACTGTTCTTCAGGTCTGTTCCTGAGAAAATTCCTCCACTTTCGAAATTGAAATGTTTGGTATTCTATATAGATCTCTTCCCAGAGATCTATATCCTTCTCTGATAAGTAGTATCGAGCCCGAAGCTCTGGCGAAAAGAATTCGTCTTTGTATTGCATTTTTTGTTGTTGCTCCTTCAATGATCAAAAGCAGACTGACTGCTATTATATAGGACCCCCCCCCCAGAGGCAGAAGCAGACTGCATATAGTGGGGACCCCCCCCCCCCCCCCCGCCCAGCTACCTAGTGAGCCCCCCCCCCCGCCCAGCTACCTAGTGAGCCCCCCCCCCCCAGCTACTTTTTACGCCGCTGGCTCACGGCTCACCGTCAGTAGTATAAAAAGGTCGGGTTGACACCACTCTAATCATTGCATTGCCAAACCATCATGGAGACGTCTCGAAACGCAGCAACGGCTAACAACATGGAAATTGATAGCCTTTTTAGCAATGAAACAATGGCTTTTACAGATGCAGTTTTAACTGCAGAGGAGACCGCTGCCTTCCTAAGTACACTAACAGAAGCTGAAAAAGCCTTGGAGGAAGCATTAGGGGCTCCGTCAGCCGTGTCTACAGTACAGCAAACTAGGCCTGAAGAAGTACAGCCAGTACAGCAAGCAATGCCCGATCCCGAGGGATCTGACTACCCGTTCTGGGTTGCCAATGCGCTTGTAAATGGTAGCGCCAAACCACTTAGTACAAAGTTACAGGCTCATCAAGAGCATCTTGAGGAGGAAGAAGTGGTCATGTCAAGCGATGACGACGGTGACGACGACGATGACGACAATGACGACAGCGACGACGATGAAAAGCAGCTCAAATCTAAATTCGAATTGAGCAAAAGTATTCCTGTTACTGAAGAAGACGTCACGCTGTTGAAACGGAACTTTCAAGCAGTGATTCCTCTGATAGATTGCAACATTTTATGGTGCTTATGTGAAGAAGGCTTTTTCGACCAACACACATACATATACCTAACGGAAGAAGTGAACACTGTCATTCAGCTTATCTACATGCTAGAAGGAAACATAGAGCATGTTCCCGCGTCAGAGCCACAGTTCTCCGAAGCCATGACCCGACGTTTCGTTCAACTTATTAGAAGTCTTCATAAGGAACTTTTTAAGACATTATGTCTACCGGCGCCAAAGTGTGTTGACGAGGATCGCGATTCCAAATGTGCAAAGGTTATGCTACATGGCTTCAAGTACCTTGAAGAACGTATTAAGGTGTATGAGATGATGGCCTACCTCTATGAAAAAGGATATTTCACGATGTCAATGCTCTTCCAATGGATAATTGGAAGTCGCAAACGAGGAGATTTTTTAGTGATCGTCATGAGACAATCTCTAACAGACGGTTTACCAACAGCCTTTCTGGATGGTTTCAACGAGATCACTCCGCGATTTTGCAAACATCTCATGAAAACATACATGTAATGTCCATATAAAAGGAGTGAGGTGTCAAGTGCAGTCATCATTCGACGCGCAGCCATGGAGAAGACAAGCAGCTTTAAAATTAGTGCAAACTTAACAATTACTGTGGAGCATGGACAATTTGGATTATTTATTCGAATCAAACGTGGAGAGAGATGGCTTGCTTTATCACCATCCTTGTGGAAGATTGTGTGTCTGAACTTACCAAGATTACGTGACATTGGCTTCAAACTGTACTTAACGCAAACGAAATGGCTTGAAGTCATTTCATACTTGGACATGCGCTATGTGAGTTTTGTGCAAGCATCACTGTTTGACGGGAAAGAATACAAGTTTTACATCAACATGAATGATGGTGAATGGGAGACATTGCTTCAGGAGATGGATAACATTAACTCAACCTTATTGCCATGCACGGAATGTCATGGTAAGAAAACTCCTATCAAGCTACAAAAGGACAATCGGATGAAAGTGTCAAAGTTATCTAAGAAAAGACTGGCTGAAGTTCAATTGGAGAATATGGATGTGCAAAATCAACTTGGACTTACCTGTGAATATTGTGGTGCTTACGGATATGCTGAGGATTATGATTGTCACTGCCACAAGTACAATTGCAAGTTGTGTGAACCAGACAACTTCTGCAACAAGTGCGGCTCACTAACTGTTTCTGCGGAGTAAGACTGAGAGTCATTTGTTTGCCAACCGTCAAAGTGTGCAGACGTGTTATATGGATATGTGAAAGATGGATGTAGAAACGTGTTTCAAGGACAAGTATGTGGACTACATGATAAGTGAACTGGCGCGTTTTGGATCTATTCAACAACAACTGCAACACTTTGACATTTATTGGGAACTTGCGCATTCCACGTTAAGTGTACCAAACTTACGTGAGGATTTCATCAAAGAGTGTATGTTTTCAAACATTGACGGAGCTGAGGAGTTTGATGTGGAAGCAGCATATCACTTCGCTCGATTTGATCCAAGACTGTTTGATGAAGTGAGAGAGTGGTTAATCTACATTGCAGTATAATGACAGACATTACATTGAGACAATATATTGTGCAAAAGACATATTGTGAAGAAATGTTATTAGCTGTAAAAAAGTTTGCATGTTTAGTATGTCCTGCTTGTCAAAATGAAGAGTGTTCAGAACATACTTGTCATTCTGCATGTGTCTATACATATTGGAATGAAGCTAAATATTACATTCATTTAGATAAAGTGTTAGATAATGCAAATCAACGCTGTGAAAAATATGGTGTAGATGCTATCACATTTGATGAATTCAGTTGTTGGTTAATGTTCATTGAAGATCAATGGACTCCAATTATTCACACCATTGTATCAATACTTGATTTGTAAGATATGTTGATTGAGCTTTTATAAAATTTAAGATATGTTGATAAAATTTAAGATGTGTTGATAAAATGCAAGATGTGTTGATAAAATAAAATGCAAGATATGTTAACAAGTGTTGATCATTTAGTGTTAACATGTCGACGTGGAAAGACTACTTAACCAATATTTACTTTAAACCTGGTCAACCCGGGGCATTTGCTGGTCCTTATAAACTTTATCATATATTAAAAAAACATGATCAACCAGTCACTCATTCACAAGTGAAGAAATGGTTACAGGATCAAGATGCCTTCAGTTTACTACAACCTGTAAAATACAGGTTTAAAAGACAACGTGTCATTACACGTGGAATTGATGACATGTGGGATATTGATTTAGCTGACATGGGAAACATAGCTTCCTATAATGATGACACCCACTTTTTATTAGTTGTCATTGATGTGTTTTCCATATATTTGTGGGTGCAGCCAATGCCTAATAAATCACATACCATCGTCATAGAAGCCTTTCAAAAGATTTTTCACGAAACACAACGAAGACCACGAACTCTAAGGTCGGATAAAGGAACTGAATTTAAAAACAGATGGGTAAAAGCATTTTTGAAGAAGGAGGGAATACATGCCTATACGACAAAGAATGAAACCAAAGCTAACTTTGCTGAGAGAGTCATTCGTACTCTAAAGGGAATGATGTATCGATATTTCCTTCATAATCAAACGTATCGATATATGGACATCCTTCCAGACTTAGTGTATAATTATAACCATAGACCTCATGGCTCCCTCCCTAATAAGTATGCTCCTGCAGATATTCGTAAAGACATAGAATCGAAAGTGTGGAAGTATATGTATGTAGACAAATTGAAATTAAAACCAAAGAAGAAAAAACCCTACAAATTTAAAATTGGTGATCAGGTTCGCATTTCTCACATGAAATATGTATTTCAACGGGATTATCATATAAAGTGGACGCAAGAAGTGTTCATTATCACACATCGTTGTAAGAAGCAAGGAATACACTTGTATCGTGTGAAAGACTTTTTGGATGAAGATATTGACGGACATTTTTATGAAGAAGAACTGCAGAAAGTGACAAAAGATATTGAATCAGTCTACAGAATTGAAAAGGTCTTGAAAACACGAAAAAGACGAGGTGTTAAAGAATTATTTGTGAAGTGGTTAGGTTGGCCAAAGAAGTTTAACAGTTGGGTGAAAGAAACAGATATTCGAAAATGAAGCATCCATTCACGTGTTTGGTCTCTGGACCTACAGGCAGTGGTAAAACTTCTCTAGTTAGAGAAATTCTAGAACAAAAGTTAATTAAACCCTCTCCAAAAACCATTTTATGGCTCTATGCAGCAGATCAGCCTTTGTATAAGGGAATGAAAGGTGTGGAATTTTACCAAGGCATTCCAGATAACATTGAGGAGCGTTTTAACCCGAAAAAACCAAACTTACTCATCATTGATGACTTAATGACCAAATGTCATAGTGATGAACGCATGACACGTCTATTTAGTGTTGGCAGCAGTCATCAAAATCTAAGCATTATTTTTATTGTGCATAATTTGTTTCATCATGGTAGAGAAATGCGTAATATTAGTTTGAATACACATTACATCATTCTGTTTAAAAATCCTAGAGACAGTCAACAAATAAGTACATTAGCGCGACAAATGTATCCTGGAAAATCTCAATTTCTCATAGAAGCCTATCAAGATGCTACCAGCAAACCTCACGGCTATTTATTCATTGATTTGAAGCCGAAGACAAATGATCAACTACGTATTCGTACAGGCATTTTACCAAAAGATACACATTACGTATATGTTGATAAGGTGGCGTATGAACAAGAACCAAGTCACTTAACCATTCGCAGCCAAGATGTCTAAACGTATTCAAGCGAATCAACCTTTCCTTCACTTGCTTGCACGCAGCGAGCCTAAACGACGTAAATCCTTACTACAACAAGCTACTAAGGAGAAATTAACTAGCTTGTTTGAAATTTGTTTGAATATATTGCGAGGACATTTACCCTTAAGCTCAAAAAGGTATAAGTTATTCAAGCGTGAACGTCATACCCTACGTACATTGGCAAATAAGAAGATATCACTTCGAAGAAAAAAGAAGTTGGTTAATCAGAAAGGAGGATTTATTGGAGCTATTGCTAAATTTGCATTACCCTTGTTAGCTCAGTTGCTGTTAAAATGAAACATACTTTGAAAATGGTTCTCATTCCTGAATATGAATATAAAATGTTGTTAGAAAAGAAGGGAAAAGATGTTGAAATCAAAACGAAAGTGAATAAACTTTTACGTGGGAAACGAACTCGTTAAAAAGCAATAGAAATGTCTCAAGTGCTTGGACGTCATTTACGAACAATTCAATCACAACAACAACGACAAAAGTCTGTTACAGCATCTAATGCAGAAAAATCAGAAAAGTCTCAACAGTTTCTAAACCATTTTCAACCTATTTATCATGTAAAACTAACACAACTTCTGGCAGAACTTAAGAAATATGGTACGAGATGGACAGATAAAAATGAACTTGTTTTAAAAACAGGTACTGTCATTACAAATTCTAACATTATTGATTTGTTGAAAGAAGCATTGGTTGCTACAAAAAGAAAAGAACGACGAGAACCACCGCGTGGTTGGAAGCAGTTTATTGAGGAAATTGTAGACGCTAATATTCCAAAAACTGTTTTTGGCAAAAAGACAACTCGTGAAGATATTACAAAAGAGCAACAACAACGTCAACAAAGATTGTTTCCAGAAGGATGGGAAACTTTTTAACATGGATTAAAGAGCTATGGTGTTGTTGTTGTAAAGAAAATGGAAATAAAAATACTATTCCTGTAAAAATTAGGTGTGTTAGTGCTTGTTGTCAGGGAGAAGTAGTAGATACCAATTTAGATCATGTAGATAGCAATTTAGGCAATAATGTAGACAGCAATGTAGAAAGTGAGGATGAAGAGTGTCAAACATGAAGTAATGTATATACACATCTAGTCTATCTACATCACATAAACGATTTAGCTGCCATGGAGTCAACAAGTTTTTACATTACTTTACCCAGCAATGCTAGTATGAACTATTATCCCAACAACAAGACTTCGAATTATCAAATTCGTATGCCTCGAACCATCTATCTGAACGGAAAATATGAAGTGGCTTTAGCTGAAATTCAATATCCACATACATGGACAACCATGAGACATGGAATGGACTATTCTATTCAGTATCGACAACAACCACTGAATAATGTTGTTCTTGACACAATCAATATTCCTTATGGTTACTACAGATCCATACAAGAGATATGTCAGGCAGTCAATAAAGAAGCAACTAATTCTATGAAAGATGACCTTAAAGAAGCTATTCAGATAAAGTATGATAAAATTAGACGACGTGTTTTTCTGTTTCTAAATTACGGTTTTGAAGTGTCATTCTCCACTGGATTAGCTGAGATTTTAGGATTTATCCCAGATCAATGGTATACTGAAACGTGTACAGCTGAACATAAAGCCGATGTGAAACAGGGATTTTATACACTTTATGTGTACTGTAGTATTTGTGAGCCACAAGTTGTTGGTGATTATTATGTTCCTTTGCTACGTTCTGTTGGAATACAAGGACATGATGGAGACATTATCATGAAAACTTATGGAGAACCTCATTATGTTCCTGTAAACACATCCAAATTTGACGTGATAGAAATGAATATTAAGGACGACACAGGCCATAATGTTCCATTTCAAACTGGAAAGGTGATCTGTAAACTTCATTTTCGACCAAAAGCATTATGAAAGCATACACACACAATCCATCTATTTATCGCAACCATTTTCTTCGTCAAGTGGGTGGAGAATTACCAGGATTTAAAGGAGCGCGAATACAATATGGAGATGGTATTGGTTCAATACTGGGATCATTGGCTCGAAAAGCTATTCCACTGCTTAAGACAGGGGCTAAAATCGTTGCACCACATCTTAAAAGGGCTGCAAAAGATATCGCGAAAGATGTTACAGGTCGAGTAGCACAACGTATGTTTGGTGGTGGGTTACGAGGACAAAAGAGACCGAAACGAGCAAAACGTGTCAGAAGGCGAAAGGCAGCTAAACGGATAACATCAAAAAAACATAAGAAAGATATTTTTTAATCATGTCTTTAATTCATAATCATTCTTGTGAATGTAGCCTTTCTCCATTAGAATGGTTTCACATACCACCAACACAAACTGCTGTAGAAAAAAGTTATAATGTAGACTATCAACCAATGACTACCATTAGAGAGGGTGCTCCAATAGAATTCTACATTCCTGCGAGTACAGAAGAATATCTAGATTTAAAGAACAGTAAACTCCATATTGTATGTCGCATTGTAAAGGCTGATGGAACACTGTGTGGTGTAGATGATAACGTGTCATGTATCAATGATTTGTTTAATGGGTTATGGTCCAATATTGAATTATTTCTAAATGATCGTTTGATATCACATAGTAACAATACCCATAGTTATACCAGCATCATATCTCATCTCATTCATGACTCGGAAGAAAGTCTCCATTCTGAGCGCTCTATGCGTCTCATCTTTAAAGATACTGCCGGGTCAATGAATACTCATGAGGTGAAAAGACCTAATCATGAAAGATATGTATCAGGTTTTCATGTAAATATTGAAGGTGGTGATATAGCTGAAACAGGAAATAATGGTTTACATAATCGCTATTTGTATACACGTCTAAGCCATGAGTTTATGCTTACAGGTGGTTTAAGGGTAGATTTGTTTGAGCAGGATCGTTATCTTCCCAATGGTGTTAGTATGAAATTACGTTTACATAGACAAAAAGATGAATATGTATTAATGGCTGCAAATAATGGTTTTAAAGTAGAAGTGAGAGAAGCGTTTTTAACCATTCGCAAAGTGAGGGTTAGTCCAGGTATTCAGTTAGGACATGCAGATGCATTGATGAAAAGTCCTGCTAAGTTTATTGTTAATAGAAAAGAATGTAAAGTTTTAGCTATTCCAACTGGATTTCAATCTTTTGTGAAAGATAGCATCTTTTTAGGCCAATTACCAAAACGTATTGTCATTGGAATGGTTCATAATGAATCCTTTGCTGGAACAGTATTGAGAAATCCATACAATTTTGAACATTTTAATCTTAACTTTATGCAGCTTTACTCTGATGGTGAACCAGTCCTATCCAAACCTCTCAAGCTTGATATAAATCAAGGCAAATATCTTGATGCTTTTGAAACTCTTTACAAATCTTTTGACAGATTGGATGGCGAGAAAAGTTCCATTATAAAACGGGATGATTGGCCTAGAGGTTATTCTTTGTTTTCTTTTGACTTAACACCTGATTATGATGGTGCTGATCATTATGCCCTTATCAAACATGGGAATTTGAGACTAGAAATGAATTTTGCTGGTGCCTTGCAAAATACAGTCAATGTTATAGTGTATGCTGAATTTGATAACATTGTTGAAATAAGTGCAAATCGTAGCATTCAATTCGACTACCAGTCATGAACACGAAGCAGATAGAAGCCATCCTATCCCATGATGCCACGACAAAAGACTTGTTTCAAGGTGTGTTTGCCATGGACCAGTTACCATCTTTACAACGCGGTGCCTATGTCATCAACACAGACGATCAGGATGAGCCAGGAGAGCATTGGGTGGCAGTATATTATGACGAAGACCCTGCAGAATATTTTGACTCTTATGGACTTTTACCTATAGACAGTCGTTTGAGTAAGTTTTTAAAGTTTAATTTCATTTATAATTCAGTTCCATTACAAACACCGATATCCTCTATATGTGGATTTTATTGTGTGTATTATATAATTCAAAGAGCTCGAGGACATAGTCCTTTTGAAATCATTGATGTATTAAGAAGAAGTGATGGTGATTTTGTTGTAAAGGATTTTGTATATAGACATTATAAACCATTATTTTATTGATGTTGTATTAGTTAAGTTGCATTAGTTAAGTCGTTGGTAATTGTGAATTGTATTATGAATATTGTAAATAAACAAGACAGTTTTATACAACATTCTTTTTTATTGTGTTATACATTATTTACATTTCACAATTATTTTACAAATACATTCAATACATCAATAAACACATGCCATTCATACCAATCTAAATTAATATATGTATCATAGACATTACACCCACGTTTGTAAATGCTATGAAAACTAGCATAACACTGTCCACTACCAAACTTTATTATTTTAACATCTTCATGTTCAGACAGTTTCAGTTCATATCCATGATCATTCATGTCAATGTTCATCACCATAACACACATTGGATGCGTCAGTTCAATGGACTTGGTGCCTCGCATGAGTTGCACTCCTTCCTCTTTGAATTCAAGCGTCAGGTTCTTTCCAATCCAATGCTTGTAACAGAGCGTGCCATTCCACTGTGTTGAGGGTGATGTAGTCGTAGCATTTTGTAAGCTCGTCATATTGGCGAAATCGTACAAACACGTCTAAATAGTTCTCAGTCACACGCACTTCTAAATCCTCTGAGAGTTTCAGGAGAAAGCCAGGTATCCTCAGCTTCTCTAGATGGTCTTTCAACACAGATTGTTCGTCAGTTGATAGAATGATATACTTTCCAAAATGTTTTAGCACGATGTCATCATATACGTTTCTCAGATATGAGAATCCATGCGTAATGGGTTCATATTCCGATAAAAAGTCTTCCATCTCGTTCAACAGTCAGATGAACTATGAGCTGTCTCCTTGTCTGCAAAGACGTTTTTTATGCTCGCAAGATGGTGAAGAGTGGATGTTGTATCACTTCTAGGAATCGTAAGACTGCGCGCCAGTTCTTCATATCAAAGATAATCAAATCTGTATATGGTGTATCTGGCACAACTCCCTTATAATCCTCTGGATAATCCTGTAAAAGATTTCTACAGATTTCTACACGTATGTTAGAATCATATTCAGCCACCGTCACTTCCACTTTATTTTCAAGTCTACGTTTAAACCCAGATTCAAGTGGTATGTTTTTAAAGTCTTTCCACACTTCAGGTTTAAACCGATGATAACTTCTCTGAGAATCTAGTATCACTTCATTCCTATCATTTACAGTAAGGTAAGCACCACCGTTCAGCATGAGTGCGTTCATGTTTTTACCTTGTTATGAGCTGTCTTCTTGTCTGCGAAGCCTTTTATCCACTTCTTTCACTTGCTTCTTCAGCATTTTCCATTCAGGTATTGTCAGCAAAATTCCCTTTTTCGTTGGACGGTTTTTTCCAGTCCCCTCATCTCTCAGGTACTTGTGAATGTTTATCACTCCTTCATTGCTTTGTTTCATAATCTTGATATACTTTCCATTTCCTAGAGAAAGCATTCCATCCCACGACTGTGGTGTTGGTGCTGTCTCCACTTTCAATTTCTTGATGGTAGTGGTAGGATTTTTCACTTTTAAGTCTTTAACTGCATCTGCAAGAGTATCCATATCAGTTGTAGATATCTTACGACTTTAACGTTCCATGTTAACACTTCAATGTTCACACCTCAAATAACTCTTCCGTTGGAGGACCTCCCCCTTTTATACCACAGCCTTGTAATGTCCATGCGCTAAAGTGGAATAGGCATCATTCAGCACATATCGCTTGTCGTCATATGGGGAGAGGGCTACCTTCCTAATCTTCTCCGAGAAAAGCTGGTGACTATGACTTCGAATAATGTGTCCTGTAGCCATCGTTTGAGTTTGGTTGAACAAACTGTCTCTATACTGCACATGTTTAATACGTCTTTGACAAGCTCGAGTGATGCCTTTAGCTGTATGTTTTTCTTTCCCGCCACACAATAAACTGTACATTTTCGGTCTGAGTCCAACAAACTCTTCAATAGGGACGCCTGCCGTCTCATCCTTCATTTTCCCAAGCACTTTTTTGTTCACGTTGGAATGTAGGAAGTGATCTGGCGGATAGTCACTTGTGTCGAACAGGTCAGCATCTCGCTGCATATCCTTGTAGATGTCTTCCGTTTCTATGTCGTAACATAGACTGTCGGTGTCACTGAACAACAACTTGGCATTGGGATACTTGACCATGATGTAGTTGTAATGAAAGTTGAACATAAGCACTTTGCTGAGGTCAAGAATGGTGAAGCCAACTTGAATGGGTTTATCCAGAAGCAAATCCACTTTGCGTAAATGTACCGCGGTCAAATCTTCGTTGAAAATTTTGAATTTGTGGAAAGAAGGTTTGGCTACAAGTTTCTTGAACCGCTTTTCCTTGTGAACAAGTTCAACATTGATTCGCTTTCTCACATTTTCCATGGTTTTACCAAACACCGAGTTGTTCATCAGTTTGAAGAAGTCTTTCTCAAACGGGTTCTTAGCCAATTTTCTCTTTTCCGTGTTCAAGGTAATGTATTTTGCCAACCATTTGCTCTGTTCAAACATGATGGCGCGATGTACTTTAGTGACTTTCAACCCCAGTGAGACGCACTGTTGTAAATTCCTGTAATGAAGTACATATTTCTTCTTGTCAGACAAGTTAGCAATGAGCTTTTCACTGGGTTTCTCTTTCATGCTTAGATCTTTCCGCAGCTTCTGACTGTACTCTGACAATTCTTCAACTTTGACACATTTCCGTTCTGGAGCCACTGGATAGTGATTATGATGATCATGGATTGAATGTGGGTATTCTAAATCCACTTCCAAAATGAATCCAATGTCATCATCTTCAGCTACATCCATGAAGTTGACGGATTCTGGCTCACTCACCCACATAAATCCTCTTTGTGGCATGCTTTGTGACATGGCCCAGCCATACAGGTTGTTTGCGTCGAGGTACATCAGATAGTTGTTTGGTATCTCAGAATTGTAATCTGCTACGTAGGGATTATTCGCTTTCGCATACTTGTGTGTGATCACAGATATTCCTCCACGTATGCCTTGCTCAACCATTTGGTACATGTCAATGTCACTGATCAATTCCAACTTCACCTTTGTCGCTTTCAACATTGCATCCCACGACAGTCCTGGTGCTGTATAGTAATGAGCAGGATCCAATTCATACGTGTTGAGGCATACTTGACGAAAATTTTCAAACACGTCAGCTAGTAATAACACATCTGATTTCAGGTACAGGTCGTGGTATTCACCAAATGTGGTACAGTTAAATGTATCCCACACCTTCTGTGCATGCGCATAATCCTCATCGCTAATGTCCTCTTCGCTAAGCTGACTATAAAACTTATCCTTTGATGGTAGCTGTGTTTCAGCAAACTTGGATGGTTCGTCCACGTAATCATAGGGGTACACTCCCTTTCTCAGCAGCAAATCTTGTTGATCACTATCGTGAATGTGAGAGGTCATGTTGTAGAAGTTATCTTTCCCTTCTGCTGCAAGGTTGGATACCAACTTCTGTAGAGAGGAACTCATGAACTGAAAGCTGTCTGTAAATTTCAGATTGCTCAGGGTGAATGCAATATATTTCTCAATTGTGTTGGGAATGACTGTAATCGTTTCACCTTTGAATTTCCCAATTTCCTCCATGATCAGGTGACTGTCATAGCCTCGCAAATTGTGGAAAAATACGGGAATGATAAAAGAATCTTTATCCCCTTGCTGATCTTTTCTAAGTCGGAATTGTAAGTTGCATTCATTGTGCGCTGCTCCACGATATTTGCCATTGATGTGGTCATGATCTCTCACACGATCTGCTCCTAGAGGTTCATGACAAATGTAGCAATCAACAGCGTTCTTGAAATTCTCTTTGTCTTCACGAGTCATCACCATTTCCTTTGGTCGCTCTAAACCACGTACAATACGATCACGTTCATTCACCATATGGTCTAAAAAGACTTTCACAGCATTGTCTCCTCGATACACGACTGGTGCAGGTGTGTTGTACTGGCTCACAACCACATAGGCAAAGCTGTTTGGACGATGATGTTGATACTTGTCTCCTTCTTCATGCTTTTGCGTGAAAGATTCAAAGTCAGCATAAATCACAAAAGGTGCTCGCTGTTGTTTAGCCACATTCTTGAACTTGATGAAGGGTTCCTTGGGAAATGATAAACGTTGTGCTCCATTCTTGTCACACACTTCACGATGTTTATCCAAAAGATCTTGTCGTACAAACCCGTGAAGACAGTTGAAACAATAAAAATATGCAGCCTTATGCTTTGATCGATAACACATAAGTCTGCTAAAATTCTTGATGAGGCAGTAATGCCTCGTCTTGTCATTGCTAATCAGAAGTAAGTTGATTTCTCTGACACTGACGTTTCGACTAAGTTGTATTGGAACAACTACATCTTGTTCGTATCCAAACACGTTGATGGCTACATCGTTCTCCTTTTCAAACTTTGGAATGTCAGTAATTGGTGTCGGAAATGTCATACTCTCTACCTTTAATTCCTTCTCAAATGGTTTGTAATGATTCACGCGATTTGGGTTGTTGTCAAGAGGGTGAAGGTAAGCCAATACTGACCATAAGAAACACTTGTTATCATCATTCTTAATGTTTATCACACCCCTTGTTTTCTTCACTTTCTTCGGTAGTGGAATAAAACTACTCGCTTCTAGAGGCATCAACGTAGCTGTATGTACTTCAGTGTACAGTATGTTATCCAATACCCAGCCAGAGCCTTGTCGCTCATGTTCGTCAAACTTGGTAAATAATTCTTTATAGGCTTCTGGCAGGTCCTGCTCAATATCTGCTGGATTGTATGCTGCATATGTTGGACTGCTGATAAATGCATTATCCACTTGTTCTACCATAACACCTTCATCATTTGCTGTCAGTTTCTTGAAACGTGCATGCACGACAATGTACCATTTCATTCCATGGTTTAAGGTCTCCAACAAGTGTGTCTTGATACGGTTCTCTTGCTGTCGCATTTCAAGCAGTAAATCTGATCCATCCTCAGATTCAAACCGTTTTTCCTGCGCGTTTTCACCAAGACTAACCCTTCTACCTCTCCCTACTTGTCCTGTCTTTTGTTTCTTTGAAACGTGTTCTCCATGAGGTACATTGTCCATCTCAGCTGGTATGCATGCATGTGCCTCATAAGTATCCATAGATGGAAATTTTACATTGCATTCCATACACTGAACTTGACCGTATGGCCAAATGTCATCTTCATCCATCTTTTGTCTCTTTGCTCCTTTCATCTCAGCTTTACTGCATGTATGTGCCTCATAAGTATCCATAGATGGAAATTTCACATTGCATTCCATACACTGAACTTGACCGTATGGCCAAATGTCATCTTCATCCATCTTTTGTCTCTTTGCTCCTTTCATCTCAGCTTTACTGCATGTATGTGTCTCATAAGTATCCATAGATGGAAATTCCACATTGCATTCCATACACTGAACTTGACCGTATGGCCAAATGTCATCTTCTTCCATCCTTTGTCTCTTTGCTCCTTTCCCATGCTCTTCACTTTTCATCATAGCTGGTTGTTGTTCCGTCAACTGCTGAAACTGAAATGCTGAAATGTAATCTCAGACATACCCCTTTTATACACACTCATACATAGACAGAATTTGCGTTTTTATTTCACAGCAGAGGATGGCCCTTAGAAGGGCCGAAAGATGTTAGTGAGTTGGCTCTTCACCAACAAGTTGGATTGCCACAGTCGCACTGGTATCTGTAAAACTGTTCCATGGAGAACGGTCTTCGCGAGCACTTGAACGGATGGAAGTTATAGTAGCCAAAGTTTTTCAGCGTTGCTCCACACCACCAGCAGTCCGTGCATGGCTCCGGTCCTGGCAATCTCGCAGTAAACTTGTACCAGAGCAGTCCACCGCAAGTTTTGCAGCAGTAATGTCGTGGTGCATTGTGGTGCACCGGGCAGTTGTGTGGTTGACCTGGGTACTCCAACCATACCCAACACTTATAACACTCAGTCGTTAGCGTCACTGCCTTGCCGTTTCGCATCACTGTGATTTTACGACTTGTCGACATCTTGCTGCTTGTGTTGGATAATGCAGCTGTAACCCACCTTTATATACTACTAGCGAACATCCTCGCATTATATGCTGATGGGGGGGGGGGGGGGTCCTTACTTAATGCAAGTATTTTGTGCTATCCCGGGAGGGGGGGGGGGTCCTGAGTTTAGGTCGGCTAGCTGGGAGGGGGGAGGGTCCTGACTTTAGGTCGACTGCACCGGGGGGGGGGGGGTCCTGACTTTAGGTCGACTGCACGGGGGGGGGGGGGTCCTTACTTTAGGGCGACTGCATGGGGGGGGTCCGATCTTGACTTCAGGTGGTATATAACCCATGCTCATTTCAGTTTGGGCTCACACTCGCTTCCGTCAACATGGAGTGCTTCTTCGGGTTACATAATGCTCGCACCATTGCTGAAGTTAGAGAACTTCACCCGCCTGTCACACCGCCACCGACACCGCCAGAAAGAGTCTACTTCTTCCAGCTGCTGCCGGACCCGGTTCATGGATCCATCATGTGCGTGCCCGTCCTGTTCAACCGTCAAATCACGATTGGAAAGAGGCTCAGAGATATAGAGGCTGGTCACTATGATGAAGCGTTCTTTAGAACGATGATGCTAGGGGAGTCAATACCTTCGCGGATGGAAGAAGAAGAGTACCCGGCCTGGGGGAGATTCTTACTCCAGCAAGACTTGGATATTTGCCCAGGATGTGGGTGTATGATCTCCCCAGACCGGGTGCTGTCTGAGTGCGGCCATCAAATGTGCCTGGTCTGCGCGGCGCACTGGACTCAACTGCTGGCGCTAAATGACCGCTACTCTGTGAGGTGCTTTACCTGCGGCATGCGAGGGGACCACTTTTTGTTCAACGGGCAACAGCTCACACATTGCAGTAGGCCAGTGCAGGACATTGTGACATTCTTTTAAACCGGGACCGGCAGCAGCAGGAGAAAAACTAACATCTCCTGGCTCTTTTAAGAGCCCACCACTGATACTGAAATAAGCGCTAATCGTGTCATGGTGTTAGTATGTATGTGTATGCATGAGAGTGTGGGAAATGCTTAAAAAAAAATGGTCACCCGTTTGAATGGTTGTTTGAATGGCCGCCCGTTTGAATGGTCGTTTGAATGGTTGTTTGAATGGCCGCCCGTTTGAATGGCCGCCCACTCTCCATATTACGTCATTATGACGTTCATATGACGTTCATATGACGTTCATATGACGTTCATATCACCTCCATATCACCTCTATATCACCTCCATATCACCTCCATAACACGTCTAGATCACGTCAAAATGACGTCACTGTTTTAAAAACCCCATGGGGCTATCAAAACACCACGTGACGTCATTATGACGTCCATATGATAACCATATGGTAACCATATGGTAACCATATGATAACCATATGGTAACAATATGACGTCAATATGACGTTAATATGACGTCAATATGACGTCACTGTTTTAAAAACCCCATGGGGCTTTCAAAACACCACGTGACGTCATTATGACGTCACTTCCTGTTTTTAAACCCCCACTTTTACACTACTATTCTTGTTTGATTTTAAAAATGTTTTTATGGTCCTCCCGCGATAGCTGGAGGGCCATATAGTACTTGACTTGTCCTGCGTGGGTGTGTGCGTGCCTGCGTGACCAAAATCCACATTTCAGTTAATGCCTGGAAACGTGTTTCTATGCTGAAATACCGTATTTTCCCGGGTATATTGCGCTCCCAAGTATATAGCGCACCCCCACTTTGGGCCTACAAATTAAAAAATCTATATCACTGTGTATATTGCGCACCCCCAACTTGAGACTCATAACCCTCAAAATTGTTTTACCAGTAATAAAGTGTCCTTTTCTTCGCTTACGCTAAATAACCAACCATTGCCATGGTTTAGTAATGTTCACATTATTACTGAAAAATTATGTAGACTTCGTAGACATCGATGACCCAAGGTGCTCGCTTTAACCCACTTACCAAGCAAATCGCCTTAAAAAACAGTTTAAGATAGCACATCTCTGAACACAATAGATCCTATTTCTCAATTTGTTATTGACAAAAGGAAATTGCAATTGATATTTATAGGAAAATAAGACATTTGAAATAAACTGTTAATTTAAAAATGTTGTGAATGAGCTAGAAAATGACAGTTAACAGTAGTTGAAAACAAAATGGATAAAAAAGTGCAAAGGGCAAGTTATTCAAACGGTTTCAAACTGAAAGTTGTTGATTTCGCTGAAAGCAGGACAATCGAGCGGCATCTCGCAAATTTAAGGTTGGGGAATCTAACATTCGATTTTGACGCAAACAAAAAAAAAAAAAAAACACTCTCCACGCAAGTTCTCCGAAACTGTTTACCCTAGGCATATGCAACCTTGCACAGTGAAAACATATATATTGAAGTTGCGCAACGTCTTGTTATTTTTCAAATTGGTCAAAAATTGCCAAAAATGGCGACTTGTCTAAAATTGTGATCTTTTGAAATAAGTGCAATATAAGACTTATGTGCTTTTCCACGCGAGTTTCCGAAACTATTTATCCTAGGGATATGAAAGCACGCGAGTTTTCCAAAACTATTTATCCTAGACATATGCTACCTTGCACAGTGAAAATATGTATATAGAAGTTGTGCACCGTCGTGTTATTTTTCAAATCGGCCAAAAATTGCCAAATGGCGACTTGTCAAAAATTGTGATCTTTTGAGATAAGTGCAATATAAGACTTATGTGCAATAATAGTTCTCCGAAACTATTTATCCTAGGCATGCGCTACCTTGCACGGTGCAAATATATATAATGAAGTTCTGCTCCGTCGTGTTATTTTTGAAATTGGCCAAAAATTGCCAAAATGGCGACTTGTCAAAACTTGTGATCTTTTGAGATAAGTACAGTATAAGACTTATGTGCTTTTCCACGCGAGTTCTCCGAAAACTATTTATCCTAGGCATATGCTACCTTGCACGGTGCAAATATATATAAGTTGTGCAACGTCGTGTTATTTTTCAAATCGGCCAAAAACTCCCGCTTGTTGTGTCCAGTTGGGGTCTGCGCCTTCGACGATGGCTTGTAAATGCTTAGAACAAGCTTTATACCAATTATACCTGCTTTAAAGAAAGGTAATGGTTACAAAGCTTTCCTGATCTCGAGAAATCAGGAAAATTAACAAAACGAAAATTTATTTGAAATTTTAGTTAATTCGTTTTATTAGCCCCAGCCCCAGCTTCTACAGAGCCAATTTGAACATTTTAACTGGTGCTGTAAAAGACAAGACAGTGTGCCCTCTAATGTTAGAATTTTGTGTGATACTTGTGCTTCTTGTTTTATTTTCGAGTAGTTTTCACATAATTTCATGTGTTTTTGTGCGAAACGTCTGCTTTTTAACCATGCCATGCCATGTCATTATTTTAGAGTAGTTTTCGCATAGTTTCCAATAAAGAGATCGATTTTAATGTGCTTTCTTTACAAACCGTTAGCAATAGTGTTCGCAGATTTTGCAAAACAGACATCGATTTTAATGTGTTTTTCTTTACAAACCGTTAGCACAATTGTTTGAAACTATTTCTAGAACTCTCAGCCACATTGGTCATTCAATAAAAAAATTGAGTGAGTCGCCCAAAAATTGGGTGAGTCGTCGAAAATTGTTTGGTGAGTAGTCCATGTTTTTGGGTGAGTCGTCCAAAGTTTTTGGGTGAGTTGGTTTGGAAATATTTGCGAAAAATCAATTTTCACCAAACGCATCTCCTCTCAGGATTTTATTGGGCGAGTCCTGGAATTTTCAAGCGAGGTAAGGAACATACGTGTTCATCTGCGTATCACTTTTCTGGAGATTCGCCAAATATTGGCAAAAGTCCCCACTTCCCAAATAATAATAGTAAAATCATTAAAATCTTAACTCATACCATAGATATGATCTTATTGTCTTCAAATTTTTGATAAATATATTCGTCATTGGTAATTAACTGCCTATTCCTGTTCTTCATAATTTTGAAAAATTGTGTCGTTCGTCTGTCCGTCCGTCTGTCTGTCTCGACGCTTGGAGTGGAATATATATATTTTTTATCCGATTCTTACCAAATTTTAAACACGATTTTTTTTAAATTTTTTTTTTTTGGTTTAAACCATTTTATGACCAATTTGAACAAAATAACAAAAACCTATCTAGTCCCTAATTTTTCATCGGAAGTTTGTAACTTTTAAAACTTTGCAAATTTACAATCTTTTTCTCAAAAAAGCAAAGTTCCAATTTGGTTGGGCTTGAATGATTTCAGTAATTTTGTTGTTAGTGGGTCAATTTGTGGTTCCACCGGAGACAGTTCAAGCTAATTTTTTTCAAGTGATATGCTAATTTTAAAGTTTTGTACACTCGTTTTAACCACAAAGAGAACTATCAAATTTGTTCATTTTTCTTTTGACCAGGAATGGCACTGTGACCTGCAATAGGTTGGCGGTGTCGTTAAACCAAACAAATAACTAACAAACTAACTCATTTTTCTTTTGACGAACTTTTTGAAACTCTGGAACCAAATTGAGCAAAATACCCAAAACCTATCTAGTCCCTCATTTTTCATCGAAAGATTCCGAATATTTTTGTGAAGAAACTAGAACTAAGGGAAAAAGTACTTTTTCGATTTTTGAATTTCGACTTATTTTTGAACCTACATGACTGCAAAGTTTTTAACTTTCGAAAATTTGCACATTTGTAAATATTTATCTAAAAAAGCATAGATCCAATTTGAGCAGGGTCACAATTTGTCACAAGTAGGTAATTCTGGTTGGACTTAAATGATTTCTGTAATTTGTTTGCAGTTGACCAATTTTTGACTTCTCCGGATGCAATTTTTGAAACTTCAAAAATTTCAAGTCATTTTTTATCGAAGTTTACTTCTAAAAAAAAAAATGAAACAAAACAGAATCAATTCTATGACCCAAAAATATAATAAATATGATATATTTTGGGTGGGCGATAATAAGGAACAATGAGCGACAATAGGGAACATAGTGCAAAACATTTCTTTTGTTAATGTAACCGTTTTAAATATTATTTATGGGTGTCTCCGATCATTTGCAAGAAAGTTGAGATTGTGGGGTTAAAAGTGTAGGAATCTATTCTATGACGCTAAAAGATGATAAATATGATGTATTTCGGCTAGGCTATAATAGGGAACAGTGGGCGCTAATAGGCAGCATAATGCAAAACATTTCTTTTGTTAAAGTAACCGTTTTAAATATTGTTTATGCGTGTCTCCGATCATTTTTAAGTTGGTGATAATGCAAGAAAAATATATTTTTGGTTTTAAAAGTGTAGGAATCAATTCTATGACCCTAAAATATGAGAAATATCATATTTTTCGGGTGGGCGGTAATAGGGAACAATGGGCGATAATAGGGAACGTAATGCAAAACATTTCTTTTATTATTTTAACTGCTTTAAATAGTAGTTATGGATATCTTTGGTCATTTTTAAGTTTTAATATTTAAATATTATTTATGAGTGTCTCCGATCATTTTTAAGTTGGCTATAATGCAAGAAAGTTGCAATTTTGCCTTTAAAAGTGCAGGAATCAATTCTTTGACCCGAAAAATACAAGACGCACAGAAAAACCTGCCTGTCTGGCGCACCTTACAAGACCCGGAAAAAATGTGCGTGCAGCAAAAATTTCTGTAATGACCAGCTTCGAAACCGTGTTTTGGGGCCAGACAGAAAAGACGTACAATAAAACCTCTTTAGTGAGCACCTTCTAGACCCAGATAAAACACCTAAGCCTAAACTTGTATAGAAAGAGGATTGAAATACCCACAAGTCAAGTTATGTACCCTTCCCCCCTTCAAAATTGGATTAAGGTGATACACAACCCGACTACTGGCATATGGGATACATTTTTATAAAGGTAAAAGGTCTTATTATTCTGAAAATAGTACAAATTTGTTCAAATAAAACTTTGTGGAAGGGCTGTCGGGGGAAAAATGGAAAATAGCTCTTAATGAATTATGGGTTTAGTCGGGGAGACATTTGTTTTTGTTTACAAAAACAAGAAATTTACTAGGTCAGTGTTGCCACATCATCCTTTTTTAAAAGGATTATCCTTTTTTAAAAAAAGCCCGATTTTATCCTTTTTTATCCTTAAATACTTTTTTAATACTTTTAAAAAATTTTCATCCTTTTTTATCCTTTTTTTCGCTTTTCATCTTTTTTTTTATTTTGATACTTTTTTCAGTTTTTTTTTCGTTCAAAATACTATTTTTCCTAATTAGATATATGTTTTTTTTTCTGCTAGAATTTTTTCTCACTTTAGTCATAATCCTTGATTAGGCCATAATATTAACCGCTCGTACACTGTATGTATATGTAATTTCCAACTTTTTTGCAGGGTCTATTGTTAAAATCAATACATCTGTAGAAAAAGGGTATTTTTTCATGGAACTGAAACGTATTCTTCGTAAACGTAATCAATATCTTATCACACTGTAAAATATCCAGTATTCTAAATGATGTTAAGTAGTTTTTATTTCTTGAATGATTTTCAATAACTTCAATCTATAATTTTGAGTTGCATGTCCCTAGGGACCATCGATAAAGTACGTACGCACCTTTTTAGACCAGCCGACTATGTCGGGCTGGTCTTATCCTATCAATAGAGGGGTATCCGTCGTCTGTATGTGCGTGTGTACCGATATACGTATGTACGTGTGTAAACTTTTACTTAAAATGCTTCTTCTAGGTAGGCCTCTTCTGAAAAATTACTGATTTTGGCGATCCGCCAAAAATTGGCCAAATGGGGGACATTTGTAATTTTGTGGTTGCCAATTTTCAAAATGCTTTTTTACACACAATTTTGATCAGATTTTCTTTAAATTTTGTACGATTATTCTCTAAGTAGTCCTCTTGAAAAATTACTCATTTTGGCGATCCGCCAAAAATTGGCCATATGAGCGGTATTTTTTAATTTATTGGCGTTTAGTTTTGAAAATGCTTCTTCTCCAACAATTTTGATTGATTTCCTTTCCAATTTTGTGCGATTCTTCTCCAGTTAGGCCCCTCTTGCAAAAACTAATTTTTTAGGCGATCCGCCAAAACTTGTAAGTTGAACAAACATGCGCATTGGTTAGAAATACGGACGGCGTATCGACGCAAGTTTGGTAAACATGCGCACTGGTTCGAAATCGAACCGTGCATGGACGCAAGTTAAATAAATGTGCGCACTTGTCCAAAATGCAAACCGCGCAAACTGCGTAGTGGTTCGAAATAACAACCGCGCATCAACGCAAGTTAAATTAACTTGCGCAGTGGTGCGAAATGCGAACCGCTTATCAACGCAAGTTAAATAAACATGCGCACTGGTCTAAAATAAGAAACGCTGATCAACGCTAGTTAAATAAACATGCGCAGTGGTCCGAAATGTGAACAGCGCATCAACGCAAGCGAAATAAATATTGGCGCACTTGTCCGAATTACGAACCCCTCATCAACGGAAGTTGAATATACATGCGCATTGGTCCGAAATGCGAACTGAGCATCGACGCAAGTTAAATAAACATGCGCACTGGTGTAAACTAAGAATCGCTGATCAATGCAAATTAAATAAACATGCGCACTGGTCCGAAAAGTCGAACGCGCATCAACACAAGCTAAACAAACATGCGCACTGGTCCGAAATGCGAACAGCTTATCAACGTAATTTGAATAAACATCTTCACTGCTCTGAAATGCGAGCCACGTATCAACGCAAGTTAAGTTAAGCAATGCGTATTAAATAAACATGCGCACTGGTTCGCTTTGCGAACTGAAACTCCAAGCAAGCTAAATAAACATGCGCACTCGTCCGAAATGCGAACAGAGCATAACGGCAAGTTAAATAAACATGCGCACTGGTCGGAAATGCAAACCCCGCAAAATAATACATACCAAAACATTGAACTTAAGTAATGATGTTTTAGACGCGGCGTTTTCTTCTTTTCAAAAGGCACATGTGTTTGGTAGTTTCTGGTCGTTTCTGCTGCTTGAACTAATTGTGTATGTCCGAAAGTACATGTCAACAGTACACATGTGTGGATACAATTTCAATACGTTGTTCGAAGTTATTTTTCTGGGAAACAAATCTTTGTATGTATTTATCGGTCTATTCGGGTCCGTTGCTAAATTAATTATTTAGCTAGCTCATTGCCATCTCGTCTTTTGAAGTCCAATTTTTCAGGGAAATTCCCTTATTCAAGCACGCCGGATTTGGTCTTATCGCTTTTCGTAACCCGGATCTTTGTCCTTGGACAAACTTGTACAATAGATCTCGGCTGGTCACAATGTCCCTGGACATTCTTGTTTAGACCACCCGACTATGTTCGGGTTGGTGTTATCACATAAATAGAGGGGTATCCGTCGTCTGTATGTACGTATGTACGTGTGTGAACTTTTACTTAAAATGCTTCTTCGCCCTCAGTTTTGATCGGATTCCTCTCAAATTTTATGCGAATGTTCTCTAGGTAGACCTCTCTTTGAAAAAGTTTTTTGGTGATCCGCCAAAATTGGCTAAATTGGGGGGGGGGGGGGGGCATTTAAAATTTTTCGTTTGCCAGTTTTCATAATGCTTCTCTCACAATTTTGATCAGATTTTCTTCAAAGTTTGTACGAATATTCTCTAGGTAGGCCTCTTTTTGAGAAATTACTCATTTTTTGCGATCCGCTAAAAATTGGCTAAATGGAGGCATTTCAAAAAATTTAGTAGCCAATTTTCAAGACTTTCTTTTGGCACAATTTGACCGGATTCCTTTATAAATTTGTACGAATTACAATGATGGGAAAAAATGCGAGACAGCCCTTTTGATAATATTCGTGACGGTTTAGAAGTACAATCAGGTATGCAAATATTTTTAATCGCTGTGAAAACGAGCATTATAAATTAGAAAAAAATGATACAATATGATTAACATTTATGTTTTCTCGATTTTCAGCAAAATATGAATTATCCTTTTTTCATACTTTTTTCCCCAAATTTATCCTTTTTTATCCTTTTTTTTTCTTGATCACTCCGTGGCAACACTGCTAGGTGTCAATTTAAAATTTATTATATAAATCTGAATATTTATAAGATCTTAACTGACACAAAGGGTATGACCTTTTGTCATGACATTTTTGCCAGAGGCAGCGGACAATTTTTATAAGATCTTAACTGACACAAAGGGAATGACCTTTTGTCGTGACATTTTTACCAGAGGCAGCGGACATTGGTGCTCACATGGCTATTAGCGGAAATTTGGCTTAAATATTGGCCATGAACAATTTTTGTATTAAAATCTTGACTGTCGCATGGCACATGGCCTTGTGTCTTGAAATTTTGGTTGAAGGTCATACTTATATGTCATAAATCTTGACCTCAGTATTCATGAGCATTGTCCATGGACAATCTTGTCTCTTCTCTGTTTTATTCAGCTGACGATTGGTTAAAGTTATGGTTTATGTGAATTTTATTCCTGTTTAATGGTTGAACTTACTGTTGATCTGTGAGAGAATAGCATAATAGCATGACGTAAATTTATTTGAAAATATGTTTTTTCAGGTTGCAATTAAGATCATAGATAAAACTCAGCTAGATGAAATTAACTTGAAGAAAGTTTACAGAGAAGTACAAATCCTCAAGATGCTGGACCATCCCAATATCATCAGGCTTTACCAGGTTGATCTTGATGTTATTAAGTATTAATATCCCTCTTATTACTATTGATATTAGTTCCATTTGGCCACAGAACGCGCGACTAGAAATGGGGGTGCCCATATGCCCAACTTGTACTGATTATGGAGTCATTTTGGTTTATATATGCGATTTGGGGAATATATGAGATCGACCGCGTGTCTGTCGGTTGGTCTGTCATCAAGAGCTTGTTAACACAATAACTTAAAAACTCCTGCAAGGATTTTCATGAGATGTAGCTTGGTATGTAGCTTCTATGGGAACAAACACAGATTGATATTGTAAATGAGCCAGGTTCGTCCAAGGAAAATGGACCAGCTGGACTTAGGATTTGTGCTCTCGATTGACTATTGTGTGAGCTTGTTAACACGATAACTGGACTTGGAAAATTTCAGCTCTTGATTGACTGTTGTTAACACGATATCTCAAGAACAACTGCAAGGATTTTAGTGAAACTTGGTGTGTAACTTCTGTGGGCACTAACAAGAATCGTTATTATGTCTCTCCGACTAAGGGGAGACATATAGTGTTTGTACGTTCTGTGTGTGTGTATGTGTGTATGTGTGTGTGTGTGTGTGTGTGTGTGTGTGTGTGACAGTCTGTTATGAACAAAGTGTTGTGCAAGATATCTCGAGAACGAAATGTCGGATCGACTTCAAACTTGATCGAATTATTCCTTGGTAAGGTCGGACGGTTCTGTCAACTTTTGACGCATGTCACGTGATTAGGGCAAGCGTATGACGTCATTAAGTAAAAATCTTGTGTGCGAAATTTCTCAGCCGCTGAACATCGGAGAAAGTTGAAACTTAGTGGGATTGTTGCTTGGTTTATCCGAAAGACGCTGTAGATTTTTTTCGCGAGTAGAACGAACGAATGCGGTGTGTGACGTCATCACGTAAAATATGTATATATTATAAACAAAGTCTTGTGTGCAAAATATATCGATAACGGAAAGTCCTATCGACTTCAAATTTTATATGAATATTCCTTGGGTCAGCCGGACTGTTCTATCAATTTTTGGCGTGTCGCGTGATTAGGACAGGTGTATGACGTCATTGCGTAAAAATTTTGTGTGCGAAATTTCTCAGCTGCTGGACGCCGGAGAAAGCTGAAACTTGGTGGGATTATTGCTTGGTAGGTCCGAAAGAAACTTTGAATATTTTTCACGAGTAGAACGAACGAAAGCGGTGTATGACGTCATCGCGTAAAATGTGTATATTTTGAACCAGATCTTTTATGCATAATATCTCGATAACGGAAAGTCGTATCGACTTAAAATTTTATATGGATATTCCTTTGTTCAGGCAGACGACTGTTACAACTTTTGACGGGTAAAAAGTTATCTGTTCTTAAGCAAAATATCTCGACATCGGAAAGTCGGATCGACTTTAAATTTGGTGTAGTTATTCCTCGGATAAGTCACACGGTTTTGTTAAATATTATTAAACTCGTATAGAAAATCAAGAAAGGTGCATAACATCAACACCCCCCCCCCACCCCAGCCTCCCCATTTTTGGCTGCTTTGTTATCTATGCATGGGTGTTAACTGCGCTGGGGATTTCGGAAGTTTTTCTGGAAGATTCTCAAGTGTTCCTGCATTCTTTAGAAAGCTTTAAAACAGTAACAGCATTATTGTCGGTCCATTGCTATTTGTTATTGCCTGAAATTGAGCTTTTTGTACATTTCTCATCTATGGCTGTTACGCAACATGCCACTCAGTCAGGGGTCAGTGTCAGTTGCGGTGCATGATGGAGTCGTTATCTACGAGGTCATGGAATGCTATTGTCGTATTATAGCTCTAAGCAGCTCTAGCTATTGATTTTTTTTCGCCGCATACTTGATTAGGTTGCCAAGATGTGCTATATATAGGAGCCATGTTGTATCGATTAGCATTGTTTGCAGAAGCATTTTTCGCTATTAAATTGGGTCGTCTGATATCTCGTGTTATGAGGAGCAGCTCACCATTTTGCCAACGAAATGCCTTCCCCTTCTCCCACTGAGGTGCGTCATCTGATGCGCAGTTATGAAGAATGACTTCCTAGTGCTATTTGGCCGATGGGAATGTGCGAAGACAAGGTAGTCTATCATGGGTATAACTACACTTAGGGTACAGACCGTTACCGTTGCCTTGAGTTAGAGTTGTGTTTATAGTCGGACCTACAGTAAATAGCTTGGGGGGAGAGGGCGTGTGGAGGATGATGGTTAGCAAAAAAAAAAAAAAATCCCGACCACATTCAAGACTTGGATAAAAAGATGTAAAGTAAGAACCGTTTGTCGTGACCCCTTCCACATTCAGGTAAAAAGACGTACGGTAAAACCTGCCTGTCTTGACCACCTTCCAGACCCGGATAAAAATGTAACGTACAGTAAAACTGCTATAGTGACCAACTTCAGATCTGGATAAGAGGGGCCTACAGTAAAACCCGTTTTAGCGACCACCTTCCAGACTCCGATGAAAAAAGATGCTCATTTATATCTGTTTTAGTGACCACCATCTGTTTGGTTTATTTTGAGTTTTTTTTACAATAAATGAAGGTTATGTTTGCAGAAATGAATATTTTATTTCAGTTTTGGGGGGGGGGTGGGGTCATGGGTTTAGTCGGGAAGACATTTGTTTTTGTTCTAAGTAGGTATCGATTGTAAGTGTGTAATATAAGCCTGCACTCTTATGTTTTGTGTGCACTGGCCGCTCTAGTTGTAAATGGGTTACGTTGGCCCAAGGACAATGAACCAAACGGACTTTGAAATTTACCAAATCCGGGAAATTACTCAGCATCGGAATGAGTTTGTTAACACGATATCTCAAGAACAAATAGAGATTGGTATTGTAAATGGGCTAGGTTCGTCCAAGGAAAGGGTACCAATTGAACTTGGAAAATTTCAGCTCTTGATTGACTATTGATGGCCGTGTTATTCCTTGGATAGGTCGGACGGTTCTTTCAACTTTTGACGAATGTCACATTATTGGGGAAGGCGTATGACGTCATTACGTAACAATGTTGTGAGAAATCGGAAAATCGGAGAAAGTTCAAACTTGGTGGGATTGTTGCTTGGTATGACCGAAAAATCATATTTTCTCGCGAGTAGAACTAACGAATGAGGCGTATGACGTCATCAAGGAAAATATGTATATACTTTAAACAAGAACTGGTGTGAACCATATCTTGCTAAAGTAAAGTAATATCGACTTCAAATTTAATATGATTATTATTTGGGTTAGGTGGACTGTTCTGTCAACTTTTCACAGATGTATTTAAATTTAAGAATTTCGCACCAACCTCTCCGACCAAGGGGAGACATATAGTGTTTGTCCGTTCTATGTGTTTATGTATGTATGTGTGTGTTGTGTGTCAGTCTTTTGTGAACAAAATGATATCTCCAGAACGAAAAATCGGATCGACTTTTCACTCGATCTGCTCATTCTTTGGGTTAGTCGGACGGTTCTTTCAACTTTTGACGTATGTTAGGGAAGGCGTATGACGTCATTATGTAAAAATTTTAAATTGGTATTCCTTGGGTCCGTCGGGCGATACTTTCAACTTTTGAGGCATGTAGCGAAATTAATAAAGGTGTATGACGTCATTACGGTAAAATCTTGTATGTAAGATTTCTCAGCCGCTGAACATCAAAGGTTGAACTTAACCTTGGTAAGTTCGAAAGATTCTGTCAAATTTTGTCGCGAGTGGAACGAACGAGTGCGGCATATGACGTCATCACGTAAAATATGCATATAATTGGAACAGGATTTTGTATACAAAATATCGCGTTAACGGAAAGTCGCATCGACTTCAAATTTTATATGCGTGTTCCTTGGGTCAGTCGGAGGGTTCTGTCACTTATGAAGCGAAATTTAGAAAGACATATGATGTCATTTCGTTATTTTTCAGCCGCTGAAAATCAGAGAAAGTTGAAACTTGGTTTGAGTGTTGCTTGGTTGGTCCGAAATATTCTGTTACATATGCCCGGAGTAGAACGAGCAAAACCGGCATATGACGTCCTTGGGTAAAAATATCTTCGGATCGACTTCAAACTTGGTGTAGCCGTTCCATTGATAAGTCCCGTAGCTTTGTGAAACCTTGAACTCGAGGAAAATTAAGAGAGGCTCCAAACGTGTCAAAAGTATTATGTGATATATTTCTTCATATTTAAAGTGGGCCATCTAATATCTTGTGTTGTGACAAGCAGCGCACTATTTTAACACCAAATTGACCCCCTATACCTTCAGCCCACTCCGACCGAGGTGGGTCATGTGTTGCGCATTTATAAAGAATGCCTTTCATGTGCTTTTTGGCCGGTAGGAATGTACGAAGACAAGGTATACACTATAGCTATAATACACTTGGGGCTACCGTTACCGTAACCTTGGGGTTGCGTTTAGAGTCGTACATACATTAGATGGCGGGGGGGGGGGGGGGGGGGGGACGATTTTCAAAAAAAAAAAAAAAAAAACTCCACGTACCTTCAGCACGCGGATAAAAAGCCGTTAAGGAAAACCTAATAAAATATAACGTACAGTAAAACTGCTGTAGTGACCAACTTCCAGACCTCGCTGAAAAGGACGTAGAATAAAAACCTTTTTAGTGAAGACCTTTCAGATTCGGATAAAAAAGACGTACAGCTTTAGTGGCCACCATCTAATTTTGGTTATTTTTTAATTTTTGACAATGAATTATGATTATATTTGCAGAAATTAATCATTATGGAGACATATAGTGTTTGTACTTTCTGTGCGTGTGTGCATGTTCGTGTGAGGGTGTGTGTGCGTGTGTGTGTCAATCTGTAGTGAACAAAATGTTGTGTGCAAGATATCTCGAGAACGAAGAGTCCGGTAGACTTCAAATGTGATCTGTTTATTCCTGGGATAGGTCGGACGGTTCTTTCAACTTTTGACTTATGTTTCATTATTGGGGAAGGCGTATGACGTCATTACGTATAAATCTTGTTTGCGAAATTTCTCAGTCGCTGAATATCGGAGATAGTTGAAGCTTGGTGGGATTGTTATTTGATAGGTCCAAAGGATTCTGTCAAGTTTGTTCGCGAGTACAGCGAACGAGTTGGGCGTGTGACGTCATCACGTAAAATATGTGCATATTTTGAACAAGATCTTGTGTGCAAAATATATCGGTAATGGAAAGTCGACTTCACATTTTATCTGGGTCAGTCGGGCGGTTCTTTTAACTTTTGATGCATGTTGCATTATTTGAGAACGCGCATGACGTCATTACGTAAAAATTGTAATATTTCTCAGCCGCTGAACATCGGAGAAAATAGAAACTTGGTGGGAATGTTGCTTGGTAGCTCCGAAGAATTCTTTTAAATATACCCAGACGTCATTGGGTACAAATATCTCGATAGCGGAAAACCGGATCGACTTTACGCTTCACCCCAACTCCCTGGTTCATCCCTTTTATCGGCTGTTTTGTTAAGTAAGGATAGGTAGTAGCTACGCTTGGGATATCAGCGTTTTCTAAAAGATTCTCCAATGTTCCTAACCAGCCTCGGTGGATTAGTGGTTAGAGTGTCCGCCTCGAGACTGGAAGGTCGTGGGTTCAAACCCCGGTCAAGTCATACCTGAGACTTTAAAATTGGGACTCCTCCTGCTACCCTGTGAGGCACTCCACATGTAGGGGTTAGAAGGAGGGCTGGAATGCCCCGTTTCAGTATAATGTGGCAGGGGGATCCCGATATGACCATAGCAGTTGAACGAATACAATACAATCCAATGCTCCTGCATTCTCTAGACATACTTGAAAACGTTAGCAGCACAATTATTGCCGATTATTTCTTGCATTTCGTGTGATAGACCTTTTGGACCTTTAGCAGCACAATTATTGTCGATTATTTCTTGCATTTCGTGTGATAGACCTTTTGGAGCGTTACGCACCCACAGCTATTTGCATTTTTGAATTTTGCTACCAAGCTGTTTCGTATATGGGGAGTAATTATCCCCCGTGTACAGTCTGTCCGTCTGCTTTCGTGTGCTCTCGTGTCCGGGCTATATCCGAAAGTATTTGTCGTATAGCTTTTTCCTTTGGCATATGGTGAGAACGTATTTTGAAGGTGTGCATCGTTGTATTCTTTTTGAAATCGCCCAGAAATCCTCAGAAATACGACTTGTCAAAAGTGGCTGTTTTCAGGAAATTTGTTCGCACGGAGACGAGTTCTCCGAAACTATTCGCTCCAGCGTTCTGAAATTTTATGAAGTGAAAAAATGTATAGATATATATTGTACATGTGCCGTATCACATTATTTTGAAATCAGCCAAAAATTGTCAAAAATACGACTTGTCAAATGTGTATTTTTTGGAAACTTGTTTGCACGGAGATTTTGTCCAGACGAGTTCTGCAAAACTATTCGATGCAGCATTCTGAAATTTTATGCAGTGAAAATATATATATTGCACAGGTGCAACGTGGCATTATTTTTGAACTCGACCAAAAATTGTCAAAATACAACTTGTTATAGACATTGGGTATTAAGATATCGTGGCCTGCTCTTATCCTTTAGAAATAGGACAAATGTGTAACGCAACCCAACTCATAAGGTTATACAGTGGACTCCACCTATCTCAAACTCGGATATCTCGAACAGCCGCTTATCTCGAATAAATAGCGTGGTCCCGACTTGTTTTCCTTATAGAAGTCTTGCAATACTTCGCTTAACTCGAATTCTTTTATCTCGAACACATTTTACCTCTCCAGAATTTTCAGGTTTTGCCCGATTTATTGCTTTCGTGTCTATTGTGAAACATTATCACATGGCATCAGTGGGAGATCGTATATCATCCCAGGTTTTTAGCCTTGATGTCTTGAGATTTTGGTTGATGAGAGCGGGCAAAGGTACCTACCTAGCTATTACGTTTTTGGCGATTCGCCCGAAAGTGGCGGAAATAATTGCCAAAAACAATATTTTTTAAAACGTATCTCCTCGTAGGGTTTTGGTGGAGACGTTCTAAAATTTTGGTGGAAGATAGGGTAGTAGTATAAGTGTCCACCAGGCTAGTACTTTTTTTGGCGATTCGCCAAAAATTGGCGAAAATTTTGGCGAAAAACCAAAGAATTTTCAGTAGAATCGTAACTAACTGCTGGAAAATAACCTTACTGTCTTCAAATTTTAGCTGAAGGTAGCAGGCGTTACTACCTACCTGGCTACTACTTTTTTGGTGATTGGCTAAAAATTGGTGGAAGTTTTGGTGAAAAACCAAAAAGTTTTCAGTTAAACCTTAATTAACTCCAGGAAAATAGTATTACTGTCTTGAAATTTTAAGTAAATATAGCAGGCGTTACTGTCTGCCTGGCTGTTGCTTTTTATTTGTAGTGATTGGCCATAAATTTGGCAAATATTTTGGTGAACCCCCCCTAAAATTAGTAAAGTTTTAAGGAACTCCAGAAAAATAGTTTTAATGGTTTGAAATTGAAATTGAGAGTAGCAAGTTTTTCTACCTACGTGTCTGTTACTTTTATTGAAGAACTGCGAAAATTTTGGCGAAAAACCAAAAAATAATGCCAGTAAAATCTTAAATAAATCAAGGAAAATAGCATTACTGTCTTGAAATGTTAGGTAAAGGGGGTTTGGTCAACTCGTCGACAAACACTCAACTCGTCGACACCCCAAAGTCAACTCATTGACAAGTAAAGTCAACTCGTCGACAATTTTTGTGTAAAATTTTTTGAAAAATGTGAAAAAGACCGGTGTTCTCAATATGTGCCAAAAACCTGAGTGGAAGACCTGCGAATTTGAAGTGCAGGCCACAGTGCAGACCGTGTGTTGGTTTACAAAGGAATTTTTTTGCAATTTAAGATTTACTGAATCACCTTGTGTAAATATAATTGTACTTAGTTATATTTAACGATTAGATTATTAGATTTTCAATACTTTCAGCTACACATGGTTAATTGGAATTTAAGATTTTATGACTCGGAATCCCCTTGTGTAGGTGTAATTGTAATTAGAAAGAGCTAACAATTAGATAAGATTAAAAGATTTTCAAAGCTTACAGCTGTTAATTGCAACTTAAGATTTACTAACTCAGTTCCATAATTCACAAGAAATGAATCTACAATTGCATAAACCTGTCTTGACGATTTTTTTTCAATTTTCAATTTTTCAATTTTCAGGAAAATAGTCTTTAAGTCTTGAGATTTTAAGAGAAGTTAGGAGACCTTCCCAGCTACATGGCTGATAAAGTTTTTGGTGATTGGTAAAAAATTTGGGAAAATTTTGTCGACAAACTAAAAAAAAATACCTTAAAATTATAACCGAGTCCAGAAAAATAGTCTTACTGTCTTGAAATTTCAAGTTACGGTAGCAGGCAATATTACCGAACTGTTTATTACTTATTTTGGTGATTGGCCGAAAATTCGGTGTAAATTTTGCCAAAAAACCAACGACTTTTCAGTAAAATCTTACTGAACTGCATAAAAAATGCCTCATTGCCTTTTAATTTTAAGTAATAGTAGCTCACATTACTACCTAGATGGTTATTACTTTTTTGGCAATTCGCCAATAATATTGGCCAAAAACCACTTTTCTGCAAAACTTATCTCCTAGAGTTTTCTTGGAAACATTCTACAATTTTAGTGGAAGGTGGGGTCATAGGTGTCCACCTATCTGTTACTTGTTTTGTTGGAAATATTGGCGAAAAACCTATTTTTTGTGTTAACTCTTAACTAACTCTAGGAAAATAGTCTTACTGTCTTGAAGTTTTAGCTAAAGATAGTAAGCGTCATACCTGCCTTGTTATTACTTTTTTAGTGATTGGCCCAAAATTAGCAGATATATTGGCGAAAAAACAAAACATTTTCAGTAAATTCTTGAAGAACACCATAAAAATAGTCTGAGTGTCTTTAAATTTTAAGGAAAGGTAGCAGCGTTCATTCCTGTTTTTACAGTTTTGGGGGATTAATAAGAAATTGGCGAAAATGTTGACGAAAATCTTAAAGATCTCCAAGAAAATGGTCTCGAAATTTTAAAGAAAAAATTTCTCTGAAAAAAAAAAACATTTTTTTTTCTGAAAAGTGTTAACTAACGCCAGCTAAATAACCTTATTGCCTTGTAATTTTATGTAATAGTGACACACATTACTACCTACCTGGCTATTTCGTTTCTGGAAACGTGCACATAAGTGTCCACCTGGCTATTATTTTTTTCCTTGGCTATTCGCCGATAATTAGTCAAAATATTGGCGATAAAAGGTTTTTTTCCGTAAAATCTCAGCCAACTCCAGAAAAATAGCCTTATTATCTTGAAACTTTACGCACAGATAGCAGGATTTATTACGTACCTGTCCATTACCTTTTTATGATTGGCCAAAAATTGTCGGAAATTTTGGCGAAGAACGAATTTTTACTTAAATCGGTACTAACGCTAGGAATATTGTTATTTTCTTAAAATTTATAATTATGGAGCGGAAATTGGAGCCCATTGGCTTTAACTTTTTGGTGATTCGCCAAAAACATTATTGAAAATACAACTGGCTCTAGGCATATGGCCTTAATCTCTTTAATTTCTGATTAAAGGTGGCAGACTTTAGTACGCACCTGACTATTACGTTTTTAGACAAGCCGACTACGTCGGGCTGGGCTTATCACATCAATAAAGGGGCATCCATCCTCTATATATACGTATGTACGTGTGTTAAAGTTTTACTTAAAATATTTTATCTCCTTCAGTTTTCATCGGGTTCCTTTCTAATTTTGTACGATTGTTCTTTAGGTAGACCTCTCTTGAAAAAAAATTGGCGATCCACCAAAAATTGGCTAAATGGGGGCATTTAAAATTTTTCGGTTTCCTATTTTCAAAATGCTTCTCCCAAATTTTGATCAGATTTTCTTCAAGTTTTGAACAAATATTCTCTAAGTAGGCCTCTTGTGAAAAATACTGATTTTGGCGATCCGCCAAAAAATGACCAAATAGGGGGTATTTTTTATTTTTTGGTGTCTAATTTTCAGAATGCGTCGTCTCCCACAATTTTGATCGGATTCCTTTCCCATTTCGTACAATTGTTCTCTATGTAGGCCTCTCTTGAAAAATTACTTTTTTTGGTGATCCGCCAAAAAGTATCCAAATGGGGGGCATTTTATAATTTTCTGGTGTCTAATTTTCAAAATGCTTCTTCTCTCACAATTTTGATCGGATTGCTTTCCAATTTTGAACAATTGTTCTGTAGCTAGACTTCTTGAAACGTTACTTTTTTGGCGATCCTCCAAAAATTGGCTAAATGCTGAGGGGGGGGGGGGGGGGGGGGGCGGCATTTAAATTTTTTTGTTGCCAATTTTCAAAATGCTTCTCTAACAATTTTGATCAGATTTTCTTTAAATTTAGTACGAATTGGCCGCATGGGAGTCATTTTTGTCAGTTTGTTTTCAAACTGACCCTGTTGGCACTCATGCCGAAAAACTTTTTACCGCTGTTAATTATGTACCGCGGAAGAAAAGTAGTTACAACCAAGCAAATGTTTGGCCAAAAGGCAAGGCGTTATGTTTTGAGAGTATGAATATACCATTTAATTATGCAATAGTTGTTCTCGGGCTATGAGATCATTAACGATCTCCATATTGTATGTTTTCGGTGTGGCCGCTTCCATATTCTCAGCCACCTTGTACTTGACATTACCGTGTTATGAGTCAACTACGGCCATCTTAATAAGATAGCCGTAGTTGACTCACAACACAACAAAATGGAAGCGGCCACACAACCTCTGCAACTGCTAAAGAAATCATAGGCCACTCATAGTTTGCCAAAATATAAGTATTTTTTAAGTTCGAGTAAAGATGCAATAGGTTTGCTTAGGTCTATCATCACAGTCCCATTGCCCACAATATTAAATGTACATTTTCCGATATTTAACAATAATCCTCTTTTATAGCCCCATGAACTTGGATCGACCATGGCCTATTACAATACTAATACTGTGAGGCGTTTTCGTTATATTTATACAACAGACAAACTGACACCAAAATAGCCACTGTTCTAGTTTAATTTTCTGGCGTGAAATTTTCAAAATGCTTTTTCTCTGACAATCTTAATTGAATTCAATTGCAGTTTTGTACGATTGTTCTCTAGGTAGGCCTCTCTTGAAAAATTACTTTCCCCTGTGGGGTGAGGGGAATCTTAAGAATACACCCACTGCGTTCTGTTCCGTGCATGGCGTAAGAGGCGACTAATCGCAATTTCTTTCTATCCCTTCTTTTACTATTTCTTCATTCTTCCTTGTTTTATTCCCACTTTTTTCTTTAGCAAGTGCGTGCTAATATACTCATCTTAGTTGGTGAACGGGATGTTAAAAACTAAACAAAAACAAACTTTTTTTAGTGATCCGCCAAAAAATTGGCCAAATGGGCAGCATTTATAATTTTATGATTGCCAATTTTCAAAATAGTTCTTTTCACACAATTTTGATCAGATTTTCTTCAATTTTTTTTACGAATGTTTTAATTATAGGCATCTCTTAATATAATAATTTTTGGCGATTTTGTACAATTGTTCTCTAACCAGGCTTCTTGAAAAAATACTTGTTTGGCCATCTGGTGTCTGATTTTCAAAATGCTTCTCCTCCTACAATTTTGATCGGATTCCTTTCCAATTTTGTAGAGTTGTTCTCTAGGCAGGCCTCTCTTGATGAATTAGTTTTTTTGGCGATTCGCCAATAATTGGCAAGGTGAAGGGAGGGGGTGGTGGGTGGAGCATTTTTTTTTATTCACTGGCTTCCAATATTCAAAATGCTTCTTTTTCCAGAATTTGTATGGGATTCCTTTCCAATTTTGTATGATTGCTCCATAGGTAGGGCTATCTGGAAAAATTACTTTATTTTGGCGATCCGCCAAAAAGTTGGTAAAAGGGAAGCCATTTTTTACCCAGTTTATGTTACACATAAGCTAGGGTATACCTATCAGTTTGCAGACGGCGTTTGTTAGTTAGCTAGTTGTTTATTAAGTAGATTTTTGTTTCAAAATGTATCCTATCCTGCAGTTTTGATCCGAGGTCATTGATTTTTGGTCGTATATCCCTAGGAGATTGGACATACGGCTTGTGCTTTTTCAGTCGATCGAGTAATTTTTTAATTTTTGGGGATTTTTTTAAGGAAAATTTTTAAAATGTTTCTCCTACATTTTGTATCCGATGTCATTTAATTTTGGTATGAGGTTAGGTTTCAATTGAAAATGTATGATATATTTTCATGATGCTTTGGTTCATATAGTTGTGGTCACATTATCTTCAAATTTTGTACAAATGCTCACCAGGGAGGCCGCTTTTGACAATATAATTATTTGGCGATCCACCAAAAATTGGCAAATAGAAGGGGGATGGTATTTTTACCACTCACCCCAGTGGGAGGGGAGGTAGGGCGATAACGACAGCACTACAGCTGACACTGACCCCTGACTGAGAGACATCTTACGTAATAGCTGTAGATGAGTAACGCACCAAAAGTTGAATGAAATAGCATCAGGCAAAGAAATAGCGAAGGATCGATACTGATGTACTCCTTTCAAGAACTCAGAAGAATGCCGCAATACTCAAGGATCTTCTGGAAAACACTGAAATTCCCAGCGTAGTTAACAACTGTGCTCCGTTAACAAAAGAGTCGACAAAATGGAGAGGCGGGAGGGGGTGTGTTTAGCGGGGTGGTGGCGTCATTTCCTTTCTTAATGTTCTCTACGAGTTTAATGTTTAACAAAACCGTGCGACTTTACTGTACTTTATTAATGGAATAACTACACCAAGTTTGAAGTGGCTCTGACTGTTCCCCATCTACGTAATGACACCTTTTTAACCCAGCCGACTTTGTCGGACTGGGTTAATCGTATCACTATAGGAGGCTTGAATGTATGTGCGTATGTTAAACTTTTTCTTTAAAATGCTACTTCTTCTACAGTTTTGCTCCAATCGTTTTGATATAATGCAGGAATGTTCCCTGGGTGGTTCCCCACCTGGCTATTACCTTTTTTTGACGATCGACGAAAAACAAAATGACGACACTTTTTGTGCCCGTTTAACCCATTTTTAAAATACTACTCCTACAATTTTACTCCAAGCGTTTAGATGTTACGCTGGGATGTTCCCCAGGGGTTTGCCTACCGGGCTGTAATTTTTTTTCGCGGTTCGCTAAAAACTGCCGAAATGGCGGAACTTTGAAGTGGGCAAAAACTGGAATAAATGGTAGTAAATAACTGAACTGTCAGACCATTCATTTCTCTCAGTCTTTTTCAAATACAGCAGCCTCCATTTAAGTCGGTTTACTCAAATTTTCGCTTTACTCAAATTAATTTGAAAGGCCCGATATATTTTACTTATGTAAGTCTTTTAAATTCACCGCAACCCTGGTCGGGTCATACCTAAGACTTAAAAATTTGCACTCCTCCTTGCTACCCTGTGAGGCACTCCACATATAAGGGTTAGAAGGAGGGCTGCAATGCCCCATTTCAGTATAATGTGGCATGGGGATCCCGACATGACCATAGCAGTTGAACGGGATCTAAAGAACAATACAATACAATACAATAAATTCACCGCTTAAGTCAAATTTTTTAACTCAAAGTAATTTTTGGACCCTCATTTTTTTGCAAAAAAATCCTTGTATTTTCACCAAAATAACACGGAAACGCATAGCTCAATTGTTTGCATATTCAAACCCCTTTGTGTAGAATTAGTGTGGCTTTGTCTCCACACATTATGACACCGAGTAACCTAGCAACGGAGTACATATTCTTTGATTATGGTCTCCGCGGTTACGGAGTTAGTCTGTAATTGTGATTCTACAACCTGAAGTGGAAACAAAACACGCGACTTGTTAACAGTTGTTAGGACGAGTACAAGTGCAAATTTTTGATCTATAGCAGTACCCAGAGTGACAATAAGACATTGGGGATTCGGAACTGTGTCTTAAAACTGACAAACTGTACTTTTTGAGTACGTTCCCCTTGTCAGTTTCGCAGTTAATGTATGTGTGATGGAAAATGGAATCAAAATGTTTTATATGTATTTCAGAAGGTCGCTGTAAATAAAATGTGAAAAAAGATTTTTCACTGTGTTACAAATATTCAGTATTAATATGATAAATTATATTTGTCACAGCCGAATATTATTCATTATATAAACAATCACCATACTATAAAGCAAACAAACAGCAGGGCCAATTTCGGATAACTCAAATTTCGGTTAACTCAAAGTATATTGCTTGGTCACGATCACTTTGACTTATCGAGAGTTTACTGTAGTTACAAAATTTTAATCGAAAGATTTTCAGGTGCTTCTCCTCCTGGACTTTGCTTTTTTTTTTGCAAATGACAAAAAAATGCCGAAATGGTGGAATTTAAAAAAAAAATTGTAAAATTGCGTAAATGTCGGTAAATACGTGAATCGTCAAAACCCAACCTCTCCAACATACCTTTTCGGGTAGCTTCCAGATTCGAATTAAATGCATTTTACATAGTTTTTGAAGTGGTTTTTAACCGAATCTACCTCTTCTTTTTTCTTGATGTGGTTTTTTTTTATTGAATCTTTTCAATAGTACGCGTGAACATTCGGTGACTGCTTTCTGTGTTCCTGGACGTGCTTTTTTTTTTGAGATTTCACCTGGGAAAACTCTTTTTTGTGTATTAAAATTATGAAAAAGTTACCTTCATTTTTTGGCCTAACAGTATTCGTTTCAGAGTTTTTCTCTCTTTCTTGTTTGGTAACTCGGCTGGGTCATGTCCTTGGAAATGCTTGTTTTATTTCACCATACGCGTCAAAAGTTGATCAAAGGTATACCCATCTTATTCAAATTATATGCAGAATTTACATGTGCTAATTTTCGTTCGTTGTACTCGAATCTTTCGGACCTACCAAGCAATAGCTCCACCAAGTTTGAACTTCCTTCGATGTTCAGCGGCTGAAAAATCTGTTACATACAAGATTTTAACGTAATGACGTCATACGCCTTTCTTAATTTCGCTACATCCGTCAAAAGCTGAATAAACCGTCCGACTGTCAAAAGTAATATTCATATCAAATTTGAAGCAGTATGACTCTGTTATCGAGATATTTTGCACGCAAGATCTTGTTCAAAATATTTACATACGTGATGACCTACGCCGCACTCGTTCGTTGTATCCGCGAAAAATTTGGTAGAATCTTTCAGACCTACCAATTAATAATCCCACCAAGTTTCGACTTCTTTCGATGTTCAGCGGCTAAGAAATCTTACATGCAAGATTTTTACGTAATGACGTCATACGTCATTAACTTCGCTACATCCGCCAAAAGTTGATAAGACCATCCGACTAACCAAAGGAATAGCCATATAAAATTTCGATACGACTTTACCATAGCGAGTTATTTTGCACACGAGATCTTGTTCACAGTTTATAATATTTTGCGTGATGACGCGGTATGCCGCACTCATTGGGTATACTCGAGTCAAAATTTAATGGAATCTTTTGGACTTACCAAGCAACAATTCCACCAAGTTTCAACTTTCTCCGATGTTCAGCGGCTGAAAAATTTCACACACAATATTTTTACGCAATAACGTGGTACGCCTTCCATAATAACGTAACATGCGTAAGAAATTGACACAACCGTCCGGCCTATCCAAGGAATAAACAGATCAAGTTTGAAGTCGATGCGACTTTTCCTTCTCGAGGTATTTTGCACACAACAGACACACACATACACACACGAGCATACACGCGTACATATATACACACAGAGAGAACGTACAAACACTGTATATCTCACCTTGGTTGAGGAGACAGAATTCGGTTGTTTCGCAACTTAGAAAACACGCTGAAGACGATTAGAAAATCACCAACCGTGTTTTAAGGGAAACCCCACTGAATGACCCTTGTGATCCTCAGCCGTCTTTAATTTTCTTGGTCCAGGCGCTGAAATTATTGGCCGGTTGTAAGTCTATTTGCAATGAGTGTTTACATTACATCCTTTATTGATATTTATAAGTTTATCGAAGTAATTCTGTATCAGATATTTAATGCATTTGCATGCATATCGTTTGGATTATAATCAAGAGAAAAGTTAATATTTTGATCCGAAAATGCTCTAAGAGTTCTAAAAAATTAGATTTTTGTGTTTTAAAGTTACACATTTGTGTACAAAATGTGTTGCTGACGTCAGGAATTTTGTGTTTTGACGTCAGTAGCATATCTCGATCAGCTACAAGACCACACCAATTTAGGATAGCCTACTTGCTGTGATGAAGCGTTGCATAAGATTGTCAAATATTGGTGTAGTTTACTACTGGTTTACTTGCCTGATAGGGACTGTGATGTAAACTATTTAGTTGAATTGCACATCGAATTCTGACAGAGATTGGCTGCAAGAGAAGATCGATTGAGCTGAAAAATTTCAGTAATACTTGCCTGTAAAGTACTGGAAATCGTGAAGAAGTCTTGGATTCCTACTTCGCACAGATTCTGTGCAGTCAATACGGATGAAGTGTTCTGTCTTTTAATTTAATTTTCTGCAAGGAAACCACGACGAAATTAAAATTAATTTTCATTATTATCCGCCGTGTAACGGAGGGATATAGTTATGAACTTGTCCGTCTGTCCGTCCATCTGTCTGTCTGTCTGTCCGCACTTTTTTGTTCGCGCGATATCTCTGTTACTATTTATCGGAAGCAAACCAAATGTTACAGGAAGAAAGTATATACAGACGAAACCGGTTAATCGCATAGCCAGTTTGCCAAGCCCTGTTATGCGTTTATCCGATATATGCGTTTATCCGGAGTACTCCTGCCGTGCCTATTTTCTTCATTTGCGGTAGTTATTAGACGTGCACCTCAGCCCCTCCTCTTCAACGCATTTCATTTTTCCAACGGAAAAAAAAATAACGATTGCCTTCTACGATTTTATTTTTTATTACAGCTTTAATACATTCATATCGCTACAGACAGTTCACTACAATTTACTTCCAATATTCTTCTGTCAGTCCAGTTCGTCAGCTAAGGCAGTGCAGGGGATTAAGGGTAAAGGTCATTATCTAGTGAGAGCTGAGAGAGTGCGGTGATTAAGAATTCGAGACTCACTTAACAACCGCGAGTGGGGTTGGTACATGTACACAATGGGCCAAGCAAACAGAAGACAATGCAATAGATAAATAAACGGGGAGCAGCTCACTCCCTTAGTTTGCTTAAATTGTGGTGCTGTTTGGATAGTCACCGAGAATTATGCAATTAACCGGTGTGATTTGCGAATAATATGCAGTTAACCGATTTATGCGTTTAACCGGTATGCGATTAAGTGACTTCATCTGTATAGTGAAGTTGTGCAACGGCAGGTTATTTTTCGATTGTGTCGAAAACTGTGAAAATTTCGACAATTTTACATTTTTAGACTTAGTTGTTTTGGTATCAATTTTGTTCGCGCGATATCTCTGTTACTATTTATCGGAAGCAAACCAAATGTTACAGAAAGAAAGTATATATAGTGAAGTTGTGCAACGGCAGGTTATTTTTCGATTGTGTAGAAACATTTGAAAATTTCAACAATTTTACATTTTTGATGTTAGTTGTTTTGGTATCAATTTTGTTCGCGCGATATCTCTGTTACTATTTATCGGAAGCAAACCAAATGTTACAGGAAGAAAGTATTTGTAGTGAAGTTGTGCAACGACAGGTTATTGTCCCCCGTGTAAGGGTGGGATATAGTTATGAACTTGTCCGTGTGTATGTGCGCACTTTTGTTCATGCGATATCTCCGAAGCATTTTATATTGTAGGCATAAAAAGACCATTGTACATGTGCAGCGTCAAAAATATTAAAAAAGGAAAATCTGGTGCAAGGTTAAAAAATGTGCTGTTTTGAACTTTTCTTTAGGCAAAATGTAGCAGGTTTTTAATGTCCTGTTACACGGGGGATCCTGCCTCACCAAGGCTCTAGTTTGTCTTGGATTTCCAAATGTCAAAAATAGTCCTGGTTTCCTTACAGGGTTTGACCAGTAAAGATTAACCTTCTAGTGTATGGAAAGAAGTGGATGGTTTTAGCGACTGACTTGGGCTGTATTTGCCAAAACTGGCTACAGGCAGGGTGCTTGCTATCCGTCCACCCATGGCCCACACTGATAATAGTGGCAAGGTGCAAGTCTCTTTTATTTACACCGTACTTAGAGGGTAATTTGACCGGAATCTTGGATTTTCTTGCAATGTCTTGTAAACCTGAGAACTCCAAAATGATTTACGGGTAGGAATAGGAACAAACGAGGAACGCATTTGACATCGTTTCGTAAACATGTGCATGTTGTGAACACGATCTTGTGTGCGAAATATCTCGGTAACTGAAAACCATCTCGACTTCACACTTTGTATAGTTCCGCACTTTTCATCCAAGATGAAAAATGCTATTGGTTTAGTCGTTACGACTGGAAGTTTCTCTCTCATTTTTTTAGCCCAGCTTACGTTACACGTAAGCTGGGGTATTCCTATCGGTTTGCATGTGGCGTCCGTTAGTTAGTTAGTTAGTTGTTTATTTAGTAAACTTTGGTTCAAAATGCATCTCCTTCTACAATTTTGATCCGATGTCATTTATTTTTGGTATGAGGCATCCCTAAGGGGTCATGCATACGGCTTGTGCTTTTTTAGTCGATCGGGTGATTTTTGAATTTTTGGCGAATTTTTGAAGAAAAAAATTTAAAACGTATCTCCTCCTACATTTTTTATCCGATTTCATTTATTTTTGGTGTGAGGCACCCCTAAAGGGTCGCGCATACGGCTTGTGCTTTTTTAGTCAATCGAAGAATTTTTGTATTAAAGCAAAAATTTCGAAAATTATTCAAAATGCATCTACTCCTACAATTTTGATTCGATGTGATTTATTTTTGGTATAATGCATTCCTAAGCGGTCTTGCATACGGCTTGTGCTTTTTTAGTCGATCGAATGATTTTTGAATTTTTGGCGAATTTTTGAAGAAAAATTTTTAAGCTGTATCTCCTCTTACATTTTTTATCCGATTTCATTTATTTTTGGTATGAGGTACCACGAAAGGGTCGTGCATACGGCTTGTGCTTTTTTAGTCGATCGGACAATTTTTGTATTTTTGGGGAATTTTTTGAGCAAAAATTTTGAACATAATTCAAAATGCATCTACTCCAACAATTTTGATTCGATGTCATTTATTTTTGGTGTGAGTCATCCCTAAGCAATCATGTATACGGCTTGTGCTTTTTTAGTCGATCGGATGATTTTTGAATTTTTGGCAAATTTTTGAAGAACACTTTCTAAAATGTATCTCCTCCTACATTTTCGATCGGATATCATTTATTTTTGGTATGAGGCACCACTAAAGGGTCGTGCATACGTTTGTGCTTTTTCAGTCGATCGGACAATTTTTGTATTTTTAGTGAGTTTTTGAAGAGAAAACTTCAAGATGCATTTGCCCCTACAGTTTTGACCCGATTTTTTTTTTTTCCTTTTTTTTTTTTTTTTTTTTTTTTTTTTTTTGGTATGAGACATTCCTAAGGGGTCGAGTATGCGGCTTGCGCTTTTTTAGTTGATCGGAAAATTGTCGTGTTTTTGGGGAATTTTTGAAGAAAAGCTTCAAAATGCATTTCCTCCTACAGTTTTTATCCTATTTCATTTATTTTTGGTATGAGGCATCCTTAGGTAGGTCGGGCATACGGCTTGTGTTATTTGACTCGACTTTGAAATTTTTGATTGTTGGGGGAATTTTTGATGAAAATACCTCAAAATGCATCTTCTCCTACAGTTTTGATCAGACATGATTTATTTTGGGACTGAGGCATGCCTAGGGTGTCGTGAATAGGGCATGTGCTTTTTAAGTTGATCAGGGAATTTTTTGGGGAATTTTTTAAGAAAAATTCAAAATGTATTTCCTCCTACAGTTTTAATCAGATTTCATTTATTTTTTGATATGAGCCGTCTCTAGGAGATCATGCATACTGCTTGTGCTTTTTGAGTGAATTGGAAAACTTTTGATTTTTTCCGAAATTTTTGAAAAAAAATAAATAATCTCCTCCTACAGCGCATAAACGCAAGTTAAATGAACTTGCGCAGTAGTCAGATTTAACAACCACGCATCGACGCGAGTTAAATAAACATGCGCAGTGGTCCAAAATTAGCACCGCGCATCGATGCAAGTTAAATAAACATGCGCATTGGTTCGAAATGTGAACCGCGCATCGAAGGAAGATAACTAAACATGCAAACTAGTCCAAAATAAGTACCGCGCATCAACGCAAGTTAAATAAACATGCGCACTGGTTCGAAAAAAGAACCACACATCGACGCAAGTTGAATAGGCATGCGCAGTGGTCCGAAATGCGAACTGCGCATCAACGCAACCTAAAGAAACATGAGTACTGGTCCGAAATGCGAACCGTACATCGAGGCAAGTTAAATAAACATGCGCAGTGGTCCGAAATGCGAACCGCACATCAACGCAAGTTAAATAAATGTGCACTGGTCCAAAATGCGGACCACGCATCAGCACAAGTTAAATAATCATGCGCACTGGTGGAAAATGCGAAGCGCTCATCGACGCAAGCTAAATAAACAAACAAACTGGTCAGAAATGGGACTCGATCATTAACGCAAGTTAAAAAAACATGTGCACTGGTCCTAAATGCGAACGACACAAGCTAAATAAGCAAGCACACTGGACCAAAATTAGCACCGTGCATCAACGCAAGTTAAATAAACATGCGCACCGGTTCGAAATGCGAACTGCGCATTAACGCAACTTGAATAACATGCGCACTATTCACAATAAGAACTGCGCATCAGCACAACTTAAATAAACATGCGCACTGGTCCAGAATAAGAACCGCGCATCAACTCAAGTTAAAGAAATATGCGGATTAGCCTGAAATAAGAACCGCGCATCGACGAACGTTAAATAAACATGCGCAGTAGTTGGAAATGCGAACCACGCGCCAACACAAGTTAAATAAATATTTGCACTGGTCCAAATTAAGCACCACGCATGAACGCAAGTTAAATATGCGCACTGATCCGAAAAAAAGAACAGGTCATCAAATTAAACCAAAGAAACATGCGCACTGGTCTGAAATGAGAACCACGCCTCAACACAAGTTAAATAAACATGCGCAATGGTCCGAAATGCGAACCGCGCATCGACGGAAGTTAAACAAACATGCGCACTAGTCCGAAAAAAGAACCAGGCATCGACGCAAGTTGAATAGACATGCGCAGTGGTCCGAAATGAGAACCGTGCATCTACGCATGTTGAATAGACATAAAAGTCGGACTTCGACGGACTTAAATAATATGCGTACCGGTCCGAAATGCAACGCAAGTTATATGAACCTGTGCACTGGTCCGAAATGAGAACCGCGCATCAACGCAACCTAAAGAATCATGAGCGCTGGTCAGAAATGTGAACCGGATATCAACGCAAGTTAAATAATCATGCGCACTGGTGGTAAATGCGAACCGCTCATCGACGCAAGCTAAATAAACAAACACACTGGTCAGAAATTGTAACCGAGCATTAACGCAAGTTAAAAAAAAACATGCGCACTGGTCTTAAATACGAACCGCACATCGACACAAGCTGAATAAGCAAGCACACTGGACCAAAATTAGCACCGTGCATCAATGAGTTAAATAAACATGCGGACCGGTTCGAAATGCGAACTGCGCATTAACGCAATTTGAATAACATGCGCACTATTCACAATAAGAACTGCGCTAAAGCACAACTTAAACATGCGCACTGGTCCAGAATAAGAACCGTGCATCAACTCAAGTTAAAGAAATGTGCGCATTAGCCTGAAATAAAAACCGCACATCGACGCAGGTTAAATAAACATGCGCAGTAGTTGGAAATGCGAACCACGCGCCAAAACAAGTTAAATAAACATTTACACTGGTCCAAATAAGCACTGCACATGAACGCAAATAAATTATGCGCACTGATCCGAAGAAAGAATCGCGCATCCACTTAACCCAAAGAAACATGCGCACTGGTCCGAAATGAGAACTACGCATCAACCCAAGTTGAATAAACATGCGCACTGGTCAGAAATGGGGAACTGAGCATTAACAAGCATTAACACAAGTTAAAAAAAAACATGCGTACTGGTTCTAAATGCGAAAACCACCTCGACACAAGCTAAATAAGCAAGCACACTGGACCAAAATTAGCACCGTTCATCAACGCAAGTTAAATAAACATGCGCACCGGTTCGAAATGCGAACTGCGCATTTACACAACTTGAATAACATGCGCACTATTCAAAAGAAGAACTGCGCATCAGCACAACTTAAATAAACATGCGCACTGGTCCAGAATAAAAACCGCGTATCAACTCAAGTTAAAGAAACATGCGCATTGGCCTGAAATAAAAACCGCACATCGACGAACGTTAAATTAACATGCGTGGTGGTTCGAAATGCGAACCACGCGCCAACACAAGTTAAATAAACATTTGCACTGGTCCAAATTAAGCACCACGCATGAACGCAAGTTAAATATGCGCACTGATCCGAAAAAAGAATCGCGCATCAACTTAAACCAAAGAAACATGCGCACTGGTCTGAAATGAGAACCACGCATCAACACAAGTTAAATAAACATGCGCAATGGTCCGAAATGCGAACCGCGCATCGACGGAAGTTAAACAAACATGCGCACTAGTTCGAAAAAGAACCAGGCATCGACGCAAGTTGAATAGACATGCGCAATGGTCCGAAATGAGAACCGCGCATCAACGCAAGTTGAATAAACATGCGCACTGGTCAGAAATGGGAACCGAGCATTAATACAAGTTAAAAAAAACATGCGCACTGGTCCTTAATGCAAACCGCACATCGACACAAGCTAAATAAGCAAGCACACTGGACCAAAATTGCCGACGTCCATCAACGCAAGTTAAATACACATGACTATTCAAAATAAGAACTACGCATCAGCACAACTTAAATAAACATGCGCACTGGTCCAGAATAAGAACCGCGCATCAACTCAAGTTAAAGAAATATGCGCATTGGCCTGAAATAAGAACCGCGCATCGACGAACGTTAAATAAACATGCGCAGTGGTTGGAAATGCTAACCACGCGCCAACTTTAGTTAAATAAACATTCGCACTGGTCCAAAAGAAGCATCGCGCATCAACGCAAGTTGAATAAACATGCGCACTGGTCTGAAATACGAACCGCGCACCAACGCAAGTTAAATAAACATGCGCAACGGTCTAAAATTCGAACTGCCCAACAACGCAAGTTGAATGAACGTGCGCACTGTTGTCCGAAATGCGAACCGCGCATCAACGCAACCTAAGGAAACATGTGCACTTGTCCAAAATAAGTATCGCTATCAACGCAAGTTAAATAAACATGCGCAATGGTCTGAAATAAGAACCGCGCATCGACGCAAGTTAAATAAACATGCGCACTTTTCCGAAAAAATACACTCTTTTCACATGCGTTTTAACAAAGGAAACGAAATCGAAGACGAAAATACAAAGTGACATGCACACGTTCAGATCAAGCTCTTCATAAGTCCCAAGTTTCATGGTCCTAGGGCCCATAGTGTCAGAGAAGAAGACACAAAAATCGGAAAACTGTCAAGAAGAAAAAAAAAAAGGACGAACGGCTGCTCGCACAAATTCATATAACCCTTGCAAGCCAAAGGCTTGCCAAGTGTTAATAAACATGTGCACTGTTCCAAAATGAGAGCCGCGCATCAAGGCAAATTGAATAAACATGCGCACATGTCTGAATAAGAACCGCGCATCGAGGCAAGTTACATAAATATGCGCACTAGTCCGAAATGCGAGCGTTATACGAAGATATCTAAGGCAGACTATGCAGTCTATCAGACCATTTTTCTGGGAAACAAATCTTTATGCATTTATCGGTCTATGTTCTGGTCCGGTGATAAATTAATTATTGAGCTAGCTCTTCGCCATCTCATCTTTTGAAGCCCAATTTTTCAGGGAAATTCCCTTGCTCATGCACGCTGGAAGTGGCCTTATTGCTTTTCGTAAGCTGGGACTTTGTCCTTGGACAAACTTGACTAACATTCCGTCTGACTGTGTTGAAACGGCAAATTGTGCAAAGATAAAATTTTCCACAAAGAAAGCTTACAGCATCTAGTTATAAATACCGGTTTCATTTTTTTAAATTTTTATTTTCTTATTTTTAATTTAATTTTATAATAAAATACTTTAAAGCCAATTTTCTTGAAAAATGTAAGAGTTACTGCTTTTGGTGAAAATTATTATATACCTATTTTTCAAGTAGAATATTTTAGAAAATTAAGATATGACATTTGAACTTTTCTTCAAGGACAAACAATAGCTTTTTGTGCAAGATCTCCCCCACCTCTTCCCATACCATATAACTCGATAGCTCGTGTCTTCCGCTTGGAAAATGAAGCATTGACAAAATCATGTGACGAAATTAAGGAAGACATATGGCGTCGTATTATTTTGGAAATCGGCCAAAAAATTACTGATCGACACTTAAAACTAATCTAAAAATTGTAAAAATTGACACATTTTGCATCGAGACTTGAGTTATGTCCAGTCAAGTTCTCGGGTACTATATGGCCCCACCTTTTGAAACTTTGCGTTGAGAAACTCGGTAATTCAGATTACGGTGCAAATTTAACGTCGTTGTTTTTGGTGTGTCTAAGAAAGTTTTTCGAAACCACCGCGGCTTCCACCACTGCCGCCGCTGCCACGATCACGTTATGCAAAGTTCGTGTGGCAGTGTGAACGCTTCAAGGCTTTTAACAAGAACTAAAAATTTGTAAATAAAAAATCTCATTCGATTTCTCTCTTCTTGAGTGTTGATGTGAGTGTTTTCCTATAACTTGTGAAAAAAAAAAATTTTTTAGACCAATACTCGGAAGTTTCTGTGTGGTTTACTCCTTTTTATCTAATGTTGCTGTTACGGTTTGTTGACTCGCCACAAATTAGCAATAAATGTTTTTGCCAAAACTGTATTTCCTCCTGGAAATTATGTCTCGACCAAGGGGAGACATATAGTGTTTGTACGTTCTGTTGTTTTACGTATGTGCGTGTGGTGTGTGTGTCAGTCTGTTGTGAACAAGATATCTCGAGAAAGAAAAGTCGAATCGATTTCAAAGTTGATCTGTTTATTCCGTGGTTAGGTCGGACGGTTCTATAAACTTTTGACCATGTTACATTATTAGGGGAGGCGTATAACGTCGCTACATAAAAATTTTGTGTGCGAATTTTCTCAGCTGCTGGACATCGGAGAAAGTTAGAACATGGTGGGACTGTTGCTTATTGGGTCCCAAAGATTCCGTCAAATTTTGTCTCGAGTAAAAGAACGAAAACGGCATCAAGTAAAATATGCAGCTACTTCCCAAGAGGGGTATTCCTTGGGTCAGCTGGACGGCTGTTTCAATTTTCGACGCGTGTAGTGAAATAAAGAAAGGCGTCATCACGTAAAAATTTATCTGTTAGGGCAAATATCTCAGTAGCGGAAAGTGGGAACGACTTCAAACGTGGAGTAGTTATTTTCGTGGATATACCAGTGCACTCGTGTAGAAACTTCAACCGATTCGCTGGGGGAACACAAAAAATACGATTCTGAATTCTTAAAATTCAGAAATGACAACCAAATTCAACACCACACTATCTCTAACCGCTTTTCAGATAATGGCCATCTTTCGATTTTTTACCTTCACCATGAACGAGGAGGTCAAGGTCACCGAGGTACTTTTATTTGACCAGCCGACTTTGTCGGGCTGATCTTATCACGTCTTTAGAAGGGGTTTTCGTCGCCTGTATGTATGTATGTAAGTGTGTACGTATGCATGTATGTAAACTTCCAATTTAAATGCTTCTTCTCCTTCAGTTTTGATCGGATTCCGTCCAAATTTTGTACGGATGTTCTTTAGGTAGACCTCTCTTGAAAAGGTACTTTTTTGCCAATCCGCCAAAAATTGGCCGAATGGGAGGCATTTAAAATTTTCTAATCGTCAATTTTCAAAATGTTTCTCCTCTGGAAAAATACTTTTATTTGGTGATCCACCAAAAATTGGTCAAGTTGGTCAAATTTAATTTTGTTTCAATTCCTTTCCAATTTTGTACGATTGTTCTCTTGATGGTTCTCTCGTCAGAAATTACTTTTTTTGACGATCCACCAAATATTAGCCAAATTTGGGACATCGATCTGGTTTAATCACATCAATAGAGGGGCATCCGTCCTTTATATGTACGTGTGCACGTATGTAGTACAGACCATGTCGCGTATTCTAAAATCAATTTCCGAGGCAAATTATTAGATTATTCGATATATTATATAAACTGAACTTCCAGTTTGAGAGGAACCCAAGACTACCCGTAATGAAAAAAGGTAAATAAAACAACAAATCAGCTATTTCAACTCTTATTGACGATATCCAAGTCTTTTCTTCTTCGTTTAAGAAGCCGCATGTTTGTAAGCAATTCAAAACTGAATGCAGGTTAATTCTTACCACGGGATTTTTGGCATTTTAACTCCGATTTTAATCCGCTGTGGAGACAAATGCAAAGAAACAGACAGCTAAATGCCATTGCTCCGACAGGCACGATGTACACAAGGCACGCTCAGAATTTGACACGCTGCGGGGGTGTTTAAACAAGAGCTTCTGGTGAGCAGCAACGTAATATACTATTGCTCTAAACCAATTGCATGTTCCCGTCGCATACGATAAGGGCAATTATATGACCGTGTTTATTATGTCTCCCCGACCAAGGGGAGACATATAGTGTTTGTACGTTCTGTGTGTGTGTATGTGTGAGTTTGTCCGAGTGGCAAACAGAGGACACAAATCGTGTGAAAACACAAGTACAGACCTTTTAACTGAGGACCTAACCGTCAAGTGAGGACAAAATGCCATGTCCTCTGTTTAAGAGCGCTGAAAATTTGTGTATGGTGTTAACCTGGTACTGTCATTTCGAATCTGCAATGTCCCCATTCTGCTTTTTAGGTGATGTTTACACTCAAAATCCACTGTGTAAGCTATACACTCGAAAAAGTGTGTAAACTATAGGGGGCGCTTCAATTTTTCGAGTGTAAAATATTCATCAAGTTTTAATGAGTCTGTGCAACGTGGTTCCCAGCCAATCAGCGTTGGAGGAAATGACAACACCTTGAGAACACGTGGTGGGGGAGACGATTCTGTTGGGGTTGCCGCCATGACACTTTGTTGCGCCGAATGTTTTAACTGTTATTTTCTAACATTTCTTGGTATGAAGTTCATTCAAAACTACTCAATAATATAAATAAAGAAGTAATTCATTTTATTTCCTTGTATTAATGCTAATTGATGTTATTATGTATTAGATTGTTTTAATTAAAAAAGCTGACGCCCCTAGTAAACCTCAAGTACCCGGCCCCCTGTCTACACTAGGTCACTTCCGTTTCCATTGTTTACATTTTCGGTCTGTCTAAAAACTTTTGTTTTCTCAAGAATAAGAGCACATCTTCGACACATGACCTAAAAAATAAAAACAAAGATTTCTTTTCTTTTTCTAATTGTCCTTTCTTGAATTTATAGTAAAAAAAATAACGAAAACCTTTGTTCGAAATTAGGCTGTGTATTGTCTCTATAACGTCTTACACAGCGTCTAAAAAGAGTGCTTTCTTGAAACTTCTTTTTGCCATTTAGGATTATATAATAAAGAACCGTTTGATTTTTGCGTTGTTTGTATTTTATTTGTCAGACAAACAGTGTATTTTTTCAAAAATTTCCCTAATTCCCCTGATGGAATGTCTCGAAATAATAAGGAACATGCATTTCCTCGCAAGTTGGGACACAGGAAACACAGATTTTAAAGAATCTTTTCCCACTCAATGTATGTGAAATATAAAGAGAAAATGTATGTCTGTTATTTTTCTTTGCTGCACTTTAGTCTACTTAACAATTGCGTTTTTATTAATTATAAAAAGAATATGTAAAGTTTGAAAGCAACTGTCTTGGATTCAACAAGTGGACACTGTCTATTTTGTAGAGTGTGCTAATATAGGAGGCCTAGCAGTGTAAAATCTATTATTCTTAACCTTACGTAGCCTTATATTATGCCGGCCTCATCATTTATGTAAAAGCCTAAACATGCATTTGAACAGACTATATTGTAATATCAGGCAAGTGGGAACGATTGTTATTATGAGGGGGCTGGACAAAGAAATGAAGACCCGAGCTTCCATATTCTCAGTTCAACATAGTTCAACTTTAAGAGTTGTTTTGTCTTCATGCGGACATAAGACAGGGCTCGTCTAGATGAACTACGGGATTCGCCCAGAAAGGATGTGTTGTTTATGTCAAATAAACAATGAAATATATCTTGGTATTTTTTCGTATAACAGGCTCAACATTGTAAAGTCTGTTGATAAAAATTCAACTATATTTTATTCTGTCCGGTTGAGCAGTGTTCTTGAAGTCTTAGCTTGACATGATTTTTTACACCCCTGATGTCTGTCCCCATTCTTGATTCCCAGCCAATCAGCGTGGTGGGGGAGACGACTCTGTTGGGGTGCCACCATGACACTTTCTTGCGCCGGATGTTTTAACTGTTATTTTCTAACATTTCTTGGTATGAAGTTTATTTCAAACTATTCAATAATGTAAATAAAAACATAATTATGTCTCCCCGACCGAGGGGAGACATATAGTGTCTGTACGTTCTGTGTGTGTATGTGTGTACGCGTGTGTGTGTGTGTCAGTCTGTTGTGAACAAAGTGTTGTGTGTAAGATATCTCGAGAACGAAACGTCGGATCGAGTTCAAACTTGATCGATTTATTCCTTGGTTAGGTCGGACGGTTCTATCACCTTTATACGCATGTCACGTGATTAGGGCAGGCGTATGACGTCATTACGTAAAAATCTTTTGTGCGAAATTTCTCAGCCGCTGAACATCGGAGAAAGTTGAAACTTGGTGGGATTGTTGCTTGGTATGTCCGAAAGACTCTACAGAAGTTTTTCGCGAGTAGAACGAAGGAATGCAGCGTATCACGTCATCACGTAAAATATGTATATATTTTGAACAAGATCTTGTGTGCAATATATCTCGATAACGGAAAGTCCTATCGACTTCAAATTTTATATGAACATTCCTTGGGTCAGTCGGACGGTTCTATTAACTTTTCACGCATGTCACCTGATTAGGGTAGGCGTATGACGTCAATACGTAAAAAATCTTTTGTGCGAAATTTCTCAGCCGCTGAACTTCGGAGAAAGTTGAAACGTGCCGGGATTCTTGCGTGGTATGTCCGAAAGACTCTATAGAATTTTTTCGCGAGTAGAACGAACGAATGCGGCGTATGACGTCATCACGTAAAATAAGTATATATTTTGAACAAGATCTTGTGTGCAAAATCTCGGTAACGGAAAGCCCTATCGACTTCAAATTTTATATGGACATTCCAACTTTTCACGCATGTCACGTGATGAGGGCAGGTGTAGGACGTCATCACATAATAATCTTGAGTGCGAAATTTCTCAGCCGCTGAACATCGGAGAAAGCTGAAACTTGGTGGGATTATTGCTTGGTAGGTCCGAAAGAAACCTTAAATTTTTTTCGCGAGCAGAACGAATGAATGCGGCGTGTGACGTCATCGCGTAAAATATGTGTATATTTAGAACCAGATCTTGCATGCATAATATCTCTATAACGGAAAGGTATTTCGACATAAAATTTTATATGGATATTCTTTGGTTTAGTCAGACGACTGTATCAACAAAATATCTGTTGTTAAGCAAAATTTCTCGACATCGGAAAGTCGGATCGACTTTAAATTTGGTGTAGTTATTCCTCGGATAAGTCGCACGGTTTTGATTAAACATTATTAAATTCGTGTAGAAAATCAAGGTGTATGACGTCAACACTTCCCCCTCCCCCCCCCCCCCCCGCCTCCCCATTTTTTTGCTCCTTTGTTATCTAAGCATAGGTGTTAACTACGCTGGGGATTTCAGCGTTTTGCAGAAGATTCTCGAGTGTTCCTGCATTCTTTAGAAAGCTTCAAAACAGTAACAGCATTAATGTCGGTCAATTGCTATTTGTTAGTGCCTGGAATTAAGCTTTTTGTGCGTTTCTCATCTACGGATGTTACGTAACATGCCACTCGGTCAGGGGTCAGTGTCAGTTGTGGTGCATGATGGAGTCGTCATCTACGAGGTCATGGAATGTTATAGGTCTAAGCAGGTCTAGCTATTGATTTTTTTTTCGCCGCATACTTGATTCGGTTGCCAAGGTATTCTATATAGGGGAGCTATTTTGTATCGATTGGCATTGTTTGCAGAAGCATTTTTCGCTATTAGAGTGGGTTATCTGATATCTTGTGTTATGAAAAGCAGCTCACCATTTTGGCACCGAAATGCCTTCCCCCTTCCCCCATCGAGGTGCGTCATCTGATGCGCAGTTATGAGGAAGGCCTTTCTAGTGCTGTTTGGCCGATGGGAATGTGCGAAGACAAGGTAGTCTATCATGGCTATAACTACACGTAGGGTACAGACCGTTACCGTTGCCTTGGGTAAGGGTTAGAGTTGTGTTTATAGTCGGACCTATATTAAATAGCTGGGATGGGGGGGGGGGGCGTGTGGGGGATGATGGTTTATAAAAAGTAAGACCCGTTCGTCGTGACCACTTCCAGATTCGGGTAAAAAGACGTACGGTAAAGCCTGCCTGTCTTGACCAACTTCCAGACCCGGATAAAAATGTAACGTACAGTAAAACTACTATAATGACCAACTTCAGATCTGGATGAAAAGGGCCTACAGTAAAACCCGTTTTAGCGACCACCTTCCAGACTCGGATGAAAAAAGACGTCCATTTATATCTGTTTTAGTGACCACCATCTGTGTGGTTTATTTTGAGTTTTTTACAATGAATTAAGGTTATGTTCGCAGAAATGAATATTTTATTTCAGTAATTAAAAAAAAAGGATTTTTTTTTCGGAAGGGGAGGGGGGGGGGGCATGGGTTTAGTCGGGGAGACATTTGTTTTTGTTTACAAAAACAAGAAACTAAGTAGGTATCGACTGAAAGTGTGTAACATAAGCCTGTACTCCTATGTTTTGTGTGCACTGGCCGCTCTAGTTCATTTTATTTCCTTGTAGTAATGCTAATTGATGTTATTATATATTAGATTGTTTTAATTAAAAAAGCTGACGCCCCTAGTAAACCTCAAGTACCCGGGCCATTGATTAAACTAGGTCACCTCTGTTTACATTTTCGGTCCCTCTAAAAACTTCGTTTCCTCAAGAATAAGAGCACATCTTCGACACGTGACCTGAAAAATAAAAACAAAGATTTCCTTTCTTTTTCTAGTTGTCCTTTTTTTTTTTTTTTTTGCTTTTATGGTGAAATAAATAACGAAAATGCCTTATTCGAAATTAGACTATGTATTGCCTCTGTAACGTCTTACACAGCGTCTAGAAAAAATGCTTTCTGGTAACTTCTTTTTGCCATTTAGGATTATATAATAAAGAACCGTTTGATTTTTGTGTTAATTGTATTTTATTTGTCAGATAAATAGTGTATTTGTTTTCGAAAATTCCCCTTATTCCCCTGATAGAATTTCTCGAAATAATAAGGAACATGCATTTCCTCACAAGTTGGTACACAGGAAGCACAGATTTTAAAGAATCTTTTCCCACTCTGAAATATAGAGAGAAAATGTATGTCTGTTATTTTTCCTTTGCTGCACTTTAGTCTACTTAACAATTGCGTTTTTATTAGTTATAAAAAGAATATGTGAAGTTTGAAAGCAACTGTCTTGGATTCAACAAGTGGACACTGTCTATTTTGTAGAATGTGCTAATATAGGAGGCCTTGCGGTGTAAAATCTATTATTCTTAACCTTACGTAGCCTTATATTATGCCGGCCTCATCATTTATGTAAAAGCCTAAACATGCGTTTGAACAAATTATATTGTAAAATCAGGCAAGTGGGAACGATGTTATTATGAGGGGGCTGGACAAAGAAATGAAAACCCGAGCTTCCATATTCTCAGTTCAACATAGTTCAACTTTAAGAACTGTTTTGTCTACATGCGGATATAAGACACGGCTGGTCTAGATGAACTACGGGATTCGCCCATTTAATATAGAAAGGATTTGTTGTTTATGTCAAATAAACAATGAAATATATCTTGGTATTTTTTCGTATAACAGGCTCAACATTGTAAAGTCTGTTGATAAAAATTCAAGTATAATTTATTCTGTCCGTTTGAGCAGTGTTCTTGAAGTCTTAATTTGACATGATTTTTTACACCTTTTACATCCCTGATGTGCGTCCCCATTCTTTGTTTATGTGTCATGCTAATGCAGCGCATGCGCGATGTTTTGGTAAAGTACATTATCTGTGTCAACGGGTCCGTGAAAGTTTAAAGTAATTAAATATTTATATTGTATGACTTTCAATTTTTAAGCAACCTTTGCAAAAATACATAGATTTATATTTGCAGGCAATAATCGGCCTTTTTCACCTCTGTTTTGAAGTCTTATAAAGTCTTATGTCAGCAGGAAAAATAGTTACACCCCCGAGAATTTCGCGGTTTTACTTTCTACCGCGTCTTTGTGCGCATTAGCAAAAGTGATTCCAAGCTGACATGTTGGATATCGAAGTGTGTTCAATTTTTGGATAAATAACGCCAGAATTTAACCGTAAGTTGCATTCATTTGTTTTGCAAAACCTGATGCATCTGTGGTTAAAGTTGCGAGTGTGCAAGTAAGCTTGTGTTACCATTTTACGTAAAATTCTGGTCCCAATCTCAAATGCCAAATGACAGCTTTTTTCCTCCTGTAATGGCCCTTTCAAACATGCAAAGCAATAGAAATTTTGGAAATGTGGCTCTAAGAAGTTTACAGTTGAATATTGTGCGAAGAAAGCTGATTTCCAATTTGTTTTTCATGATGAGAGAAGAGTTTCGGCTGCTATTGTATTTATGTACGTGTTGGCATTATCTATCAAACGATCCCAGAGCAGTGCTTATATAAGCTAATTCGCACTTTCGGGTTTTTCCGATGGAGGTTTTTTTCAACTGCAAATTTGGGATAAATTATAGAAAATGATAAGGAAAAAACATAAAAGTTTTCTTTCAACATGCACACTTTTAAGTTTAAAAAGCCATCATATGATCTTTTAAAAACTATTTTACATAGTATTCAGTCTCTTTAATAAATATGTTTCTGGCAAAATGGAGTTTTGGTGATTTTAGCCGTTTTTTCTATCATTTCTTTATATCTTTATCCCAACTGAATTCAGTCGAAATGCAAAAAGTTTTCGGAAAAAGTCAAAGTGAGTTGGCTTATTAGTCCCTCGCCAGCGCGAAGCGGGTGGACTATAGTATTCGGGTCCGTCTGTCAGCTGTCGACACTTTTTTGTAACCACTGAACCGATTCAATTTTCCTCATGCACACAGAAACATTATATAGTGGATCTGTGCAACGAGGGATTATTTTGATATTTTCGCCATGTAGCCGTAACTGTCCAAGCTACTCAATTGTTGATTTAAATCCTGTGATTGCACGCCTGCGAGGAACTTAGTTTTACTGGAATACTTATTTATTATTAAGCTTGGATCGGTCCTGGATTTCCCCAAAAAGGGGTGCTCTCTGCAGGAAGTTTGCGGTAAAGGGTCATCAATGGGTTAACTGAATCTTTCAGTACTTAGGCTGAAATACGGACAGCATAAAACTGAAGCCATTTCCCGTCAACGCAGACATCGGTACTTTTTAGTTAAGGATGAGTAATTTTTATCTTCGTCAGCAGTCTATCCGTTTGTCAAAGTTGCAAACATAGTACTTAAATACCTGGGCCGAAATATATCTTTGTTTCATTTGCGTTCCGTCCCTTGCGTTCGAGGCGTATTTAACGAACTTTTTGTTAAAACTTGCCTGTGTTTGCACGTTGTGCCGGTGTGAAAATTAATGACTTGACGTTGCTGTTTCTCTTCAGATTCTCTTCAAGGCGTAATGTTTGACGCGCAAATTTTTTTGTTTCGTTATCCATGATTTATCTGTTCGTATGAAAGAAATTGTGATAATTCCGAGTTTTGTTCCCATGTAAGTAAGACTTACTGAAGGAATTAACCATGGTGGCTGTATATTTTCAGATGCCTAGTAAGAAAAAATGGAAGCCGAAAGTGCTGCAGGAACAGTTCGTTCCGTTGTCCATTTACAAGAGAGGTGACATCGTTCTGTACTATTGGGGCAGATCATGGTGGCCGGCAAAAGTAGAGTTTTGTGCGAAATCCTTCCTGAAAGTGAAGTTCGTCGTCACGAAATACGATTAAGTAAATGCGTTTTGATTATTATTAGATACCGCAAATCTTATCAATGTTGTTGTATATATATTTGTCTAAACTTTCAAGAGTGGAAAGGAAAGGTTTACGAAGTTATAAGTCTTATATTTAACATGATGTATGAGGTGAAATGAAAGCGAACGGTCATTTAAAAATAGCTTTCCTGTCAGCGGAGTCAAGTGTGTGGTAGTGCAACTTTAGGGTTGATAATCTTGTTCTCGATTTGAAGTGATGTGTCATTCAATTACTTCATTGTCAGATGGGACACGGTAACGGACAGCAAAAAACTGAAGCTATTTCCCGTTAACCCAGACATCTGTACTTTTTAGTTAAGAATGAGTAATTTTTTTTCTTTCGTCAGCAGGGTCTATCCGTTTGCCAAAGCTGGAAACATAAGACTTCAGTACAGCAAAAGCCCAAGTACCCAACTGTAAAATGACGATCTAACCTTATCTTTCCGTGTGTGTCCAAACTTCAGGAAAAAAAAATTCTTTGGGTGCCATATATCCATAGAAACTTTGCCCATGTCGATGTTCAATTGGTCAAAAAATGAAGTGTTAGCATATTTTCAGTCCTTGAACGATCTTGTTGATTGTTTGATTTTATTAAGTTCCCCTAACCTCTAATGCATAGTTTACAAAATAACACAGCTTGGTTTTACTGCATTGTGTGTCCCCAAGTTAAATATGTCAGATGTACGATGAGGAGAGGATAGAAGGCAATCATGTGCTTTGATTGCATGCATGCCTGGGACGTTTTGCCGAGTACTTTTACATTCAGATTTATTTAAATTTACGGGCCCGTAAGAACCCTTGGAGGAAAGGGGGGGGGGGGGTTGAGCTTCAGGGATATGAAGCTGCTAATGTTGATTGCATGTAAGAAACCGCTTGCCGTTTGTTAAGGTCCCCCCCCCCCCCCCCCCCCGCCCTAAAAGAGACATAACATTTTAGTGTTATGTTCACAGAGAGAATGTGAACAAAGGACGACTTGTGAGCTCCTCCCCTGTATCACAGAATTCGTGTTAGCTGTATAACTTAGTTCATTTGCATGTATTGCATGCTTTTATTTTAGAGAAACAAACTTGTATTATTCAATACCAATCTGATCTTATCATCCTTTGTGTTAAAAATTTTTACGTTTGGTTAGAAGTAAATGTTTACAAGATGCCTGTGCTTTTACGAATTTCCAGTTTGAAGTGGTTTATTGCATTTAAGATATACCTGTAAATAGAGACTGGTGATTAAAAAGATAAACATGTCTTTGGTTAAAGTATCGATGTTTCGGCTAATTTTTCAAGACAAGGTTTGCAAAAGGCCGAGCAAGGAATACACCAACTCATGGAAAGAAGCGACAAAATTATTGGAGTAACGGGACCAGTCGCATTTGATTCTCGGTTAGAACTTATGTTATTCAGGGTTCGAAATTAGCGGTGGCCAGTTTTGACATTTCGCCACCAGAAAAAACTCTTGGTCGCGAAATTTTGCCACGAGAAAATCTGAGGAAAACAGTTCACAAATTTAGCAATTTTCCTTTCAAATAGGCGGTCTGTCAAGTTGGTTAGATTAATACCTGCTTATTGATAATAAACAGTGGAGCGCTTATTTGACTTGTTGTTTTGATGTTGTTGCGAGTTGGCCACTTTCGCCACGGGTCAACTCAATTTCGTAATAATATTACTTCTAAGTTTATTTATTTATTTATTTATTTACTTGTTCTTGGTATTAAATGACATAATATCATACTGGACAGGTCTCAGTTTTATGCATAGTGTATAGCAGTCTTCACAAGAGGCACTTTCAATGTTGGTTGCTTTGGATTGTAGGATTTTCGAGTTCATAGTCAGATCATGTTGTTATAGAATCGAGCACTGAAGAAGATGCGCCTTCTAGACTTACCAAACCATCAGCCCAGGAGGTGGGGCCGTCAGTGATTGGTCATGGTGAGACAACAAATCCGCCTGCTGAGCCGCGTGTTTCTACTGGTAAGATTGAATTTGTTATTCGGTGTTTGGAAGATCCCTTGTTCACAGGATGGATGAATTGACGCAACACACACACGAAACGATACATTCGTTTCTCGACAGTCAGTTATTTTCATAAAATGTGAACATAGGACACACAGATCCTCTGCGCACGTTTGTTTAGAGTTTGCTGGCCATTCAAGGGTTGAAGAGTTTAATTCTAAACGACAGTCATTGAAGTACAACTGTCTTTGGGTCATTAGTTTCCCTACTCATGTTTTTTTTTTCGAAAGAGGAGCCAGACAGCAGGATCACTTTGCGGAGAACTATTTCAAAAGCACTTAAAGTTAACTATTATGCATTCAGGGAGTGAAGAAAATGTGCCTTCTAGACCTAGCAAACCATCAGCCCAGGAGGTGGGGCCGTCAGTGATTGGTCATGGTGAGACAACAAATCCGCCTGCTGAGCCGCGTGTATCTACTGGTAAGATTGAAATTGTTACTCCGTGTTTTAAAGATCCCATGTTCACAGGATGGATGAATTGACGCAACACACACACGAAACGACACATTCGTTTCTCGACAGTTATTTTCATAAAATGTGAACATAGGACACACAGATCCTCTGCGCACTTTTGTTTAGAGTTTGCTGGCCATTCAAGGGTTAAAGAGTTTAATTCTAAACGACAGTCATCGAAGTACAACTGTCTTTGGGTCATTAGTTTCCCTACTCATGTTTTTTTATGGTATTAAATGACATAATATCATACTGGACAGGTCTCAGTTTTATGCATAGTGTATAGCAGTCTTCACAAGAGGCACTTTCAATGTTGGTTGCTTTGGATTGTAGGATTTTCGAGTTCATAGTCAGTTCATGTTGTTATAGAATCGAGCACTGAAGAAGATGCGCCGTCTAGACTTACCAAACCATCAGCCCAGGAGGTGGGGCCGTCAGTGATTGGTCATGGTGAGACAACAAATCCGCCTGCTGAGCCGCGTGTATCTACTGGTAAGATTGAAATTGTTACTCCGTGTTTTAAAGATCCCATGTTCACAGGATGGATGAATTGACGCAACACACACACGAAACGACACATTCGTTTCTCGACAGTTATTTTCATAAAATGTGAACATAGGACACACAGATCCTCTGCGCACTTTTGTTTAGAGTTTGCTGGCCATTCAAGGGTTAAAGAGTTTAATTCTAAACGACAGTCATCGAAGTACAACTGTCTTTGGGTCATTAGTTTCCCTACTCATGTTTTTTTTTCGAAAGAGGAGCCAGACAGCAGGATCACTTTGCGGAGAACTATTTCAAAAGCACTTAAAGTTAACTATTGTGCATTTAGGGAGTGAAGAAAATGTGCCTTCTAGACCTAGCAAACCATCAGCCCAGGAGGTGGGGCCGTCAGTGATTGGTCATGGTGAGACAACAAATCCGCCTGCTGAGCCGCGTGTATCTACTGGTAAGATTGAAATTGTTACTCCGTGTTTTAAAGATCCCATGTTCACAGGATGGATGAATTGACGCAACACACACACGAAACGACACATTCGTTTCTCGACAGTTATTTTCATAAAATGTGAACATAGGACACACAGATCCTCTGCGCACTTTTGTTTAGAGTTTGCGGGCCATTCAAGGGTTGAAGAGTTTAATTCTAAACGACAGTCATTGAAGTACAACTGTCTTTGGGTCATTAGTTTCCCTACTCATGTTTTTTTTTTTCGAAAGAGGAGCCAGACAGCAGGATCACTTTGCGGAGAACTATTTCAAAAGCACTTAAAGTTAACTATTGTGCATTCAGGGAGTGAAGAAAATGTGCCTTCTAGACCTAGCAAACCATCAGCCCAGGAGGTGGGGCCGTCAGTGATTGGTCATGGTGAGGCAACAAATCCGCCTGCTGAGCCGCGTGTATCTACTGGTAAGATTGAAATTGTTACTCCGTGTTTTAAAGATCCCATGTTCACAGGATGGATGAATTGACGCAACACACACACGAAACGACACATTCGTTTCTCGACAGTTATTTTCATAAAATGTGAACATAGGACACACAGATCCTCTGCGCACTTTTGTTTAGAGTTTGCGGGCCATTCAAGGGTTGAAGAGTTTAATTCTAAACGACAGTCATTGAAGTACAACTGTCTTTGGGTCATTAGTTTCCCTACTCATGTTTTTTTTTTTCGAAAGAGGAGCCAGACAGCAGGATCACTTTGCGGAGAACTATTTCAAAAGCACTTAAAGTTAACTATTGTGCATTCAGGGAGTGAAGAAAATGTGCCTTCTAGACCTAGCAAACCATCAGCCCAGGAGGTGGGGCCGTCAGTGATTGGTCATGGTGAGACAACAAATCCGCCTGCTGAGCCGCGTGTATCTACTGGTAAGATTGAAATTGTTACTCCGTGTTTTAAAGATCCCATGTTCACAGGATGGATGAATTGACGCAACACACACACGAAACGACACATTCGTTTCTCGACAGTTATTTTCATAAAATGTGAACATAGGACACACAGATCCTCTGCGCACTTTTGTTTGGAGTTTGCTGGCCATTCAAGGGTTGAAGAGTTTAATTCTAAACGACAGTCATTGAAGTACAACTGTCTTTGGGTCATTAGTTTCCCTACTCATGTTTTTTTTTCGAAAGAGGAGCCAGACAGCAGGATCACTTTGCGGAGAACTATTTCAAAAGCACTTAAAGTTAACTATTGTGCATTCAGGGAGTGAAGAAAATGTGCTTTCTAGACCTAGCAAACCATCAGCCCAGGAGGTGGGGCCGTCAGTGATTGGTCATGGTGAGACAACAAATCCGCCTGCTGAGCCGCGTGTATCTACTGGTAAGATTGAAATTGTTACTCCGTGTTTTAAAGATCCCATGTTCACAGGATGGATGAATTTAAACGCAATATGACCTGCAACAGGTTGGCGGTGTCGTTAAACCAATCAAATAACTAACTAACTAACTTAAACGCGACACGGCTAGAGTTTTATTCTTGAAAGACAATCGAGTAAATTTTAAAAAAAATTAAACGAAGGACACACATAGATGTTTTGACAAAAAGTTAAACATTAATCATGGAAAGTGCCTGAGAAAACCGTTTTATGTTTAAAGAAAAATTGTTGAAAAAAAATCAAACTACAAAGCGTTATCTGTTTATTCTGTTGAGGTCCTGAGTATTACGAGGAAGCTAAACAAGGCAATGCTGCTGATATTCATTTCCTGCCGACTGCGCATGAAAATGAAGATATCAGCCTCTCCAAATTAGATTTCCTGGTATTGGATTCCCCTTTTAAATCAACTCTTGACAGGAATTTCTCGCATCAAAATGATCCACTGGAGACCGAAACACCTAAGAAAATTGCGGAAGCAATGGAAGTTTTAGGTCAGGTGAAGAACTTAATTAGGCGTTCCAGATGTTTGTGATGTTGAAAATTTATGTGCCAGCACGGAAGTAACCGCTTCATGCGAATTTATACCAGCGGATCCAGGGAAACGTCACATGTCATAAATACCAGGGGGAGAATCAGGCAGTTCCAGCGACGTACAAATAACAGGATACGAGAGTTTTGATAGTGACATGCGAACAGGCAAAATAAAGAAAGAAGTTTTCGAGGCTGCAACGACAAATATTGACGATACCAGGTCCTCTCTTGCCAGTGTGTTTGAACAGCAAAGCAAAGCAATTACAATTGTTCCAGTACCTGACACAAAACCTAAATTTGAAACAAGTGGACCTTTGGCTAGCAAACCTATAAAACACGATGATTCTTCCGATAGCGACGTGCAGTTTATTGGATTGGAGAAAATTTCTTCCACACTTCCTGAAGTTAATGTTTTGCTGAAATATTTGGAACGTGAAATTAGGAAATACAGTCACTTGGAACTCGATCACATGATATCAACAAGGCTCCGTCTGTTGGCGAAGGTATTAAACTAGGGAAGGAAAACAACAGCGATATCAAAGAATACAAAGATTTACTCGACCCTGTCAATTTTGATTTTCTTATGGACTGTGTGCAGCTCAGTGCATCCGACGAAAGCGGCAATCTTGAGACGCCATCCAGTGTGATGAAGCTTGGCAGTCTGTTGGTTCAAGTGGCTGACATACTTATCAACTGGTCTGTAAAGACTGCTGACATCGAAACAGAAATGACAACACACAATTTTCTGCGACTGCATTCCAAAGAATTCTGTCTACTTTCAAAGAAAGCAAAACACACATTAAATATCCGAAAATTCGACAAAGAAAGAGTGCTTCCCCTTTTTAAAGACATCGCTAAAATTCACGACTACATTGATGAGGGGTTAAAGAATTTAGAAGGGAAGGCGGGGAGGAAAACGTACGTCGACCTAGTTAAATTTTTAATGGGGAAAATAATACTTTTCAATCGGAAGAGGAGCGGTGAAGTCCAGCGAATGACAGTAACTGTTTTCCGGAGTGGTATTGCAAATAGCCAGGTCCCAGATGAAGAGGTTCTTGAAGGGCTAGGCAAAATTGAGCTGGAGCTGGCCAAACTTTACAAAAGGGTTGAATTTATGGGCAAACGCGGACGACGCATAGCGGTGCTGTTAACAGAAGATGTCGTACACCACATGATGCATTTGTTGAAGCTGCGTGAAGAATTCGTTGACGATGGGGGCAATTATTTCTTATTCACCCGCCCTGGCAGCTGCTCTACTCCATACGGTGGTCATATCATGCTCAGATTATTAGCCGAAGAAGCGAAAGTTTCAAATCTAGACGCGTTTACATCGACACAACTTCGGAAACACTTAGGAACTATGTCCCAGATGCTGCAAATTGGAGAAGGTGATCAAGATATGTTAGCCAATTTCATGGGTCATGACATAAGGGTGCATAGGTCTTTCTACCGCCTAACACAAAGTTTACTCGAAAAATGTAAAGTTGCGCAGATCTTGATTGCTCTGAACAGCGGAAAGCCTCAGAGCGACTTTGCCGGAAAACCTTTAGAAGAAATCCCAGACTGCGAACTGCAAGATCTAGCAAACGTGGATGCCGTCCCTGACAGCGATCCGGATGAGCTTGAGCATCACGAGGTTGATCGGCAGCCAACACCTGGTTAGAAGAGTAATTGTTTTTTTTTTTTTTAATTTTTGTTTGGTTTCTGCAGGTATCTTGTGCGAGCTATTTTATTTTCATGCAAAGAGAGAACTTGTTCGCTTTCGGTCTTTTACTATTCGTTTCTTTTTGCATATGTCGGCTTAATTTCGTGCGAAGACAGGACCCTAGTTGAATGGGAACGATACAGTTACCGTTTGGACGGTTTGTTATCCGGTTTCTGTCTACTGTTGGTTTCTGATTTTTTAGATGTCAAATTGTACACGCTGTTGATATGATTAATTTTGAACACGCATAACACGTTTTAAATCTGACTTATCATACAAAACTGATAAGTACAAGTTCGCATGGTAGACAAAGATTTGTGTTCTGCACTTGTGGTTGAATTGCTGGTTCAAACACTTAAAGCATAAAACACTTATAATTGGATTTGCTTATTTGCAGTGTCCCAAAAAGTAACCTTTTCTGCCATCGAGAAATATGTGATGCATCAGGTTTTTAAAGACAACCTGATGCATCAAAGCCTCAAAGTACCAACGTTGCGAACAATCAGAGAGAAAATTCATGATGAGCATTTCCTGAAGAGCAAAGATGAGCACACAGTTCATCGCTGGCTGTCGAATACAATCAGAAGCTTAAAGAAAAAAAAAGAACCAAGCTCAAGAAGAACAAAGTGAGCCTGAAGACGAACTCGAAATTTTTTTTTGTAAAATCATATGATGCATTGTCAGTTTTCGTCTTGTGGCAAATTTTTACAGATCCATTTAAGTAAAATAGCATATCAAGCTGCGCATTCAATTAGATATTTTACCGTTCAAGTGAAAACTAATTCTAGAAAGAATGTATTTACAGCATGCATCGGTTATCGCTTCTTAGTTTTGCATGTATTTCTTGTTAACAGTTGGGAAAAACAGCTTCCGAAAGAACCATGCAGAAGAGCGAGTAAGGTTTTACTCTATGCAAGCGTCAGAGTGTTTTTTTCATATTTATGTAAACCGTCAAGTTTCACTAGCAAAGTACATTTAAGCGCATAAAGAGGTGAAGAATAAGTCTGAAAACATGTGTACTTTTGATATGCCACACATGTTAGGTTAAAATGTGATGTTAGAACTCGCTTAAGTAGCAATCCGCAACGAAAAAAGATCAATAGCAGGGTTTTCATGTTGTCTTCCTTCGTTTTATCAACACAAAAAAAAAAAAAACTAAATAAAAGGTCAAACACTAAAAAACGAAACAGAGTTTGAAATTTAATATTCCTATGAAAAATGTTTTCAGGTGTCAAAAATCGACAAAAATGGTCACAAGCAGAAATAGGTGCAGTAGAACGCAGTCTTGGCAAGTTTATTTCCCTCAAAAGACTCCCAGGAAAAAGTGAAATTATAAAAGCTAAAAGTCAAGAAAAGAATTTAGATCAGCGAGATTGGGATGGTATCAAGTATTACATCAAGAACAGGATAACTGCGGAGTCGAGAAAACAATTTGAACCCTTCAGCTAAACAAATTCTAGTTTCAAGCCTGGTCAATGCTCCCGTCCACTTGTTTCAAAATATCGAAAAATGTGATACTTTTGACTTCTGTAAACTGTTATAGTTATAAGCGTGTCCGTGACGTTCAAGTCTTTCCTTGGCACGGGGTTCGTGTATGGGACTAACTCTGTAACTTGAGTGGGAAGGGAAAAATGTTGAAGACGCAAAGCGCACGGTAGCGAAGTAGAAAGGACAAATATACACTTCCTTCGTTGCTATTCATTGTATAACATGTTTTTTATGCTTATGTTTCGGTCCTTGCATTTTCTGGCGGTGAAACGTGATGTCTTCCATGGTGTAAGTAGTGTCAGTGTTTTCATGGTAACATTGGATATAGTGTTGTGAGTCGGCATCGGGGGCCATCAGTTGTGGCGTGATTACTTAAACTCGTGCGGTTGGTTTAAACAAAGCACTTGCTAGGTAGGCAGGAAAAGGTGTATTGACAAACATCCTCATTTAATATTGGGGATGGGTGGGTGGGATTGGTGGTAGGGGTTTGTCGATTTATCAAGAGCTTTCAAAAATTACGGGGCAGGTTTTTTCGTTTTCCAATATTAAGTCAGGACACTTGTCTTTATGAAATCATGCTGTTTGACCTCGCGCGTATTTGTTTTAATTTGTTTTAAGTTTCGCTGTCAGAAAGCGTACTTGGTAGAAATGAAAATAAGGGAGGGGGGCTGTGCTGTGACGTTGAAGTATTACCTTGGCACGGGGCTCGTGTGTGGGACTAACTCTGTAACTTGAGTGGGAAGGGAAAATGTTGAAGATGCAAAGCGCACGGTCGCGAAGTAGAAAGGACAAATATACACTTCCTTCGTTGCTATTCATTGTATAACATGTTTTTATGCTTATGTTTCTGTCCTTGCATTTTCTGGCGGTGAAACGTGATGTCTTCCATGGTGTTAGTAGTGTCAGTGTTTTCATGGTAACATTCGACATAGTGTTGTGAGTCGATATCGAGGGCCATGGGTTGTGGTGGTTTGTCGATTTATCAAGAGCTTTCAAAAATTCCGGGGCAGGTTTTTTCGTTGTCCAATGTTTATTCAGAACATGTGTCTTTATGAAATCATGCTATTTGACCTCGCAAGCATTTGTTTTAATTTGTTTTTAGTTTCGCTGTCAGAAAGCGCACTTGGTAGAAATGAAAGTAGGGTTGGGAGGGGCTGTGCCATGGCGTTCAAGTCTTATCTTGGCACGAGGTTCGTGTGTGGGAATTAACTGCGTGAAAAAGCCCGCGTACAGTACTCTTTAGCAATGAGAAAAATATCGGAAAATTCCAAAAATGATTTTTGTTTAAATTCGTTCATGGCAGCGAGTTCTTGTTGAAAATGTTTTTAAAGTTTGTGCTGTGATGTCTTAACTTCGCACGGTGATCTTGCTTCATAGCATATTTTTTTAACTATATATTCAAGTCCTAAAAAACTTTCATCAGTTTTAATTTATCCGAGATGTACATGTATATATAGCCAAGAGAGTGTTCGTTTTTCCACGATTTATGTAGCAAGGAAAGTTTCATTTATCCCACATATATATTCGAGAGATTAATTTATTTAAGTATGCTTGTATATAAGAGAAAGTTTTGAATTTTTTAAATGTAAATTTATAAATGAACAGAGAAAATGATTGTAAATAAAAGGTGATTGAGATTTGTGTTGTTTTTAGTATTTTATCACAGAAACGTTCATTTATGTGGTTCTTGAAATACCATTTACAAATATGGTCCGTGTGTTTACAGTGTCCTCGTTTGACGCATAACAATAATGAACAAACAAATAATAATAATAATAATAATAATAATAATAAATGAAATGGAATCAAAGTAAAAAAAATTATTCTATTAATTTTATATAATTGTCCAATTTAGCATGATTTTTTAACTACCACGTGGTTGTGTATCGGCTTTGTTTATAAACAAACCTCCCTTTGTTTATAAACAAACTGTGTTTACTTTCTTATGCAAATGAGGTCTCAGTACATGTGCTTTTGTCCCTAGTTTGCCGGATAAATTTCCTATGTTGACAGGATACGTGATTCGCCGGTTTTCTGTTGATTTGTTTTCCCTGTTTGACCAAAAATTTTTTTTATTCGCTTAAAAGTTGTATATTGATCATAGACAAGATATGCCATATCAAGTTTTAGCGAAAACTCAATAATATAAGTTGAAAAACGTGTCCTGAGTTTGTAGGATGTCTGGATTTGCCGTCTGGACATACATGTGCGTGTGCGTGTGTGTGTGTGTGTGTCAGTCTGTTGTGAACAAAGTGTTGTGTGCAAGATATCTCGAGAACGAAACGTCCGATCGACTTCAAACTTGATCGATTTATTCCTTGGTTAGGTCGGACGGTTCTGTCAACTTTTGACGCACGTCACGTGATTAGGGTAGGCGTATGACGTCATTACGTAAAAATGTTGTGTGCGAAATTTCTCTGCCGCTGAACATCGGAGAAAGTTGAAACTTCGTGGAATTGTTGCTTGGCAGATCCGAAAGACTCTATAGAATTTTTTCGCGTGTAGAACGAATGAATGCGGCGTATGACGTCATCACGTAAAATATGTATGTATTTTGAACAAGATCTTGTGTGCAAAATATCTCGATAACGGAAAGTCCTATCGACTTCAAATTTTATATGAACGTGCCTTGGGTCAGTCGGACGGTTCTATCAACTTTTCACGTGTGTCATATGATTAGGGCGGGCGTATGACGTCATTGCGTAAAAATCTTGTGTGTTAAATTTCTCAGCCGCTGAACATCGGAGAAAGTTGAAACTTTTTGGGATTGTTGCTTGGTAGGTCCGAAAGACTTTATAGAATTTTTTCGCAGGTAGAACGACCGAATGCGGCGTAAGATTCTATAGAATTTTTTGGCGAGAAGAAGGGACGAATGCGGCGTATGACGTCTTCGCGTAAAATATGCATATATTATAAACGAGGTCTTGTGTGCAAAATATCTCGATAACGAAAAGTCCTATCGACATCAAATTTTATAGTGATATTTCTTGAGTCAGTCGGACGGTTCTTCCAACTTTTCACGCATGTCACGTGATTAGGGCATTTGTATGACGTCACCACGTAAAAATCTTGTGTGCGAAATTTCTCAGCTGCTGAACATCGGAGAAAGCTGAAACTTGGTGGGATTATTGCTTGGTAGGTCGGAAAGAAACTTTAATTTTTTTTTTCGCGAGTAGAACGAACGAGTGCCACGTGTGACGTCATCGCGTAAAATATGTGTATATTTAGAACCATCTTGTATGCATAATATCTCTGTAACGGAAAGTCATTTCGACTTAAAATTCTGTAAGGATATTCTTTGGTTTCAACTTTTGACGGGTAAAAAATTATCTGTTGTTAAGCAAAATTTCTCGACATCGGGAAGTCGGATCGACTTTAAATTTTGTGTAGTTATTCCTCGGATAAGTCGCACGGTTTTGGTTAAACATTATTAAACTCGTGTAGAAAATCAAGAAATTCGCATAACGTCAACACTCCTCCCCCCCCCCCCCCCTGCCTCCCATTTTTTGGCTCCTTTGTTAGCTAAGCATAGGTGTTAACTACGCTGGGGATTTCAGAAGATTCTCGAGTGTTCCTGCATTCTTTACAAAGCTTCAAAACAGTAACAGCATTACTGTCGGTCCATTGCTATTTGTTAGTGCCTGAAATTAAGCTTTTTGTGCGTTTCTCATCTACGGATGTTATGTAACATGCCACTCAGTCAGGGGTCAGTGTCAGTTGTGGTGCATGATGGATTCGTTATCTACGAGGTCATGGAATGCTATAGGTCTTAGCAGGTCTAGCTATTGATTTTTGTTTCGCGCATACTTGATTCGGTTGCCTAGGTGTTCTAGATATAGGAGCCATTTTGTATCGATTGGCATTGTTTGCAGAAGCATTTTTCGCTATTAAAGTGGGTCTTCTGACATCTTGTGTTATGAGAAGCAGCTCACCATTTTGGCACCGAAATGCCTGCCTCTTCTCCCACCGAGGTGCGTCATCTGATGCGCAGTTATGAAGAATGCCTTTCTAGTGATGTTTGGCCGATGGGAATGTTCGAAGACAAGGTAGTCTATCATGGCTATAACTACACTTACAGACCGTTACCGTTGCCTTGGGTAAAAGGGTTAGAGTTGTTTTTATAGTCGGACCTACATTAATTAGTTGGAGTGGGGGGGGGGGGGGGGGGGGAGGGCATGTGGAGGATGATGGTTAGCAAAAAAAAAAAAAAACCCGACCGCCTTCAAGACCTGGATAAAAAGTAAGACCCGTTTGTCGTGACCCCTCGTAGATTCGGGTAAAAAGACGTCTTGACAAACTTCCAGACCCGGATAGAAAATGTAACGTACAGTAAAACTACTATAGTGACGAACTTCAGATGTGGATAAGAAGGGCCTGCAGTAAGACCCGTTTTAGCGACCACCTTCCAGACACGGATGAAAAAAGACGTCCATTTATATATTATATTGTTTTGTTTACAAAAACAAGAAACTAAGTAGGTATCGACTGAAAGTGTATAACATAAGCCTGTACTCTTATGTTTTGTGTGCACTGGCCGCTCTAGTTAGAATTGCCGGTGCTGAAATCATATTTTTCCCCGGTTTTGTATTAGATTAACTAATATCATAATACGCGATATGATATGTACACCTTTACTTACAATTCTTCAGTTTTGATCGGATTCCTTTCTAATTTTGAATGAATGTTCTCGGGCTGGTCTTATCACATCAGTAAAGGGGGTATCCGTTCGTCTGCATGTACATGTGTACGTATGTAAACTTTTACTTAAAATGCTTCTTCTCCTTCAGCTTTGATCGGATTCCTTTCAAATTTTGTTCGAATGTTTTCTGGGTATGCCTCTCTTGAGAAATCACTTTTTTGGCGATCTACCAAAAATTGGCCTAATGAAAGGCATTTAAGGTTGGCAGTTTTCAAAATGCTTCTTCTCCCACAATTTTTATTGGATTCGTTTTCAATTTTGAAAGATTGTTCTGTATGTAAGGCTCTGTTGAAAAGTTACTTTATTTGGCGATCCGCCAAAAATTGGGTACAGTTAAATTTTTTTTCGTTGCCAATTTTCAAATGCTTCTTCTCCCACAATTTTGATAAGCTTTTCTTTCAATTTTGTGCGAATATTCTCAAGGTAGGCCTCTCTGGAAAAATTGCTTTTTTCGGGGATCCGCCAAAAATTGGCCAAATGGGGACATTTTGTAATTTTTGGCATCCAGTTTTCGTATTGCTTCTTCTCCCACAATGTTGATTGTGTTCTATTCCAATTTTGTACGGTTGGTCTCTAGGTAGGGCTCTTTTCAAAACTTGACTTTTTTGGCGATCCGCCAAAAATTGGAAAAATATGGGACATTTAAAATGTTTTAGTTGCCAATTTTCAAAAAATTTTTAATTTACTGGCTTCAAATTTTCAAAATGCTTCTTTTCACACGATTTTGATGGATTCCTTTCCAAGTTTATACGATTGTTCTCAGGTAGGACTGTCTTGAAAAATTACTTTTTTTAGCCCAGCTTACGTTATACGTAAGCTGGAGTATTCCTATCGGTTTGCGGGTGGCGTCCGTTAGTTAGTGAGTTAGTTCGTTAGTTAGTTGTTTATTTAGTAAACTGGTGAGTAAACTTGCCTTTTTTTGCATGGAGCATCCCTAAGGGGTGATGCATACGGCTTGTGCTTTTTTAGTCTATCAGGTGATTTTTGAATTTTTGGAGAATTTTTAAAAAAAATTTTAAATGTATCTCCTACATTTTTGATCCGATGTCGTTCATTTTTGGGATGAGGCATCCCTAAGGGGTCGTGCATACGGCTTGTGCTTTTTGAGTCGATCAGGGGCTTTTGGGGGACTTTTTGAAAAAAAAATTCAAAATGCATTTCCTCCTACAGTTTTTATCCGATTTCATTTATTTTCGGTATGAGCCGTCTCTAGGGGGTCATGCATACGGCTTGTGCCTTTTGAGTGAATTGAAAACCTTGTGAATTTTTTCGAAATTTTTGAAAAAAAAAATGACATGCGAAACCATCCGAAATGCAGACCTCTTATCAACGCACGTTAACCAAGCCTGGCACTGGTCCAAAATTCGAAATGCGCATGAGTGCAAGTTAGATCAACATGCGCACTGGTCTAAAATAAGAACCGCGCATCAACGCAGATTAAATAAACATGCGCACTGGTCCCAAATGCGAACCCCGCATTAACGGAAGCTACATAAACATGCGCACTGGTCTAAAATAAATACCATGCATGAACGCAAGTTAATTAATCATGCGCAGTGGTCTGTAATACGAACCACGCATCGACACAAGTTATATGAACATGCGCACTGGTCCGAAATGCAAACCCCGCAAAAAAATACATACAAAACATTGGAACTTAAGTAACAGGACTGCATTATAAATGAAAAAATATGTACAGGAAGAATGAGAACTTTCACTTTTGATAGTGCATGAGGTTCGAAACATTGACTCCACGTGCAGTGATTAATGAGGTCGGCTCTGCACACTACTCTACAGACTACTAAAATCTTCCGCCTTTCTTCCCCCCTTTCCCCCCTTTTTGGCCCTTTACAGTAGGTGCATGTTCCCCTGCCTGTGGTAAATCTGTGTATGTATTTATCGGTCTATGTTCGGATCAGTTGCTATATTAATTATTTAGCTTGCTCTATGCCATCTCGTCTTTTGAAGCCCAATTTTTCAGGGAAATTCCCTTGCTCCTGCACGCTGGAATTGGTCTTATCGCTTTTTGTAAGCTGGGACTTTGTCCTTGGACAAACTTGTTTGGTGATCCGCCAAGAATTGGATAAATGTTGGCATTTTTTAATTTATTGGCTTCCATTTTTCAAATGGTTCTTTTCACACAGTTTGGCTCGGATATCTGCGTAGCATTGTACAGTTGTTTTCTAGGTAGGTCTCTCTTGAAAATTTACTTTTTTTGACGATCCGCCAAAAATTGGTTGAATGAGGGGGGGGGGGGGGGCATTTTTTAATTTCCTGATATCCAGTTTTCAAAATACTTCATCTCCCACAATTTGGACCGGCGGAAATGTCCCCAAAGCAAAATTTGTCGTAGTGGAATTGAGGACAGGACGTCCCCGGTCATAAGGTCCCGAAATGAATTTAGGGCCAAAACGTCCCCAAAGCTAAAAACGTATGTTAAATTAAATTAACGCTTTATTAGTCTTTACCCCGACCACAAGATACCTGGCCATAATGTCCCCGGTCATTAAGTCTCCAAATGAATTTAGAGCCAAAACGTCCCTAAAGCGAAAAAAAGGATTGTTGAGCTTTACAATGTTTTTGCATGCTTTAAAGGCAAAATTCAACTAGAAAACTTTACAATGTTTTTGCATGCTTTAATGGCAAAATTCAACTAGAAAATGACAAATTGACAAAAAGTTCAAAAATTACATTTTGCTTAGCAGTTGTGCGATATTTTGTCCACACCATTTCGCATATAACCATTTGTCATAGGGACCTCCAACCGTGCACAATGAAAATATATATTGTAGATGTGCATCGTCGTATTATTTTTGAAATCGGTGAAAAAGTGATTGGGGAGAATTTTGGACCAAAATAACTCGTCCATTGTAGAAGCTGCTCACTTTTGGGAGGCGTTCAGTAATGGAGGTTTTGCAAGATATAATTTACCTTACACGGAGTGTCCTGTCTCACTGAGACTCACTGAGACTTTCGGGGCATTTTAAAATTTTTTCTTCTACATTTTTGATCGGATTACCTTCTGATAAATGTTTACCAGGCTTTCTTCTCTTGAAAAGCTAGTTTTTTTGGCGATCCAAAAGAAAATTGGCTAAATGAGGGTAATGAGGGCATTTTGAAATCTTCAAATTTTCAAAATGCTTCTCCCACTGTCTAGATCACAGTCCTTTCAGATTTTGTACGGATGTCTACTGGTTAGGCCTCTCTTGAAATTGTTTAGCGATCCACAAAACTTTGGCCAAATGGGGCGATATTTTCTAAAATTTTATAGTAGTCAATTTCAGAATTCACTTTTTTTGCTCGATACGGCAAAAAAATGGCTAATTTTGTTTGGTGTAAACGGGTAATAGTTATCCCCCGTGGAACGGAGGAATATAGTTTTGAAATTTTCGGTCTGTCCGTCTGTTAGAGTGTCCGCCTCGAAAATCGAAGATCGTGGGTTAAAATTGGGACTCCTCCTTGTTACTCTCTGAGGCACTCCACATGTTAGAAGGAGGGCTGGGTTAGAAGGAGGGCTGGGATGCCCCATTTCAGTATAATGTGGCAGGGGGATCCAGACATTAGCAGTTGAAAGGGATCTAAAGAACAATACAATACAATTCAATACAATACAATCAAATACACAGCTTCTCTGGACCCTTTTGCAGTGCAGTGACCAGGAATTAAGTGGAACGGAAAAAAACTGACAAAATGGCGGACTTTTTAAAATCGGCACAGGACTCAGTGTATATTCGGCAGTCTCACGCGCCTACAGGCTACATTAATATATTGATTCGTTTCAAATTTTGTACACTGCTTCTCTGGACCCTTCTCCAGTGCAGTAACCAGGAATTTTCAGGATGGCACTTAAATTGACAAAATGGCGGACTTTCCAAAATCGGCGCTGTACTTAGCGTGCCTATCACAGTCTCACGCGCCTACTGGTTAAGGGATTGATTCGTTCAAACGTTAGACACTACGTCTGCCTATCCTTCCACTTTTCAATTTTGCGTAGTCAACACGCAACAGCCTTAACAAACACCATATCGCCCACGGGGATAGATGTACTCCTCGAGCTGTAGTCAAGTTATGAGCGTGTCTGTCTGACCAGCGGAAATACATGGCTTTGTCCGCGCAAGTTCTCAAAAACTGTTTAAGGTACGGTTCTGATGTTTTTTATACAGTATATATATATATATAAAGTGGAACCTAGGACAAAATGTCCCCGGCCAAAATTTCCCCAGCCATAATGTCTCCAATGAATTTAACGCAAAAGAGTTCTCAAAGCAAAAAATGCACGACAACTTATATTAATTCTTTATTAAGCTTTGCACGGGCCATAAAGTCCCCGGTGCTAAAGTACCCACCCATAATGTTCACTAATGAATTAAGGCCAAAATGTCCCCAAAGCAAATTTGTGGTAGAATCCAGGACAAAGCGTCCCCGGCCATGAGATACCAATTGAATTTAGGGCCAAAAAGTTCTGAAGCTAAAAAAGCATGACATAAATTAACGCTTTATTAATCTTATTGGCCATAATGTCCCCCGCCATTAGGTCTCCAAATAAGTGTAGGACCAAAGAGTTCCCACAGCAAAATATGCCGTACTGGAGTGAAGAACAAAACGTCCCCGGCCACAAAGTTCCCGGTTATGATGTCTCCAAATAAATTTAAGGCCAAAACGTCCCCAAAGCTAAAAAGTGTGATAACCTAAATTAAACCTTTGTTTAGCTTTACGCCGCATATGAGGTACCCGGTCATAATGTCTCTGACTATAAGGTCTCCAAATGAATTTAAGGCCAAAACGTGTAAAAGGCAAAATTTGTGTAATCCAGGACAACACATCTCCGGCCATAATGTACAGGGCCATGAGGTCCTCGGTCATAAGGTCTCGAAATGAATTAAGTCCCAAAACGTACCTAAAACCAAAAAAACGTGTACCCTACATTAATGCTTTATTAAGCTTTACACTGGCAATAATGTCCTCTGCCATAAGGTCTCCAAATGAATTTAGGGACAAACTGTTCCCAAAGGAAAAAGTATGATGACATATTGATGCTTTATCTTCTGTGCGCTAGACCTCAGAAACTATTGGGGGATTCCATTTAAACCTTGCGTAGGGAAAGAATATTGGGTGAAGTTGTGTACCTGGGTATAGGTTTTGCCGGCCGCCAGAAATGTATCCTGGGGACTTTGTCGAAAATCCAAATATCTTAGGCCGTCAACATCTGGATAGGATGTCTTTTGTGCGATCGATCTCAAAAACTTTCTTAAGGACCGAGATAACTCGTCCATTATATGAGGTATTCACTGTTGGGAGATGTTCAGTAATGGAGGTTTAATGCATATAATTTACCGTGCAGGGGGGATCCTGTCTCACTGATACTCTTGCTTCGGAGCATTATTATTTCGTAACCGGTTTTCCAAAGGTTTTTTCTTCCACATTTTTCATCAGATTATCTTCTAATTTTGCATAAATGTTCACCAGACTTTCTTCTCTTGAAAATCTATTTTTTTTTTTTTTGGCGATTCAAAAGAAACTTGGCTAAAATGGAGAGGGGGCCATTTTATTATTATTATTATTTTTTTTTTTTTGGGGGGGGGGGAGAGGCCAATTTTCAAAATGCTTCTAGCCCGACGATCTGGATCGCATTCCTTACAACCTTTTGATGTATGTTTACTGGGTAGACCTCTCTTGAAATTTTTAGCGATTTACCAAACATTGACCATAATAGGTTGCATTAGGCGGTCCGTTATTGAGCAGTTACTTTTCTGGTGATCCGCAAAAAATTCGCTAAACGGGTTCATGTAAAAGAGTTAGTAGCCAATTTTCGAAATGCTTCTTCTCCCACAATTTCGATCGGATTTCGTTCCAATTTTGAACGGTTGTTCCTGAGATGGTTCTATCTTGAAAATTTACTTTTTTCGTCCCTCCGCCAAAAAATTGGCTGAATGTGGGGCATTTAATTTTTTGTTGTTGTTTTTTTTTCCACAGTTTGGATCGGATTGCCTTGAAATTTTGCATAGATGCTCACTAGGTGGTCCGTTCTTAAAAAGTTACCTTTTTGGCGATCCGCCAAAAATAGTCTGATTGAAAAAAAAATATTAGCAGGTTTTCATAATCTTTTTTCTCACACAATTTTGATCGGATTTCGTTCCAATTTTGAACGGGTGTTCCCTAGATGGTTCTCTCTTTAAAATTTACTTTTTTTGTCCATCCACCAAAAAATTGGCTAAATGGGGGTCATTTTAAAAATATTTCTTTATTCCACAATTTTGATAGGATTGCTTCAAATTTTATATAAATGTGCACTAGCTTGCCATATGTTGAAAAGTTACTTTTGTGGCGATCAACCAATTATTTGCCAAATGAAGAGAGAGTAGGAGATAAAGGAGACTTCTAAATGGTATCTAGAAGTCTCATGAGGCGGGAAATAGATTTTGGCATAGCTTACGTTTTATACAATTCTGCAAACTTTTCATATTTGACCCCCCCCCCCCCCCCCACAGGAGGAAAATTGAGATTTTGGCATAGATTTTCGTTTCAGACCACTTGAACATTATTCATTTTTGGACCCCTTCTCCCCCTTCCCCACCAACCACCAAACAAGCCTACATAGTATATAAGGCAGATCTAATAACTGTAATAGTCCATAACTTCAAAACTACTGGACCGATTTCAAGCATTTTTTCATCGAAATGTTTTTCCCCTGTGGATTGGGAGGAATCTTGAAAATATGCCCACGGCTTTATGTTTCGTGCATGACGTAAGAGGCGACTAATTGGAATTGCTTTCTTTTTAACTCCTCTTTTACTATTTCTTCATTCTTCTCTTTTACTGTATCTTCATTCTTCCTTCTTTTTCTCCCACTTGTTCCTTTTGTACGTGCGTCCCAATATACTCATCATAGTTCGTGAACGGCACGTGAAACACCAAATAAACAAACAAAACAAAGTGTTTAGTGGGATTTTGGAGGGTAAACTGAACGTTGCAAGTTCAGACGTGAAGAATGTTGAAACTGCGTTTATGAGGTTTGGCAAGAACTTGAGACTTTGTTTTGAAGTAAATAACCAATTCACGGGAAAGAGAACGGACATTATTCTATCTCCTAAAGATCAAGCTGTGGTGAAGAATCATTTTAAATCTTTATCAATACCAGGATATCATCCACAAGTGTCAGAATATCTTAGTATAAGATCTCAGTTGGCATCCTCTCGTCCATGTACTCCTTCACCTATTAAGCCATCACCTAGTCCGTCAGCGACTGATAAAGTGAATACCCCAGACAAACGGCCTAGTTCAAAACTGAAGAACAATTCCCGCCTTGCTAGGGAACGTGTGCAGCAGGCCGTCCAACAGATTCCACTCGTTGATGGAGGTGGAGAGGCCGGAGGAGGGACATTCGTCACCGCAGCCACTGCGACCAGTCCAGCTACACACATCAGACCAACGAACGGCATCCCCCACTTTACTCCCCCCGCAACCAAAACCACTTAGGGTTTTGATACATTGGTCACGGGCTAATAGCAAATAATATGGTTATAATTCAGTGGAACATTAGAGGTCTTTGGACGAACTATATTGATGTGCCAACTTTAATACATGTCCACAGTCCAGCCGTTTTCTGTATCCAAGAAACTTACGGTACAGAAAACAACCCGCCCAACCTAAGAGGCTAGGTTAGTTACAATAATATATTTACCAATAACCGAGCTATCGGTAGAGTATCGACATTTATACGAATAGATACTCATCCATTTTACTCAGGTAGACCGTACCCTTTCGCGAAGAAAGGGTCCCAAAGTCGAAATTCGGTAAAGCAGACTGGTCGTTGTTCCATGAATTGTGCCATCATAGTGTCAAAAGAGAGAACTTTGCTGAAGATGACGATCCAGTCATGTTATTCACCGCACTTATTCAAAGCATCGCCGAAAAATCCATACCTAAAACATCAGGACCCCATCGAAACCCTCACAAACTTTCGTTCAGTGACGACGTTAAATATACAATAGCAAATCGTAAAAATGCTCTCAAAACGTTTTACAATTTACCCAGACCACGCTCACAAAATAGAATAGAAAAGACTGAACGCGGTCTTGCGCAAAACCATAATACAAAGCAAACAATAGTTATGGCAAGAGTGCGTCCCGAAGTTGATCAAAAACACCTCCCTTAAGAAAACTTGAACATGATTCGTCAAATCGCAAGCAAAAGCTGTTTCAACTCATTGAGTCATTTGAGAAATAATAATAGCATTGGCACGGAGTCTAAAGATGTGTCTAATACTCTCGGGAAAACATTCGAGCACAATTCATCTTCATAGCCCTGACTTTAGACATCGTAAAGAAATTGAACAACACATACTATTATTTCATTTCCAACAACAAAGAAGCTTATAATAGCAATTTTTCGATTGAGGTACTCAAAAAATCTGTACATGATTCCCACAATTGGGCCGCGGGTCCTGATGAAATACATAACCAAATGCTAAAACATCTGCCAAACCAGAACCTCAACATCCTGCTCGATCTTTCAAACAATATATGACAGACTGGTGCCTTTCTTTACAATTTACCCAATTTAGAGGGGGTCGGTGGCCGAGTGGTTAAAGACGCTTGCCAGCCATGCAGTTATGGTTCTGTAGCCCGGGTTCGAATCCCGCTCGTGGTCAGGAATCATGGCAATTTTCAAAACCCCCAAGGGATGTCGGTGTCCTCTGATACAAAGTTAGGGTTGCATTTCTGTTAGGCGTATGTGCCTATAGACAGGGGTTTCAGAGAAACAATATGGGCATGTCGAAATTTAAATAATCCTGAGTCAAAAAAATGCAAGTAAAATAAATAAATACGGCATGTAAACACGGTGTACTCAGACACCTGTTCAGCCTTGGACTGAAAGGGGACCTACCCGAATGTATCAAAGAATCCCTAAATGAACGTCGATTCCGAGTGCGACTTGGTGCAATTTCTTCAGACTACTTCGAACAAGAAGAAGGCTTCCCTCAGGGTTGTATTCTTTCAGTTCTTCTTTTCCTAAACAAATAATCAAAAGCATCAAAGATACCCTAAAACAACGTATACAAGGCTTCCCTCAGGGTTGTATTCTTTCAATTCTTCTTTTCCTAAACAAATAATCAAAAGCATCAAAGATACCCTAAAACAACGTATACATGGTTCTCTCTTCGACTTTGCAATGTCTTGCATAGGAAAAAGCATGAATCTGATACAACATCGATTCCAGCAAAATATACACCCCCTTCGAGCTTGGTCAAATGAAAACGGTTTTAAATTTTCTCAATCCAAAACAGTTTGCATGCACTTTTGCAACAAACGAAAACCTCATCATGATCCGATTTTAATGATTTCTAATATCGCAATACCTGTTGTGAAAGAAACAAAATTTTTAGGTTTGATTTTTTACTCTGACCTGACTTTTATCCCTCGTATCAGAGCTGAAAAGAAAATGCCAAAAGGCATTGAACCTACTATGAGTAATAACTCCCCACGAATAAAGAGCAGATAAGGACACTAAGCTTATACTGTATTGAGCGCTCATAAGATCTAGGCTAGACTATGGGTGTATTGTCTATGGATCAGCAAGATATACTATCTGAAGGTTCTGGAACCCATACAAAACTAAGGTCTACGACTATGTCTTAATACTTTTCGAACTTCACCATCTGACAGCATACAATTAGAAGCAGATGGACAACCACTCAAGGTTCGAAGTTAAAACTTGTCATACGCAGTAAAACTATATTCGAAGAGAAGAAACCCCAAACATAAGTAGTCGTTGGAACAGATTTCTCAGGTCTTATAGATAGAAAACCTAATGCCATCCCACCATTTGGGGCCAGAATTTTACCTCATTTAGAGGAAGCTGTTAGCATGGTAGAGTCTGTTGCAAACTACATGGTTCCCAGTCCTAAATGGACACTAGCCAAGCATTTCATAGTTACCGAAAGAGACCACAAACCCTTGCGTATTTCAAACGAACTTTGCAAAACTTAAAAGAGCAGTACGCAGATTATTAGATTTTATACGGGTGGCTTTAAACTTAAGCAGCTGTTTCAGTAGTCATAGAGCACAATATTCTGAAGTCAAGATGAGTCATCAGTATTCTATGAAGAAATTAGAGCGCTACTGCTGGCCACTGAAATCATCAAGATTAGACGCTGCAAGAAGTCCATGATTTGCGTTAACTCTGTCGGTACTACAAGCATTTGAGAATATTCAGATATCGAACGCTTTAAACCTAGAATTCCTAGAAAAACCCGACGACGTCATAAGGGCTGGCAAGGAAGTAATTTTGTGTTGGGTTCCAAGTCACGTAGGCATTCGCGGCAACGAGATAGCTGATAGAGAGGGCACAGAGGCGCTAAACGAGAATTGTTCCTATTTCCTTATTCCGTACACAGACTTCAGATACCATCAAGACATACTAAGGATCTTTGACAACGACATTGGGTCAGGCAAAGGAATAACAAGCTGTTTGAAATTAATCCTATTGTTGGGCATAAATCACCTTTTTCGAGTAATGCTCGAGATGATACGGTTATATATAGAGCAAGAATAGGACATACATATGTGAGTCATTAACATCTTTTAAGATACGAGCACCAGACTCTGTCGTGTGTCAGGAATCTTCTACAGTGACACATTTTAATAAACTTTACCGATTTCCAAGACGCCCGCTAACGTCATTTCAGAGCTGACTCTTTGAGGCAGCACTTTCATGAAATAGAATCTAGTAGTATTTCCAGACGGAGCTTATGTTATTATTCTAGAATATACACACAGTTTTAACTAACCTGGATACAGTTTCAACAGTATGATAAGCTTACTGAAGGCTACAACTTCATCACGCTCCGTGTAGAATATTGGACGTAGAATCACATGATGACGTCTGTAAGAATTTTGTATCAAGAGGAAAAACTAAAATTAACAGTTTTGTTTCAAAGATAAGATATGAAAAGCTTTAAAAACTCAGTCATTGAAATGTTGAAAACATACTGACAATGTGTTTTTTTTTTCTTGCCAGCAAATTTAATTTTATGTGAGTTGTTTCAAAGTCAACAGAGGAACAAAATAATAGAAGAGATGGTAGTCATTTTAAAAGACGTCCTTCACAGACGTAGAGAGACATTGGATGATGTTGTGTTTTCAAAGCTTCTTTATTTTGAATCCGACTGGGTACTGGACGTGAAGAATATGCACAAACACTGGGAATCGATTTGTAGAACAATTCAAAGAAATCGTTTCAACCAGTCTTTTCTGATTCAATGTGAAGAACTGAATTTGTCAGGGAATACCTATGACAGTGATTCAGGATTTATAGACGTCAATACAATTTGGGAAGCTGACCTCATCCTAGTGGTGGCTGCTAGAATTATTGTTATTATTGTTAAATTGAATTTAATTAAATTAAATTTAATCAATTTATTTATTAAGTTGAACTGTAGTGCACAGCATACTCTTTTAACTTCGTTTCTCTGAGTTGTTAAAATATTCGTTAAGTTAATTTGTATTTGCATGTCAATAGAAGTTTTGTTATGTGAATGATTGGTTTCATTTCAAGTTAATATGGCAACGTAGAAAGACTACCTAACTAATACTTACTTTAAACCTGGAATCCCTGGAGCATTTGTTATACTAAAAAGTTATGCAAACTACGGAAACAAAACAAACATCCTGTAACATATTTAACAAAGTGAAAAACTGGTTACAAGACCAGGATGTCTTTGTTTACTTCAACCAGTGAAATGCATATTTAAACGACAACCTGGCAATGATGATATGTGGGATGTGGACTTGTCAGATGTGACCAACATTGCAGAACATAATGAAGGCAATCACTTTCTACCCATTGTGATTTATGTCTTTTCCAAACACTTGTGGGTGCAACCTCTCCCAACAAAAATCATGCTAGTGTCATTCAAGCCTTCCAAAATATATTTGAAGAAACAACGGAAAGACCTAAAACATTGAGGTCAGATAATGGAACAGAATTTAAAATAGATTGGGTAAAGCAATTTCTAAAGAAAGAGGCGTTCATGCATATGCGACTTTGCTGAGAGTCCTACGTACTTTCAAAGGAATGATGTATCGCTATTTTCTGCATCGGCAGACGTTTCGGCATGCAGAAATTTTGCAAAACTTAGTCTACAATTATAATCATAGACCTTATGGATCCTTACCAAATGCATTATCACCGGTAGACATTACCAGGGACATTGACTCCAAAGTGTGGAAACCAATGTGTAGTGATAAATTGAAATTGAAATCAGTGAAAAAGCTTAAACCCTACAAGTTTAACATTGGGCAACATGTTCGCATTTCACACATGAAATATGTATTTCAAAGGGATTACCATATAAAATGAACACAAGAAGTGATCCTTATAAGAAGCAAAAGATACACTTGTATCGTGTTAAAGACTTCTCTGACGAAGATATTGATGGTCATGTTTAAGAAGAATATAAGCTGTTGCAAAGACCCAGTTGAACTAGTTTTGAAGACACGAAAAAGACGAAGTGTGAAAGAATTATTTTTCATGTGGTTAGGCTGGCCAAAAAAAAATTTGAATTTGATATTCAAGCGCTATGAAGCATCCGTTAACATGCCTTGTTTCTGGACCAACAGGCGGTGGAAAAACTTCTCTTGTAACAGCGCTCATTGAACAAAAAGTCATGCAACCATTTCTAAATAACATTTTGTGACTCTATCTGCGGATCTACCCTTGTACAAAGGCATGAAAGGAGTGACATTTCATCAAGGCGTTCCACATGATATTGAGAAGCGTTTCGATCCGAAACAGCTTACTTATTATTAATGATCTCATGACCAAATGCCACAGTGACGAATGCATGACCAGATTTTTTGGTGTTGGAAGTAATCATAAAAATTTACGCATTATTTTCATCGTGCACAATCTGTTTCACAAAGGAAAGGAAATGCGTAATATTAGATAAAATACACATTACATTATTCTCTTTAAAATCCAAGAGATCAACAGATCAATACATTGGCTCGGCAAATGTATCGAAGGAAATCTCATTTTTTATTGAGGCATATCAAGATGCTACAAGCAGACCTCATGGTTATTTATTTATTTATTTATTTTATACCAAAAACAGAAGATAAGTTATTTATTCGAATAGGACTTCTACCAAGTGATACACATTACTTTTATGTGAATAAAATAGCGTATGTCTAAGAATTATAACAGTTTGCTGTTGAACGTCAGGATGTCTAGACAAATTCAAGCGAATCAACTATTTCATTAGCACGTAGCAGTGGTAAATGACGTAGGTGAAACAAGCCACAAAAGATGAATTAGCCACTTTGTTTGAAATATGCTTGAATATATTGTATGTGCACTTCCCATTGAAGTCGCATATGTATAAAAATTAAAGCGTGAACATCAAACCATTCGACAACTGGCTTATAAGAAAATTTCCCTTTAGCGTAAAAAGAAGTTGAGTAATCAAAAAGGTTGATAAATTGGTACAATTGCAGGAAATTCAGTCCCATTATTAGCTCAATTGTTATTAAAATGAAGCACGCATTGAAAATGGTCCTTATTCCTGAATCAGAATATAGAAAATTATTATTAAATCAACCTTCAAATGATGAATAAAGTGAATAAACCATCGTGAAACTGCTACGGAAATGTCTCAACTTCTTTGTCGTCACTTACGAACATTTCGATCACAACAACGAAAGTCTGCTGTAACAGTTGATGTAGAAAAGTCAGAAAAGTCACAACAGCTAACATTTATAAAGCATTTTCAACGTATAAATCATGTGAAAGTAACACAACTTCCGTCAAAACTTGAAAAATGTGGTGCGAGATGGACAGATAAGAATGAACTTGTGTTGAAAACGAGATGTAATTGAAAATTCCAACATTACTGATTTACTGATAGAAGCATTAGTTGCTACAAGAAGACAAAAAAACAAACAAAAAACAAAAAAAAAAAAAAACGACAAGTGCCACCTCGAGGTTGGAAGTATTACATTCATTGTAGATGCTAATATTTAAAAAAAGTTTTAGGCGAAAAGACAACTCGTGAAGATATTACAAAAGAAATGACACAGCGTCAAAAAAGACGGAAGGATGGGAAAATTTTTAACATGGTTTAAAGAGTTATTTTGTTGTTGTCAAGAAAATGAATCTACAACTTCAATTGCTGTAAAAGTTGGGTGTGCAAGTGCTTGTTGTCAAGGAGAAGTCATAGACAGCAACAGTGTGGACCATACACGCAGCGTACGCAATGCCAGCAACGTACGCAATGCATGCAATGCACGTAGTGTGAACGGCGCGCCACGCGCGAAGTAATGTATATACACATCCGATTCCCCCAGCCGTTTCGGGGGAATCGTAAAAATACCCCACTGCTTTCTCTTCCGTGCATGGCATAAGAGGCGACTAATCGGAATGTCTTTCTTTCTAACTCTTCTTTTACTATTTCTTATTATTTGTTTTTTATTCTTTATTTTCTTTCCACTTAACATCTGATTATGATGGTGATGGCCAATACGCCCTTATCAAGCATGAAAACCTGCGACTAGAGATGAATTTTGCCAGTGGCTTGCAGAATACAGTCAAAGTCATAGTCTATGCTGAATTTGACAACATCATTGAAATGAGCGCAAATCGCAGTATTCAGTTTGATTATCAATCATGACTACGAAGCAGATAGATGCCATATTGACGCATGATTCCACGACAAAAGATTTATCCCACGGAGTGTTTCCCATAGATAAGCTGCCAGCATTACAGTGGAGAGCCTATGTCATCAACACAGACAATCTTGAAGAACCTGGTAAACATGTCGTTGCCGTGTACTTTGACAAAGTTGTGGAATATTTTGACTCTTATGGACTTGCACCTATAGATTATCGTTCAGAAAAGTTTTTAAGTAATGAGTATGTATATAATTCCGTACCACAGCTCATTTCCAATACTTGTGGCTTCTTATTGTGTATATAATGTATTAGATGGAGCTCGAATCATAGCATGTTTGCCATTTTAGATATATTTAAAATAAGTGATGGAGATTTTGTAGTCAAAACTTTGTATATAGACATTATAAACCATTGTGCTATTAAACTTGTTTAATGTTTAAGTTTATAGTTATATAGACATTATAAACCATTGTTCTATTAAACTTGTTTACTGTTTAAATTTATAGTTAAGTTTTTTAGTGACATATTTGTCTAAATGTATATTTTTTTTATTTGCAAATGATTACTGCCATGCTATTTGCATACTGGTGCCATATCATTCTAACGAGTCACAGGTATCACTTGCGTGGTGTTAATTTAACCGTAAATCCCTTTTCCTTTCAAATGGAGGGTCTCTGGCCAGATGTTGATTCACCCGTAAACCCCTTTTTTTGTTCGTTCTTAAGGAGGGTCCCTGGCCAGGTGTTAACGCACCTGTAAAATATCATATATTATTATGTATTATAATCAAGTATTGTTTGAGGAAAAAATAAACAGTTGAAAAGCATCATGTGTGTGTGTGTGTGTGTGTGTGTGTAGTGTGTGTCTTACTTAACACAATAAATCACAAATATTTAAGATTAATTCAACAACAATTTAACATCAATCACAAATATGTATAATTATTAAGAATAAAAAATTACCAGTAATTTTTGACAACAAATATATTCCAGATACATACTTGCTAATACATGTAACAGATTAGTCCCCTCACAACAACTTAAATTGGTATAAGTATCATAAATGTTATCACCCCGTTTGTAAATGCTATGAAAACTGACATAATATTGATCCAACCCAATCACTTTCACATCAACATGGTTTGATGCTGTCAATTCATTTAAACCTTTCCTTGTCTTTATGATAGTCCACATATTAAGTGTTAAGTCAGTAATTTTTAAAATTCCCCCTGTGGGTTGGTGGGAATCTTAGGATCACACCCACTGCTTTCTGTTCCGTGCATGCCGTAAGAGGCGACTAATCAGAATTTCTTTCTTTCCAACTCTTTAACTATTTCTTCAGTCTTCCTTCATTTTTTCCCACTTGTTTATTTAGCAAGTGCGTCCTAATATACCCATCCTAGTTGGTAAACGTGACGTTAAACATCAAACAAAAAACAAACAAGCAAAACTTTTTGAACCATATCAATTGTGCATGTCTGTTTGGTTCAAAGTTAAGTATCAAGTTCTTGCCAAGCATAAAAGACTTGGCTCCAATGTTCTGCATTGAGCGTGATGAAATCGTAGCGTTCGTTAAGCTCGTCGTACTGTTGGAACTGTATACAGCGTTCACCGTCACGTTCAGTGACTCTCACTTTAAGATCTAGTGAGACCTGTAGATGAAATCCTAGTATTGGTAAGGATTCAAAATAATCCTTCACAACGGCTCGATCTTCAGGAGATACTATAATGAAAGTTCCACAGTAATAGATCGTCAGTTCACCTAAGTAATCTAGAAATAGTTCCACATTTGATTTCATAATGACAAATGAGTTCTACTGAACAATCTTTTGAATGTCGCAGCATTCATGCGCATCAGTTTGCTGAGGCACGTGATCCACTGATGTTATTTGAGTCTTTACAATTTGCCATTCTTTCAGTGAGAACAAAATTCTTACCTCCCAGAAGCATGATCCGTGGTATATTCACGAATGTTAACATCACTTCCTGTTGATATTTCTCCATTTTAATATAGTTTTCTCCATTAATGGGTAGCATAATCGGTAAAGCATCTATACTCCTCTTCTTCGTAGCTGTAGGCTGAAACTCAACTCTTTTCATCTTTCTAAACTTTGGCTGCCATGTTCACTCTTCAACAGTTGGATAAAGAATGACTGCTATGTCTGAGGGCGGGCGCCTTTTATGCCATACACTCATGCTCTATAAATTGCACTATGAATTGTGTAATGCCAATGAGCTAACGTGGTGTAACCGTAATCCAACACAGCGCTCGTCATAATCTTCTCTGAAAAAAAATGATGTTTATGGCTTTGATTGATGTTTTGCCACGACATATGATTGCTCTTCCTTAAATAAACTGTCCTTGTATTGAGCATGTGTCATTCGCCTCTTGAGAGGCGCGCGTAATACCTCTAGCAGTATGTTTCTTTCCACCATACAGCAAACTCTTCAATGGGTACTCCGCAGTTTCATCCTTCATTTTCCCCAACACTTTCTTATTCACAGTGGAATACAGGAAATGATCCTTTGGATAATTACTTGTATCAAAAAGACGACGTTTCAGTTTTGATGCTCCATCTCTATGAAACTCACTGCCTGCTCCATATCAGGAATGCAAGTTCCCTGCCGATGTTCAAGAAAAGTTTAAAGACCTATCTATTTGATGTCGCATTTGACTAGACTTTTGTGTTCTGGGCTCAGTGGCCTAGCTAAATGAGCGCATTTTAAATGCCGATAGTGATAGTGGTAGTGTATACTGAACTTACATTGTCATTCATCGGATGCAGATTAGCTAGTATAGACCATAGGAATCACTTTTTGTCTGTGTTCTTTATGTTGATGACACCTTTGGTATTCTTTATCTCCTTTGGCTACTCAATGGAGGCCTGCAAGGATTCTAATGTAGTTATATGACTTTCAATCTGAAGAATCTTATGCAGCACCCATTCAGATCCTTGACGTTCATGCTCATCAAACTTAATGAACAAATCCTTGAATGCGTTTGGCAAATTGTTATCAATATCTATTTCATTGACTGCTCTAAAAGTTCGAGTTCGCAGATGAGTGTTATCCACACATTCTACCAACACTCCCTATTCATTTGTTGTTTTTTTTTCTTGAATCGAACTAAAACGACTGCACCATTTTATTCCATTGTCTATCTTTCAAATGTCATGTGATGGGATTTTATTGCTGTCGCATTTCCAGTAGCTAGTCGAATTCATTTTCAGGTTCAAACACTTCTTGGTTTGCATGTCCACCAAGGCTTGTTCTTCTACCTTTACCCACTTGCATTACATTCTTCTTTATTTGTTTCTTCGTTTTTGTCTTTGTTTCTTCTTTTGTTTCTTTACAGGAGGTTCATCTGAGTCATCAGCTATTCTTTTTATACGTATGTTTTGCTTTGGAGTTGCACGAGTATCATCACATGTATGATCTGCATATTGTTCAGCATTGTTGAAGATATGGAAGCAAACGTGACAACCAATAAGTTCTCTTTCTTTAGGCAAGGCAATCAGTTTTTGTCTTGATGGTAAATGATGAAAATTGTAGTAGTTTTAAAGTTATACTCGTTTGGACTTTTGATAAATGACATGAGCAATGACGTCATCAATAACGTCATGAATAAAAACTTAGTTGTACTGAACATTATGCTGAGAGAATTGTTGAAATCGGTCCAATACAGTCGGACCCACTTAATGTGAACACGGTTAATATGAAGTTCGCATAATATGAAGTGATTTGCATGGTCCCAATGTAAATGCCTTGGTTTCTAAGGACAGAAATTCACATAACATGAACACGTCTGATATGAAGTTCACGTAATATGAAGTCCAGCATAAGATCCCATAGGCAAAATTTAATGCATAATCTGTAGTTATGAAGTTATGCGCTGTTGAAGTTGGCATGTCTGCCTTATATACTATATAGGCATAAAGGAGGTTGGGGGGGGGGGGGGGGGGCTGCGTTCAAAAATGAAAAATGTTCGGAATTGCCCGAAACGTAGAACTATGAAAAAATATCAATTTCCGGCCTTACGAATTGGGGGGTGGGGGTCTAAAAAATGGAAAGTTTGCAGAATTGTCTGTGACGTAAAATTATGCCAAAATATTAATTTTTCGCCTGGGGGATGGAGGTGAGGTCATCATACAGAAGTGTCCTTTACCTCCTACTGGAGGATGGTGGGGGGGGGGGGAGCATTTTTAGGTAACCAGTTTTCAAACAGCTTCTTTCATAATTTTGATCGGATCAGATCGCCTTAAATTTTTCATAAATGTTCACTGCGAGTCTCCATTTTTTAAAACTTAGTTTTCTCACGATTCAGCAAAAAACATTTTTTGGTTAGCACTTTTCAAAATGCTTCTACTCCCATAATTCTCTATCAGATTACCAGTAGGCTTCTCTTGAAACTTTTTGGTGATCGCTGGGCGGTCCTCTTTTGAAGAGTTATTTTTTGGGAGATCCGCAAAAAACTGGCTAAAAGAGGGAGGGGTGCATTTATACTGTTTCCTTTTCAAAGTGCTCCTGCTACCACCATTGGATCAGATAAATTTAAAATTTTGTACGAATGTTGAATAGGGAGGCCTCTCTTGAGTTTTATTATGCATCAATTATTGACCAAAAGGGGGGAGGGGTGTTTTTTTTGCACAATTTTGATCAGATTGCCTTCAAACTTTGATTAGATGTTCGCTCTTGAAACGAGACGTCAGATTGCTTGTTCACGCAGCGAATTGAAATGCTGTGCCCATCTGGCTAGTATTTCATCTTCTCGTTTTGGGGAGCTGAACTGTCAACTCTCATTACCGGAGTAGATCCGTTGGCTCGGGGATCGTAAATGGCTTTGAGGCCTTCGAACAGAGCTTTTGTGTTGTGAGTGTCTGCAGGTTCTGGTAAGTCTGCCGCCCTTTCTTCCCACCACTTGTTCGTATTTGCTCTGAGGTGCTTCTGGACCGGCCGTTTATTTTTAGGTATGCATTCCGTTTAGCAGAAGACTGTTTGTCTGCACTGTATCTGTGGTGTGTCTGCTACATGCCTCCTAGTAGAACCTGTATTCCTTTGTCGTTCTCGTCGAACCAGTGTTCATGTTTTCTTTTCACGAATCCAAGGACATTGGCAGCAGCACCATATACCGCGTTACGAAACTCGCGCCATAGTTTCTCGATGTCCTGGTCGTCGTTGGTTGACACGTCGCCCAGACGTGATTCTAGCTAGTTCGTCAGTTCTTCGACTTTCGCACAGCGTCCCAAGGCTTTGACATTGAGCCGTTTGGCCTGTGGTTGGCGTTGTCCTCTTACTTTTGTAACTTCATGGTGCTTGCAAGAAGGTGGCCTGATAAACAGCCACTTCCTCTCATGGCAAGGGTGATGTTTACGTCAAGTCTTCACTTTGTCCAACTATTACGTAGTCAAGCAAGTGCCAGTGCCTAGACTTTGGATGCATCCATGTAGTCTTGTATTTGCCAGCTTGCTGAATGTGATTGTGTTTGTGATGAACAGCCCAAAAGAGGCACATTTGGTCAGCAATAGCTCCCCGTTGGGGTTGCATTTGCCCAGTCCATTTTTACCAATACATTAGGCCACAGCATGTGATCGGATCCGACACGTGCATTGAAATCAGCAAGCAGCATAACCTTGTCCTCATGGGTTGCTAAAATGATTCGATCAAGTTCCTTTAGCAAGCTGTTTTTAGCCTCGTCAGTGTGTGTCCTCGGTGGTGCATGACACACACTGACACTGACCCACACTGACTATTGTAGCATCTGCCTGTAGGTCTGCCTGTTCAACTTAAGCCGCAAATCATCAGTGTGTCGGATACTCCCGTTAGAAGGGACTCTCGATTGCATGCTAAGGACGTCCGAATAGCAAACCCCACCCTGGAGATGCGAAGAACGCCATCTGGTTTACGTCTCCATTAGAAGGTGTGGCCAGCGCCGACTTTTTCTAGGCTGTGTTCTTCTGATAACCTTGTCGTACGATTGTCGTTGTTCTTTCTTCTACGTTGTCAATGTCCAGCAATGTACGAACGTTCCATGAACCAAGGATCAGTCCGAAATTCTTCATTGTTTTCTTACCGCAGAACTGGTTTATCAACTGGGCGCGGCTACCCATAAGGGTTGAATGAGACTGGCGATGTTTAGGACTCCTTTTCTCGCTCCTTCCCCTGATTGGGAAGAGCAGCGCTGATCCTAAAGGGGCCTGCTCTGTCATCCGAGAAAACTCTCAGCTGCATCTTCTGCCTGTTCCCATCACCACTTCCCCATCGCCATAGGATTTTACGGTGGCCGAAACGACCGGCAAGAAAAGTGGAAATTGCTGGTGCTAAGTTAGCCACGAAGTGAGTAGATGGCTGCCCGCAGGTTTGACTTCGGAGTGTCCTCCTGAACGGGTTGCTGAAAAACTGAAAGAGTCCCATTGACCCTTTGCGTGTGTTTGCTGAATCCGCCTTCAAGTCGTTGACCGATTCTTATGGTTCGTCCGCCTTCTCCGTTGTTCCAGTCATCGTGCACTAGGGGTCGGCATCACCTTTGCCACAAAACGCAGCAACCTGCTCGTTGCCCCTCACTTGGTTTAGCACCACTGTCGAGTGGAGATCCCGGGGTATAGCCGTCGGCGTGCACAACCGACTTCCTGGAGCAATAAATGAGAGTTGAGCAGCTTGCTTTAGACCGGTGATACCATCCATGTTGTCTGAATGTACGACACGCGACAATTTGGAAAAATTCAAATCCAAAACGCGAACCGTGGTGCAGTGAAAGCATACAAAATGCTCGGCACAAGCTTAGAGCAAAAGAACGTAAATGGCGAAAATTACGAACAGAAAAAAACGAACTTGCTTTTAGGGAAGAACAACAAACTTCCAATGAAGTGCTCGAAGGCGCACAAACTGAATACTCCTACTACTTATTACTGAAAATGAAAGAGATCAAGGCGCACTGTTTAAGAAAATGAGCAAAATTATGCACAGAACTAAAAACAACCAATTGCCCGAACACAGCTCTTCAAGAGACCTAGCAAACAGCTTAAATAACTTTTTCGCCTCCAAAATTGGAAAAAGATACATCTGATTCGGATATTTAATGTGCCTTCGGATGCGACGGCCTACCTGAAGAATCAATAACCCGTTTTGGGGAGTATAGACAGTTGAGTGCCGATGAAGTGCGGAAATATTAAAATCATCCCCAAATAAAAGCTGTGAACTTGACCCTATCCCAAAAGAATTATTAAAATCGTGTCTAGAGGAACTACTGCCTGTAATAACTCGCATTGTAAATCTTTCGGTCCGTTCTGGATGCCTCCCTGAACTTTAAAAACAGCTGCTTTCAAACCACTGCTCAAAAAGCGAAGAGAGAATACCCAAGAACTACCGCCCTATCTCTAATTTGCCGTTCTTATCAAGGAGGAGGATTATCAGTCAGCCTATCGACCAATGCTCCTGTGAAAGTATTTAATAACGTTCTGCTACATTTGGATAACCGCCGAATTGTTTACGTGAATCTCCTGGACCTCAGGCAGTGTTTGATACGTAAGGTGAACGTTTGGATAAATCGTTTGAAATACATGCTACTGCTCAGGAATGGTTTCGCTCATGTCTATCCGGCCGTGGAGTGCGTGTTCTTATATCGATGGATGCTACTCTTGATGTGACTGAGCTTGAATGTTCTGTACCACAAGGATCCAATTTGAGTCCAAGAATGTATAGCGATTTTACTAGACCTTTAGGTCGCCTCATAAGCTCGTTAGAACTGTCATTTCACTGCTGTGCTCTGTAAGGAAGCAGATCCTAAGTGTGAAATCGATCAAAAAGCCGCATGCGAACACCTAGAAAGCAGTATGACCCTAATAAATGATTGGATGTTTCAAAACAAACTGAAACTAAATCAGGATAAGACAGAATTTCTGGCAATCGCGAGCTCACACTATTTGGATAATGTTTTATTTGATCAGTTACACCTCAAAGATGTCACAGTCACAAGAAGTAGCGAAGCTTGAAACCTTGGAGTCATTATGGACTCACAGCTAGATATGCATCGTCATGTGAACGACATTTGCCGTCGCTCCTGTTACTACATCCGTTGGATATGGACTATTCGGAAATTCCTCACAGAAAATACGACTAAATCTTTAGTGCACGCTCTCGTGATCTCAAGGTTGGATTATAGCAACAGCATTTTATTTGGCCTTCTGAAAGACTACAGTCTGTTCTGAACACTGCTGCAAAACTCATAAAACTCATACCGCGTCAGGCTCACGTTAAACCTGCACTTAAGTCACTGCATTGGCTGCCTGTACAACAAAGAATTCAGTTCAAAGTTCTCACAATGACCTACAAAGCTATCCATGGACTTGCGCCTAAATACGTTTCGGATATGATTGTTCCATGTACACCGCGTCGAACTCGGCCACGGCCTGCCGAGACTTATTATATGTCTCCCCCTAAGGGAGACATACAGGGGCCCCTCGTTAATTCGTCCCCGGTTAATTCGGTCCCTCGGCTAATTCGTACCAATTCCGTCGGTCCCGATTTTGGGACCCATTCACTTCTATGTAAAAGTACGAATTAACGAGGACTCGGATAATTCGTCCCAAAATTTACCCTCAATATTTTTCTATTCTGGTCTTTTAACAATGCAGAGCCATACAGATTAGGCATGCCACACAGTTAAAACAACACGTTACTCAGGCATCTTGTGTAGCGAGATGAAGGGGTTGCACAATGCGCATTGTGGGGCAGTAATGATGGGGGTTTAGGGATTATGATTGACATGGTCTTCTCAATACACCGAGTGTCTCAGTGTGCACAGCGTTTTCACTGGCCACTAATCCGGAGCATCGTCTGTCACGTACTATGCAGCAGCTTAAGATACCGTTTGTCTTCTGTGGACACTTCGCGCTCCGGAGTGTGTATATAAATTGTGAACAGTGGTCATGCATTTCAACTTGCAAAATGGCATCAAAACGAAAACACAATGATTACACAATGAATCTTAAGTTCAGAGTGTTAAAGCAAATAACGAGTGGCTCAAAAACCAGAACTGAAATAATGACGGAGTACGGGGTACCTAAAAATACACTTGCTTCATGGAAAAAGAATAAGGATAAAATAATCAATGGTGTTGAAATCAGCAAATTTGAGCCTGCTCGAAAGCGTGCAAGGCTTGAAGGTTCATTGTTGTTTTTGTCCATTCGAAAATTTGACCCCCGGTTAATTGGTACCCTCGGTTAATTCGTACTTTTTCCCTTGGTCCTGAGGAGTACGAATTAACGAAGGGTCCCTGTATATAGCATTTGGTGTGTCCGTCCGTCCGTCTGTCCGTCCGTCCGTCCGTCTGTCCGCAGTGAGTTCGTGCATTTTTTTCACTTTGGCAGGCTATATCTCCAAAACAGTTTGTTGGATTAGGCTGAAACGTGGCAAGAACAACACACATATAGTGCAAATGTTTACTGCGAAGTTTTTTTTTCATTTCCGCTGAAAATGTATTTTTGGCGAATTTTTAAATTTTTGATTTTTAACTTTTTTGGCCATATTGGTGCGATATCTCCGAAACAGTTTGTTACGTTAGGCTGAAACATGGCAAGAAGAACCCATATGTAGTGGAACTGTTTACTGCGAAGTTTTTCTTCATTCTTCTCTGTAAAAATATATTTTTTGCGATTTTTTTTTCAATTTTTTGGACTCGCCAATGTTGTACTTTTAAGCAAGGAATTTTTTCCACGTGACTGATTGGGGGCGGGGGAGATATATCCGTTTTTGTTTTAACAAAAACACTGGCCAATCTAGTTAACAGTGCCGAAGTGCAACCTGCACTATGGTCAGTGGAGCTTTAGTCATGCATCTCCATCGCTGTGGAACCTTTTACAAGACAATGTGAACTCAGCAGAAAATATAAACATTTTTAAATGTAGACTTAAGACGGACCTTTTTTAGTGTAGCATTTGAGTAAACCTTTCTACAAAGTGTGAGTCTGTTGCGCTTAGTTATAGGCGCTAAATAAATACCAGATCATATATAGATATATAAAAATCTAACGCAATGACATAGATTTCCTCAAAAATTCTTGGAAAACTCAAAAAGCCAGACGATAATGCCCTAGTAACTTTTGATGTAGTAGGTCTTTAGGGGTTAAGGGCAATCAAATACTGGGTAAACAAACACCGTGATAAAATTCCATCTCGATTTTCGGATAGATTTATATGTGATGTTATATCAGTTGTACTAGATAACGTATTTTACTTCAACGGTTCACATTATTTGCAAATTAAAGGAACAGCAATGGGAACAAAAAGGGCCCCAAGCTACGCTAACTTGGTTCTTGCATGTAATGCCGAGTGTGGCAGGACGTGCTTATAAATTCATTGATAAAGCTTTAATTTGTAACGGATAAGCTTGATTTTACTGTAAAATTTTTATATCTATCAATTGTATTTTAGACGAGGATCACAATTATTTTAGTTTATTGGGAAATATAGTTTCTGTAATTTTATGACTTTAAATGTAATTTATGTGAGCTAGTCATTGATTATAAACAAAGTACTAATGCAATCCTACAAGGAATTATACTTTGGATATTTAAAGGATATTGTGTATTGAACAAAGGATAGATTAATGAATTATGCCAGTGTGTGAATACTATTTGGCTTGCCTGGTTCTATGCCTGTATCATATGATCAGAACAAGCTATGTGGACGATCAATATATAAAGATGGGTCAGCCAATTGAAGTGCGTATTTCGAGCCGTGCCTCTGACACACCTACAGAGCATAGAAAACACTCAAATCTCACATTTATAAACCCTATTGATGTCATTTTAGGGCGCAGAAATCAGCATAAACACCGTTCTAACGGGTCGAGAATTGGTACGAACCTAGTGGATATTCGTTGCAAGACAGAGCCTTCCTTATCAAAGGCAAAACTTGCAACGGCAAATATACGGTCACTGAAGACTAAGCGCCATCTTTTGAAACCTTTAGTTTCCGAATACGATATAGACGTTTTATGTGTTACGGAAACATGGCTTCGTGAAAATGATGAATACGCTCCTCGTGAGTTTACTCCACCTGGTTATGTATTTCAAAGAGTTGACAGATGCAATAAAATTGGAGTTGGTGTTTTATGCCATATTGGACTGAAACCGGTTCATGTTCCGAGTTCAAAATATGAAACTTTTGAACACATTATATTATCAATGTCTTCTAAAGATCATTCTCTCCGTATTGCATGTATATACCGCCCACCGTCATCATCGTTTAGCCGATATTTTGGTGAGTTCACTTCATTTCTCGAAGATCAGTGCCTTGGTGGAAGCGATATAATACTTACCGGTGATTTCAACATCAAATGGGATAGTCTGTCCTGTCCTCATACCAAACAATACCGTGAACTCTTGAACATCTTTGGCTTGTCACAGAATATAGCAGATCCAACTCACAGAGCTGGCCATGTCCTATACCATATCGTTACTCGCGATGTCGATAACGTGGGTCTTACTGATGTAACTATAGGAGATCAGGTGTCGGATCATAATTTACTGTACGCTACTATTTCGCTGGATAAACCCGGGCAGATTCCTCGCGTGGTAACGTTCCGTAAAACCAGTGACATTGATACTGACTCACTCAAGTCGGATATCAAGTCTACTAGCATCTATCATGGATACGATTCGATGACCCTTGAAGAGTTAACAAAGAGATACAACGCCGAACTCAGTGAACTGTTTGACAAACATGCCCCTCTTGTTACACGAAAGAAAATGCTTCCCAAACGTGAACCCTGGTATACTAGTGATCTTCATGAGTTAAGGCGACAAACACGTGCACATGAGAGGAGATATCGAAAATACCGTTGTGAAGACGATCGCAAAGCCTTTGAGAGAATGACGAAGGTTTTTTTGACTCGCCGATTTCTTATGGAAAAGGAATATTACAACAATCAATTTGAAAACTGCCATGGAAATCAAAAGGACATTTTCAAGAAAGTGAATTCAATTATGCACCGAAGGAAAGATAATCCAATGCCTGCTCATAACTCCACCAAAGACCTAGCCAACGATTTCGGTTCGTTCTTTATAAACAAAATTGAGACAATAGAAAAAAACTTCTCAATCAACTGTGATAATAGTGCATTTGAATTTGATCAATCATTTGACGGAATACCTCTGACCCACTTCGGGTCCATTACGTGTAAGGATCTAAAATCAATATTTTCAAAATTAGGTACAAAAACTTGTGGATTAGATCCTCTGCCTACGAATCTAGTTAAAGACTGTTTTGATGAGCTCTCACCAATTATTTTGCGGATAGTAAATTTGTCAATAACCGAAGGACACATGCCAGATGAACTAAAGAATGCGTTTGTGCGCCCCCTGTTGAAAAAACAGAATCTAGCCAAAGAGCACAAAAATTACCGGCTGGTATCAAACCTTTCGTTTTTGTCAAAAGTCATAGAGGAAGCGGTAAATCGACAACTAGCGAACCATATCCAAATCAATACGCTAGCTGAGGAATTCCAGTCGGCATACCGTCCATTCTGTAGTACAGAGACAGCGCTGCTTAACATCTTTGATGAAGCTCTTACTCATCTCGACAACCGCAAAACCGTTTTAGTTACCCTGCTCGATTTGAGTGCTGCATTTGATACAGTAGATCACGATATTCTTTTGAAACGTCTTAAATGCAGTTTTGGTATCGAGGGTAGTGCCCTACGATGGTTTTCATCCTACCTGAAAGGTCGTTCCTTTCGTGTTGTGATAAATGAAGCCTTTTCAGATGTTTTTGAACTGCTGTGTTCTGTGCCTCAAGGTTCAATTTTAGGCCCGCGATTGTACACGCAATATACTAAATTTGTTGGATCTCTGCTGCGGTTTCTTTTATTAGCCTTCCATGGATACGCCGATGACACACAGCTGTGGAAAGTTGTGTGTCCACGATCCGTCGTCGAACAAAGTGCAGCCAAGAAGCAACTAGAACAAGGAATACTAGCTATCGCTGACTCCCTGTGCAAGAATAAATTAAAGTTGAACAAGCACAAAACCGAATTCCTGGTGTTAGTGAGTAGAAATTAGCAAAGTCTGATGGAATTCGATACACTCGATCTGGACGCTGACATAGTCTCGCCTTCTGAATCAGCGCGAAACCTAGGTTTCATAATGGATTCTACGCTATCGCTAGAGCAGCAGATCAATGATGTACGAAAAAAGTGTTTTTACTACCTAAACTGGATAAAAAATGTGCGACCTTTTCTGACCGAATACGTGACAAAAGTGCTAGTTCATGCCTTAATCATAAGTAGGCTGGACTACTGTAATGCGCTGTACTATGGGTTACCCAAGAGACTCATAAGTCAACTTCAGTCCGTAATGAACAGCGCTGCTCGTGTAATAACTCAGATTCCCAGGGATGCTAGTATCAAACCTGCATTCAAATTTTTGCACTGGCTGCCCGTTGAACAACGTATTGTTTTTAAAATATGTGTTCTAACATACAAATCTTTGAACGAACTTGCCCCGTCCTACATGTGCAATATGGTAGAAGTATACAAACCAGAACGATCATTACGCTCTACAAATTCCCTGTCACTAGTTGTGAAAAAGTCAAATATGAACTATGACAGAAGATCGTTTTCAGTAGCAGGCCCTATCGAATGGAATCGTTTGCCAACAAGCGTTAGAAATGCAAAGAACGTTCAAGAGTTTAAGGGACTTTTAAAAACTTACTTGTTCAAGTTGGCTTATAATTAAGTTTAATTTCATCCTCTCTTTTGTAATTCCTCTAGGACTTTTAGTATGAAAATGTGATTTTTTAAAATACAAATTATCACACTTGTTATTTTGCGCTTAGGAATGTTAATAGGCGCTATATAAAAAAAACTGTTATAATAATAATAATAGTTGGAGGAACAACTATACAGTCAAATTGAGGAAAACTACAGTTCCGAATACTCTGAATTTATCAAACAAAATTTCCTAAAGTAGTTGGATATTGCTTTATTGTCTGGAATAATAAATGGGATATTAAAGAATTCAACAAACTTTTAAACAACCAACAGCCTAATCTTGAATACAAAATGGAAAAAAGCTACACGGAAATAGCATTCTTAGATATCAAAGTTGTTTTAAGCAATGGTGTCATAACTACAGGATTCCCCTCAGTGTCTGCAATTCCAAAGGGCCACCCTAGACACACAAAACACAACATACCATTTTCTCAGGCAATTATACTCTACACCATCATAGATGACGCCTGTATAAAAAAATCAACGACTCGTAAAACTCAACCACACAACCTCAAAAGAATTCTCACAAAAGCTAAATTTGCACCCCAAAATTTGCAAGGTGGTAGTTTCAAATGTAACGATAAACGATGTGGAACTTGCCGTCACATGAAAGAAACTGGATACATGACCATAACATCCTTTGGCGAAACGTTCGAAATTCGAAAACCAATGAATTGCAAATAAAAAAATGTGTTATGTGTCATTACATGCAACAATTGCAAAGAACAATACACCGGAAAAAAATAATTTTTTATTATTACGCCGGGTAGCCTTTCACAGACAGCAAATTAAACGCGAAAAGTATCGAAAAATAGGTGCAAGTAAACATTTAACAGAATGTAATAAACATTGTGACGTTAAAGATATGTTCACTATAGTACCATTTTAAAAACTTTCGGAAAATGAAGCAGAAGCAGTAGTAAAAGAACAGCTATTTCTTAAACGTTTTGACACTAAACTTGACCAGCTGTCTCTTAACTAGGAACTTTAACAGAAGCTTTCCCTTTACTTTTCAATGTTTATGCTTAAATAAACATAAAACTTTTATTGCTTTATTTTATAAATATATTTTGTTTTTACAATATATTTTAGTAAGTGTATATTTTAATATAACGCCATCGTATAAATGTATTTCATTTGTTCATTTATGTAAATGTATTTTGTTTTTACAAATATATTGCAGTGAGTGTACATTTCAATTTAACGCAATTATGTGAAAGTATTCCATTTCTTTGTTGTGAGCAAAGTGCAAGAACGAAAAGTGGGGTAGACTTCAATCTTGATCTGTTTGGGTATGTTTTAACAAGTCGGATTGACTACAGAACTGGTGTAGTTATTCCTTGGATAAGTCACACGGTTTTTATTAAACATTAAACTTCTAGAAAATTAAGAAAGGCGCCATTGCGTAAAAATTATCACGCGGCATATTTTGCAGTCGGTGAATCTGAAACCAGTACCCTCCTCCCACCCTTCACCTTCCCCATTTTGTCGGCTTTTTTGTTACCTCAGCATAGATCTTAACTAAGCCTGGGATTTCAGTGTTTTCCAGAAGATTCTCCAATGTTGTTGTATTCTTTAGGCATACTGGAAAGCATTTGCGCCACAACTATCAAGCTATGGTTGTTTCTTACACTACGTGTAATTGACCTCTGTGCATTGCTCACGTACAGCTATTACGTAACATGTCACTCAGTCCCTCCCTCCCCCACCGAGGTGAATCCTCTGTTGCACAGTTATGAAAAATATCTTTCTAGTGCCTTTTGGCTGATGGGAATTTGTGAAGAGAAAATGTATATATATTATGACCATAATTACAGACCCTTACCGTAACTTGAGCTGAAAGGTTCAGGGTTGCCTTTGGAGTTGTACCTTCACTAGGATGGCCGGTGAAGTAGATTGGGGGTTAAGGCCAGAAAAAAGACTTATTTGTTACCACTACCTTCAAAAGGGGATAAAATAGACGTAAAGTAAAACCTGTTTGTAGTGAACACCTTCCAGATTCGGAAAAAAGGACGTAAGGTAAATCCTGCCTATTTTGACAACCTATCAGAGTTGGATAAAAGGACGTGCAGTAAAAGTAGTGTATTGGCGAATCGGATAAAAAAGGCATAAAGTAAAACATGTTGTAGTGACCAACTTCCAGAACCGAAAAAGACGTACAAAAAAACCTGTTCGCAGTGACCACCATCAGGAACCTTAAAGAAAAGACGTGCAGTAAACCTCTTTAGTGACGACCCGGACAAACCTGACTAATGACCGCCTTCTAAACCCAGACATGTACCTAGTCATGTATAGGAAAAGAGGATTGAGATACCCACAAATCTAGTTACGTACCCTCCCCACCCCTTCAAAAAATGGATTAAGGTGATACGCAACCCGACTTCTGGGCACATGAGATATTTTTATATGTCTTATTGTTTTGAAGATAGTACATTATGGGGTTAGTCGGGAAGACAGTTGCTTTTGTTTACGAAAACAAGAAACTAAATGATTGTCGATGTGAAAGTGTGTAGTATGAGCCTGAACTCTGAATGTTTTGTGTTCATTTGTAGCTCTAGTTTCTGTTGAGCTGAATTATAAATACTGAAAACACAGGAGACCTACAGGGAAATAATTTCAACATTGCCCTGCATGGCACAATCAATCGAAAAACAACCTGATTCCATAAAAAAATTATAGAGGATTTCAAAGCGTAATTATTGAAGCCCAACAAAAATCTCGCAATACGCAGTGTCACATTGACCCTGAATTGATTACAGAAGAACAACTATTGCAGTTTCACTAAAGCCATGGTTTTGACATGGTTTGATTACAGACATGGACGAAGAAATAAGAATTGCAATTTTACAATGGCCACATTAATACCACCATAGCCCTAAGTGTCCCAATTGCAACAAAAGCCTTTACGTCTATTAATAAAAAAATAGTTCCAGTTTTCTTTTAAAACAACGACAAAAACCAATGAGCCATTGCAAAGTAAAGAAAAATCGAAGAAACTCAAGTTTGTCCTCCCCTCCCCTTCTCACCTGTACCTGCACTTGTCTAGATAAAAGGATTCAAGTACCCACATATCAAGTTGCGACCGCCTCCACCCCTTTCAAAAATTGGAAGAAGGTGATACGCAAGTAAACTGATAATTTTAATCGAAAGACAAACAATTCTGTTCGTACCATATCCAGTTTGATTACTTTTGTCAAATCTACATTCTGTTTCAGCTCGTTTCTGCCCTCATATTTCTTATATATTCGCTTTTACGGCTTGGTACAATGACCATGGACATTCTTCTTAACGATATCGTCTGGAAAAGATTTTTAGCCGAAGTTTATCAGTTGTGCATCTGCTGAGTTGAATTATTTATTTTGTTCAACAGGTAATGGAAACAAAGAATATGCTGTACTTGGTGTCCGAGTTTGCCCCGAATGGCGAAATATTTGGCAAGTACAATTTATTGACTTTTTGTCTGAATTATGTTTTCCCCGTAGATGGGAAAGTTTGGTTTGTATTTTGTTTATTTGTGTGTGTGTGATTATGGGTGTAACGCTTGGCATTTTTTGCAGTAGCTGGAAGTATTTTCCGTTTAAAGTGGCTCGCCTGATATCTTGTGTTATGACAAGCAGCTCACCATTTTGGCACCAAAATGTCCGCTCCCCACTCCCTCCCACCGACTTGAGTCATCTGTTGTGCAGTTATAAAGAATACCTTTCTGGCACTTTTAAGCCCATGGGAATGTACCAAGACAAGGTATACATTTTGGCTATAACTACACTTAGGGTACAGACCGTTACCTTAACCTTTGCTAAAAGGGTTAGGGTTGCGTTTCGAGTCGTACCTTTATTAGATGGCTGGGGTGGGGGTTGAGGGCTAGACCACCTTCAAGACCTGGATAAAAGATGTACAGTAAAACTTTTTCGGCATTACCCCTTTCAGACTCTGATAAGAAGACGTGCGGTAAAACCTGCATGTCGGATAAAAATGCAACGTTCCGTAAAACTGCTGTAGTGACAATCTTCCAGACCTGTCTAAAAAGTACGTACAGTAAAACCCGATTTAGCGACCATCCTATCAGATTGGAATAAAAAGACGTACAGTGAATGATTGCGTTATCACAAATGAATCTTTTATTTCAGTAATAAGGGAAAAAACGAAACTGGTTATTGGGGATTTATGGGTTTTGTCCGGGAGACATTTGCTTGTGTTTACAAAAAAAGAAGAAACTAAATAGGTGTCGATTTGAAAATGTTTAATATAAACCTGTAAGCTTATGTTATGTGTGCACTGGCCCGACCAAGGGGAGACATATATTGTTTGTACGTTCTGTGTGTGTATGTATGTACATGTGTGTATGTACGTGTGTGTGTCAGTCTGTTGCGAACAAAATGTTATGTGCAAGAACGAAAAGTCGTATGGGGAGGTGGGACGGTTCTATAAACTGTCGAAGCAAGTTACATTTTAAAGGAAGGCGTATGATGTCATTATGCAGAAATCTTGTATGCACAATTTCTCAGCCGCTGAGCGTCAGAGAAAGTTATAACTTGGTAGGCGTGTTGCCCGGAAGGCTCTGTCAAATTCTTTCGCGAGTACAACGAATGAGCTTGAAATGCGAACCGCGCATCGACGGAAGTTAAATAAACATGCGATCCGGTCCAAAATAAGCACCGCACATGAACGCAAGTTAAACAAACATGTGCACTTGTCCGAAAAAAGGACCACGCATTGACGCAAGTTGAATAGACATGCGCAGTGGTCTGAAATGAGAACCGCGTATCAACGCAAGTTGCGCAGTGGTCCGAAGAAAGAACCATGAATCGACGCAAGTTGAGTAGACATAAGAGTCGGGCATCGACGGGACTTAAATAAACATGCTTTCTGGTCCGAAACGCAAATCGCGCGCCAACGCAAGTTAAATGAAGCTGCTCACTTGTCCCAAAATGCAAACTGCGCATCAACGCAACCTAAAGAAACACGTATACTGGTCCGAAATGCGAACCGGATATCAACGCAAATTAAATAAACATGCACACTGGTCCGAATTGTGAACCGCACATAAGCGTAAGTTGAATAAACATTTGCACCGGTCCAAAATAAGTACCGATCATCAACACAAGTTAAATAAATATGCGCAATGGTCCAAAATGCGAACTGACCATTAACGCAACTCATATAACATGCGCACTATTCAAAATAAGAACTGCGCATCAACGCAACTTAAATAAACATGCGCACTGGTCCAGAATAAGAACCGCGCATCAACTCAAGTTAAAGACATATGCGCATTGGTCTGAAATGAGAACCGCGCATCGACGCACGTTAAATAAACATACGCAGTGGTTCGAAATGCGAACCACGCGCCAACGTAAGTTAAATAAACATTTGCACTGGTCTAAAATAAGCACCGCGCATCAACGCAAGTTAAATAAACATGCGCACTTCTCCGAAATTCGAACCGCGCATCAACGCAAGTTAAATAAACATGCGCAGTGGTTCGAAATGCGAACCACGCTCCAACGCAAGTTAAATAAACATTTGCACTGGTCCAAAATAATCACTGTGCATCAACGCAAGTTAAATAAACATGCGCACTGGTCCGAAATTCGAACCGCGCATTAACGCAAGTTAAATAAACATGCGTAATGATCCGAAATTCGAACTGCTCATCAGCGCAAGTTAAACATGCACACTGGTCCAAAATGCAAACCGCGCACCAACGCAAGTTAAATAAACATAGGCACACGTCCAAAATAAGCACCGTGCATCAACGCAACTTATATAAACATGCAAACTGGTCCGAAATGCGAACCGCGCATCAAGGCAACCTATGGAAACTTGTGCACTTGTCCAAAATAAGTACCGCTCATCAACGCAAGTACAATAAGCATGCGTATTGGTCTGGAATAAGAATCGCGCATCGATGCAAGGTAAATAAACATGCGCAGTGATCCGAAATAAGAACCGCACATCAACACAAGGTAAATAAACATGCGCACTGATCCGAATTACGACCCGCCCATCAACACAATGTAAATAAAGATGCGCATTGGTCCGAAATAAGAACCGCACATCAACACAAGGTAAATAAACGTGCGCACTGATCCGAAATAAGAACCACACATTCAGAAAAGGTAAAAAAAACATGGGCGCTCGTCAGAAATGCGAACCGCACATCAACGCAAGTTAAATAAACATGTGCACTGTTCCAAATTGAGAGCCGCGCATCTACGCAAAATTAAATAAACATGCGCACTTGTCTGAATAAGAACCGCGCATCAAGGCAAGTTGCATAAATATGTGCACTGGTCCGAAATGCGAGCGTTGTTTGAAGGTATCTATGGCAGACTATCCAGTCTACCAGAGATACAAAAAAATCTGTTTCCCATTTTTCTGGGAAAGAAATCTTTGTATGCATTTATCGGTCTATGTTCTGGTCCGGTGCTAAATTAAATATTGAGCTAGCTCTTTGCCGTCTCATCTTTTGAAGCCCAATTTTTCAGGAAAATTTCCTTGCTCATGCACGCTGGAATTGGTCTTATTGCTTTTCGTAAGCTGGGACTTTGTCCTTGGACAAACTTGTTATTGAAACATACAATGAAATAGCCAATCCACATGCCCGCAGACTGAGGGCACTCCCTGTAATTCCATCGAGGGGGGGGGGGGGCAGATGACCGGCGGGTAGTTGTTCTAGGTGGGCAGTTGATCCGGTTGACAAACGGAAGGGGGGACACAGGTGACCGGCATTCTTTGATGCTTTATACAAGTTAGAATTGAAGTCAGTTTTCAAGTTAGCTTTAAAACAGCTAAATCGTTTATTCGCGACACCGTGGAGTCCACCAAGGAATAAAGCTGGCTACGGGTTGAGTAATACTCCGGGTCAGAGGCGTCAGTACGGGGTTGCTTTGTGCAGACTGAAGGAGGCGGGAATAGGGGGTTTGCCTTGTAATTGCAAAAGGATTTAACTTATCACAAGTAAGAATAAATGTTCATAGGCACTCAAGAAAAGAGGTCGAATGGATGGGGGATTCTATTCGTGAACGATTTTCATTGTGACCGTTTTAAAAGCAAATAGATGCCACAGGGGCTTGTGACCATGTTAAAACCAAATAGAAGCCCCCCGACCTTCTGTTCGGAAACAGTTTCCGAATGGAAGCCCCGGGACTTCCGTATAGGGTGGGGAGGGGGCTTCTTTTCGGAAACTTCCCGTAATCCCTTGCTAGAATAACCGCACGCATATTGAAAAATGAAGCTGATTCAGATAAAATAAATAAATAAATAGACATTGCTTAACAATAAACTCGGATAACAAACGTCTTAATAATTTGCCATTACTCCTATTGTCTAACAGACGCCTTAACATGCAATGTTAAAGAAGGATAATATGAGTGCACATTACTGTCCGTTTTCGTGTCCCGACAAAAGGTCGCCGACAAAAGTTCGAGCGTCAAAAGATCGAGCGACGAAAGGTCGAAAGTTGAAAAACGCGATAAAAGGTCGAAATTTGATATATACTCTAGCATATACTATATACAAATGTATATAAATGACTCGCCAATTGTATGGTATTTTGCGGACCGACTCCGGTGTATGATGGATTAGCTGTTTAAATTTCGACATAAAGTGATTACAAATGAAATCATACACCTTTGTGTAATGTATAACACTTGAATGAATCTAAAGCTTACTCAGGTGTGTGGTTTAAACATCTGTATTGCAGTTTCAATTTCTAATTGCCCTTGCTCAAAATACAATCCATTCCCGCGTTTTAGCAATAACTTTATAATTATTGAATAGCATGCAGCGAAGCAATTACCTTTTTATCATGTCTTTCATGGATTTGACTCAAGTTAAAATGCAATTAAACAATTGCCTGAATGGGTTATTAGGGAATTGGGATGAAGAAATTAATTGCATTTTGGCCTGGTCTAGACTAATCTTTCTCACAGCATAGCAATTAAAATTTCCAGTGTTAAGGTAAGATAAGATAGGGTTTATTCTATTTTCAAACGGGATACATGCAATACACTAAGTAACTAAAAAATAATAAAAATGACATATATTAGAGCTATCGCAAATAACTGGTTAAATAGCTATCTCTCCCATAGACAACAGTATGTTCAAATTGAAGAGTCTATTTCTAGTATGTTGCAAGTTCTGTGTGGGGTACCCCAAGGTTCCATTTTAGGACCAAAATTATTTATTATTTATATTAATGATATCATAAATGTTTCAGAAGTCTTAAAATTTATACAATTCGCAGATGACACTATTTTTTATACAGGTAATGACGCTAAGTATATGTGTGAGGTTATAAGTGGTGAAATGTTAAAACTAAATAGGTGGTTCCATTTGAACAAGCTTTCTTTGAATGTTTCCGAAAATAATTTCATTGTATTTGGTCATTGTAAATCAAACAACAACCTGATTATCTCCATAGGTAGGGAAAAAATATCCCAGGTTCAGTCAACTAAATTTCTCGGAGTGATTATAGATGAAAAACTAAATTGGAAAGAACAAATTAGTAAAGTCAGGGCAAAATTAGCTAAGTGTGTTGCAATTATGTATAAATTACGTTATGTGGTCAACGCTGATGCTCTTCTTTGGATATATTGTTCTCTATTTCTTCCATATTTGTCATATTGTGCAGAGATCTGGGGAAACACTTACGCTACAATACTAAATCTATTTACGGATTGCAGAAACGAGCCGTGAAAATTGTAAATGGTGTGGGACTGTATGAACATTCTAATACGGTATTTTATAATTCTTTGCTTCTAAAATTTTATGATAATGTAAATTTCAAAACTCTGATTATTATGTTCAAGGCATATACTTGTGCCCTACCAAATGCAGCCCAACGGTTGTTCAAGATCGTAAATAGTGAGCGGGCAACAAGGCAACAGGGAAACTTTATGGTGTTGTATTCAAGAACTAACCGTAAAAACATTGTATAAGTATTAGAGGAGTTAATCTTTGGAATTCCTTACCCCAAGACCTTAAGTATCTACCAAATGTAGCCTCCTTCAAAGCAAAATTGAAAATGCATTTTATTTCTAGCTATGCATAACTGAATATGTAAAGTACTCCACATTAACTATTTGCCATGCTCAAAACTAAGCGTTGATAAATCGAACTGTAAATCTGTACATATGATTACTTATATCTATCAAATTTCCCAAATTCGTGAACTGAATAAACGCATAAGAGTGTAATTGTACAGTATGCTAATGATGCAAATCGACGATTGCCTCTGTTCTGTATTTATCAGTTTTATGTGTTCTTTATTCTCTCATGGTCATTTTACTGTTTACTCCAAAATTACTGTCAATACTGAAGTGGTTGTATGGAACTTATTCTGAAAAACATTGTAAAGGGCAAGCGAGGAGAAAGCTGTTAGCTTTTGCTTGTTCCCTTTCCAAACTGTCAATATATTTATAGTTACTTAAGCCATTGTTTTGTACTGTATTGTGCTTCATTGTTCAAAGTATGCCCGTTCATTTTGATTTGGTACGCTGTGATGACAACTATCTTGCGTGTGACATTAACGCATTGGCTGAAAGCCGTTTAACAGCCGACGATGATAACAAAAAATTTTTAATAGATGGCTTTCATCCCCCACTGAGATGTGACCAGTTCGTTTCAACAGAATGTCGACGACCTCCGCATGGCCATGCTTTTTATCTAAAACACAAACATGAAGTGTTGTCCAAGGAGTTCATTTCAACTGCACTCTTTGAGTGTTTACACATTAGAGTTAAGACCAACACTGCTGTTGAATTATTCTACAGCATTGTAGTTATTTACAAATCACCAACGTGCAGAAAAATTTTTAGAATATATTCGGGAAGTTGCGAATTTCCATCTTTTTAAAAGCATTCTTGTTGTTGGGGACTTCGATTTTGATATATCTCAAAACAAAAATAAAACTTTTCTGCAAAACATGAAAGAGTATTTTCCTTCAACTAATCAGACTGTATGTAATCCCACCACACACTCTAACACGATATTAGATCTTCCATTTGCCTCTTCTACCACGGCTTTTCCCGAAATTATTCCCTGTGTTTGGTCTTTTCACCACACGCTTGGTATTCTTGTCTCCCTTATGAAAGAATTGAAAGAATGACTCCTCATCAGCCACAACTTCACCGAGCAAGTGAGCGAATATTTTCTCCATTCAGTTACGGCTTTTTCGTAACCGCTGTCTGCCAATTTGATCATGATTTTGTCTGTGATTCTTGGATATATATTCTGTAGGTCACGGCTGGTCACCATGTCCCTGGACATGCTTGTTATAGTGAACAGATAATTAACAATTCATTTGAACAGAAGTCCGTCTTTAGAACTGCTAATGAAATTATGCACAGAACAGTTGCTAACCCAATACCAAGTAGTGATTCTGATAAGACATTAGCTAACAACTTCGGAAATTTCTTTACTGAAAAAATAGATAAGAACTTTTCCCCCGAAACTGAAAATGCCTTTAGACATGACCACCCCTTTAATGGTATCGTTTTGAATTCATTCAGCTCTATAAATGATGAAGAGCTTAGATCCATCTTTTCCAAAGTGGCGCTGAAAACTTGTGAACTCGACCCCCTGCCGTCCAAATTAGTAAATGATTGTTTCGATACGCTATCGCCAATCATCTTACTTATTGTAAATATTTCCGTTTTGGAAGGTACTATGCCTCAAGAACTGAAAAGTGCTCTTGTTCGCCCTTTACTGAAAAAACCTGGACTCGACTTACAATATAAAAATTGCAGACCGGTCTCTAATTTGTTCTTCCTGTCAAAAATAATTGAGGAAGCAGTTAATTGACAACTGTCCGCAAATATTCAATCCAATGCGCTTTTTGAAGAACTTCAATCGGCACATCGCCCGTATTCAAGCACTGAGACGGCCCTTTTAAAGATATTTGACGATATACTCATCAATTTGGATAGTCGTCAGGTCATTTTTCTGGCCCTCCTCGACCTTAGCGCGGCCTTTGATACCGCTGATCATGGCATACTCATCGGTCGCTTGGAGCACTTTTGGCATCAGAGACAGCGCACTTAAATGGTTCTCATCTTATCTAGAGAATCGTTCGTTTAAAGTTGTTATTAATCAAGCATTTTCGGATATATTCGATTTGTTATGTTCAGTGCCGCAAGGATCAATCTTAGGCCCCCGGTTGTATACACAGTATACAAAGTTCGTGGGAGTGATCACAAAACTCTTCTTCTGTGCTTTCATGGATACGCGGACAACACGCAGATATGAAAACCAGTGTCCCCTAGGTCACCAGCTGATCAATGCTCGCGAAATCGAATTTGGAAAATAGTATCGTGGCAGTTGCGGATTCCCTCCATAGCAACAAACTCAAACTGGACAGGGATAAAACAGTTTTTTTAGTTTTAGTGAGCCGACATTATCGAGATTTAGTAAACATTGATTCAGTTGATCTCGGTACGGATATTGTGATATAAACAGACTCGGCCAAAAATCTCGGATTCATAATGGACTCTTCTATGTCATTAGAAAATCAGATAAATGATGTTCGGAAGAAATGTTATTTTTATTTGAGTTGGACAAGAAGTGTTCGTCCCTTTCTTACGGAATATGTTACCAAGGTGCTTGAACATGCCGTTATCATAAGTCGGTTGGATTACTGCAATGGGCTATATTACGGCCTTCCAAAGAAGCTCATCGCGAAATTGCAGTCGGTGATGAATACCGCTGCAAGAATTATAAAACAATTACCACATGATGGTAGTGTCCTCAACGCCTGTAAATGCCTTCATTGGGTTCCTATTGAAAGCAGAGTGATCTATTAAGTCTGTATTTTGGTTTATAAATCATTGCATGGACTCGCCCCTGCTTATTTGTCGGATATGTTAGAAGAATTTAACCCTGGACGATCGCTCCGATCGGAGAAAGCACTTTGTTTGGTGGTAAAGAAAACCAATATGAACTATGGGGACAGATGTTTCTCAGTTGCCGGACCACGTGAATGGAATTATTTACCATCCAAAATTCGTTTGTCTACAACACTACCTGAATTTAAGAGTCAGTTGAAAACTCATTTATTTTTAAAAGCATACGATGACATCATCTAGTTGCCTGTGGATATGATTTTAGTAAAAAAAACTGTAGCGCTTAGTGAATATGATTTTAGTTATAAAACTGTGTAGCGCTTGGTGATTTTTAATAAGCGCTTTATAGAAGACAGTTATAATAATAAAATAATAATAATAATAACATAAAAGCCCACTAAGTCTGTCATGTTGCAAAGGAACCTCTATGGGAAGTTGCTTAATACGTGACCGTGGATGTCAGCCAATAATTTCATTTCATTACAACGTTTATTTCCAAATGTACAATGAAGCACAATACAGTACAAAACAATGGCTTAAGTAACTATAAATATATTGACAGTTTGGAAAGGGAACAAGCAAAAGCTAACAGCTTTCTCCTCGCTTGCCCTTTACAATGTTTTTCAGAATAAGTTCCATACAACCACTTCAGTATTGACAGTAATTTTGGAGTAAACAGTAAAATGACCATGAGAGAATAAAGAACACATAAAACTGATAAATATAGAACAGAGGCAATCGTCGATTTGCATCATTAGCATACTGTACAATTACACTCTTATGCGTTTATTCAGTTCACGAGACTGGAAGATCGTGGGTTCAAACCTCGGTCGTGTCATACCTAAGACTTTAAAATTGGGACTCCTCCTTGCTACCCTGTGAGGCACTCCACATGTAAGGGTTAGAAGGAGGGCTGGAATGCCCCATTTCAGTATAATGTGGCAGGGGCATCCCGATATGACCATAGCAGTTGAAAGGGATCTAAAGAACAATACAATACAATACAATACAACGAATGAGTGCGGCACATGACATCATCGCGTAAAATATGCATGTAATTTGGACAAGATCTTGTGTACAAAATATTTCGATAACGCAAAGTCGTGTCGGACAGTTCTGTCAACTTTTAAAGGTTGTAGTGAAATTAAGAAAGGCGTATGACGTCATTACCTTAAAATCTTATATGTGTACGTTTCTTTGCCGTTGAACATTGAAGAAAGTTGAAATTTGGTGGGAATTTGGCTTGGTAGGTCCGAAAGTTTCTGTCAAATAAGATATTGTGTGCAAAATATCTTGCTAAGGGAAAGTCGTATCGACTTGAAATTTTGTACGGGTATTTCTTCGGTGTATCGAAAGGTTCTGTTAATTTTTTACGCATGTGACGAAATTAAGAGCCTGTAACGTATGTAAGATTTCTCAGGCGCTGAATATCGAAGAAAATTGAAACTTGGTGGGACTATGGGTTGGTAGGTTTGAAAGATTCCAATTTTGTCGCGAGTAGAACGATCGAAAACGGTACATGACGTCATCATGTAAAATATGCATGTAATTAGAATAAGATGGGTATTCATAGGTCAGTGGGACGGCTGTTTCTACTGTTGATGCGTGTAGTGAAGTTATGAAAGACGTATTTGCGTAAAACTTTATCTGTTGTTAAGCAAAATGTCTGGATAGCGGAAAGTCGGATCGACTTCACACTTGGTGCAGCTACTCGCACGCTTTCTTTTCATTTTTTTTTACTTTTCTTTTTCTTTTTTTTTTTTTTTTTGCAAAACATAAAACTGGTTTGAAAATTAAGGAAAATTGGGCAGTTATGAACAATGTCTTTCCATTGCTTTTTATGCGATGGAAATGTACGAAGACAGTGTAAAATATAATGTCTATAACTACACCTAGAGTACAGACTGTATAACATATAATGTCTGTTCTCTGTTGTAAAGTTACTTTTTGGCGATTCACCATGTGCCAAATGGGAGAGGGGGTTTTTCGGTTGGCAGTTTTCAAAATGCTTCTCCTCCCACAATTTTGATAATATTTTCTTCAAATTTTGTGCGAATATTCCCTAGTTAGGCCTGTCTTGAAAAATTACCCTTTTTGCGATCCGTTAAAAATGGGCCGATTTTTTAAATTTTTTTTTACTTTCAATTTTCAAAATGTTTCTTCTCCCACAATTTTGATTGAATTCCTTCCCAGTTTTGTACGATTGTTCTCTAGGTAGGCCTGAATGTGGGGTATTTAAAAATTTTTTCGTTGCAATTTTCAAAATGCTTCATCTCCCACAATTTTGATCCATATTTTTTAAAATTTTGTGCGAATATTTTCTAGATTGGCCTCTCTTGAAAAATTACTTTTGATAGCGATCCGGCAAAAATTGGCCAAATGGGGGTAATTTTGATCAAATTTTCGTTACGTTTTGTACAAATGTTTTTAGGTAAGCCTCTCTTGAAATATTACTTTTTTAGCAATTCCCCTAAAATTGGCCAAATGGGGGCAATTTTGATCAAATTTTCTTTACATTTTGTACAAGTGTTTTTAGGTACGAAATCTCTTGAACTATTACTTTTTTTGCAATCCACCAAAAATTGACCGAATGGGGGCATTCCCATATTTTGGATTGGCCATGTCGTCCCCAAAGCAAAACTTGGTGTAGTGGAATCAAGGACAAAACGTCCTCGGCCATAAGGTACCGGGCTATAAGGTCCCTAAATGAATTTAGGCCCAAAACGTCCCTAAAGCCAAAAAAATTATGCTAACCTAAATTTATTTAGCTTTACCCCGGCGATAATGTCCCCGGTTGTAAGGTCCAAAAATGAATTTATGGCCAAATCTTCCCGAAGCAAAATTTGTCGTGGAAAGCATGACAATACGTCCTCGGCCAAAACGTACCCGGCCATAAATTACACGGCCATAATGTCCCAGGCCATATGTCCCCTGCCAAAAGGTCCCAAGATGAATTTAGGACTAAGACGTCCCCAAAGCAAAAAAGTATGATAATCAAAATTAACGCTTTATTAGGCTTCACAGCCACCATTATGTCCCCGGCCATAAGGTCCCAAAATGAATTTAGGGTGAAAACCTCCCCAATGAAAAAAAGTACGATAACGTAAATTGACGGTTCATTAAGTTTTACCGCGGCCATCAGGTCCCCGGCCATAATATCTCGGGCTATAAGGTCCCCAAAGCAAAATTTATCGTGGAATCCAGGACAACACGTCCTTATCCATAAAGTCCCCGGCCAAAAAAGTACCCGGCTATAAGGTTATAAGGTTTTGTCCGCACCACTTTGCATATAAACAGGGACGTCGGGACCTGCAACCTTGCACAGTGAAAAAAATATAACACCATATTATTTAAAATAAAAATTCTGAAGCAAATAAGAAACCAGATATTTTCTGGTAGGCTATTCCGGAATAGACTACGGATAAATCGAATGTCACACAAATCGGATTTTTAATTATTTCATCATTTTGTGTTACAGACTGTAAAAATATCTTATTTTCTTGCCTTACAAATAGAAAAATGTGAAAAATAATTGAAAATGCTAATAATTTTTTTTTTAAATTTAAATTTCAATGCGTTATTCAATACTGAACTATACATATTTGAATAAACAGTCAACACTTTGCATATAAACAGGGACATCGGGACCTGCAACCTTGCACAGTGAAAATATAACACCGTATTATTTAAAATAAAAATTCTGAAGCAAATAAGAAACCAGATAGTTTCTGGTAGGCTATTCCGGAATAGACTACGGATAAATCGAATGTCACACAAATCGGATTTTTAATTATTTCATCATTTTGTGTTATAGACTATAAAAACAACTTATTGTCTTGCCTTACAAATAGAAAAATGTGAAAAATAATTGAAAAAGCTAATAATTTTTAAAAAAATTAAATTTCAATGCGTTATTCAATATTGAACTATACATATTTGAATAAACAGCCAAATGTAAATTTTTTTTCAATATTTTTATTTTTTCGCCAAAAGATTAGAATTTACATTTTTCAACTTATTTTCACCATTTGGTGTAAGAAGAATGTTGAACTATTGATTTCTGTGCCATTTGATTTCTCGGTAGTCTATTCCAGCCTACCGCAAAAAATATCTTTTTCTTATTTCCTTCATGCTCATGCCTTTTTTTTTTTAAATAATTGAAAAAGTGAATAGGGGAATTTGGAACCTAGATAACTCGTCCATTATAGAAGGTGTTCACTATTGGGAGGTGTTTAGTAATGGATGTGTTGGAATATGTAATTTACTTTACATGGGAAATCCTCACTGAGACTCTAGTTTCGAGGCACTTTAAAATTTTCGGCAACCAAGTTTTGTCTTCTGTTTTACATAAATGTTTACCAGGCGTTCTGCTCTTGAAAAGCTAGCCTTTATGGCGATCCAGAATTAGATAAATGGGGGCATTTAAAAATTTTCACGCCAATTTTCAGAATGCTTTTATTTCCACGATCTATATCGCGTTCCTTTCAAATTTTGTACGGATGTCTACTTTGTAGGCCTCTCTTGAAGTTTTTTGGCCATCCACCAAAAATATAAGTGTTTTGTTAGCCAGTTTTCCAAAAGTTCTTTCCCCCACAGTGTTCATCGGATTGTCTTCAAATTTTGCATACATGTTTACTTGGCAGTCATCTCTTGAAAAGTTAATTTTTCGGATCGAATTTCTTTCTGATTTTGAACGGTTGTTCCCTAGTTGGTTCTGCTTTTTGCTTTTTATCGATCGGCCAGAAATGGACTAAATGGGGTGCATTTTATAATTTTTTCGAAACCAACTTTCCAAAGGTACTTTTCTTCCAAAGTTTTAATCCTAATGCCTTCAAATTTTGCAGAGATGTTTGCTAGCCTACCATCTTTTGCCAAGTTACTTTTTTGGCGATCCACCAAGAAGTAGCCAAAATGGGAGGGGGAGGAACATTTTCTTTAGCAAACTTTCAAGGTCCTTCTTCCACGATTTTGATCAGATTGTCTTCAAATTTCTCATCAATGATCATTAGGGGGTCCTGTTTCGAAAAGTGATTATCCCCCGTGAAACGGAGGGATATAGTTATGAGCTGGTCCTCCGTCCGTCCGTCTGTCTGTCCTCAAAAAGTATTAAGTTTTGTCCGACCGACTTCTCATGGAAGGAATTGTCGTAGGAACCTGAAACATTGCGTGGTAAAAATATATATATTGAAGATGTGCAACGTGGCATTATTGTCAAAATCGGCCATAAATTGACGTCGTGATAAACTGTCAAATATGGTGAATTTTTGGCTTGAACTTAGCCGTGAGACGATGTTTTATTCCCCACAGGTAGAACCTGTGGGAAATATATGTGATCGATCGCGTGTCGGTCGGTCTGTCGGTCGGTCGGTCGGTCATCAAGAGCTTGTTAACACGGTAACTTAAAAGCTGCTGCAAGGATTTGAATGAAACTTGGTGTGTAGCTTCTATGGTAACAAACATAGATCGGTATTGTAAATAGGCCATGTTCGTCCAAGGAAAATGGACCAGCTGGACTTAGAAAATTTCAGCACCTGATTGACTTTTGTGTGAGCTTGTTAACATGATAACTTAAAAACTGCTGCAAGGATTTGAATGAAACTTGGTATGTAGTTTCTATGGGAACAAACAGAGATCGGTATTGTAAATGGGCCAGGTTCGTCCAAGAAAATGGACCAACTGGACTTAAAACATTTCAGCTCTTGATTGACGATTGACAGGTACTACGTGTGGGAAATGTATGCTTCTGTGGGCACTAGCAAGGATCGGTATTGTAAATAGAGTACGTTGGCCCAAAGATAATGAACCAAATGAACTTTGAAATTTACGAAATCCTGGACATTATTCAGGATCGGAATGGGTTTGTTAACATGTATCTCAAGAACAACTGCAAGGATATTAATGAAACTTGGTATGTAGCTTCTGTGGGCACTAGCAAGGATCGGTATTGTAAATGGGTTACGTTGGCCCAAGGATAATGAACCAAATGGACTTTGAAATTTACCAAAGCCTGGAAATTATTCAGCATCGGAATGAGTTTGTTAACACGATATCTCAAGAACAACTGCAGGCATTTTAATGAAACTTTGTGTGTAGCTTCTATGGGAACAAACACAGATCGGTATTGTAAATGGGCCAGGTTCGTCCAAGGAAAATGCACCAACTGGACTGGAAAATTTCAGCTCTTGATTGATTATTGATGGCCGTGTTTAACTGATGGGGGGGGGGGGGGGGAAGGGGGGCCTGTGGGGAATATGTGGGCTATGCACACTGCTGTAGTTTATGTGGACCGACTTCTCATAGAAGGGATTGTCGTAGGAACCTGAAACCTTGCGTGGTGAAAATATATATATTGAAGATGTGCAATTGTCAAATTCGGCCAAAAATTGACGTCGTTGGAAATTGTCAAATATGGTGAATTTTGGGCTTGAACTTACCCGTGAGACGATGTTTTGTCCGCCCAACTTCTTATAGAAAGGATTGTAGTAGGAACCTGAAACCTTGCAGTGTAACTTTACCTCATTTTACTTTTACTGCTTCACGGGGAATCCTGCCTTTTCTCGCGATCTGCCTAAATTGGCTAAATGGGAGTGGGGAGGGAGGAGGGGTATTTAAAACTACAGATGAAATCACTTAATCGCATACCGGTTAAACGCATAAATCGGTTAACTGCATATTATTCGCAGATCCCAAACCATTTCCAATGCTATCTATTGGAAATTTAACCGGATAATTGCATACCGCTTAATCGCATAAACTGGATAAACGCATAGCTTTTTCACGTTAAAATGAGAAGTACACCGGTTAATTGCATAATTTTGGATGACTGTCGAAACAGTGCCACACTTAAAACATACTAAGGGATTGAGCTTTTCCTCGTTTATTTATCTATTGCATTGTCTTCTGTTTGCTTGACCCATTGTGTACATGTACCAACCCCATTCGCGGTTGGTAACAGTGAATCTCGAACTCTTAATCACTCTCTCAGTTCTCACTAGATAATGACCTTTATCTTTAATTCCCGCACTGCCTTAGCTGACGCTAAAAAATAGGCATGGCAAGAGCACTCCGGATAAACGCATATATCGGATAAACGCATAACAGGGCTTGGCAAATTGGCTACCCGATTAACCGGTTTCGTCTGTATTTAGTAGCCAGTTTTCAAAATGGCTCTTATATCACAATTTTGACCGGATTCCCTTGTAAATGTGTCAGAATTTTCAACAACCGGGTTTAACACCGTGACGACTACTTTTTGGCGACCATACAAGCCTATTGATAGGCGATTTATTAGATCTCGGCTGGTCACACTGTCACTGGACATTCTTGTTCTTAAAATGCTTCTTCCTTAATTTTGATCAGATTCCTTTCAAGTTTTAGGCAACTGCTTCTTAAATGTTTCTCTCTTAATAAATTTTTTTGCCCAGTGACCAAATATTGGACGAATTATGTTTCCCCGACCAAGGGGAGACATATAGTGTTTGTACGTTCTGTGTGTGTGCATTGTGTGTACGTGTGTGTGTATGTGTGTGCATCAGTCTGTTGTGAACAAAATGTGTGCAAGATATACTCGAGAACGAAACGTCACTTCGACTTCAAACTTGATCGATTTATTCCTTGGTTAGGTCGGACGGTTCTGTCAACTATTGACGCATGTCACGTGATAAGGGCAGGTGTATGACGTTATTACGTAAAAATCTTGTGTGTGAAATTTCTCAGTCGCTGAACATAGGAGAAAGTTGAAACTTGAGATTGTTGCTTGGTAGGTCCGAAATTATTAATATTATTAAAAGATCATTTATATAGCCCTTAATCAAATTGCTCTAAGGGCTTTGCAAAAGTTAAAATCATCACTTGCATACAAGACAAATGGATAACAGTTTGACTAGAAAAACACTATAATAAAACATGCAAGGAAACGATATAATCACACATTATCAAAAGCACATCTGAACATGTAAGTTTTTAAATCTTTTTTAAACTGAGACAATGATGACGACATCTTTAGACCCTCGGGTAACGCATTAAACAATTTTGGGCCACAATTTGCAAAGGCACGTGTACCATATTGATTACTGACCTTGTTTTCTTTGAGAAGAAAGCGAGACTTGGATCTTAAAATATCTTTGATATATGCTGGACATTCTCCATTTAGAGCATTGAAAACATGAACTGAAATTTTGAACTCCATACGATATGCAATCGGCAGCCAATGGAGCTGTTCTAAGAGGTGTTGCACGGTAATATTTTGACGATTTTAAAGCCAATTTAGTTACAGCGTTTTGAACCTTTTGTAATTTATTGATGTTTTGTTTAGAAATACCGTATAAGAGTGGATTTCAGTAGTCTAGTCGAGATTCTACGATTGCTTGTACCAGAGATTGAGTGGCTTCTAATGTTAAAAACTTTCGATATTGCTTTCAAATAGAACATGCAGGTTGAACACTTTTCATTAACAAAATCCGACATAGACATCTCAGCATCAAATATAACACCTAAATTACTTGCCTTTTTAGACGAGCTAACAATTTGATCACCAACACTTATGTTTAGGACAGACATGTTCCTAAGATTATGTCTGGAACCGATCACCACAACTTCCGTTTTGTCTTCGTTAATCTTTAAGTTGTTGGCAGTCATCCATTGCCTGTAATATGCAATGCCCTTCTCCAATTTTGATGCCGATTTTGCATTTTTGAGGGCAACATAGAGCTGCGAATCATCCACATAAAAGTGATTTCCCATTTGATGTGATCGGGCAATGTCTCCCAGGAGCGCTATGTATAGGATGAGTAATATTGGTCCGAGAATACTGCCCTCGGGCAATCCGAATGAGGGTTTTTGGGGTGGATGATACCAACACTTTTACAAATTGAGATCGATTTGACAGGTAAGATTCGAACCATTGTAAGGCTGCCCCAGCAATCCCATATCGTTTCTCCAGTCTGCTGAGCAAAATTTTGTGTCACACAATATCGAACGCTGCCGATAAATCTAAATGCGTTGACATTTCTGTCATTTAAGGAACAAAGAAGATCATTATGTATTTTAAGAAGTGCTGTCTCAGTAGAGTGGAAACGTCGATATGCTGATTGCATGGGTTCACAAAAATTATTTGCATCAAGATGCTCTTGCAATGTAACCGATATAACCTTCTCAATGACCTTTGATGAAAACGGCAAATTGGAAACCGAGCGATACTTCTTAAACTCGTCCGGGTTTAATGACATCTTTTAAATAAGGTTTCACTACAGCCATTTTTAACTCTTTTGTAACCAGAGAATTCTACATTGAAGCATTCACAATTTGTGTAAACGTAGGTAAAATCTTATCTATACACTGTTTCAAAAGATCCGTCGGGATAGGATCGAGCATACAGGAGGCATTCTACATACCCCTCACAATTTTACGAAGATGTTCTTCAGATATAGGTGTAAAAAAAAATCCTGCTGTAAAAGGTTGATATTTTCAATTTTACCTTACAGAATCCTGAATTTTAACAATTTTGTCAGTATAATGTTCCAAGAATTGTTCATCTACATTTTTAACCCTGAATGATATACAACAAGCTTTGTTCTCCAACTTTCCTTAATGTCTGAAACAATTTACGCTTATCTGAACCATTTTCAATGACTTTATTTGACAGAAGTTCGGTTTTTGCTCTCTTTATCAAGTTCTTGTAATGTATACATTGTTCATAGGCAATAATTGTTCATAGGCAATAAGATCACCTGTGAGTCCAGTTTTCACTGACCTTCTCTCTAGCCGACGCCTATTTTCTTCTGTTCCTTTAAAAGGTCATTAAACCATTGAGTGTTCGGTCGAAGTACAGCAGTTTTTGGCTTTTTGGGCACGTTCTCATCGTAAATTTGAGTCGTAGTGTTATTGAAGGCTGTAACTAGATCATCTTGGGTTGCTTTTTCATCAACAATGTTTGATGTTAATCTGTTGTTTCAGAGTAGAAATATCCAGGGATTTTTTATCACGAAACGAAGTAAGCTGCTTCTCGAACAATGGCTTTTGATCGTTTACCTTGGATTCAATGCACTTATGATCGGAGATGCACGGATCATTAACACAGATATCGATAGGATCAAGGTCCAGGTTCTTTGTTATGACAAGATCTAAAGTATGTCGATGGGTGGGTTTTCTGTGTTGTGTTGCTCGAAACCAAAATTATTAAGAAAGTTGATGAACGACTGCGTGGTAGCATTATGAGAGTCATCTACATGTATAATTAAAATCTCATAAAATCTCATATCGCGAGTAGAACGAACGAGTGCGGCGTGTGACGTCATCACGTAAAATATGTGTATATTTTGAACCGCATCTTGTATGCACAATATCTCGATAACGGAAAGTCATATGGACTTAAAATTTTATATGGAAGGTCCTCGATTCAGTCAGACGAGTGTTTCAACTTTTGACGCGGTTTTGGTTAAACATTATTAAACTGATAGAAAATCAAGAAAGATGTTGAAAATAGGTAATGTTTTAGTATTTCTGTTTCCTACAGTGCAACTTTGTGCATGCGATGTCTCAGCCGCTATTCAATCCTGGGTTTTGATTGTTGCTACAGTGAAAATATATATATTGAAGTTGTGCTACGTCGTATTATTTTTCGATTCGACCAAAAAATGACGAAATGGCGACTTGTTGAAAATACGTAATGTATTAGTGTTTCTGTTGCCTACAGTGCAACTTTGTGCATGCGATATCTCAGCCGCTATTCAATCCTGGGTTTTGATTGTTGCTACAGTGAATAGCAGCGACGTCGCATTATTTTTCGATTCTACCATAGTTCTTGGCGGGGGACATTCATCAGTTTCACTGTTTCTTTTTTTTTTTTTTTTGCGCACTTCCAAGCATTGGCGCTATGCCGCCGTTTGAAAGTTTTAGGGGTCAATTTTTTTTAATTCTTCTGTAAGTAATCACGTCAGACTACTTTCATTTTTAGTCATACTCCAACGGTAGGGTTCCTGGGAAATCATTTTTTTTTTTGGATCCATAAGAAATTGGCCAAATGCTAACCTTTGAAAATTTTCATAAACCGGTTTTTAAATTGCTGCTACCACTTTTTTGGCAACGCACTCTTTGGTCACAATGTCCCTCAACATTCTTGTTTATTTCAGCTCTGATGATCATGCAATTATGCAGTGATATATATATATATATATATATATATATATATATATATATATATTATATATATCAGATCATTTTGGCCATCCGGCTCAGCACTTCTTGAGGGAAGCTTGATGATGTTAGGCCAACTTTTGCGTCTGCACCAAAGAGGGCTTTGAATGGAGTACATTTTATGCCAGTGTGATGACTGAAATTTTTGAAGAATTTACGAACTTCCGTCCACGAGCACAGTTTGCCGTATCGTTCTAACCAAGCCATGCAGTTAGCATGTCTTTAATGTCTCCATTGGCTCTTTCTACCAAACCTTGGCTCTCAGGATGCCTAGGCTTTCCAAGGACTTTCACAAGATCGGGCCATAATTGCATTGTGGTTCATTCACAACCTCATTCACAACCGCTGTGCCATTATTGGATTGTAGAATACCCGGCGCGCAAAAGTTTAGAATATCCATCAGCTGAAAGGCCACAGCAGCAACACGTTTACTTTGGAGTGGACGAAGCAGACAAAATTTAGTTAAATGATCTTGGTAAACCATGATGTAGCGGTAATCTCCGTGTGTATAGATGCATATCTGTCAGGTCTACTTGCCCTCTGGAATGTCCTCAAGATCAGACCTTGTTATGTTTCTTCGAAATTTCATGATTCATTTTATCTCGTCCGTCGTGACCAGTTGCTATATGAGCCCTCTTGCCTATATCATAGACATTTTCCAACGGAACATAGTACTTTGGTGTTTCAGTGGGAACCGATTTTTTTCCGAATTACTTTCTGAACATCTGCACACATTAACACATCATGTTTTTGAAGGAGATAGTAATGACTCTAGATTTTCTTCGTTTTTTTTTTTTTTGTGCTTCTATGATATTACTTAACAGAGTGTCACAATGCTTCTTTTTTAATTTTTTTCTATTTTTTTTTTTTTTTTTTTTTTTTTTTTTTTTTTTTTTTGCTGTTTTACTTTGCTGGATATTGCTTGAATAATTCAGCTGTAAATCTTATTTCTTAATCACCAGCCATAATTGACAGAATCAGAAGAACATCGATTAATGTTGCTACTACAGCCTTTATATGGCCAAATGGCTGTATCATGAAATGCGGGACAAAATGATTACCAATTAAAATCCCTTGCTGTGTTTGAGTGGATAAATATGTAAGCCAATGATAGAAGCGCATAGTTGTAGAAATAGTCGACAAAGCAATCGGAATTGCAATCAAGTATTATGTATTTTATCATATATTCGTGAAAATAACATGAAAGCAATGGTTAATTGCATTTCAAGTAGCTCAATGCAGTACAAGTCAAATGAGAATTACTTTAGGCTGATTCATGTTAAAGATGACACGGCAATCAAAATAAGCGAAGTGCAATTAGTGGAAAGATGACACACGATACATACTTACTTATCGAGAAGATGATACGTTAAACCCATTTAATTAATTGCAGTTAAGGTAACAATGATATTAAAATACATTCTCATTCATATAGAAGATGACGGGGTAATCCAATGGAGTGAATTGCAATTATGGTAACAATGATGTACAATACCTACTCACCCATACTGAAGATGACAGGATAATCCAATTAAATGAATTGTATTGAAGGTAACAATGATAAACAATACATATTGATTCGTCTAGAAGATGACAAGATTAGTCAAGTAAGTTGATTGTTATTACTTCTCAATGAAACACAATACGTTCTGATTCATGTTTGAGATGATAGAGTAATTCAATAATGGTTATTGCCATTACGATAATAATTAATGTACATCAAATATGATTCATGTTTAGGATAACTTGATATTCCATAAGAACATTCATCTAATAAAAATTACCTCACTTACATTTCTTTAGGAATGACAACAGTCACATATTATGTATAAAATTTACCATTGATATCTATACAGGGGCCCCTTGTTAATTCGTACTCCTCGGGACCAAGGGAAAAAGTACGAATTAACCGAGGGTACCAATTAACCGGGGGTCAAATTTTCGAATGGACAAAAACAACAATGAGTCTTCAAACCTTGCGCGCTTTCGAGCAGGCTCAAATTGGCTGGTTTCAACACCATTGATTATTTTATCCTTATTCTTTATCCATGAAGCAAGTGTACTTTTAGGTACCCCGTACTCGGTCATTATTTCAGTCCTGGTTTTTGAGTCAGTCGTTATGTGTTTAACACTTTGAACTTAATGTTCATTGTGTATTCATTGTGTTTTCGTTTTGATGCTATTTTGCAAGTTGAAATGCATGACCATTGTTCACAATTTATATACACGCGCCGGAGCGCGAAGTGTCCACAGAAGACAAACAGTATCTTAAGCTGCTGTATAGTACGTGACAGGCGATGCTCCGGATTAGTGGCCAGTGAAAACGCTGTGCACACTAAGACACTCGGTGTATTGAGAAGGCCATGTCAACCATAATTCCTAAACCCCCATCATTACTGCCCCACAATGCGCATTATGCAACCCCTTCATCTCGCTACACATGATGCCCGAGTAACGTGTTGTTTTAACTGTGTGGCATGCCTAATCTGTATGGCTCTGCATTGTTAAAAGACCAGAATAGAAAAAAAATTGAGGGTTAATTTTGGGACGAATTATCCGAGTCCTCGTTAATTCGTACTTTTACATAGAAGTGAATAGGTCCCAAAATCGGGACCGACGGAATTGGTACGGATTAACCCAGGGACCAAATTAACCGAGGAATTAACGAGGGGCCCCTGTAATACCAAAAATGTATGATGCATCAACAGACATTGATTGATGTGAAATGGATGTGCTAAGAACTTTCGCAAGGCTCAAAATATCATTTCAGTCAATCTGTAGAATTGTCGTGGCTCAATTTTAACGTATCTATAGATTGACTGGAATATTTTAGTCAATCTATAGATTGACTGAGTATATCAATCAGCCTCTAGAATGGCTGAAATTCTGCAGATTGACTGATTCCACAGATTGACTGTAACACACACACACACACACACACACACACACACACACATATATATATATATATATATATATATATATATATATATATATATATATATATATATATGGTTCGCGCTGGGTCCTCAGGAAAGTGAGTCAAAAAAAGGAAAGTGCGACTCAGTTGGGTTTAGAAAAACTCAGTGGGTTCCGAAAAAGTGAGTCATTTCGTAATATATATATATATATTTGCCAAGCCCTGTTATTCGTTTATCCGATATATGCGTTTATCCGGAGTACTCTTGCCGTGCCTTTTTTCATTTGCGGTAGTTATTAGACGTACACCCCCGCCCCTCCTCATCTCAGCATTTCATTTTTCCAACAGAAAAGAAAAATAACGATTGCCTTCTATGATTTATTTAAGGATTAAGGGTTCCAGGCCTTTATGTAGTGAGAGCTCAGGCAGCGCGGGGATTAGGAGTTGCGGGCCATTATCTATCGTCAGCTAAATCAGTACGGGGATTAAGGATAAAGGTCATTATCTAGTGAGAGCTGAGAGAGTGCGGTGATTAAGAGTTCGAGATGCACTGTTAACAACCGCAAGTGAAGTTGGTACATGTACACAACGGGTCAAGCAAACAGAAGACAATGCATTGGATAAATAAACAAGGAGCAGCTCACTCCCTTAGTTTGCTTTAAGTGTGGCACTGTTTGGATAGTCACCAAGAATCATGCAATTAACCGGTGTGCTTCCCATTTTAACGTGAAAAAGCTACGCGTTTATCCAGTTTTTGCGATTAAGCGGTATGCAATTATCCGGTTAAATTTCCAATAGATAGCATTGGAAATGATTTGGGATTAGCGAATAATATGCAGTTAACCGATTTATGCGTTTAACCGGTATGCGATTAAGTGATTTCATCTGTATATATATATATATGTGTGTGTGTGTGTGTGTGTTACAGGGAAAGATTAAAGTGTCTCTGAAATTATAGTGCAGTTGTAGATAAAGTAAACATAAATAAAATACGCTGCTCTAATAGACTATTGCTACTTTTATTCATGGTATTTTCTTCTTCAACCAACTGACACACCAAGCCTCTTAAATTTAGTTTTCAGTGACAAATATACCAAGTAATTTTAACTGACTTAATATAAGAACAAATGATAAATAAAGTTTTTAGCTCACTTAATATAAGAAACACTTAATAAAAAAAAACCTTGTCAAAAATTTTCAGTACTTGTCAGTTATCATTAATTTTGCGCAGTCAAAATTTCCACTCCTTTTTGTTTCTGCAGCACAATCTAGCATGGCATCGAGAATTACACATAACTCGGGCCTTGAAGAATTTGCACCGATTTGTCTCACACCTCTTACTGCCGGCACAGTTACATTTCACAAAACCTTGCCCTCCACATTTAGATTCCAATTTGACTGCTTCGCGGAATGAAAGTTGGAATTTAAATTCACCTCACTTTCCATCAGCAACTTGTTTTTGCAAATATCAAACTGATTCCTAGAAAACTTCGCTTTTAGAACCCCACCCCTAATTGCCAAAACATACATGTCGTTTCGACTTTGTATAATGCCCAATAAGTTGTGTGGATCACATCGATCCCGATCTACGAGAGGTATTGGGATTGTAACATTATCACCAGGTTCCCCAACGGTCATAACTACGCGACTCCGCTTGACCATGCGTTCGGCTTGTTGCATCAGCGCTGCTGCGGCACTCTTCCTCTTCGTAGATATTTGTTGTTGTCTCTGCACTACCGAAAACGATCGGTACCGATCCTTCATCCGTGCCGCTTATACCAGCGCTGCTGCCACTCGGAACATCATCGCTGTCACTCGGAACACCTCCACTGCCACTCAGAACATCATCGCCGTCATTCCGAACACCTCCGCTGCCACTCGGAACATCGCCGTTGCCACTCGGAACATCATCGCTGTCACTCGGAACACCTCCGCTGCCACTCGGAATATCATCGCCGTTATTCGGAACACCTCCACTGCCACTCGGAACACCTCCGCTGCCACTCAGAACTTCGTCGCTGCCACTCGGAACACCTCTGCTGCCAGCCGGAACACCTCCGCTGTTACTCGGAACATCACCACTGTCACTCGGATCATCACCACTTGCGCCGGGACCACCGCCGCAATTCTTCATGATAGCTAGAAGATCGTCTCCGCTTTCTAGTGAAAAATCTTATTTTTTTGGAACTGCACGAACTTAGCTGTATTGCCCAATTTGTAGAGTTATTGTCACCGAGCCATGCAATCAGCATATCTTTGATGTCACAATTGGCTCTTTCTACAGACCCCGGGCTCTGTGGGTGACGGGGTTTTCCGTGGACAATTTTCAGGTATGGTCAAAGAAATTTTAATTCCGACACAACGTTCGCCATGAACTCTGTTCCGTTGTCGGATTGGAGAATTGCTGGGGCGCCAAAGTTCAAAAATACGTCCAGAAGGTGAAAAGCCACACAGGCTGCCCGTTTGATCTGCAATGGACGAATCACAGAATTTTGTTAAGTGGTCCTGATAAACCATAATAAATTTCTGTTTTCCGTGCGGCATGGCCTGCATGTCTATGAGGTCCACCTGACCTCTTGAACAGAATTCTTTTGTGAGAAGAGGGTCATTTTTTCTTTCGTTCGCATTCGGTGCAAAAGGATTTGAAAAGAACAGTTGCATCTTCGGTAATGTTTGCGTATTTCTTTTTTATTGCCTTAATCATTTTATCTCTACCGACCCCCCCTGACCAGTGGCAATGTGGCCTTTCTGATCAAATCACACATGCTTTCGAGAGGAACGAAATACTTGGTTTCATCGTTTTCCATCGTTTTTTGATTTTCTGGACATCGCCACATACGAGTTCATAGTATTTTCGCAACACATGTTTCTGCCGATTGTTCTTTAAGCTGGCTGATTTTGCCTCAAGAACTTCGTTTAGAAGGATTTCGTATTCATCCTTCGTCAGCAAGGTACTTTTTTCTGGTCCTTCTTTTTTAGAGAAAGTGCTCAGTAGTTGCGCCATAAAACGACTTTCAGCGTCATCCATTTTTCCAGTATTCTTGTAAACGATTTTGTTGATATGTTTTTAGCCCAGCTTACGTGTAACGTAAGCTGGGGTATTCCTATCGGTTTGCCGTGGCGTCCGTTAGTTAGTTAATTAGTTAGTTGTTTATTTAGTAAACTTTGATTCAAAATGCATCTACTCCTACAATTATGATCCGATGTCATTTAATTTTAGTGTGAGGTATCCCTAAGGGGTCGTGCATACGGCTTGTGCTTTTCTAGTCGATCGGTTGATCTTTGAATTTTTGGCGAATTTTTGAAGAAAAATTTTTAAAATGTATCTCCTCCTGCATTTTTGACCCGATGTCATTTATTTTTTGTATGAGGCACCCCTAAGGGGTCATGCATACGGCTTGTGCTTTTTTAGTCGATCGAACAATTTTTGTATTTTTGGGGAATTTTTGAAGCAAAATTCTCGAAAATAATTCAAAATGCATCTGCTCCTATAATTTTGAGTCGATGTCGTTTATTTTTTGTATGAGGCATCCCTAAGTGGTCATGCATACGGCTTGTGCTTTTTTAGCCGATCGGGTGATTTTTGAATTTTTGGCGAATTTTTGAAAAAAAACTTTTAAAATGTATCTTCTTCTACATTTTTGATCCAATGTCATTTATTTTTGTTGTGAGGCATCCCTAAGGGGTCATGCATACGGCTTTGTGCTTTTCTAGTCGATCGGATGATTTTTGAATTTTTGGCGAATTTTTGAAGAAAAAATTTTAAAATGTATCTCCTCCTGCATTTTTGATCCGATGTCTATTTTTGGTATGAGGCACCCCTAAAGGGTCGTGCATACCTCTTGTGCTTTTTTTGTCGATCGGACAATTTTTGTATTTTTAGGGAGTTTTTGAAGCTTGTGCTGTTTGACTCGACTTGGGAATTTTTGACTTTGGGGGCAATTTTTGATGAAAATACCTCAAAATGCATCTTCTCCTACAGTTTTGATCAGACATCATTTATTTTGGGGATGGGGCATGCTTAGGGTGTCGTGAATACGGCCTGTGCTTTTTGGGTCGATCGGGGAATTTTTCTGGGAATTTTTGAAGAAAAAATTCAAAATGCATTTCCTCCTACAGTTTTTATCAGATTTCATTTATTTTTGATTTGAGCCGTCTCTAGGGGGTCATGCATACGGCTTGTGCTTTTTGAGTGAATTGGAAAACTTTTGAATTTTTTTTTGGAATTTTTGAAGAAAATGCAATGAATCTCGTACAGCGCGTAAACGCAAGTTAAATGAACTTGCACAATAGTCAGATTTAACAACCGGACATCGATGCAAGTTACACATGCGCAGTAGCCCAAAATAAGCACTGCGCATCGATGCAACTTAAATAGACATGCGCATAGGTTCGAAATATGAACCGCGCTTCGACGGAAGACAAATAAACATGCGAACTGGTCCAAAATAAGCACCGCGCATTAACGCAAGTTAAATAAACATGCGCACGGGTCCGAAAAAAATGAACCACGCATTGAGTTGAATAGACATGCGCAGTGGTCCGAAATGCGAACCGCGTATCAACGCAACCCAAAGAAACATGCGCACTGGTCCGAAATGCGAACCACACATCGAGACAAGTTAAACATGCGCAATGGTCCGAAATGCGACCCGCACATCAACACAAGTCAAATAAACATGTGCACTTGGTCCAAAATGAGCATCGCGCATCAGCACAAAGCCAAATATATATGCGCACTGGTCCGAAAAAAGAACCGCGCATCAACACAACCCAAACAAACATGCGCAGCGGTCTGAAATGAGAACCACGCATCAACATAAGTTAATTATACATTCGCAATGGCCCGAAATGCGAACTGCGCATCGACGGAAGTTAAATAAACATGCGAACTGGTCGAAAATAAGCACCGCACATCAACGCAAGTTAAACAAACATGCGCACTGGTCCAAAATAAGCACCGCACATCATCGCAAGTTAAACAAACATGCGCACTGGTCCGAAAAAAGAACCATGCATCGACACAAGTTGAAAAGACATGCGCAGTGTCCGAAATAAGAACCGCGCATCAACACAAGTTAAGCAAACATGCGCAGTGGTAAGAAGAAAGAACCACGAATCGACACAAGTTGAATAGACATAAAGAGTCGGGCATCGACGGGACATAAATAAACATGCATACTGGTCCGAAATGCAAATCGCGTGTCAACGCAAGTTAAGTGAACCTGCGCACTAGTCCGAAATGCGAACCGCTTATAAGACGTATTCAAGCTGTGTTGTTTGCAATATAGTATTCAAGAAATAACCCACTGAAGGAAGTATTTTTGCGCTTTAATTTTTGTCAAGTGTTTGGTTTTTGTTGACGTAAGGTTTTATTGACTGATCAGGCATACGCCGTTGTATCTATTTACGCAGTGAGAGCTCACACAAAGCTGAAAAACTGTGTGTTCTGTGCTGTGCGTGAAATGCTTCGCATTTACTTCCAAAAATACACTCTTCGCATGGCTAGAAATCCGGTCAGTGTCAAGAAAAAAAAAGATGCCAACGGTTGATGGCACAAATTAAAAAACCCCTTGCAAGCCACAGGCTTGCCAAGTGTTTAAAACATGCGCAATGGCCCAAAATGCGAACCGCACATCAACACAAGCTAAATAAGCAAGCACACTGGACCAAAATATGCACCGTACATCAACGCAAGTTAAATAAAAATTTGGAATGGTCCAAAATTCGAACTTCTCATCAACGCAAGTTGAATAAACATGCGCACTGGTCCGAAATGCAAACCGCGCACCAACGCAAGTTAAATAAACATATGTACAGATCCAGAATAAGCACCGTGCATCGATGCAAGTTAAATAAACATGCAAACTGGTCCGAAATGCGAACCGCGCATCAAGGCAACCTAAGGAAACTTGTGCACTTGTCCAAAATAAGTACCGCTCATCAACGCAAGTAAAATAAACATGTGCATTTGTCTGAAATGAGAACCGCGCATCGACGCAAGTTAAATAAACTTGCGCATTGGCCTGAAATAAGAACCGCACATCAACACAAGGTGAACAAAACATGCCCACTGATCCGAAATAAGAACCGCACATCAACACACGGTAAATAAACATGGGCACTGATCCGAAATAAGAACCGCTCATCAACAAAAGGTAAATAAACATGCGTGCTGGTCTGGGGGGACGGATAGCTCAGTTGGTAGAGCGTTCGTCTTCAGATCTAGGGTGTATAGCCGTTGCGGGTTCGAATCCTGCTCGTGCCTATTAGCTGTGCACTCAATTATGATCCCCCTAGGGATTCAAACTGGAATGGCCCATTTCAGTATAATGTGGCAGGGTAGTCCTGATATAGCGCTGAGATCGCTGAAAGGGACTTAAAACACCAATAAACCAAACCAACCAAACCAAACCGAAATGCGAACCGCGCATCAACGCAAATTAAATAAACATGCGCACTTGTCTGGATAAGAACCGCGCATCGAGGTAAGTTACATAAATATGCGCACTGGTCCGAAATGCGAGCGTTGTTCGAAGGTATCTAGGGCAGACTATCCAGTCTACCAGAGAAACAAAATTCTGTTTCCCATTTTTCTGGGAAACACATGTTTTTATGTATTTATCAATCTATGTTGTGGTCCGATGCTAAATTAATTATTGAGCTAGCCTTTTGCTGTCTCATCTTTTGAAGCCCAAATTTTCAGGGAAATTCCCTTGCTCATGCACGCTGGAATCGGTCTTATTGCTTTTCGTAAGTTGGGACTTTGTCCTTGGACAAACTTGTTTGACAATTTTACAGCCTTTTATACATGGAATTGCTTTATCCATCCAAGATCGGAGCAAAGTAAAACGATGACGACATGTTTGCCTCCTGACTAAGATCGAATTACACTTGCTATTGTCACAAAATACCTTTCATGTATAATTTCAATCACTTAATTTGTCTGTCCAAAAATCGCCTTTTAGGTACTGTATAATTGTAATTTATTTCCAACTATAGTTTCCCTGAAATTAATCTTTCCCTATAACATATATATATATATATATATATATATATATATATATATATATATATATATATATATATATATATATATATAAATTGATGGATCGGAAAATGGATAAAGTTGTTATATTTACCATCGAGACGTTCAAATTTTGTACTCAGAACCTGTAAGCCCAGTATTTAGACACAGATATATATATATTGCGGTTGTACACAAGCTAGAATTTGCAGTCCAGAAGGAAATTAATATTGAGGATATGTCAAGTATTTAATAGTAGAATCATAATCTTCACCAATTTCCGCCATGTTTTGATTAAATCGCAGTGCCAGTCCGGGTTTTGTTACTCTAACGCCACCAGGGCACCGTCACTTGACGGTCTTGTGGTAGATTCACCACGTTGTTGAGATTCGCTGAAGTTTTACGAAATTCCAGAAACATCGAAATTGACCAAATTTGGAAAAATTTCCGAACTTTTACTAACAATACTTTTAAACGTTGACATTACTGATGTGTTGACTGGTCACCATGTCCTTGGACATACTTGCTGATCAGTTAATGAAGAGGAGTTAATTGATTGCAGGTAAAAATAAAATCTCATAGGACAATTCTTGATTACTTTTAATTTGCTTTTTAGATTATATTGCAAAGCAAGGGCGAATGACTGAAAATGATGCAAGGAAAATTTTCTGGCAGATTTTGCATGCAGTCAACTATTGCCATGAGCGGAGAGTAGTTCACCGTGATTTGAAAGTAACCTTTTTGCCACAGTTACGAGAACAGTAAAACTGAATCTCTGTTTAATGTTTTCGAATTAACATCTGAACTTAAGAGTGGAGTGGAGCTGAATCCAAAATGGGTATTTAACTCGTCAGAAAAGTGATTATCTTCATTTTTTCTGAAAAGACAAAAGACCCGACAATTATGTGGTTCAGGAGTGAAAACTTTCGATATTGATTTTCGCCAATTTCGAGAATTTCATATTCGCCAGTTTTAACCAAAATTACATTTTATGCATGTTTTTAGTTTTGTTTAACAAAATTCTTACATTAATGCTTGGTGTGTCATTTTTTTAGCTTCACCGATTTTCGGCGGCATATTCCCATTACTTATGCTCTATCCATCATCCGTTCTGTGTATATGTATGTGTGTGTGTGTCGACGAACAGTATCAATGATATGAATAACATGAGCACCTTTTTAGCCCAGTTGATCGTCTGTCCTATACCGAGTCCTGAGCTATTGACTTGAGTGATTCCGAAATTGCTCAGGAAGTTGCACTAGAATGTTTCGATACATTTCCAAGGGCCATCTGGACTACACCCATAGTGTCGTCTGCGCGCCCGTCAGTAAACTTGATTAAGTGAGTTTTCATCGGTTTGCAGTAAAAATTTAGTACGGTATGTGGCCCACTTGGAGTTACGCGGGTGTGTGTTTATTGTTAATCCCCCGCCACCACTGTTAGCGCAGAGCGCGAGACTCGTGAAACGTTGCGCGTCCGTTCATATGTCCGCTACTAATAGTTTGCACGCGCCATATCTCAGTGAGTATCTGTTACAGCGAATCTGTAAAACCAGCGAATCTGTACATTCGCTGAAAATTTTCAGCGAATCTGTACATTCGCTGACTCACTTAGCGAATCTGTAGATTCGCTGAAAATTTTCAGCGAATCTACAGATTCGCTCGTTTTTCACCTTTAAAATTATACAGATTCGCTGAAATTGTCTGACCAGTCATCTTTACCGACAGGATTACTTGTGTTGGGTGATATTTGAAATTTAATTGCTTTCATGTGATTTCTTTACTCCGGAAGTGTTTTACACACCTTTTTCTTGTTTTTATTGAGAATGTGATATATTGCAATCGGAACATTTAAAATTACACATATTTTTATTTAACTAGCTTTAAAATGCATTGTTGAAATGCGAATGTCTAGTCTCAAATGAAAAACAATATTGGAAAGCGTTCGAAAATATTTGCTATCAATTCAGAAAGCCCTAAATTAAGTTTCTCTCTTTGTTTTATCGTCTTTCATAAAAGTGATCACAGCAAATCTTAATACTATTGTTTCTAAATAATTTGCAATCATTGCTCCAATCATTCAAATTGCTAATAGTAAAATTGCAATTATTTTGTCCGTGAGTGCACCACAAAAATCTCTTCACCTCCGGGTGATATAAATTGCAATTGAATTACGGTACGCTTATCCAATCAGTGTTAATTTTCAATGCTCCGCATACTCATAGTATAACTTAACAGAAACTGATAGGACAAGGATTTCAACGAATAGAAACTTTATTCCGGTGTGAAAGCATATAATTGCTGTATTTTCATCAAATGACCAAAAAACGTCAGCTACATGAAATGAGTTAATAGCAATGGAAACAGAGAGTGAAGCCCGATTTTAATATATTCCCTTAACATAAACCAAGAAAAGGGTGTGCAAAATACATCTGGAATAACGTAATCACTCAAAAGCAATTAAATTTCACATATTAGCGAAAACAAGTGATCATGTCGATAAAGATGGCCGATCAGGCAATTTCAGCGAATCGGTATAATTTTAAAGGTGAAAAACCAGCGAATCTGTAGATTCGCTGAAAATTTTCAGCGAATCTACAGATTCGCGAAGTGAGTCAGCGAATCTACAGATTCGATGAAATTTTCAGCGAATCTATAGATTCGCTGGTTTTACAGATTCGCTGTAACATATCCAACGGATTCCGTTTCTATATCCCACAAAGAAAGTTCATGTATTTGAGTTGTGTGACTTAAGGTTACTTTGCGTCTTTCTTAAAAGTTGTAAAAATGGCGATGTGGACTTCGTTATTTTTATGCCCCACATTTTAGCAAGAAGTGAACGGATTTCGTTTCTGTATTCTATCAAGAAAGGCCATATATGGGAGATGTGCGACGTGAGGTTATTTTTTCTTTTTCTTCGTAAAGGTTCTAAAATTTGCCATTTCTTCAAAACTGCCATTACACATATGCGGTACCATAAATTCCGGTATATTAACCGCTCACTAGATTCAGCATCTCCGAAAAAAAGTCACAGTTTTGGTTTCAATTTCAGTACATTACTGAAAGTTTCCGAAAAGAAGCCCCGGGCTTATAAACGGAAACTCGATATTTTGAGACTTTCCAGTTGCAGCCAAACAGAAGCCCCCGGGGCTTCTATTCGGAAACCGTTTCCAAGTATAAGCTTCTCGACTTCTTTTATCATTATCACTATTTTTTTGCTAAGTCAAAACAAGAAAAACAAATTTTTGCAGCACACTTTTATTAAGTTCTCCTTTTCTGTATATTCCTAATTCTTTTGATGCTCGTAAACGGTCACTTGGCGCCCCCATCTCCGGATATTTGCCCTCTCCGGACACCTGCCCCCCCCCCCCGTTTTGTCAACCCGGTCAACTGCCTCCCCCAGGACAGCTGCCCCCCCCCCCCCCGGACATGTGGGACAGCGATTTTTTTGGCCTCAGCTTTTAAAGAAGCAGGGGCTTAGCAGTCGTTGAAAGTATGTGCGTATGAACGCTTTTAAGTTGAAAAATCGTATCTCCTCCTTGGTTCTTTTAGCCTGAATGTCTTGAGATTTTGGTTGATGGTAGCGGACATAGGTACCTACCTGGATGTTACTTTTTGGCGATTCGCAACAAGTTGGCGGAAATATTGGCCAAAAACCAAATTTTTTTAAAAATATCTCCTCCTAGGGTTTTGGTGGTAACGTGCTAAAGTTTTGATGGAAGGTAGGGTGCATAAATTTCCACTGGCTGCTACTTTATTGGCGATTCGAGGGTGATGACCCACCCCTAGCGATTCTGCACGAGTCCCACCTTTGTTTCGTCTGTAAAATGGAACGTGCATGAGATCACGCTCCAAGGAGAAGACCAGAGCAGCAACAACATGTGCAAGACATGGAATCGCGGATTTCTGCAGTTTGTGGGCCACAAGCACCCGCCCTTCTTCATCATCATCATCATCATGGTTTCGCTTGTATAGCGCTCATTTAGCCTTGCCACTGAGCGCACATCAGTTACGAAATATAATAGGCTTCTCGGAATAAGTGTGTCTTTAAAAGCTTCTTAAATTCTTCTACAGACTGTGCTGACTTGATATGTCTCGGTAACGTATTCCAAAGTGAAGGGGCGGCCCTGCTAAATGCCCTGTCACCATACCCTGTGCGAGTCCTTGGAATGTGAAGCAAATGGCCGTCGGCAGAACGAAGTGCTCGCGTCGGATTGTGCGTCTCGATCAGTTCAGAGATATATTGCGGGGCTTCATTATTTAGAGCCTTGAAAGTGATGAGCAGCACTTTGAACTTTATACGCTGTTGAACGGGGAGCCAGTGTAAAGACATCAAGGTGGGCGTGATATGCTCATATTTAGGTACAACTGCGATTATCCGAGCGGCAGCATTGAGAACGCTTTGTAACTTATTGATCAACTTTACAGGAGCATTGATCAGCAGACTATTACAGTAATCCAGCTTTGAAACCACAAGTGCTTGCACCAGTGATTTTGCTGCACCCGTGGTCAAATATTTCCTAATTTTTCTTATCCAGTTGAGGTAGTAAAAACAAGATTTTCTAACTTGGGCGACCTGGTCTTCAAGAGTTAAACTGCTGTCGATCATGAATCCTAAGTTTCGTGCACACGATGACGCAGACACTGTTTCATTGGAAAGTTCTAAACAATTAAAGTCAATTTTGGACAGATTTCTTTTGCTTGATATTATCAAAAACTCAGTCTTTTCTTCATTTAATTTCAACTTATTGTTTTTCATCCAGGTTGAAATCTGGTTGATGCCATTTTCTAACTGATGTATTGCGGACGTTTGGTTTTCTTTCAACTTAGGATTAAACACTTTCTTGATTTGGGTATCGTCTGCGTACATATGGAATAAAAGTGGTAATAATCTGATGAGGACCCCAAGTGGTTGTGTGTAATCACTATACAGCCTTGGACCTAACCATGATCCTTGGGGCACAGATCGCGTGAGTAGATCTTCTTTGGAGTAGTGACCATCGACACACACCTTGGCAGTCCTACCATCGAGATATGAGGTGAACCATAATAACGCTGATCCCGAGACCTTCATGGTTTGTTCAAGGCGTCGTAGCAGAACGGAATGGTTTACCGTATCAAAGGCCGCTGATAAGTCGAGTAGGGCCAGAAAGACTGCATGGTTTTGATCTAGGGCTCTGAATAAATCATCAGTGACTTTAAGCAGAGCTGTCTCTGTACTATGGAACTTTTTGTATGCAGACTGGAGATTCTCACACAGATTATGTTCAGTTATATGGGCTATAAGTTGATTTCCAACTGCATGCTCTACTAACTTTGATAGATAAGGAAGATTCGACACAGGTCGATAGTTCTTTAATTCTCGGGGTAGCGACGATTTCTTAATAAGCGGTCTGATCACTGCAGTCTTGAAAGAATGTGGCATTCTGCTAGTTGTGATTGACATGTTGACTATTCTTGTTATAATTGGTAGTAATTCATCAGTGCACTGCTTGAGCAACACTGTGGGAATCGGATCAAGCTCACATGAGGTAGTATTCGATTCGCTTATCAACTTGCGAACTTCAGTCTCCGTAACGGGCACAAAGTCTGTCAAGAAAACGTCATCACTATTGGCTTTCCCATCGAATTCAAACGCTGAATTCAAATCCTCGTCAAACTGCTCTTGAATTTTATCCACCTTGGACCTAAAATAATCACTAAAATCATCAGCTAATTGCATAGGTGATGAATGTTCTGGTAGCGGATTGGTTTGATTTCGGTGCATAATTTTATTCATTGTCTTATATAGCGCCTTTTGATCGCGTTCATTTTGAGACACTGTTTTACAAAGATTATCAGTTTTAGCCTTACTAAGACTATGCTGATAGTCATCACAATGCTTCCGAAACTCGGCCTTATCCTCGTCGCTACGTGTTTTACGATATCGCCGTTCAAAAATACGTGATCGTGTTCTTTTGGCATGCGTTTCTTCATTAAACCAGGGCTCCCTTTTGTCACGTTTCGTTGTACTAATCAACGGTGCATGACGTTCAAGTAGACCCTTCATCTCTGTATTGTAGGAGCTAACAAGTGTATCCAGATCCAATGACTGGTAATTACTATACAGATTAGTAGACACTATATCTTTCCTAAAAGCATCTACATCAATGTCTTTAAGCTTCCTAAAAGTTACCATTTTCTTTACAGGTTTGGGTTTGGAGATGTTTAACTTGGTCATCAGAATATAATGGTCTGATATCAAGTCACCAACTTCAATACCATCAAGCCCAATCGAATCTGAGTTCCGTGTAATAATATGGTCGATGACATTACCTTTAACATGGGTGGGCATATCGACATGTTGTGTGAGATTAAAGGTACTGAGAGTCTCAATATATCTCTGAGCACTATCCTTGTCATAGTGGATGTTTAAGTCCCCTGCAATAATAATGGGGCTCCCTCCGAGACAAATCTGTTCAAGGAGACTAGCAAGCTCTTCATAAAACTCTGTGAGTGAATACTGAGGAGGGCGGTAGATAACTAAAACCCTTAGAGAGCGTGGTGCAGAATAAAGCTCTACTAAACAACATTCGAATATAGAAAAGGGTGGAAGACTAATTTTCTTCGGTTTAAAAGTGTCTCTACATAGTATGGCAACGCCGCCACCACGACTGGACCTATTTTCATGAACAAGTGTAAAACAGTTCGGTAAAATTTCTTCTGTTTCATATATAGATTCAGTGTCTAGCCATGTCTCTGTAACAGCTAAAATGTCAATTTGTTCTTCATAGATTGTGTGTTTAATCAGATCAAGCTTATTACGCACAGAGCGAGCGTTAACTGTAGCAAACAGGGCCTTTCCTAGAGAAGTACCACTACGGTCCACAATAGAAATCAAGTTTCTTTTGTTCACGTAAGGTGCACCTCTGTGAACTTTGGATAAAGCAGGCCGATTACCCTCGATAACCTTTATTGGTCTACGCAGGCGTTGGCCTCCTCTTTTTCCCCTTCTCTTGCTTGACACATATGCATTTGGAATACTAGAGACCGCACTTTCATTGAAACACATAATATTCATTTAATATCCAAACACTAGAGAGGCATAACCTGTATCCTAGACAAGTACAGCAGTACTTTAAACTTTATCCAAGTGACCAAACACCATATATATGCTCTATATCCTTCGTGCACTGTGGCATGAAAATCAATACTTCTATTGTGACTAGATTCAAATACTATATAATTTCTACACAGTTTGTCAAGAAATATACATCCTAAAAATCAACTTCTATCCAAATATTTCATCTAAAAAATATATATACTAAAACTAGATATCCTATATTTTATACTGAATTTAAAATTATCTTTAGATTTTTGTAATAAACCACGAAATTATTCAATTATTCCGAGAGCCTCAAAGTATGCGTCTGTCATGAAGCGCTTCTACAATGTATACTGCGGTTGTGGCCGTCCGTAAAGACGCAGCAATTGTCGTGACAAAGATTTTGCCAGACGCCATTGGTGAACCACCAAAGAAACGCACAAAGCTCGACTACGCGGAATTTCAGAAGCGCACCGAAGTTCTGCTAGGGAGCTCATCAAAGCCTGTAAAACAATCGAGGAATTTCTTCGCGGAATTGGGCACAGCGTTCGATTTGGGCATTAGTAGTTTTGTGGTATGGCACAGTAGTGATATATAATCTTACCTGCTTTTTAGACCAGCCGACTATGTCGGGCTGGTCTTATCTTATCAATAGAGGGGTATCCGTCGTCTGTATGTACGTATGTATGTACGTGTGTAAACTTTTACTTAAAATGCTTCTTCTCCTTCAGTTTTGATCGGATTCCTCTCAACTTATACATGAATGTTCTCTAGGTAGGCCTCTCTTTAAAATTTTTTTTTTTTTTTGGCGATCCGCCAAAAATTGGCTAAATGGGGGACATTTGAAATTTTTCGGTTGCCAATTTTCAAAATGCTTCTTATCCCACAATTTTGGTCAGATTTTCTTCAAATTTTGCACGAATATTCCCTAGGTAGGCCTCTTTAAAAAATTACTCATTTTGGCGATCCGCCAAAAATTGGCTAAATGGGGGACATTTTTTTATTTGTTGGTGTCCAATTTTCAAATTTGCTTCTTCTCCCACAATTTTGATCGGATTCCTTTCCAATTTTGGATAGTTGTTCTCGAGGTAGATCTCTCTTGAAAAATTACTTTCTTTGGCGATCCGCCAAAAATTGGCCAAATTGGGGACATTTATAATTTTGTGGTTGCTAATTTTCAAAATGCTTTTTCTCCCACGATTTTGATCAGATTTTCTTCAAATTTTGCACCCATATTCCATAGGTAGACCTCTTTTGAAAAACTACTTATTTTGGCGATCCGCCAAAAATTGGCTAAATGGGGGACAGTTTCAAATTTTTTGGTTTACAATTTTCAAATTGCTTCTTCTCGCACAATTTTGATCGGATTCCTTTTCAATTTTTTATAGTTGTTCTCAAGGCAGATCTCTCTTGAAAAATTACTTTTTTGGCGATCCGCCAAAAATTGGCCAAATTGGGGATCATTTGTAATTTTGTGGTTGCCAGTTTTCAAAATGCTTCTTCTCCCACAATTTTGATAAGATTTTCTTCAAATTTTGCACAAATATTCCCTAGGTTGACCTCTTTTGAAAAATTACTCGTTTTGGCGATCCGCTAAAAATTGGCCAAATGGGGGACATTTTTTAATTTTTTGGTGTCAAATTTTCAAATTGCTTATTCTGCCACAATTTTGATCGAATTCTTTTCCGATTTTGGATACTTGTTCTCTGGATAGACCTCTCTTGAAAAATTGCTCTTTTTGGTGATCCGCCCAAAATTGGCCAAATGGGGGACATTTGTAATTTTGTGGTTGCCAATTTTCAAAATGCTTCTTCTCCCACAATTTTGATCAGATTTTCTTCAAATTTTGCACGAATACTCCCTAGGTAGGCCTCTTTTGAAAAATTACTCATTTTGGCGATCCGTCAAAAATTCGCCAAATGGGGGACATTTTTTAATTTTTTCCCCTTATGAAAATATTGATAGAATGACTCCTCATCAGCCACAACTACACCGATCAAGTGAGCGAATATTTTCTCCATTCAGTCTTTTTCGTAACCGCTGTCTGCGAATTTGATCATGATTTTGTCTGTGATTCTTGGATATATATTCTGTAGGTCACGGCTGGTCACCATGTCCCTGGACATGCTTGTTATATCGTAGTTAACAGAAAATATATATATAGTTTTTTAAAAATTGGTCAGTTGTCCGTTTTTTTTATTAAGGCGTTGGTCAGTTTGTATGTAACCCGGTGTATCGTGTCCACCTATCTGTTACTTGTTGTGGCAATTCGCCAAAAATTGGCGGAAATCTTGGCGAAAAGCCTATTTGTTTTTTTTTATTAAATCTTAACTGAAACTAGGAAAAGTGTTGTGGCAATTCGCCGAAAATTGGCGGAAATCTTGGCGAAAAGCCTATGTGTTTTTTTTTATTAAACCTTAACTGACTTCAAGTTTACTGTCTTAAAGGTGAAGGTAGCAGGCGGGTGGGCGGAGAGTTTCCGGGGCGGAGGGTTTCCCCGGCAAACCCCGGCTAGTTTCCCCCCGTCTTATTTACAAACCCACGCCGCCATTTACATTAATGTTTACAGTAACCTCTGACCTGAGTACACTTCAGTTTGCATTTGGGATTACGGAATTACTTAAAGAGTGTTGCAACGGCTTTCACAGGATAACAGCAACGAGCTTTGTTATTAAGAAAGGATTGCGGTTGAACGAGGACGGGGATTAAGCTTTATTATGTTCCTTTGTTTAGGAAGGAGTGAGATTGGGAGGGGAGGGTTATTAAGTAAAAAACACATTCAAACAGGAGCTTTATTACACAATGCTCAGATGACATCTTATCAACTGTTAAAACCACAGAAATTTAGCGGAGAAATAGCACTCAATATCACCTAACTGATTATCACTTTTACGAGAAAGTTGAAATTTGGTGGGATTATTGCTTGGATTCTCTCAAGGTTTTTCGCAAGAACAACGAACGATTGCGGCGTATGACATCATTACGTAAAATAGGTACATATTTTGAACAAGATCTTGTGTGCAAAATAGCTCTGTAATGAAAAGTTGTGTCAACTTCAAATTTTATGTGGATATTTCCTGGGTCAGTCGAACGATTCTTTCAACTTTTGACGCATGTTACATTTCTAGTGAATCCATATGACGTCATTTCGTAAAAATCTTGTATGTAAGATTCTCAGCCTCTGAACATCGGAGAAAGTTGAAACTTGCTAGGTTTTTGACTTGGTAGGACCAAAAGATTCTGTCAAAGTTTGTCCAGTACAACGACCGAGTACGGCGTGTGACATCATCACGTAAAATATGCATATAGTTTGGACAAATCTTGTGTACATAATATCTCGGTTACCAAATTTTGTATGGGTGGTCTTTGGATCTGTCGGACGGTTCTGTCAACTTTTGATGGGTGTAGAAATTAAAAAGGTGTATGACGTCATTACGTTAAAATCTTATATGTGTACATTTGTCAGCCGCTGAACATCGAAGAAAGTTGAACGTTTCTCAATATGGTTAATTGCGCATTGATATATGTTTGACGCCTGAGGTGTCTTGTGACTTAGAAATGAAGCGGCTCCCTAATAAATGTTATAAGAACATCAAATGTATCCTCATTTGTATTCAATTTGTCATATCCGTGATGATTCTCGATGATATGTTTAACGTCACTAAAAATCACGTCCAAAAGAATAGCCTCAATGCTTGTCGTTTTATTGCTTTATTCAAGCCAACTTTTTGCACCTTCTTTACTAGACGTCACTTGTGTGTCAAATTGACTCGACGCCATTTAACAACTTATCCGTAACTAAAATTTATCCAAAGCTTCTTGAAAGTGCACCGTTAAAACGCCACTAAAACTCACTTTGCATCAATCAGACTCATACCTGACGTGTGACTTATGCTTCCCAGAAATCAACTGCTAACGGTGCAACAGCCACGTTCCTTATATACTTACTGGCAGAACAGCAACGGCTAATTAAAAATGTGACCAATCAATGTGTTTCGTGCCTAAACCAATAACCAATAGAAAAACACCTGCCCGAAAACATATGTTCCGAGTTACATAGGAACGAAAAACTTATGTTTGTGAAACGATCACAAACTCGTTTTCAAAACGACAGTATCGGTTATAATCGACGATATTTCTAAATGTTGAAAAGTACATGAAAAGTTTGTGCTAGGTAGTACAAAACTTTTCTTCGTCTTAAAAACCACTAAAACCGAAATTACTACCCTCCTTCCCATCTCAGTGAGCTCTATCATGTACTGTATAAAACTTGTAAATCCAAAGTCTACTTCCTGAGATATCCCTTATATTTAAAACACCAGTACATTTTAAATGGCCTGAAATAGATCAAAAAGACTTCAAACGAACTCGAAACTAATACAGTCGTGTTCACAACACCTAGTTCCCCCCAAATCCTAAACTGATCGTCGCGGTCTTATCGCGCTTTGTACTGAATGCGGTACATCAACAGTTTCCCGCCGAATTTACTCGCGCAAAAAAGCTTATTCGTCATTTAACAACACATAAAAGGAAAGACTGCACCGCAGGGCCCTACTCGATATTCCTACAAAGCACACGCATCCCGCACTACAACAAACAGCGTGGGGCACAAACCGTATCAAATACAAGCTCAGAACACCCGAAACACCACACATACCACATACGGTGCTACAACAACCCACGTATGCCCAGAAAGGCAGTTTTGCATACACTCTAACACTCTTAACGAGCAAACTTATTACAAAACACAAATAAATAAAGTTCTTAAAGACATTTAACCAAACAGATCCAAACATATTCTGACATCGTGAAAAGTGTTAAGAAAGCCTCAACGCCAAAATCATAATACATGTATATCCGACGCTTGGAAATGTTGCTTGGTAGGTCCGAAGGATTCTGTCAAATATAACCGGATGTCATTAGGTGAAAATATCTCAATAGCGGAAAATCGGATCGACTTTCTGCTCCAAGCTTTTTCATATATGGGAGTAATTAGATAACAGCTCGCAATGTTTGTGCAGTATATGAAATTAGCTTTCATTTTTCAAGTGGGTCATCTCATACATTGTGTTATGACAAACAGCGGCACTATTTTGACACCAAAATGCCTTCCTCCACTCTCCCACCGAGTTGGGTGATGTGTGGCACACTTTTGAAGAATGTCTTTCTAGTGCATTTTGGCTTATAGGAATGTTCGAAGGCAAGGTATACATTATGGCTATAACTACACTTAGTACACAAACCTTTACCATGACGTTTGCTAAAATGGTTACGGTACATTAAATAGTTGGGGGAGGGGTTGGGTAAGGTAAGCAAAAAAAATATTTCGGCAAACCTATTTGTAACTGCTACATTCAAGATTCGGATAAAAAGACGTAAAGACTCGGTGGCCTAGTGGCTAGAGTGTCCGCCTCAAGACTGGAAGATCGTGGGTTCAAACCCCGGTCGGGTCATACCTAAGACTTGGGACTCCTCCTTGCTATCCTGGCACTCCACATACAAGGGTTAGAAGGAGGGCTGGAATGCCCCGTTACAGTATAATGTGGAAGGGGGATCCCGATATGACCATAGCAGTTGAAAGGGATCTAAAGAACAATACAATACCTTCTGGGCTACCTTTCAGACCCGAATAGACAAAGTACGTAAGTAAAACTACTGTACTGTAACGCCCAACTTCAATACCGGGATAAAAAAGGACGTTCAGTAAAACCTGTTTTGGCGACCACCATCTGGAACCTGATAAAAGTTGTACAGTAAAACCTCTTTAGTAACCACCTTCTAGACCAAGATAAAACACCTGAGCCTAAACTTGTATAAAAAAAGAGGACTGAAATACCCAAAAATCAAGTTACGTACCCCACCCCGCTTCAAAAATTGGATAAAGGTGATACGCAACCTGACAACTGGACACATGAGATTCATTTACATAAGGTAAAATTTCTTATTATTCTGAAAATAGCACACACTTGTTCAAATAAAACTTTGTGAAAGGGATGTCTGGGGTGGGGGGATGAAAAATGGTTACTGGTGAATGATGGGTTTAGTCGGGGAGGCATTTGTTTTTGTTTAACAAAACAAAAAAATAATAATAGGTGTCGTTTGAAAGTGTGTGATATAAGCCTGTACTGTATTGTCATATGGGCACTGGGAGCTCTAGTTTTTTTTTTTTTTTTTTTTTTTTTTTTTTTTTTTTTTTTTTGCTTTTTGTCAAAATTGGTCGAAATATTGGCGATAAAAAGCTTTTTTCGTAAAATCTCAAACAACTCCAGAAAAAAATGTTGTTGTCTTTAAATTTTACGTGCAGGTAGCAGGATTTATTGGGTACGTGTCCATTAATATTTTATGATTGAACAAAAATTGGCGGAAATATTGGCGAAAAAGAAATCAATAAAATTTCAAGTCGCACCACAGAAATGACCTTTCTATCTTTTTTGATTAAAGATAGTGGTCACTGGTACTTACGTGTTATTGCAGTTTTGTGTAATTCTGAAGAAATGGCGGAAATATTGGCGAAAATCATTTCTTACTAACACTAGGAATATAATATTACTTTCTTTTATTTTGAATTATGGAAGCGGAAATTAGTACCTATCTGACTATAGCTTCTTTTGTTGATTCGCCAAAAGCATTATTATTGAAAACTTGGCTCTAGGTATTTGGCCTTGATCTCTGAAATTCTGATTAAAAGTGCCAGGCTTTGGTAACCACCTGGCTATTACGTTTTCTTCGTGAGTTGAATAAAACTGGTTGAAATATTAGCCAAAGACAATTTTCATGAAAACGTATCTCCTCCAACGATTTAAGGGGAAACATCTTAAAAGTTTGACGGAAGGTAGTGATAAATAGGCACCTGGCTATAACTGTTTTTGTTTGTTTGGCGATTCGAACAAAAAAAAAAAAACGGCCAAAATACATAACTATTAATTTTTTTGCGATTCGCCAAAACTTGGTGGATATATTGGCGATAAACCATTTTTCCATTAAAATCTTGACTGACGCCAGCTTTTCTGTCTTGAAATTTGGATCACAGATTATACTTAATGTGATAAATCTTAACATCAGCATTCGTCAGCTTGTCCATGGACAATTTTGTTTAATCTACTTTTGTTTCACAAAATATGTGCATTTTGTGGATCGACATGTTTGGGATTATGGAGTACAAGATGAAAGAAACGTGCGCGGCCTTTTTAATTTTTTTTTCAAATCTAAATTTGACAGGGGCTTTGATCCCATTCATCTTATTATATGTCTCCCCCTAAGGGAGACATATATAGCATTTGGTGTGTCCGTCCGTCCGTCTGTCCGTCCGTCCGTCCGTTCGTCTGTCCGTCTGTCTGCAGTGAGTTCTTATGAAATTAATGAGTCGATTTTTTTCAAAACAGACATACATATTGGGGTACATGTCTAGATGATGCCCGTGGTATTTTTTTTTCGTTTCCTCAAAAATTGTATTTTTGGCAAATTTTTGAACACAGGGGGGGGGGGGGGGGTTCGTGCATTTTTTTCACTTTGGCAGGCTTTATGTCCAAAACGGTTTGTTGGATTACGCTGAAACGTGGCAAGAACAACACACATATAGTGCAAATATTTACTGTGAAGTTTTACTTCATTTCCGCTGAAAATGTATTTTTGGCGAATTTTTAAATTTTTGATTTTGAACTTTTTTTGGCCATATTAGTGCGATATCTCCCAAACAGTGTGTTGGATTAGGCTGAAACTTGGCAAGAAGAACTCACAAAACGTGTCAATGTTTACTGCGAAGTTTTTCTTCAGTTCCGTTGAAAATGTATTTTTGGCGAATTTTTCAATTTTGGATTTTTAACTTTTTTGACCATATTGTTGCAATATCTCCGAAACAGTTTGTTGGATTAGGCTGAAACGTGGCAAGAATAACCCACATATAGTGGAAATGTTTACTGCGAAGTTTCTTTTCATTTCCGTTGAAAATGTATTTTTGGCGATTTTTTTAATTTTAACTTTTTGGGCCATATTGTTGCGATATCTCCGAAACAGTTTGTTGGATTAGGCTGAAACTTGGCAGGAAGAATTCACAAAACGTGTAAATGTTTACTGCGAAGTTTTTCTTCATTTCCGTTGAAAATGTATTTTCGGCGAATTTTTCAATTTTTGATTTTAAACTTTTTTGGCCATAATTGTTGCGATGTCTCCGAAACAGTTTGTTGGATTAGGCTGAAACATGGCAAGAAGAACCCATATGTAGAAGAAATGTTTACTGCGAAGTTTTTCCACGTGACTGATTGGGGGCGGGGGAGACATATCCGTTTTTGTTTTAACAAAAACACTGGCCAATCTAGTTAGAAACGCAATCAGGAGGACGCTTGTGAGGTTTTCTCATCTCAATGATGCTAGAACTTAAAAGGGTTTACGATTTCATGCATGTGATTAAAAACGCAATCTGGATTGAAGTTATGAGGCCGTGTGAACTCATTCAAATTCAAACTTGACAGGAATTCGTAACTGCAATTTCATTGGGTGGGTTTTATGGGAATTCATGGGGTACCTAGCTCGGATTCAGCAGTCAAACGTTTTTAGCCCAGCTTACAGTACACGTAAGCTGGGGTATTCCTATCGGTTTGCGGGTGGTGTCCGTTAGTTAGTTAGTTAGTTAGTTGGCTGTAAACTTTGTTTCAAAATGCATCTCCTCTTACATTTTTGACCCGATGTCATTTATTTTTGGTATGAGGCACCCCTAAAGGGTCGTGCATAGGGCTAGTGCTTTTTTAGTTTGTATTATTGGGGAATTTTTTAAGCAAAAATTTCGAAAATAATTCAAAATGCATCTACCCCTACAATTTTGATTCGATGTCATTTCTTCTTGGTGTGAGTGCATACGGCTTGTGCTTTTTAGTCGATCGGGCAATTTTTTTTTTTTTTTTTTTTTTTTTTGGTTTGAGGCATCTCTAAGGGGTTGAGAATACGACTTGCGCTTTTTAGTCGATCCGACAATTTCTGTATTTTTTGGGAATTTTTGAAGAAAAACTTCAAAATGCATTTCCTCCTACAGTTTTTATCCCATTTCATTTATTTTTGCTATGAGGCATCCTTAGGTAGGTCTCGCATACGGCTTGTGCTATTTGACTCGACTTGGGAATTTTTGATTTCGGGGGGAATTTTTGATGAAAATACCTCAAAATGCATTTCCTCCTGCAGTTTTGATCAAACATCATTTATTTTGTGGCTGAGGCATGCTTAGGGTGTCGTGAATATGGCCTGTCTTTTTCAGTCGATGAGAGAATTTTTGAAGAAAAAAATTCAAAATGCATTTCCTCCTACAGTTTTTATCAGATTTCATTTATTTTCGATATGAGCCGTCTCTAGGGGATCATGCATACGGCTTGTCCTTTTTGAGTGAATTGGAAAAAAATTCAAAATGCATTTCCTCCTACAGTTTTTATCAGATTTCATTTATTTTCGATATGAGCCGTCTCTAGGGGGTCGTGCATACGGCTTGTGCTTTTTGAATGAATTGGAAAACTTTTGAATTTTTTCGGAATTTTTGAAAAAAAAATTAAATGAATCTCCTGCTACAGCGCATAAACGCAGGTTAAATGAACTTGCACAGTAGTCAGATTTAAACACCGCACAACGACGCAAGTTAAATAAACATTCACAGTAGTCCAAATTAAGTACTCCGCATCGATGCAAGTTAAATAAACATGCGCATTGGTCCGAAATGTGAACTGCGCATCGACGGAGGATAAATAAAGATGCGAACTGGTCAAAAATAAGCACCGCTTATCAACGCAGGTTAAATAAACATGCGCACTGGTCCGAAAAAAAGAACTACGCTTCGACGTAAGTTGAATAGACATGCGCAGTGGTCTAAAATGCGAACCGCGCATCAACGAAGCCTAAGGAAACATGCGCATTGGTCCGAAATGCGAACCGCACATCGAGGCAAATTAAAAAAACATGCGCAGTGGTCCGAAATGCGAACCGCGCATCAACGCAAGTTAAATAAATATGCGCACTGGTCTGAAATGAGAACCACGCATCAACACAAGTTAAATAAACATGGGCACTGGCCTGAAATGCGAACCGCGCATCGACGGAAGTTAAATAAACATGCGATCCGGTCCAAAATAAGCACCGCACATGAACGCAAGTTAAACAAACCTGTGCACTTGTCCGAAAAAAGGACCACGCATTGACGCAAGTTGAATAGACATGCGCAGTGGTCTGAAATGAGAACCGCGTATCAACGCAAGTTGCGCAGTGGTCCGAAGAAAGAACCATGAATCGACGCAAGTTGAGTAGACATAAGAGTCGGGCATCGACGGGACTTAAATAAACATGCTTTCTGGTCCGAAACGCAAATCGCGCGTCAACGCAAGTTAAATGAAGCTGCTCACTTGTCCCAAAATGCAAACTGCGCATCAACGCAACCTAAAGAAACACGTATACTGGTCCGAAATGCGAACCGGATATCAACGCAAATTAAATAAACATGCACACTGGTCCGAATTGCGAACCGCACATAAGCGTAAGTTGAATAAACATTTGCACCGGTCCAAAATAAGTACCGATCATCAACACAAGTTAAATAAATATGCGCAATGGTCCAAAATGCGAACTGACCATTAACGCAACTCATATAACATGCGCACTATTCAAAATAAGAACTGCGCATCAACGCAACTTAAATAAACATGCGCACTGGTCCAGAATAAGAACCGCGCATCAACTCAAGTTAAAGACATATGCGCATTGGTCTGAAATGAGAACCGCGCATCGACGCACGTTAAATAAACATACGCAGTGGTTCGAAATGCGAACCACGCGCCAACGTAAGTTAAATAAACATTTGCACTGGTCTAAAATAAGCACCGAGCATCAACACAAGTTAAATAAACATGCGCACTTCTCCGAAATTCGAACCGCGCATCAACGCAAGTTAAATAAACATGCGCAATGGTTCGAAATGCGAACCACGCTCCAACGCAAGTTAAATAGACATTTGCACTGGTCCAAAATAAGCACTGTGCATCAACGCAAGTTAAATAAACATGCGCACTGGTCCGAAATTCGAACCGCGCATTAACGCAAGTTAAATAAACATGCGTAATGATCCGAAATTCGAACTGCTCATCAGCGCAAGTTAAACATGCACACTGGTCCAAAATGCAAACCGCGCACCAACGCAAGTTAAATAAACATAGGCACACGTCCAAAATAAGCACCGTGCATCAACGCAACTTATATAAACATGCAAACTGGTCCGAAATGCGAACCGCGCATCAAGGCAACCTATGGAAACTTGTGCACTTGTCCAAAATAAGTACCGCTCATCAACGAAAGTACAATAAACATGCGTATTGGTCTGGAATAAGAATCGCGCATCGTTGCAAGGTAAATAAACATGCGCAGTGATCCGAAATAAGAACCGCACATCAACACAAGGTAAATAAACATGCGCACTGATCCGAAATACGAACCGTCCATCAACACAATGTAAATCAAGATGCGCATTGGTCCGAAATAAGAACCGCACATCAACACAAGGTAAATAAACGTGCGCACTGATCCGAAATAAGAACCACACATTCACAAAAGGTAAAAAAAAACATGGGCGCTCGTCAGAAATGCGAACCGCACATCAACGCAAGTTAAATAAACATGTGCACTGTTCCAAATTGAGAGCCGCGCATCTACGCAAAATTAAATAAACATGCGCACTTGTCTGAATAAGAACCGCGCATCAAGGCAAGTTGCATAAATATGTGCACTGGTCCGAAATGCGAGCGTTGTTTGAAGGTATCTATGGCAGACTATCCAGTCTACCAGAGATACAAAAAAATCTGTTTCCCATTTTTCTGGGAAAGAAATCTTTGTATGCATTTATCGGTCTATGTTCTGGTCCGGTGCTAAATTAAATATTGAGCTAGCTCTTTGCCGTCTCATCTTTTGAAGCCCAATTTTTCAGGAAAATTTCCTTGCTCATGCACGCTGGAATTGGTCTTATTGCTTTTCGTAAGCTGGGACTTTGTCCTTGGCCAAACTTGTTATTGAAACATACAATGAAATAGCCAATCCACATGCCCGCAGACTGAGGGCACTCCCTGTAATTCCATCGAGGGGGGGGGGGGGGCAGATGACCGGCGGGTAGTTGTTCTAGGTGGGCAGTTGATCCGGTTGACAAACGGAAGGGGGACACAGGTGACCGGCATTCTTTGATGCTTTATACAAGTTAGAATTGAAGTCAGTTTTCAAGTTAGCTTTAAAACAGCTAAATCGTTTATTCGCGACACCGTGGAGTCCACCAAGGAATAAAGCTGGCTACGGGTTGAGTAATACTCCGGGTCAGAGGCGTCAGTACGGGGTTGCTTTGTGCAGACTGAAGGAGGCGGGAATAGGGGGTTTGCCTTGTAATTGCAAAAGGATTTAACTTATCACAAGTAAGAATAAATGTTCATAGGTACTCAAGAAAAGAGGTCGAATGGATGGGGGATTCTATTCGTGAACGATTTTCATTGTGACCGTTTTAAAAGCAAATAGATGCCACAGGGGCTTGTGACCATGTTAAAACCAAATAGGAGCCCCCCGACCTTCTGTTCGGAAACAGTTTCCGAATGGAAGCCCCGGGACTTCCGTATAGGGTGGGGAGGGGGCTTCTTTTCGGAAACTTCCCGTAATCCCTTGCTAGAATAACCGCACGCATATTGAAAAATGAAGCTGATTCAGATAAAATAAATAAATAAATAGACATTGCTTAACAATAAACTCGGATAACAAACGTCTTAATAATTTGCCATTACTCCTATTGTCTAACAGACGCCTTAACATGCAATGTTAAAGAAGGATAATATGAGTGCACATTACTGTCCGTTTTCGTGTCCCGACAAAAGGTCGCCGACAAAAGTTCGAGCGTCAAAAGATCGAGCGACGAAAGGTCGAAAGTTGAAAAACGCGATAAAAGGTCGAAATTTGATATATACTCTAGCATATACTATATACAAATGTATATAAATGACTCGCCAATTGTATGGTATTTTGCGGACCGACTCCGGTGTATGATGGATTAGCTGTTTAAATTTCGACATAAAGTGATTACAAATGAAATCATACACCTTTGTGTAATGTATAACACTTGAATGAATCTAAAGCTTACTCAGGTGTGTGGTTTAAACATCTGTATTGCAGTTTCAATTTCTAATTGCCCTTGCTCAAAATACAATCCATTCCCGCGTTTTAGCAATAACTTTATAATTATTGAATAGCATGCAGCGAAGCAATTACCTTTTTATCATGTCTTTCATGGATTTGACTCAAGTTAAAATGCAATTAAACAATTGCCTGAATGGGTTATTAGTGAATTGGGATGAAGAAATTAATTGCATTTTGGCCTGGTCTAGACTAATCTTTCTCACAGCATAGCAATTAAAATTTCCAGTGTTAAGGTAAGATAAGATAGGGTTTATTCTATTTTCAAACGGGATACATGCAATACACTAAGTAACTAAAAAATAATAAAAATGACATTTATTAGAGCTATCGCAAATAACTGGTTAAATAGCTATCTCTCCCATAGACAACAGTATGTTCAAATTGAAGAATCTATTTCTAGTATGTTGCAAGTTCTGTGTGGGGTACCCCAAGGTTCCATTTTAGGACCAAAATTATTTATTATTTATATTAATGATATCATAAATGTTTCAGAAGTCTTAAAATTTATACAATTGGCAGATGACACTAATATTTTTTATACAGGTAATGACGCTAAGTATATGTGTGAGGTTATAAGTGGTGAAATGTTAAAACTAAATAGGTGGTTCCATTTGAACAAGCTTTCTTTGAATGTTTCCGAAAATAATTTCATTGTATTTAGTCATTGTAAATCAAACAACAACCTGATTATCTCCATAGGTAGGGAAAAAATATCCCAGGTTCAGTCAACTAAATTTCTCGGAGTGATTAAAGATGAAAAACTAAATTGGAAAGAACAAATTAGTAAAGTCGAGCCAAAATTAGCTAAGTGTGTTGCAATTATGTATAAATTACGTTATGTGGTCAACGCTGATGCTCTTCTTTGGATATATTGTTCTCTATTTCTTCCATATTTGTCATATTGTGCAGAGATCTGGGGAAACACTTACGCTACAATACTAAATCTATTTACGGATTGCAGAAACGAGCCGTGAAAATTGTAAATGGTGTGGGACTGTATGAACATTCTAATACGGTATTTTATAATTCTTTGCTTCTAAAATTTTATGATAATGTAAATTTCAAAACTCTGATTATTATGTTCAAGGCATATACATGTGCCCTACCAAATGCAGCCCAACGGTTGTTCAAGATCGTAAATAGTGAGCGGGCAACAAGGCAACAGGGAAACTTTATGGTGTTGTATTCAAGAACTAACCGTAAAAACATTGTATAAGTATTAGAGGAGTTAATCTTTGGAATTCCTTACCCCAAGACCTTAAGTATCTACCAAATGTAGCCTCCTTCAAAGCAAAATTGAAAATGCATTTTATTTCTAGCTATGCATAACTGAATATGTAAAGTACTCCACATTAACTATTTGCCATGCTCAAAACTAAGCGTTGATAAATCGAACTGTAAATCTGTACATATGATTACTTATATCTATCAAATTTCCCAAATTCGTGAACTGATTGTATTGTATTGTTCTTTAGATCCCTTTCAACTGCTATGGACATATCGGGATCCCCCTGCCACATTATACTGAAATGGGGCATTCCAGCCCTCCTTCTAACCCTTACATGTGGAGTGCCTCACAGGGTAGCAAGGAGGAGTCCCAATTTTAAAGTCTTAGGTATGACCCGACCGGGGTTTGAACCCACGACCTTCCAGTCTCGTGAACTGAATAAACGCATAAGAGTGTAATTGTACAGTATGCTAATGATGCAAATCGACGATTGCCTCTGTTCTATATTTATCAGTTTTATGTGTTCTTTATTCTCTCATGGTCATTTTACTGTTTACTCCAAAATTACTGTCAATACTGAAGTGGTTGTATGGAACTTATTCTGAAAAACATTGTAAAGGGCAAGCGAGGAGAAAGCTGTTAGCTTTTGCTTGTTCCCTTTCCAAACTGTCAATATATTTATAGTTACTTAAGCCATTGTTTTGTACTGTATTGTGCTTCATTGTACATTTGGAAATAAACGTTGTAATGAAATGAAATTATTGGCTGACATCCACGGTCACGTATTAAGCAACTTCCCATAGAGGTTCCTTTGCAACATGACAGACTTAGTGGGCTTTTATGTTATTGTTATTATTATTTTATTATTATAACTGTCTTCTATAAAGCGCTTATTAAAAATCACCAAGCGCTACACAGTTTTATAACTAAAATCATATCCACTAAGCGCTACAGTTTTTTTTACTAAAATCATATCCACAGGCAACTAGATGATATCATCGTATGCTTTTAAAAATAAATGATTTTTCAACTGACTCTTAAATTCAGGTAGTGTTGTAGACAAACGAATTTTGGATGGTAAATAATTCCATTCACGTGGTCCGGCAACTGAGAAACATCTGTCCCCATAGTTCATATTGGTTTTCTTTACCACCAAACAAAGTGCTTTCTCCGATCGGAGCGATCGTCCAGGGTTAAATTCTTCTAACATATCCGACAAATAAGCAGGGGCGAGTCCATGCAATGATTTATAAACCAAAATACAGACTTAATAGATCACTCTGCTTTCAATAGGAACCCAATGAAGGCATTTACAGGCGTTGAGGACACTACCATCATGTGGTAATTGTTTTATAATTCTTGCAGCGGTATTCATCACCGACTGCAATTTCGCGATGAGCTTCTTTGGAAGGCCGTAATATAGCCCATTGCAGTAATCCAACCGACTTATGATAAGGGCATGTTCAAGCACCTTGGTAACATATTCCGTAAGAAAGGGACGAACACTTCTTGTCCAACTCAAATAAAAATAACATTTCTTCCGAACATCATTTATCTGATTTTCTAATGACATAGAAGAGTCCATTATGAATCCGAGATTTTTGGCCGAGTCTGTTTATATCACAATATCCGTACCGAGATCAACTGAATCAATGTTTACTAAATCTCGATAATGTCGGCTCACTAAAACTAAAAAAACTGTTTTATCCCTGTCCAGTTTGAGTTTGTTGCTATGGAGGGAATCCGCAACTGCCACGATACTATTTTCCAAATTCGATTTCGCGAGCATCGATCAGCTGGTGACCTAGGGGACACTGGTTTTCATATCTGCGTGTTGTCCGCGTATCCGTGAAAGCACAGAAGGAGTTTTGTGATCACTCCCACGAACTTTGTATACTGTGTATACAACAGGGGGCCTAAGATTGATCCTTGCGGCACTGAACATAACAAATCGAATATATCCGAAAATGCTTGATTAATAAAAAATTTAAACGAACGATTCTCTAGATAAAATGAGAACCATTTAAGTGCGCTGTCTCTGATGCCAAAAGTGCTCCAAGCGACCGATGAGTATGCTATGATCAACGGTACCAAAGGCCGCGCTTAGGTCGAGGAGGGCCAGAAAAATGACCTGACGATTATCCAAATTGATGAGTATATCGTCAAATATCTTTAAAAGGGCCGTCTCAGTGCTTGAATACGGGCGATATGCCGATTGAAGTTCTTCAAAAAGCGCATTGGATTGAATATTTGCGGACAGTTGTCAATTAACTGCTTCCTCAATTATTTTTGACAGGAAGAACAAATTAGAGACCGGTCTGCAATTTTTATATTGTAAGTCGAGTCCAGGTTTTTTCAGTAAAGGGCGAACAAGAGCACTTTTAAGTTCTTGAGGCATAGTACCTTCCAAAACGGAAATATTTACAATAAGTAAGATGATTGGCGATAGCGTATCGAAACAATCATTTACTAATTTGGACGGCAGGGGGTCGAGTTCACAAGTTTTCAGCGCCACTTTGGAAAAGATGGATCTAAGCTCTTCATCATTTATAGAGCTGAATGAATTCAAAACGATACCATTAAAGGGGTGGTCATGTCTAAAGGCATTTTCAGTTTCGGGGGAAAAGTTCTTATCTATTTTTTCAGTAAAGAAATTTCTGAAGTTGTTAGCTAATGTCTTATCAGAATCACTACTTGGTATTGGGTTAGCAACTGTTCTGTGCATAATTTGATTAGCAGTTCTAAAGACGGACTTCTGTTCAAATGAATTGTTAATTATCTGTTCACTATAACAAGCATGTCCAGGGACATGGTGACCAGCCGTGACCTACAGAATATATATCCAAGAATCACAGACAAAATCATGATCAAATTGGCAGACAGCGGTTACGAAAAAGCCGTAACTGAATGGAGAAAATATTCGCTCACTTGCTCGGTGAAGTTGTGGCTGATGAGGAGTCATTCTTTCAATTCTTTCATAAGGGAGACAAGAATACCAAGCGTGTGGTGAAAAGACCAAACACAGGGAATAATTTCGGGAAAAGCAGTGGTAGAAGAGGCAAATGGAAGATCTAATATCGTGTTAGAGTGTGTGGTGGGATTACATACAGTCTGATTAGTTGAAGGAAAATACTCTTTCATGTTTTGCAGAAAAGTTTTATTTTTGTTTTGAGATATATCAAAATTGAAGTCCCCAACAACAAGAATGCTTTTAAAAAGATGGAAATTCGCAACTTACTAAGCAGCTCTAGCTATTGATTTTTTTTTCGCCGCATACTTGATTAGGTTGTCAAGATGTGCTATATATAGGAGCCATGCTGTATCGATTAGCATTGTGTGCAGAAGCATTTTTCGCTATTAAATTGGGTCGTCTGATATCTTGTGTTATGAGGAGCAGCTCACCATTTTGCCTACGAAATGCCTCCCCCTTCTCCCACCCAGGTGCGTCATCACTGATGCGCAGCTATGAAGAATGCCTTCCTAGTGCTATTTGGCCGATGGGAATGTGCGAAGACAAGGTAGTCTATCATGGCTATAACTACACTTAGGGTACAGACTGTTACCGTTGCCTTGGGTAAAAGGGTTAGAGTTGTGTTTATAGTCGGACCTACAGTAAATGGTTGGGGGCGGGGGGGGGGGGCGTGTGGAGGATGATGGTAAGCAAAAAAAAAAATCCCGACCACCTTCAAGACCCGGATAAAAAGATGTAAGGTAAGAACCGTTTGTCGTGACCCCTTCCACATTCAGGTAAAAAGACGTACGGTAAAACCTGCCTGTCTTTACAAACTTCCAGACCCAGACAGAAAATGTAACGTACAGTAAAACTACTATAGTGACCAACTTCAGATCTGGATAAGAAGGGCCTGCAGTAAAACCCGTTTTAGCGACCACCTTCCAGACTCGGATGAAAAAAGACGTCCATTTATATCTGTTTTAGTGACCACCATCTGTTTGGTTTATTTTGAGTTTTTTAAAATGAATTAAGGTTATGTTTGCAGAAATGAATATTTTATTTAAGTAATTAAAAAAAACAGGATTTTTTTTTCGGGGGGGGGGGTCATAGGTTTAGTCGGGGAAACATTTGTTTTTGTTTACAAAAACGAGAAACTAAGTAGGTATCGACTGAAAGTGTATAACATAAGCCTGTACTCTTATGTTTTGTGTGCACTGGCCGCTCTAGTTTTTTATCGGTTCCAGATTCTAACAGTTCTAACAATGCCAAAAGGTTGATCTGCTCGTACGAAATCCGTATTGATTATCAGTTAATATTTCAAACTTTTCAACAAACTTGTTCAACCTAGTTTCAAACAGTTTTTCCAGAATCTTCGAAAACTGAGACACGGGGCTTTAATTTGTGAAAGCACTTTTATCACCAGATTTGTACAGCGGTGAGACTTAAGCTATTTTCATTAGGTCAGGAAAAGTACGAGTCTTGAATGATAGGTTACATATGAATAAGAATGGTTGAATAATGGTAGGGAAAACTTGTTTTACTGTAGACGTGGCAATGTCAACACTGTCTTTAGATACTTTGCTTTGAAACGCATTTACAACCTCTAATATTTCTTTTTCGTCAACACCAGCCAAAAACATCGTGTTGTTATTTCTGACCACCAAGTAATCGAAAATGTTTCCACCTTCAACGTAATCTATTCGTTTTGCTAATTTTGGTCCGATGTTAACAATAAAATTTATTAAACCCGTTCACGATATCGTTTCTACTAGTGACCTCATTAGCGTCTGAATCTTTAACTACATCGCGATAACTACCACTTTCTTGTTTGCGCTTAAGTACATAATGTAAAATTTTCCAAGTATACTTAATGTTTCCATAATGATTTTGTAATAGTTTGGTATAGTATTCCTTTTTGCAGAACTGCAAAATTTTGTTAAGTTTATTTCTATACCTCTTGAATTTCAAAATCTCTATGCCATTTATCACGTTTGCGACAAGCGTATAACTGTGTAGTTTTTGTGTGTGTTTAGTTAAGGAAACTTCTGTCGGGTGACACTGTTTTGGCGCGAAACTATCAAAAGTGATTCTTTTATGTGAAAGACGCCTGAGAAGCGTCGGACTATTTGGGATTAAGGTACATATGAATATGGGGAATAAGTTGGGATTAGTTTTGATTTCGTGCACGGTCGCGTTTTGTAGTAGACGCCATTTTAAAATTTACATATGTGTCAAGTTAAGCAAATATCTCCAAAATTGGGCGTCGGATTTGTAAACTTTATATGTGATTTTGAAGAGCTCCTTCAAATTAGTAGAATGATGGTATTTACCCTTCTGCAACTTCCGGTTTACTTAGGATTTGGGGCAGGTGAAAATTTTGTGTTAGAAACACAAACTTTACGGGTGTTTTTCATTAAGTTGCAGGTTTCAAATTTTGCAAATTATTATGCCATCTTGTAGATTAACTTCCGGTCGTTCTGAAAATATAGGTTTCCAGTTCATATGGATGTTGTATCATATGTTTTGAAGCAAGTGATTTCCTATTGGCCCATTAGTGTGACGCCAATCAATGTGATTGGTTACATTTTTAATTAGCTGCGGGGGTACGCAAGGCAAGTATATAAGGAGCGTGGGGGCTGCCCCATCATCAGTTGATTTTTGCGAGGCAGAGAGGCCACACGCCAGGTGTGTGTCGTATTATTACGGTAAAGCGTCGAAGTAAGTTGAAGGATAAATAAAAACAAGTTAGCGTTGGACTGGTATCACTTCAATTTGTTGAATAAAAGGATAAATAATCAGAGTGTTTAAGAAATAGTTATTGTCCACAGACGAGGATATTACGTGTAAATAAGAACCGCGGATATTTTGTACAAATACAAAGTAAGTGTGTTTAATAAATATCAGGAACTGTTTGCCAGAGTCCTTCTTGAGTTTTACACTTCAGTCGACGTGCGACTAGAACTTTTAAAGAAAGAACAGGAATTGCAATTAGATATCTAAGGAAAATAAGTTCGATTGAAGCAAATGAGCGTAAAACATTAAAATTTATAGCCTTGACATAACTGACACAAGTTTGCCATAGCGAAGTTCACCGTGGTTAAAGTCATACGACTCCTAAGGCGTTAGACCGTCTATATCACGACATCCATTTCGTGACACAGGGTTTATGGGGACTGCTCCAACAATACGTCACTTTTCTTCGAGGACAATTTTTATCATACAGTAACTTAATTTTATCTAAAAAACTGTCGTAAGCCATATTCACATCTGAACAGGAATCAACATCACGCCAGTCACAACTAGCGAGGTCAAGTTTTAAAGCATCTAAAGCTTCGTTATTTAGATTTCTTGCATATATGCGTTTTTTTTTTTTTTTAGACTGTTTTATACCGCGATATTCACAAAAAACTAAATATTCCTAAATGATCACTAATATCGCTTATAAGAAGTCCACTTGTACATTTAAAATCAATAATGTTTGAGAAAATGTTATCAATAAGCGATGCTGAGTCACATGTTATTCGTGTCGGCTTGTTAATTAATGGGAATAAAGCATGGCTGTAAAGCAGATCAGTAAAACTCTGAGTACCCGTATGACTGTCGCTGTTAAGAAGGTTGATATTAAAGTTCCCACACAAAAACGGATTTTTCCTTAAGACTTCCAAAAAGTTTACCTAAATAATCGTTACATTTATCAATATCTGAGCCGGGAGTTCTGTTTAAACACGAAACAACAATATTTTTTTAATGCTTAATATCAATTTCCCACTAATTACAAGACTTTTCAACCGATGCAGACACAGGGGTTAACACTATTGGCCCATTTGTGGCGTGGGTCGGTGTAATATCGTCAGACAAATAGTTGTGATGTATATGAGAATGCCTGACTTCGCGGTATTCTCTATTTTCATGGCCCTGTCTATTCATATCGAGGGCGTCAGCCCGAAGTGTGAATAGACAGGACCATGCAAATAGAGTTTCCGAGAAGGAAGGCATTCTCATACTTAATGTCCATGTGCCAGACGAATTGGCCCTGCCTCCCCAGGCCCGTCACCCCCTACTGTCCTGCGATTAAGGTGACAAATAAAGAATAACAATCATGACAAGGTATAAAAAACTGAACGATCATTCATAACAACCTAGTTAATGCAAAAGTCAACGCGAAACTATCAAAAGTGATTCTTTTATGTGAAAGACGCCTGAGAAGCGTCGGACTATTTGGGATTAAGGTACATATGAATATGGGGAATAAGTTGGGATTAGTTTTGATTTCGTGCACGGTCGCGTTTTGTAGTGGACGCCATTTTAAAATTTACATATGTGTCAAGTTAAGCAAATATCTCCAAAATTGGGCGTCGGATTTTTAAACTTTATATGTGATTTTGAAGAGCTCCTTCAAATTAGTAGAATGATGGTATTTACCCTTCTGCAACTTGATCGTCTTGAAGGACACCGGATGTAACAGCGCCGTCGTTCGAGAAGAACTCGTGAAGGAAACTGAACTCACCGGAAAAAACAGTGATTGCGTACTGATGGATGGCACGTTGCGAACATTTCCAATGGCGCGAGTTAGTGTTACCACACCTATCTACACGGGGTTACTTGACGTTATGGTAGTGAAGAACCCACCGTATGATTTAATCATCGGAAACGTTTTGCCGGACAAAATCGACACAATCGCAACGCATGCGAACCAAGAGGAAGGAGAGTGTGGTAAAAACGAGGATACGCCAGTTGCTGCAGCTGTGACGACCCGCGAACAAACAGTGAGAGAAAAGAAGGCAAAAAAGCCCCTGGTGACTCCAGACGTCAAAGCGGAAATGATCAACAGCGCGGACTTGATAAAACTACAGAAAGACGACGAAACGTTGATAAAGAACTTTAAGTACGCGAACGACAAAACGACGTTTCAGTCACGAAAACGGGGATCTTTTCGCTATGTGGTGAAAAACAAAATTCTGATGCGGTACTACTTCGAGATGAGAGATGGCGTCGAAGTGAAACTGAAGCAGGTTGTAGTACCGAAGTCGTTACGAAACCACATCATGTCGGTGGCACATGAATCTATTGTCGGCGGACATCTATGCGTGAAAAAGACTACGGATCGGATCATTGCAAATTTTCACTGGCCTGGACTCAGCGGCGACGTAAAACGGTACTGTCAGTCATGTGACGTATGCCAACGTACTATTCCACGAGGGAAGGTGCGGAATGTGCCACTTGGTCAAATGCCGGTCATAGACACACCGTTCGACAGAGTCGCCGTCGATATCATTGGACCGATCACACCTATCGCAGAGAGCGGCAATCGTTACATTTTAACAGTGGTTGACTACGCGACGCGCTATCCAGAAGCTATTCCGTTGAAACGCATTGAGACAGTTAACGTTGCAGAGGCCCTCTTAGAAGTGTTTAGTCGTGTTGGATTTCCTCGAGAAATTTTAAGTGACAAAGGAACACAGTTCACTTCAGATCTGATGGCAGAACTAGCACGACTGATTTCCGTGAAACAACTTTTTACGACTCCATACAACCCTCAGTGCAACGGACTCTGCGAAAGAATAAACGGCGTTCTAAAGAGTATGTTAACGCGAATGTGTAAAGAACGACCAAGAGACTGGGACAGATATTTACCGGCAGTTCTTTTCGCGTACAGAGAAGTACCTCAGGCCAGCACAGGATTCTCACCGTTTGAGCTTCTTTATGGTCGTCGAGTGCGAGGGCCATTGGATATTCTCAAAGAGATCTGGCTGGACGAGGAAGCGCCAACCGAAGTTAAGAACACATACGCCTATATTGCGGACTTAAGAAATCGTTTGGAAGACACTTGTCAAATAGCGCGTGAGAGTTTGCTGGAAGCACAAGGAAAACACAAGCATCATTATGACCGCAAGACAAGGGACAGGCGATTTCTCGTGGGTCAGAAAGTATATCTCCTACTACCGACAGATAGAAACAAGCTCCTTTTACAGTGGAAAGGACCGTACAAAGTTACAAGAGTTTTGAACCGGATGGACTACGAAATTGACATGGACGGAAAAAGAAAGATTTTTCACGCAAATTTGTTGAAAGAGTGCGTTGAGCGAGAAACAGCTGCAAATGATGCAAACGCTTACACTGATAGCGAAAGCGACAATGACGAATCCGCAGAATCAACAGTAGCAGCGTTTGCACGCATCGCAATCGCGGAATCTGACCCAGAGGAGTGCAGCGAGTGTGATTCATTATTAACAAATCTACCCGAAACGAAACAATCCGAAACTGTTGACGACGTGAACATCAATCCTAAACTTGACGATGAGCAGAAAAGACAAGTGCGAGAACTTTTAGCGGAATACCGGACAATTTTTACTGATGTGCCAGGAAAGACCAACCTCGGCGAACACAAAATTGAATTGACGACACAACAGCCAGTCCGCGTCAAACCATATCCCGTACCGTTCGCCAAACGACAAGATATTGACGATGAAGTCAGCAAGATGCTCGAAGGGGGAATAATCGAAGAGTCGCGATCTGAATACAACTCACCGATTGTGCTTGTGAAGAAAAAGGATGGTACAAATCGCTTCTGCATCGACTATAGACGGTTAAATTCAATAACCAAGTTCGATACGCAGCCGATGGGAAATTACGAGGACATTATGGCGAAAGTGGGCAACGACAAGGTGTTTTCCAAAATAGATTTTACAAAAGGATATTGGCAAATACCGATGGAAGAAACATCGCGGAAATACACAGCGTTTTCGACATCCACGGGAACATATCAGTTTTGTCGAAATCCGTTTGGATTAGTTAACTCGGTAGCGGCGTTTAACCGAATCATGAAGCAACTGTTGGAAGACGTGCCAAATGTGGACAATTACGTGGACGATGTACTACCACACACGGAGAGTTGGGAACAACACTTACAAGTGTTACGCAAACTGTTCACGAGGATAAAGGAAGCCAACCTCACTGTTCGACCCTCCAAGTGTTTTATCGGATATGATGACATTGGTTTTACCGGTCATATGCTTGGAAACGGTACGCTACGCATGGAGGACGACAAGGTTCAGAAAATTCAAGACGCGCCACGCCCGAAGACGAAAAAGCAAGTCCGTTCATTTCTCGGCCTAGCGGGCTTTTATCGCAAATTCATACCAAACTTTGCCGAAATCACTTCGCCTCTGACAAGATCTCGTCAAGAAAGGACGCCCGAACACCGTCATTTGGGAGGAACCGCAGCAACGCGCTTTTACCAAGCTGAAGCAACTTCTGGCCCGTGCGCCAATTTTGAGATTACCGGACTTTAACAAACCGTTTGTGCTACGTACGGACGCGTCAGACACTGGACTCGGCGCAGTGTTACTTCAGGAACACGATGATGGCTTTTTCCCGATCGCGTGCGCAAGTCGAAAACTCTTGGATAGAGAGAGACGTTATTCTGTGATCGAACGCGAATGCCTAGCGATAGTGTTTGGAGTAATGCGCTTCGCGAAATACTTGTACGGCACGAACTTCACGCTAGAGACAGATCATGCACCTCTAGCATATCTACGAAAGGGAAAATTAGAAAGTGGACGGTTGATGAGATGGGCACTTTTCTTGCAGAATTACGCATTTGACATTAAAGCAATTAAAGGTTCAGATAATTTTGCAGCGGACTTTATGAGCAGATTGTGACTGTATGTGAATATCTTGTGGCAACTGTTTTGTGTAACGATGATCTCGTAGCTATGGTTTTATGTAACGATGATTTTGAGTTATTTTCGCCAAGGATTATTATGTACCTGTAGCTGTTTACTATTAGTAATCGGCAACGATTTGAGTGTATGGGGAATGACACAATATGACCTGCAACAGGTTGGCGGTGTCGTTAAACCAATCAAATAACTAACTAACTTGAGTGTATGGTTGAGCGTATATTCCAAAGTGTGGTGAAAACAGCTAAAGTGTTTTCTAGAAAGGGGGGTTGTTGTCGGAATATACTCTCAGAGTATAACTGTGTAGTTTTTGTGTGTGTTTAGTTAAGGAAACTTCTGTCGGGTGACACTGTTTTGGCGCGAAACTATCAAAAGTGATTCTTTTATGTGAAAGACGCCTGAGAAGCGTCGGACTATTTGGGATTAAGGTACATATGAATATGGGGAATAAGTTGGGATTAGTTTTGATTTCGTGCACGGTCGCGTTTTGTAGTGGACGCCATTTTAAAATTTACTTATGTGTCAAGTTAAGCAAATATCTCCAAAATTGGGCGTCGGATTTGTAAACTTTATATGTGATTTTGAAGAGCTCCTTCAAATTAGTAGAATGATGGTATTTACGCTTCTGCAACTTCCGGTTTACTTAGGATTTGGGGCAGGTGAAAATTTTGTGTTAGAAACACAAACTTTACGGGTGTTTTTCATTAAGTTGCAGGTTTCAAATTTTGCAAATTATTATGCCATCTTGTAGATTAACTTCCGGTCGTTCTGAAAATATAGGTTTCCAGTTCATATGGATGTTGTATCATATGTTTTGAAGCAAGTGATTTCCTATTGGCCCATTAGTGTGACGCCAAGCAATGTGATTGGTTACATTTTTAATTAGCTGCGGGGGTACGCAAGGCAAGTATATAAGGAGCGTGGGGGCTGCCCCATCATCAGTTGATTTTTGCGAGGCAGAGAGGCCACACGCCAGGTGTGTGTCGTATTATTACGGTAAAGCGTCGAAGTAAGTTGAAGGATAAATAAAAACAAGTTAGCGTTGGACTGGTATCACTTCAATTTGTTGAATAAAAGGATAAATAATCAGAGTGTTTAAGAAATAGTTATTGTCCACAGACGAGGATATTACGTGTAAATAAGAACCGCGGATATTTTGTACAAATACAAAGTAAGTGTGTTTAATAAATATCAGGAACTGTTTGCCAGAGTCCTTCTTGAGTTTTACACTTCAGTCGACGTGCGACTAGAACTTTTAAAGAAAGAACAGGAATTGCAATTAGATATCTAAGGATAATAAGTTCGATTGAAGCAAATGAGCGTAAAACATTAAAATTTATAGCCTTGACATAACTGACACAAGTTTGCCATAGCGAAGTTCACCGTGGTTAAAGTCATACGACTCCTAAGGCGTTAGACCGTCTATATCACGACATCCATTTCGTGACACAGGGTTTATGGGGACTGCTCCAACAATACGTCACTTTTCTTCGAGGACAATTTTTATCATACAGTAACTTAATTTTATCTAAAAAAACTGTCGTAAGCCATATTCACATCTGAACAGGAATCAACATCACGCCAGTCACAACTAGCGAGGTCAAGTTTTAAAGCATCTAAAGCTTCGTTATTTAGATTTCTTGCATATATGCGTTTTTTTTTTTTTTAGACTGTTTTATACCGCGATATTCACAAAAAACTAAATATTCCTAAATGATCACTAATATCGCTTATAAGAAGTCCACTTGTACATTTAAAATCAATAATGTTTGAGAAAATGTTATCAATAAGCGATGCTGAGTCACATGTTATTCGTGTCGGCTTGTTAATTAATGGGAATAAAGCATGGCTGTAAAGCAGATCAGTAAAACTCTGAGTACCCGTATGACTGTCGCTGTTAAGAAGGTTGATATTAAAGTTCCCACACAAAAACGGATTTTTCCTTAAGACTTCCAAAAAGTTTACCTAAATAATCGTTACATTTATCAATATCTGAGCCGGGAGTTCTGTTTAAACACGAAACAACAATATTTTTTTAATGCTTAATATCAATTTCCCACTAATTACAAGACTTTTCAACCGATGCAGACACAGGGGTTAACACTATTGGCCCATTTGTGGCGTGGGTCGGTGTAATATCGTCAGACAAATAGTTGTGATGTATATGAGAATGCCTGACTTCGCGGTATTCTCTATTTTCATGGCCCTGTCTATTCATATCGAGGGCGTCAGCCCGAAGTGTGAATAGACAGGACCATGCAAATAGAGTTTCCGAGAAGGAAGGCATTCTCATACTTAATGTCCATGTGCCAGACGAATTGGCCCTGCCTCCCCAGGCCCGTCACCCCCTACTGTCCTGCGATTAAGGTGACAAATAAAGAATAACAATCATGACAAGGTATAAAAAACTGAACGATCATTCATAACAACCTAGTTAATGCAAAAGTCAACACGAGCTCTCTTTTTGTACAAAATTAATATGGAGGACGATTCAGAGAATGAATTTTCTTTGACCCAGACTCCTTCTGAATTGCAGAGGGAGTCTGGGAATTTTGACATTGGATTGGAAATTGATGGATTTATTCAAGTATATAATGTTAATGAGCCTGCCGGATCTATCGATACCACAAGCATGTTAAGACCGGATAGACCTTACATAATTTTTGAAAATGAATTCCGACACTAGCTACAAGGTAATTTATTTGAAAGCTTCTACTTTCTTCTGTTTAAGTTAATATTACTCGTCGTAAAATTCTAGCGTTTAGTTCGAGATTTGAAATCGAGAGAAAAAATCGATTTAGTGATCATTCTGACGTCTATCAAACGTCTTTTTGAGGTCACGACGTCTGTCGACGAATATTTAAGGTAGAAAATGAGATGTGTTGTGTCATTTTCGTCGCGACTAAATCACGACGGCTGTCGAGCGTCTGTGTCGATATATCTCTTTCATCAGCCCCCCTCCCCCCACTCCAATAAAAACTAAATAATTCGTCAGGTATTTAGGCATCAGAATATTTGTTAAGGAATATATGTTTTTAAGTTTAAATAATCCTTTTTTAAGGCGAAGATTCTTGATGTTTGATTTCTGTTAAAATTCCATTTGATCAATGACTATGTCTTTTGTTTTCAATGAATCAATTTAAACAACAATGAAAACAAAGTCACACCTTGCAGGGCATTCTCATAAAGAATGACTTGTGTACTGGGTCATTATTTTTGATAATGCCCTGCCTCACAAAAGAGGTGCGACTTTGTTTGCCTCGTTCTTCAAAATAAGTCATCGGAGAAAACAAAAGAAGTTTACATTAAATTCGACTGACAATGAATGCCTCCATGTTCTCTGTTTTCTGTGTTTGTGGCAAGCGTCAGTCACGGGGTGGTCGCTGCAGTGGGAAGCGGGGCAGCAAACCTCGAGCTAAGTCAAATGCCAGACCAGAGGCCAAGAACTAGTTTCGGACATTGGTAGTGGAGGGCCGAGTGGCTCGCCCGACATTCAGACATTGCAGTGCGAGCTTCTCGCTTAGTGGGCGTGTGCTTTGTCACACATAATTTAGTTTGTCATATCAAGTTTTTATACAGGAGTGTCATATAGGCTGGTCGGGTTGATTCATTGTGCGAACACCCATCGTCTCGCCTTCTCTGACAAAGACGTCTGTAAGGTTCTCATGTTGATTGCTAACTTAACATGGTTCGTTCAAGTTTGCAGCTAGCTACTAGTTATGATGCAAGGAAATTTTGTTGGCTGCTGCGATCGGTTTCACAAAAAGAAGAAAAAAAGTTGGAGGGGGGGGGGGATGGGAGGGTACGAGTAGGTTTAATGACTTCAACTCGCCATTGCCAGGCAGACAAATTGCTTGGAAGAGGATTGATACAAAAGGGAGGTACATTAGTAAATGATCCTTGCATGTATTCACTCAAGGTCATGGTCCTCGTCAACAACTATCGGGGTGACTTGTTCATCGGGGTTCGCGGAACATTGGTTCGTACGACTAGACGACAATTTTGGCATTTTCAAAGACACCCACCTCCATTTCAGCGTTTATCATTATTGATGTTAAAAGTGACGCTTTAAGAAATTAAAACGCGATTTCATGTGTTATTGGAGATTAACCTCAGCAATGACGCCAATAAGCTACGGCAACCCGGCACAACTGTCCCGCACCTGTCTTTGACAATTGGCAGTGCTTGGTTGCGGGGTTGAAAGTAATATGAATGCGAGGTTTACACGTCACCTTGGTTGATGAGGTAGGCTAGTTTTATTAGCTTAGAAAAGGTAAATAAACAGGTAAAACATGTTGAGTTGTTTCCGTTGTTAGATGCACGCGTTATACATGCCTATGGCATGTATTATCATTATTGACGCCATTGCTGAGATTACTCTCAAATGACACATAAAAAATGCGTTTTAATTTCTTAAAACGTCACTTTGTTTGCAATGTTCTCAGAGCAGATGCTACGTCAAATTAATGTTTTGACAAGATTGGTGACTTTTCCATGTAGTGCATTCGCATTTACGACTGGGGATAGTGTCCATGGACCATTTTGTTTTGATTATTAATCATAATTCCTTCACCCATTTAACACCGCACGGTACCACAATTCGTGAAAGCGATACGTGCGGAAACAGGGCTTTGAAATTCTGATACTTATGGCCCGGATATTTTCGACGCAATGGTAGTTTCTGAAGGGCCATGGTTAAACCCAATTATATCTACGCAGAAAGCATTAATCTGTTGGACAAACTAGCTTAATTTAAAATGTTTCTAAGATAGTTTTAGTAAGCCTTGCATTTCTGCGTTATGATGTACATTTTCCCTTTCAGATTTACAGTGTATTTGAAATTCTTTTTGAAATACTTTATCATGTTTCCATAAAGTTTTTCAAGACTTCATGATTCCAAGCGCCGTACATAAATGTTATTTCAAAATTATGAACATGTTTAATTTTTTCCAGACATCCCTATCATTTTGTCTCCCCGACCAAGGGGAGACATATATTGTTGGTACGTTCTGTGTTTGCATGTGTGTGTGTCTGTCTGTTGTGACACACAGACATACAAACACAGAACTGTGCAAAAAATCTCGAGAACGAAACGTCGGATCGACTTCAAACTTGATCGATTTATTCCTTGGCTAGGTCGTACGGATCTTTCAACTTTTCACGCATGTCACGTTATTAGGGCAGGTGTATGACGTCATTACGTAAAAATCTTGTGTGCGAAATTTCTCAGCTGCTGAACAAAGGAGAAAGTTGAAACTTGGTGGGATTTTTGCTTGGTAGGTCCGAAAACTAGAATTTTCTCGCGAGTAGAACGAACGAATGCGGCGTATGACGTCATCACGTAAAATATGTATATATTATCTTGTGTGCAAAATATCTCGATAACGGAAAGTCCTATCGACTTAAAATTTTATATGGATATTCCTTGGATCAGTCGGACGGTTCTATCAACTTTTCACGCATGTCACATGATTAGGGCAGGTGTATGACGTCATTACATAAAAATTTTGTATGCGAAAGTTCTCTGCTGCTGAATTTCGGAGAAAGTTGAAACGTGGTGGGATTGTTGCTGGGTAGGTCCGAAAGACTCGATAATTTTTTTTCTGGAGTAGATCGAACGAATGCGGCGTATGGCGTCATCGCGTAAAAGATTAATAGAGACTCGATAATTTTTTTTTTGAGTAGATCGAACGAATGCGGCGTATGGTGTCATCGCGTAAAATATGAATAGATTTTGAACAAGATCGTGAGTGCAAAATGTCTGAATAACGGAAAGTCCTGCCGACTTCAAATTTTACCTGGGTATTCATGGGATCAGTTGGACGGCTCTATCACATGTTGAGGCATGCCACGTGATTAATGCAGGAATATGACGTCATTACATGAAAATCTTGTAGGCGAAATTTCTCAGCCACTGAGCATCGGAGAAAGTTAAAACTTGGTGAGATTGTTACTTGGTAGGTCCGAAGGAATCTTCAAATTTTTTTGCGAGTGAAACAAACGAATGCGGCGTATCACGTTATCGCGTAAAATATGAAAAGTTTTTGAACAAGATCTTGTGTGCAAAATATCTCGATAACGGAAAGTCCTGTCGACTTCCAATTTTATATTGCTATTCCTTGGGATGAGTCGGACGATTCTGTCAACTTTTCACGCATGTCACATGATTAGGGCAGGTGTATAACGCATTACGTAAAAATCTTTTCTGCGAAATTTCTCAGCTGCTGAACGTCGAAGAAAGTTGAAACTTGTTGGGATTGTTGCCTAGTAGGTCCGAAAGAAACATTAATTTTTTTTGCCATCTGAACGAACGAATGCGGCGTATGATCTCATTGCCTAAAATATGTATATATTTTGAACCAGATCTTGTATGTATAATATCTCGATAACGGAAAGTCCTATCGATTTAAAATTTTATATGGATATTCCTTGATGCAGTCAGACGACTTTTTCAGCTTTTGACGGGTAAAGTATTATCTGTTGTTAAGCAAAATATCTCGACATCGGAAAGTCGGATCGACTTTAAATTTGGTTTAGTTATTCCTCGGATAAGTCCCACGGTTTTGGTTAAGCATTATTAAACTCGTATAGAAAATCAAGAGAGGTGCATAACGTCAACACCCCATCTCCCCCGCCTCCCCATTTTTTGGCTCCTTTGTTTATATGCGATTGACCGTGTGACGGTCTGTCGGTCTGTCATCAACAGCTTGTTAACACGATAACTTAAAAACTGCTGCAAGGATTTTAATGAAACGTGGTATGTAGCTTCCATGTGAACAAACACAGATCGGCATTGTAAATGGGTCGGGCTCCTCCACGGAAGGAAAATGGACCACCTGGACTTAGAAAATTTCAGCTCGTGATTGACTATTGTTTGAGCTTGTTAACACGATAACTTAAAAATTGCTGTAAGATTTTAATGAAACTTCATATGTAGCTTCTAAGGGAGCGAACACAGATCGGTATTGTAAATGGGCCAGGTTCGTCCAAGGAAACTGGACAAGGAAAAATTTCAGCTCGTGATTGACTATTATGTGAGCTTGTTAACACGATTACTTAAAAAACTGCAGCAAGAATTTTAAGGAAACTTAGTATGTAGCTTCTATGGGAACAAATTGAGATCGGTATTGTAAATGGGCCAGGCATGTCCAAAAAAATTTCAGCTCGTGATTGATTATTGATGGCTGTGTTTAACTGATGGGGGACCTGTGGGGAATATGTGGGCTATGCACACTGCTCTAGTTAACTAAGCATAGGTTTTAACTACGCTGGGGATTTCAGAGTTTTCCAGGAGATTCTCGAGTGTTCCTGCATTGTTTAGAAAGCTTCAAAACAGTAACAGCATTACTGTCGATCCATTGCTATTTGTTATTGCCTGAAATTGAGCCTTTTGTGCGTTTCTCATTTACGGCTGTTACGTAACGTGCCACTCAGTCAGGGGTCATTGTCAGTTGTAGTGCAGGATGAAGTCGTTATCTACGAGGCAATGGAATGCTATTGTCGTATTATAGGTCTAAGCAGGTCTAGCTGTTGATTTTTTTTTCGCCACATACTTGATACGGTTGCCAAGGTGTTCTATATATAGGAGCCATTTTGTATGGATTAGCATTGTTTGCAGAAGCATTTTCTGCTATTAAAGTGGGTCATCTGATATCTTGTATTATGAGAAGCAGCTCACCATTTTGGAACCGAAATGCCTCTCCCCTTCTCCAACCGAGGTGCATCATCTCATGCGGAGTTATGAAGAATGTTTTTCTAGTGCCATTTGCCCGATGGGAATGTGCGATGACAAGGTAGTATACCATGGTTGTAACTACACTTAGGGTACAGACCGTTACCGTCACCTTGGGTAAAAGGGTTAGAGTTGCGTTTATAGTCACCTACATTAAAAAGCTGGAGTGGGGGGTGGGGGCTGGGGGTGTGGAGGATGATGGTTAGCAAAAAAAATCCAGACCACCTTCAAGACATGGATAAAAAGATGTAAAGTAAAACCCGTCAGTCGTGATCCGTTCCAGATTCGGGTGAAAAGACGAACGGTAAAATCTGCCTGTCTTGACCAACTTGCAGACCCGGATAAAAATGTAACGTACAGTAAAACTACTGTAGTGACCAACTTCAGATCTGAATAAGAAGGGCCTACAGTAAAATCCGTTTTAGCGGATTTTTTACAATGAATTTTTTACAATAAGTTATGGTTCTGCTTGGTTTTATTTCAGCAATTAAAAACAAAAAAGGATTTTTTTGTTGGGGGTGGGGTTCATGGGTTTAGTCGGGGAGACATTTGTTTTTGTTTACAAAAAACGAGAAACCAAGTAGGTTTCGATTAATATAAGCCTGTACTCTTATGTTTTGTGTGCACTGGCCGCTCTAGTTAGCTAAATCAGTAAAATGTAAGTCATTCAATAGCTTTGACTCTTCTTTCTATGTAGTCTCTCATCCTGTCTAAACCGTCTGAATTAGAAACAAGCCAAATTTACTGGACTTGCATTGTTATTGATATTTGTTCTGAACTTGGTACTACTCAGATCTTTACGATTTTCCTGGACACTTCGGAAGAGAGGGTTATATGTATTTGATACTAACTAGTTTGCTTCCTTTGTGGCGACGTTTAGTTCTTTTTTGCCTTTTCAGAATTGCCCTAGACCAGACTTATATTGATTGGTGTTCCACACCAAAAATTGCTGGAATGCTCACGACTCCATTTTTAAATTATTGCTGAAAGATTTGGATATAAATGATTGGCTCGTAAGTTCCCAAGTAAATTCCCTACGAAGGCTTTTCTTTTTGAGATACCCGCAAATATTAGCATACAGTAAGTTTTAATAAATTCAAAGCTTCCTTTTCTAACATTAACTCTCTAAAACTTGTACGGTTTAGTGTGAAGTCAGATGTTAATGTTCCTTATGGTTAATATTTTGCTGACGCCAGTTTCCCCAATTAGTCGTAAAGGACTGACTTTTCAAAAGGATGCGAAAAGAATAAGCCCAGGAAGTACTGCTAGAAGGGTTTTCATTGTGAAAAAGAATAGAAATGAATACCGCAAGGTACAGCTTTACGTTGGAAGAGGTTGAAGTTAACTGTAATGTAAAATCATTGGTATTTTTTAGCGAGTTGTACATTCAGTAATCTCTATTTTTAGACTTTCTGTTACATGTACAAACTAAACGCTGTAATAAATATATAAACAATGAGCCTTGTTAAAAGTATCTAGTCTCTTGTTGTCATCTATAAAATACAGGTATGCGTGTTGTATTTCAATATTCAATTGAAATACCTAGGAGGACTCTAGGAGAAATAAGTGGGGAAATATCAAAGAGTCTGGAAAAAACAAAGTAAAAATCAGGAAAATTATCTTATGAGTCAGGAAATAAGGGCTACAAAAGTTTGAAAAAAGGCTATCAGAAGTCAGGAAAGTCAGGAAAAATGATTTCAGAAATTGTGTGGCCACCATGATTGAGAACGTGTTGAAACAGCTCTATTTATGACAACTTAACTGGGAATTCAATACACGGAAATATCAGTGTTTTCAGTTCATTTACCGGTCTCCAAGAGCTCAGCTCATGTAGCATTTTCACATTCATCTTTACACCGTGACACCGTGAGCAGATCAGGACTATACAAGATCTTGGCTAGAATAGGGTGCCCACCCAGACTTTTGGGTCTAATTCTTGCTTTCCACGACGGCATGCGCAGTTCAGTCAACTTCGATGGAATACGTCCAACGGCTTTGAAATCCTCAACGGTGTGAAGCAGGGGTGCGTTATGGCCGCGATTCTTCTCATTACTCCACTTTGCGTTCCACTCTGTCGAGGAAGATATCCATGTATACACGAGATCAGACTGCAAATTGTACAGTGCTTGTAGACTTCGGGCGAAGACTAAGCACAGACTCGTCATGATACAGGAACTCCTGTTTGCGAACGATGCAGCTCTAGTGGCACACAGCGAACAGAAACCTCAGTACCTGAGGGACCGCCTCGCCATTGCTTGTGACAAGTTCGGTCCAACAATCAGGGAAAAGAAAACGGTTATCGTGGCACAAGGTGCCCAACAGGCTCCTGTAATTACCCTAAACAACACTCCCGTAGAAGTTGTGCACAATTTCTGCTACCTTGGGTCAATCGTCACGTTTCGATGGACAACGAGATAAACATACGCATAGGGAAAGCCGCAGGCACCTTTGGATTATACGAAGCGCGCCTGGAACAACCCAAAACTTACAACAAGAACGAAATTGTGCATCTACAGGGCATGCGTTCTTAGTATTTTGCTCTATGGCAGCGAATCATGGACTGCCTACTTCTACCAAGAAAGGAAACTAATTAGTTTTCACGTGAGATGCACCAGGCTCGGTGGCCTAGTGGTTAGAGTGTCCGCCTCGAGACTGGAAGATCGTGGGTTCAAATCCCGGTCGGGTCATACCTAAGACTTTAAAATTGGGACTCCTCCTTGCTACCCTGTGAGGCACTCCACATGTAAGGGTTAGAAGGAGGGCTGGAATGCCCCATTTCAGTATAATGTGGAAGGGGGATCCCGATATGACCATAGCATTTGAAAGGGATCTAAAGAACAATACAATACATGAGATGCCTACGTCGTATACTCCACATAACCAGACAGGACGGTGTACCAAACGCGGTCATACTAGAGAAGGCCGAACTTCCAAGTGTGTCTGCATTGCTGAAACAGAGATGACTACGCCGGCTTGGCCATATTCGCCGTATGGATGACGGCTGTATCCCTAAGGATCTACTTTATGTGAAATAGCTGATGCCATAAGGCCAAAAGGACGTCTAAACCTCAGGTTTAAAGACGCCTGCAAACGTGACATGAAGGCATTTGTGATTCTATGGGAGAGCTGGGAGGCCCGTGCAGACACCAGGTCCACGTGGAAACGCGACATTAGTGAGGGCTTGAAGCTTCGTGATAACAAGTGGATTAGCAAGCTTAATGCCCGCAGACTGAAGAAGAAAGAGACAGACTTAAGCAGATAACCACCGCCTCTAGGAGACGGACGGATGCCATATTATTATTATTATTATTATTATTATGAGTAGTAGTAGTAGTAGTAGTAGTAGTAGTAGTAGTAGTAGTAGTAGTAGTAGTGGTAATAATAGCGGTAGCAGCATTAAAAAAGTTAATTTCAAGCCCTACTTTTCGTAGTGGCCACCATCCTTACCCGGATAAGAAAAAGACAAAACCTCTTTTAGTGACCACCTTTTAGTGATGAACCGTAAACCTGTCTGCAGTGACCACCTTCCATACCCAGATAAAACATCTGTACCTGGCCTTATATAGAAAAAGAGGACTGACATACCCACAAGTCAGCATACATACCCTCCTCCCACCCCTTCAAAAATGGGATAAAGATGAAACACAACCCGACTTCTGGGTACATCACAATATAGTTAACCTGCCTTGACCTGCCCTAACAAAGAGGAATTTCTTTCTTTCTCACTCTTCTTTAACTATTCTCCCTTCTTTTTTTCCCACGTGGTCCTGTAGCAAGTGCGTCATAATATACCCATCGTAGTTGGTGAACGGGACGTTAAACACTAAACAAACAAACAAACAAACAATCACGAACAACCACAACAACAGCCGCAGCAATTACAACAACAGCAGCTGATTTATAGTTGTTAAAAGTGTTCAGAATCTGTAAACACAGTATTTAGAAACCCTACACACTTAACTATAAGGCTAAGGATTTTAGAGTTTGGTATACATATGCAACGTTGTTTAATTGATTTTTTTTTTGATTGCCCAAAAATTGATTATGTCAAGTATTGATACTTGGGGGTTGGTCCAGAGAAGTTCTCAGAAGCTATAAGGCCCAGTTATAAAGGTTGAAAAAGTATCCGGAAATGTTTTGAACATTTATACTGATTCCGCTGAAATAAAATGGTTATGGCAGTTGGATTGTGATGACATCAATAAGTTAAGTGATATATTAGTTCTTATGGTTTATATATGTGTAACTTAGATGTTTTATCTGTGTAAATTTTCATATTGGCACCACATTCTATAATGCTAAACTGGCTAAGGCGCATTGGCATCAATAATCAGACTTAATTCGGTTGTCCGTCGCTATGTGCTTTCCACAACATCATATTGTGTGTAGTGCGCCTTAGCGTCCATATAAACAAAATAAAAGTTGTCAATGCACCTTTGCGTCTTATACAACTATGATATTATTTGCATGCTAGAATTTGCAGCCCAGAAAGAAATTAATGCTGAGGATATGTAAAATATTTAATAGTAAAATTAAATTGTTAACAACTGTCACCGTATTTTAATAGAATCCCTTGACACCGTCACTTGACAGTCTTGTTAATATTTTTCATACTTTTCTTTTGACAATGCTGTGAGTTTTGTTTGATCCCATACACAAATGTGAGGAAACAAGGTCCAGCCAACAACTCTGCTTGGTTGCAGTGCTTAGTTTTGTATACGGACATCCCTTATCGTACCAGGTAGATATTTAGTGCAGCGTTAAAAGTATGGTTGATATGGCTGATGGTTGATATGTGACTAATCTTACTTTTATATTATTGTTGCTGTTGTTCTACTTTTGTGAGTGTACTGATGACCACGGATGTACTGTCATGCGACTAATGGGAAATTGTTTCTTTCTAGCCCTGCCTTAGCTAATTTTTTGTTCTTTATGCTTCTCCCCACTTCTTCCTCAAGCACGTGCCTCCCAAAATAGCTTATAGTTTGCTGAACTTGACGCCAGACAGCAAACAGTTAAACCATGGATGATATTCTGAAACGGGAGAGAACAGAATTAACTGCAATAGCAAAGGGTCGTTATTTTACATCGACGATGAGGATATTGTGATCTTACCCAAGCACATCGCCTTTCAGAAACATGGTGGCGGAAGTAGTCTATGGGAAAGGATTGATGGTATGCCCAGAATGGACTCCCTGTTCAGAAGCATTATAACAGATCGGCCAACAATCTCAGCGAGGAGTACAACACGTAGTACTTTGATCAAGAGAGTCTGTACGCCTTTTCTCTGACAATCATTCTCTCGCAATAGCTTCTGGCAAGCCAGAGGCCGTGTGGTTTCCCTTACTTCTCCAACCTCCTCGCCAGTTCAACATATCCTTCCGATACAGCTGAACTGTTTGAGACTACAAACACTGTTTTATTTAAAATAAGAATTCTGAAGCAAATAAGAATCCAGATATTTTCTGGTAGGCTATTCCGGAATAGACTACCCATAAATCGAATGTCACAAAAATTACAGTTTTTTCGTTATTTCATCTATTTATGTTGCAGACTATATAAACAACTTATTTTCAGCATTAAACACCTCAATCCACACCTTCAGCGGCTGGGAATCATTTGAGGGATGGTGCGTGAAATGTGGCTTGGATCCAGTAGCCACAATGACTCCTCTCATCGAGACTTTATGGCAGGTCTATTCGAGAAAAATAAGACTGTGACTTCTTTGTAGCTTCCTTCCTGCACGGATGACAGTGTTCAAATATTTCGTACCGCCATTCTTGACTTGGACATTCATATATAAAGACAGTTATTTTTTCTGTGTGTTTATGTAGTCCAGGGAATGTGCAAGGACAGCATACAGTAAAGCATTTGTTCGCGGGACGTACGGCGCGTTTCCCAGTGAGCTAGAAATTGTTATTGACACGATCGACACACGCTATGAACGAGAAAGAGACACGAAGTCTCGCGATTTATTGCGTGATCTCTCTAAGCTAATCAGATTGCTCTTTAGCTCATTAATTATGCATGCGTAGATTCTACAAGTGGCAGCATTTTGTAAAAACAACAGGAAGATGTATGAAAAAAGTTGGATTTATTGAATATTTCAACCAAACTATTTCGCAAAGAGGTAAAGTTTTTATATATTTTTATGGATAATAGCCTACTATTTCTAATATCTCAGCTTCAGTTTCTCGTAATTTTTTCGCAAGTTTGACGGTTCAAAATTGTAAAGGTTTATTTAAAGTCAAACTTTAGGAGTTTATTAATGATCTTCGCTAAATAGCTACCCGTTCTTCAACTCACTACTTGGCCAGTTTTCTTTGAATTTTTAATCCAAGATAACTGGACCCATAAATTTGCTCTCCATACGACAATACCCTCACATCGATGCCCTCGAAAAAGTATCCAAACTCTTTAAAAGACAGATTAAATAACTTTTTGATGGCTAGCCGTCCCTCCTGTCTGACCCCTCCCCCCGCGAACTATCCTTCCCGCCAGTCACCTGAACTAACTAGATAAGTATTATATTTTTGCATTGCGGTCATTATGACCATATTTTAACAGGGTCGAAGGGAGGGGGTGGCTGTAGATGAAAAAATGAGTACGTTTGCAAGAGTTGCTACATTTTTGGATATATAATCGTTTTTTTTATATTTTATATATTTTATATATAATATATTTTATATTATAGCCCAGGCTCTCGAACGGACAAAGGATGCCTGGGGATTAATCATACCTGCTGCTGTGGCAGATAACGCCACGAATGAGGTAAAAGCTTTCCGACTGCTTGAATGGACACGGATCAGCTGCATGGGACATAACCTGAAATTAGTTGTTCGACATGACCTCCAGGAAGTGCTACGGCTAGTTAAAAAGGTCGGAATTTAGTAATATTTTTCCCTCACAGCTCACACGCATAGGAGCTCTTGCAACAGAAGCAGAAGCTTCTTTTACCCAACGAGTTACATAACAACAAGCTCATCGCTGACGTCGAAACAAGGATGGAATAGCACAGTTGACATGCTTGCGCGCATAATTGAGCAAACACTGGCATTGCATGCAGTGGCTACTGACCCGAATTTCAAGCAAGGTGCCACTGTAAGGGCAAAACTATACGTACGGCCAGGAAATAGTTGTTGACGCAATGGTGAATCTTCTTCGCCCTTTCAAGTTTGCCACTGAGAAGTTGTCAGCGGACAAGTCCCCAACCATTTCATTGGTACTTCCTGTGCTGATGAAACTTGAAAATCTACTGGATCAGAACGACGTTGACCCTCAAACTGTCCCGAAACTGAAACACTGAAACGCTCAAAGTTATCGAATCTCGATAACCAAAAGAACAACTTTGCAATGTACGCGTTATCTTTAGCTGACCCGTGAACAAAACGCCTTTTATTCTTAACTGCAGATGAAAGGGATAGGATACCAATGCATTGAAAGAGCAATGTGACATTACATACCAAGCTGGACAGAACAGACCTCGAACTCCAAAATCTCAAGTCGAAACAAATGCGCCACCTTTGCCATGCCTCCCGGATGAGGCAGCGCAGGATGCTGAAGTAGCTGGTCCAGAACCGAAAGCGCGTAAAACTGGCATGTTTGATGACATCATTCAATGCTCTGACCGGACGCCTACTAAAAGCGAAATAATTGAAATTAAAACAGCACGATACTTGTCTGAAGCACAGACAGACACTAACTTATGTCCTCTGACGTGCTGGCGTGAAAATCATACAAAATATCCATTGATATCGACTGCAGCGAAGAAATTACCAGCCATACCTGCAACATCAGTGACTGCTTAAAGAATATTTAGCCTGGCAGGAAGCATCGTCACAAAAAAGAGATCACAACTGAAACCCGAGAATGTGAATTTACTCATGTTCTTGAACAAGAATACATAGAAAGCGTATCCAAATACGTATCTTGGTCTCGCGCAACAGTCTTCCTGGTGCAAACGAAATATTCATTAACAATGGCAGTTTTACAAATCCTAGTTAAGACCATTGTTACTTAACTAGTTGAAAAGTTCGCAGGATTATATTCGGAGTTTTGTTTTAAACTCAGCACAAATTGTAGTAGAGATATTATGTGCTATATCGTGAAGTCAAAGATAAGCATGAAATTATCTGACGCATTAAAAACAAGAAATTTTTCATTTTAACATAGTTAATCAAAATAATTTTATGTTTCTGAATAACTGTGTAGAATCCGGATATGTAACATTAAGAATTATTTGCAATTGAATTTTTATTAGTCGTTTTAAATGTAGGTGTTGATTGACACAGCAAAATTTTCATTGTTTTTCTACATTTGAACGAAAACAGACTCATTGAATGTGCCATTGTGAAAGTAAAAAAGCAAATCAACAGATAGTATTACAATTATATATATATATAAATTTGTTGTTTTAGGTTTAGTTAAGAATTGTTGAAATTGCAAGGAAATATATCAAATGTATGACTTTTAGAATAAATAAAAGACGTTTCACAATAAAACATCATCCGTAAATATTTTTCGTAGAAGTAAACAACAATTTGCAAAAATATGCAAATATTCGAATAATATTCGAATAATATTCGAAAATGTTTTCGAATATTCGAACCCTGTTTTTGGGTTCGAATCACACCACTACACCATCCATCTCGTGTTATGGAGTGGATTGGATGTTTGAATTATCATCCATTGTGATTTATAGCAGAAACTTTATTGTCAGTCCAACAAGTGCTTCCTTCTTTGTTAAATAAAATAATCTAATTAGTTAAATATATTTAAGTGAATTAAAATGAACGAATCAGTTGTGAATAAAAAAACAAAGACTGAACCAACCAGATGTTGGTAATTTGTAAAAAAAGGCGACTTTGAACTTAAAACAACATTTTTTCAAAGAAGTGAATATTTTTAATTTAATAAACTGTATTGTCAGATGTTTATAATAAACTTCCAAAACTGATTTTGAAGACATACTTTTTTTCATACTTTTTTAAATGTCCAGATTATAATATTTAATAATTCCACATAATTCCATATAATATTTTTTTAATTCCACTAGCAGAACCGTAACTGACATCTTAAATATAACAGTGGGAACAACATTATTACAGTTCTTGTTGAATATAGTTATAACAACTAGCTTACATTATTAAATAATATTCTTCAAAGAAATTAATACCGTGCCAATTTTTTTAATTCTATGTAGCCAAAAAATTGAAGCCATTTTTTAGATTGGTATTCAAGTTTGACTTTTAGATTGGTATTCAAGTTTGACAAATTATTTGTTCAAAATTTTAAATAATTTAAAAATTGCAAGAAAATTGTGTTATCCACCTGTTGTTGCCAAATTTATGTTTTACAAAAATATGATTTTCACCACAAAGAATTCGGTCCCCTAAACTACACCTTTACTTGATTTTCAAAATAGGTCTGAACGATATAAAATGGGCAAGGGGTAGTAATATGTCATTCAAAAAGAGATATTAATCTCACTCTGCGTATGCGGTCAATATACTTTTTTAACTTGGGGACGTATTTTCCTGTACTTTCTTGGTGAGTATTCCTATTTTATTACAGGCGGAGAATCTTCTTCTCGATGGGTGCATGAATATAAAGATCGCAGACTTTGGGTTCGGCAATTTCTACACAACAAGCGATTACTTAACCACATGGTGTGGGAGTCCTCCGTACGCTGCCCCAGAAGTATTCGAAGGAAAGCAATATACTGGTCCAGAAATAGATATCTGGGTAAGCGGCGAACGTGTAATTCTTACTTACGTAATCAGTTAAATGACACGGGCAAGCAATTTGCGACCATATTGTGTTTTCGGTCGTACGGTATTTTAAACCTTCTGTACAATTCCATATTAGCCCAGCTTACGTTACACCTAAGCTGGGGGTATTCCTATTGGTCTGCGGATGGCGTCCGTTAGTTAGTTAGTTAGTTACTTAGTTACGTAGTAGTTTGTTTGTTTGTTTGTTTGTTTGTTTAGTAAGCTTTGTTTCAAAATGCATCTCCTACAATTTTGATCCGATGTCATTCATTTTTGGTGTGAGGCATCCCTAAGGGGTCGTGCATACGGCTTGTGCTTTTCTAGTCGATCAGGTGATTTTTGAATTTTTAGGGAATTTTTAAAGAAAACTTTTTAAAATGTATCTCCTCCTACATTTTTGACCCGATGTCATGTAATTTTGGCATGGGTCACCCCCAAAGGGTCGTGCATACGGCAAAAATCAAAATGCTTGTGCTTTTTGAGTGAGTTGGAAAACTTTTGAATTTTTGAGAAAAAAAATAAATGAATCTCCTCCTACAGCGCATAAACGCAAGTTAAATGAACTTGCGCAGTAGTCCGATTTAACAACCGCACATCGACGCAAGTTAAATAAAAATTAGCAGTAGTCTAAATTAAGCACTGCGCATCGATGCAACTTAAATAAACATGCGCATTTTTTCGAAATGTGAACCGCGCATCGACGGAAGATAAATAAACATGCGAACTTGTCCAAAATAAGCACCGCGCATCAACGCAAGTTAAATAAACATGCGCACTGGTCAAAAAAGGACTACGCATCGACGCAAGTTTAATAGACATGCGAACGGCGCATCAACGCAACCTAAAGAAACATTCGCACTGGTCGAAATGCGAACCGAACATCGAGGCAAATTAAGTAAACATGCGCAGTGGTCCGAAATGCCAGCCGCGCATCAACGCAAGTTAAATAAATATGCGCACTGGTCCGAAAAAAAGAACCGCGCATCAGCGCAACCCAAAGAAACATGCGCACTGGTCTGAAATGAGAACCACGCATCAGCACAAGTTAAATAAACATGCCCAGTGGTCCGAAGAAAGAACCACGAATCGACGGAAGTTGAATAGACATAAGAGTCGGGCATCGACGGGACTTAAATAAACATGCGTTCTGGTCCGAAATGCAAATCGCGTGCCAACGCAAGTTAAATGAACCTGCGCACTGGTCTGAAATGCGAACAACGCATCAAAGCAACCTAAAGAAACAAGTACACTGGTCCAAAATGCGAACCGGATATCAACACAAATTAAATAAACATGCACACTGGTCCGAATTGCGAACCGCACATCAGCGCAAGTTAAATAAACATTTACACTGGTCCAAAATAAGTACCGAGCATCAACACAAGTTAAATAAACATGTACACTGGTTCCAATTGCGATCGCACATCAGCAGAAGTTAAATAAACATTTGCACTGGTCCAAAATAAGTACCGAGCATCAACACATGTTAAATAAATATGCGCACTGGTCCAAAATGCGAACCACGCATCAGCACAAGTTAAATAAACATGCGCACTGGTGGAAAATGCGAACCGCTCATCAACACAAGCTAAATAAGCAAACACACTCGTCAGAAATGGGAACTGAGCATTAACACAAGTTAAAAAAAACATGCGCACTGGTCCGAAATGCGAACCGCACATCAGCGCGAGTTAAATAAACATTTGCACTGGTCCAGAATAAGTACCGACCATCAACACAAGTTAAATAAACATGTACACTTGTCCGAATTTCGATCGCACATCAGCGGAAGTTAAATAAACATTTGCACTGGTCCAAAATAAGGACCGAGCATCAACACATGTTAAATAAACATGCGCACTGGTGGAAAATGCGAACCGCTCATCAACGCAAGCTAAATAAGCAAACACACTCGTCAGAAATGGGAACTGAGTATTAACACAAGTTAAAAAAAAATGCGCAGTTGTCCGAAATGCGAACCGCACATCAACACAAGTTAAATAAACATGTACACTAGTCCGAAATAAGAACTGCACATCAACACAAGGTAAAAAACATGGGCGCTGGTCCGAAATGCGAACCGCACATCAACGCAAGTTAAATAAACATGTGCACTGTTCCAAAATGAGAGCCGCGCATCAACACAAATTAAATAAACATGCGCACATGTCTGAATAAGAACCGCGCATCGAAGGAAGTTACATAAGTATGCGCACTGGTCCGAAATGCGAGCGTTGTTTGAAGGTATCTATGGCAAACTATCCAGTCTACCAGAGATACAAAAAATCTGTTTCCCTTTTTTCTGGAAAAGAAATCTTTGTATGCATTTATCTGTCTATGTTCTGGTCCGGTGCTAGATTAATTATTGAGCTAGCTCTTTACCGTCCCTTCTTTTGAAACCCAATTTTTCAGGGAAATTCCCGTGTTCATGCACGCTGGATTTGGTCTTATTGCTTTTCGTAAGCTGGGACTTTGTCCTTGGACAAACTTGTTAGTTTCCCTATCGGTTTGCGGATGGCGTCCGTTAGTTAGCTAGTTAGTTAGTTAGTTAGTTAGTTCGTTAGTTTGTTGTTTATTTAGGAAACTTTGTTTCAAAATGCATCTCCTACAATTTTGATCCGATGTCATTTATTTTTGGTGTGAGGCATCCCTAGGCGGTCGTGCATACGACTTGTGCTTTTTTAGTCTATCAGACAGTTTCTTAATTTTGGGGAATTTTTTTAAGCAAAAATTTTAAAATGTATCTCCTCCTACATTTTTGACTCGATACCATTTATTTTTGGCATGAGGCACCCCTAAAGGGTCATGCATACGGCTTGTGCTTTTTTAGTCGATCAGACAATTTTTGTATTTTTAGGGATTTTTCTAAGCAAAAATTTCGAAAATAATTCAAAATGGATTTACTTCTACAATTTTGCTTCGATGTCATTTATTTTTGATGTGAGGCATCCCTAAGGGGTCGTGCATACGGACTGTGCCTTTTGAGTCGATCGGGTGATTTTTTAATTTTTGGGGAATTTTTTGAAGAAAAAATTTCAAAAATTATCTCCTCCTACATTTTTGATGCGATATAATTAATTTTTTTTGGTGTGATGCACTTTTAAAGGGTCGTGCATATGGCTTGTGCTTTTTTAGTCGATCGGACAGTTTCTGTATTTTTGGGGAATTTTTGAAGCAAAAATTTCGAAAATCAGAATGCATCTACTGCTACAATTTTGATTCGATGTCATTTATTTGGTGATTTTTGAATTTTTGGGGAATTTTTGAAGAAGAAAAAAAATTTAAAATGTATCTCCTACATTTGTGATCCGATGTCATTTATTTTTGGTATGAGGCACCCCTAAAGAGTCGTGCATAAGGCTTGTGCTTTCTAGTCGATCGGACAATTTTTGCATTTTTAGGGAGCTTTTGAAGAAAAAACTTCAAAATGCATTTCCCTCTACAGTTTTTATCCGATTTCATTTCTTTTTGGTATGAGGCATGCTTAGGTGGGTCGGGCATATGGCTTGTGCTGTTTGACTCCACTTTGGAATTTTTGATTTTTTTTGTTGGGGGGGGGGGGGAACTATTGATGAGAATACCTCAGGATGCATCTTCTCCTAAAGTTTTGATCAAACATCATTTATTTTGGGACTGAGGCATGCTTAGGGTGTCGTGAATATGGCCTGTGCTTTTTGAGTCGATCAGGGAATTTTGGGGGTATTTTAAAGACAAATTCAAAATGCATTTTCTCCTACAGTTTTTATCAGATTTCATTTAATTTTGATATGAGCCGTCTCTAGGGGGTCGTGTATACGGTTTGTGCTTTTCTAGTGAATACGAAAACTTTTGAATTTGTTTCGGAATTTTTGAAGAAAAATTAAATGAATCTTCTCCTACAGCGCATAAACGCAAGTTAAATGAACTTGCGTAGTAGTCAGATTCAACACCCGCCCATCGACTCAAGTTACATAAACATGCGCAGTAGTCCAAAATAATCACTACGTATTGATGCAAGTGAAATAAACATGCGCATTTTTTCGAAATGTGAACCGTGCATTCTACGGAAGATAAATAAACATGGGAACTGGTCCAAAATAAGCACCGCGCGCGCATCAACGCAAGTTAAATAAACATGCGCACTGGTCCAAAAAAGAACTAGGCATCGACGCAAGTTGAATGGACATGCGCAGTGGTCCGAAATGCGAACCGCGCATCAACGCAACCTAAAGAAACATTCGCACTGGTCCGAAATGCAAACCGCACATCGATTCAAGTTAAATAAACATGCGCAGTGGTCCGAAATGCGAACCGCGCATCAACGCAACCTAAAGAAACATGCGCACTGGTCCGAAATGCAAACCGCACATCGGGGCAAGGTAAATAAACATGCGCAGTGGTCCGAAATGCGAACCGCACATCAACGCAAGTTAAATAAACCTGTGCACTGGTTCAAAATAAGCACCGCGCATCAACGCAAGTTAAATATGCGCACTGGTCCGAAAAAAACCGCGCATTAACGCAACCCAAAGAAACATGCGCACTGGTCTGAAATGAGAATCACGCATCAACAAAAGTTAAATAAACATGCGTAATAGCCCGAAATGCGAACCGTGCATGGACGAAAGTTAAATAAACATGCGAACTGGTCCAAAATAAGCACCGCACATCAACACAAGTTAAAGAGACATGCGCAGTGGTAAGAAGAAAGAACCACGAATCGAAGCAAGTTGAATAGACATAAGAGTTAGGCATCGACGGGACTTAAATAAACATGCGTACTGGTCCGAAATGCAAATCGCGTGTCAACGCAAGTTAAATGAACCTGCGCACTGGTCTGAAATGCGAACCACGCATCAACGCAACCAAAAGAAACAGGTATACTGGTCCGAAATGCGAACCGGTTATCAACGCAAGTTAAATAAACATACACACTGGTCAGAAATGCGAACCGCACATCAGCGCAAGTTAAATAAACATTTACACTGGTCTAAAATAAGTACCGAGCATCAACACAACTTAAATAAATATGTGCACTGGTCCAAAATGCGAACCACGCACCAACACAAGGTAAATAAACATGCGCACTGGTGGAAAATGCGAACGCTCATCAACGCAAGCTAAATAAACAAACACACTGGTCAGAAATGGGAACCAAGCATTAACGCAAGTTAAAAAAACATGCGCACTAGTCCGAAGTGCGAACCACACATCAACACAAGCTAAATAAGCAAGCACACTGGACCAAAATAAGCACCGTGCATCGGTGATATAAACATGCGCATTGGTTCGAAATGCGAACTGCGCATTAACGCAACTTAAAAAAACATGCGCACTGGTCCAGAACAAGAACTGCGCATCAATTCAAGTTAAAGAAATATGCGCATTGGCCCGAAATAAGAACCGCACATTTCGAGGCACGTTAAATAAACATGCGCAGTGGTTCGAAATGGGAACCACGCGCCAACGCAAGTTAAATAAACATTTGCTCCGGTCCAAAATAAGCACCGCGCATCAAATCAAGTTAAATAAACATGCGCACTGGTCCGAAATTCGAACCGCGCATGAACGCAAGTTAAATAAACATGCAGAATGGTCTGAAATTCGAACTGCTCGTCAACGCAAGTTGAATAAACATGCGCACTGGTCCGAAATGCAAACCGCGCACCAACGCAAGTTAAAGAAACATATGCACAGGTACAAAATAAGCACCGTGCATCAACGCAAGTTAAATAAACATGCAAACTGGTCCGGAATGCGAACCGCGCGTCAAAGCAACCTATGGAAACTTGTGGACTTGTCCAAAATAAGTACCGTTCATCAACGCAAGTAAAATAAACATGCGCATTGGTCTGAAATAAGAACCGCGCATCGACGCAAGTTAAATAAAAATGCGCACTGGTCCGAAATAAGAACCACACATCAACACAAGGTAAATAAACATGCGGACTGATAAGAAATGCGAACCACGCATAAACGCAAGCTAAATAAATATGTGCACTGTTCCAAAATGAGAGCCGCGCATCAACGTCTGAATAAGAACTGCGCATCGAGGTAAGTTACATAAATATGCGCACTGGTCCGAAATGTGAACGTTGTTCTAAGGTATCTATTGCAGACTATCCAGTCTACCACTGATACAAAAAATCTGTTTCCCACTTTTCTGGGAAACAAATCTTTGTATGCATTTATCGGTCTATGTTCTGGTCCGGTGCTAAATCAATTATTGAGATAGCTCTTTGCCGTCTCATCTTCTGAAGCCCAATTTTTCGGGGAAATTCCCTTGCTTATGCACGCTGGAATTGGTCTTATTGCTTTTCGTAAGCTGGGACTTTGTCCTTGTACAAACTTGTACAGGAAAATACTGAAGATAAATGTAAACTTCAGTGATATCGCAACAGTTTATTTTGTTTGGAAGTATTATTTTATTCCAGGGTGTCTTATCAAGCAAAGGGTAGGTCTGATTATGTCCGAACGATAATGAACAACAAACATGACCAGTTTTGCAACCGGGTGCGAAATTAAACTTGGGAATGATATATATAATAAATTTCTGTCACTCTCAAGGAAAAGCATCACACTACAACTAAATTGTTAAGTAAATTTAGATCTACCTTAAATTCTATAGCAAAGAAAAAAAATTAAAAAGGCGGTTTGTAAGCAGCATCGCTCAGAAATGTGCTATTCAGTGTGGGACAACAAGCTTACAGCACACACACGCTGCAATTGGCGATTTTCATGAACCAGACCGATTTTTTTATATCTATAATGTCTGCACTTCTTCGACATTCTTAGCCCTTAGATCCTCGATGGAATAATTCCGTTTGCTGTGCATGTTTTTAATTTGCCGTATGTTTATACCCAGGTGGCGGTTGGTCAAATGTGCTATACCCATAGTATGAGCCATTTTAGTGGATTTGGCGAACCGATCACCACCTTTATGAAAAAGCATTTTTATATTATATTAACTAGTGCCTCCAGTACGCCTGAGTCGAATTCTGTCATTTTTCCGGCTGTTCTTTTTTTTTTTTTAAATTCTAGGGCTTTGATTGCCAAATTTTTGCGCATTTTTTCGCTTTGCTGACTTTTGCATCTTTATGGATTTGATAGATTTGGAATCAGTTAAGAGTTGCACGCAGTTTTATGCAAATTAAATCGACAATAGAATACCATTGGTTGTCACCAGTTACGTGGTACAGCCAAAAAATAGCTTAAAACAATTAATGTGGCCACGCATGCATATGCATGCATGTATGTATGGCGCCATTTTGAATTTTTTTGTTGCCAATTTTTTAGAATGCTTCTTCTTCGACAATGTTGATTCGATTCGTTTCAAATTTTGTAGGAATGTTCTCGAGATGGTTGTCTCCAGAACAAAATGGTTTGTTGGCGATTCGTCAGAAATTGGCAAAAATAAACTTCGCTCAGTTTTGATCGGATTCCTTTCAAATTTAGTATGAGTGTTTCCTATGTAGTCATCTCTTGACAAAATTACTTTTTTGCGATTCGTCTGAAATTGGCCAAGTGGCGCCATTTTGAAATATTTTGTGACCCCATTTTTTATTTTTCAAAATGCATTTCGCCCTACAGTTTCTGTCCGATATCATTATGTCTCCTCGACCAAGGGGAGTCATATAGTGTTTGTACGTTCTGTGTGTGTGTACGTGTGTGTGTGTGTGTCAGTCTGTTGTGAACAAGTGTTATGTGCAAGATATCTCGAGAACGAAACGTCGGATCGACTTCAAACTTGATCGATTTATTCCTTGGTTAAGTCAGACGGTTCTCTCAATTTTTTACTGATGTCACATGATTAGAGCAGTACTTAAAAATCTTGTGTGCGAAATTTCTCAGCTGCTGAACATCAGAGAAAGTTGAAACTTGGTGGGATTGTTGCTTGGTAGGTCCGAAAGAAACTTTAAATATTTTTCGCGAGTAGAACGAACGAATGTGTATATTTTGAACCAGATCTTGTGTGCATAATATCTCGATAACGGAAAGTCATATCGACTTAAAATTTTATATGGATTTTCCTTGGTTCAGTCACACCACTGTTTCAACTTTTGACGGGTAAAAAATTATCTGTTGGTAAGCAAAACATCTCGACAAAATATCTCGTTAAACATTATTAAACTCTCGTATAGAAAATCAAGAAAGGTGCATAGCGTCAACACCCACCCCCCCCCCCCCCGCCTCCCAATTTTTTTGCTGCTTTGTTATCTAAGTATAGGTGTTAACTACGCTGGGGATTTCAGCGTTTTCTCGAGTGTTCTCGAAGATTCTTGAGTGTTCCTGCATTCTTTAGAAAGCTTCAAAACAGTAACAGCATTACTGTCGGTCCATTGCTATTTGTTAGTGCCTGAAGTTGATCTTTTTGTGCGTTTCTCATCTACGGCTGTTACGTAACATGCCACTCAGTCAGGGGTCAGTGTCAGTTGTGGTGCATTATGGAGTCGTTATCTACGAGGTCATGGAATGCTATTGTCGTATTATTAGGTCTAAGCAGGTCTAGCTACTGATTTTTTTTCGCCGCATACTTTATTCGGTTGCCAAGCCTCGGTGGCCTAGTGGTTAGAGTGTCCGCCTCGAGACTGGAAGATCGTGGGTTCAAACCCCGGTCGGGTCATACCTAAGACTTTAAAATTGGAACTCCTCCTTGCTACCCTGTGAGGCACTCCACATGTAAGGGTTAGAAGGAGGGCTGGAATGCCCCATTTCAGTATAATGTGGCAGGGGGATCCCGATATGACCATAGCAGTTGAAAGGGATCTAAAGAGCAATACCATCATTATTCGGTTGCCAAGGTGTTCTATATATAGGACTTATTTTGTATCGATTAGCATTGTTTGCAGAAGCATTTTTCGCTATTAAAGTGGGTCATCTGCTATCTTGTGTTATGAGACGCAGCTCACCATTTTGGCACGGAAATGCCTCCCCCCTTTTCCCACCGAGGTGCGTCATCTGATGCGGAGTTATGAAGAAGGCATTACTAGTGCTATTTGGCCGATGGGAATGTGCGAAGACAAGGTAGTCTACCATGGCTATAACTACACTAAGAGTACAGATCGTTACCGTTGCCTTGGTAAAGGGATTAGAGTTGTGTTCATAGTCGGACCTACAGTAAATAGCTGGGAGGGGCGGGGGGCGTGTGGAGGATGATGGTTAGCCAAAAAAATCCCGACCACCTTCAAGACCTGGATAAAAAGATGTAAAGTAAGAACCATTTGTCATCACTCCTTCCAGATTCGGCTAAAAAGACGTACGGTAAAACCTGCCTGTCTTGACCAACTTCCAGACCCAGATAAAAATGTAACGTACTCTAAAACTACTAAAGTGACTAACTTCAGGTGGATAAGAAGGGCCTACAGTAAAACCCGTTTTAGCGACCAACTTCCAAACTCGGATGAAAATAAAGGCGTCCATTTATATCTGTTTTAGTGACCACTATCTGTTTGATTTATTTTTTTTTTACAATGAATTAAGGTTATGTTTGCAGAAATGAATATTTTATTAATTTAATTATTAGTAATTTATTTATTTATTTATTATTATTAGTTTTTTTTTGTTTTTTTTTTGGGGGGGGGCAGTTGTTTAGTCGGGGTGACATTTGTTTTTGTTTACAAAAACAAGAAATTAAGTAGGTATCGATTGTATGTGTGTAATATAAGCCTGTACTCTTGTGTTTTGTGCGCACTGGCCGCTCTAGGTTATTTTTGGTATTGAACATCCTAGATGGGTCATGCATGTGATTTGCGCTTTTGTAGTGGATAGGACAATTCTTGTGTTTTTGGAGGAATTTTTGAAGAAAAAATTTCAAAATGCCCTTCCACCTGTAGTTTTTATCCGATTTCATTTATTTTTGAAATGAGGCATTCCAGGTTGGTCGTACATACGGCTTGTGCTTTCTAGTCGATCGAACATTTTTTGTATTTTTGGGGGAGTTTTTGAAGAAAAAACTTCAAAACGCATTTCCCCCTACAGTTTTTATCCGATTTCATTTATTTCTGGTGTGAGGCATCCCTAGATGGGTCGAGCATACGGCTAGTACTTTTTGACTCAGTGTGGAAATTTTAAATTTTTGGTCGAATTTTTTAAGAATATACCTCAAAATGCATCTTCTCTTACAGTTTTGATCCGATATCATTTATTTTAGGTGTGAGGTATGCTTCAGGCTTTAGGCTTGAATACCACTTGTGCTGTTTGAGTCGATCAGGGAATTTTTGACGAAAAATACTCGAAGATGCCTTTCGTCCTGCAGTTTTTATCAGATGCCATTTATTTGTGGTATGAGCCGTCTCAAGGGGGGTCATGCGTACGTCTTGCGCTTTTTAAGTGAAATGGAAATTTTTGAATTTTTTTCGGAATGATAAAAAAAAGAAACTCCTCCTACAGCGCATCGACACAAGTTAAATGAATTTGCGCACTAGTCCGAAATAACAACCGCGCATGGACGCAAGTTACATAAACATGCGCAGTGCTCCGAAATGCGAACCGCGTAGCAACGCAAGTTAAATAAACATGCGCACTCGTTCGAAATAAGAGTCGCGCATCGACTCAAGTTGAATAAACATTCGCACTAGTCCGAAATAACCGCGCATCGACGGAATTTAAGTAAGCACTGGTCCAAAATAAGCATCGTGCATCAACGCAAATTAAATAAACATGCGCAGGGCCCGAAATGCGAACCGCACATCAACGCAAGTTTAATAAACATGCGCAGTGGTGCAACACAAGTTAACCGCGCATTAACGCAAGATGAAAAACATGTGCAGTGGTCCAAAATGCGAACCGCGCATCGAGCAAGTTTAATAAACATGCGCAGTGGTGCGAAATGCGAACCGCGCATTAACGCAAGTTGAAAAACATGTGCAGTGGTCCAAAATGCGAACCGCGCATCGACGCAAGTTAAATAAACATTCGCACTGGTCCAAAATAAGAACCGCGCGTCAATGCAAGTTAAATAAACATGCGCACTGGTTTGAAATGCGAACCGCGCATTAACTGGAGTTAAAAAAAACCAGCGCAGTGGTCAGAAATGCGAACCGCACATCGACACATGGTAAATAAGCATTCGTATTGGTCCAAAATAAGCACCGCGCATCAGTGCAAGTTAAAACAACATGCGCAAATGCAAACCGCGCATCAACGTAACTTCAATAAACATGCGCACTGGTCCAAAATAAGAAGCCTACATCAACTCCAGTTGAAAAAATATACGCATTGATCCAAAATAAGAACCGCGCTTCGATGCAAGTTAAAGAAACATGCGCAGTGGTTCGAAATGCGAACCGCACATCAACGCAAGTTAAATAAACATGTGCACTGGTCTGAAATGCGAACCGCTAATCAACGGAACCTTAAGAAACGTGTGCATTGGTTCAAAATAAGAACTGTGCATCAACGCAAGTTGAATAGACATGCGCAATAGTCTGAAACAGGAACTGCGCATCACCGCAAGTTGAATAAACATGCACACTGGTCCGAAATGCGAACCGCGCATCAACGCAAGTTAAATAAACATGCGCATTGGTCCGAACTGGGAACCGGGCATCAACACCAAGTTAAGTAATCATTCGCACTGGTCCGAAATGCGAGTCGCTCCTCAACGCAAGTTGAATAGAGATGTCCACTTGTCCGAAATGCGAACCGGGCATTGCCGCCAGTTAAATATACATGTGCACTGGTCCGAAATGCAAATCGTGCATCAATGCACACTGAATAAACGCACACTGAACTGGGAACCGGGCATCAACGCAAGTTGAATAAACATGCGCACTGGTCCATAAAAGAACCGCACATCAACACAAGTTAAATAAACATGCGCACTGGCTTGAATAAGAACCGCGCATCGTGGGAAGCTACATAAACATGCACACTTTTCTGAAATGCGAACCGCACAATAGCTGTGTGTGTCCGACCAACAGTACACGTGTGTGGATTTAATTTCGATACGTTGCTCGCAGGTACCTCTGGTAAACCATCCACTCTACGAGAGATGCACAAGATTTGTTTAGCAGTTTTCTTGGCAACAAATCTTATGTATGTATGTATTTATCAGTCTATGTTCGGGTCCGTTTCTAAATTGATTATTTAGCTAGCTCTTTGCCATCTCGGCTTTGAAGCCCATATTTTCAGGGAAATTCCCTTACCCATGCACGTTAGAACTGGTCTTATCCCTTTTCGTCCTTGGACAAACTTTTAATATGCTTCTACAATTTTGATGAGATCTCTTTAAAATATTGTAGGAAACATCCCCAGACGGTTGTCTCTAGAAAAATTCTAATCTTTTTGTAAGAGAAAGTGAATAGAAAAAATTAATTTTTTTTTTTTTGTTCTTTTTAGCCCAGCCGACTACCGTCTTTCGGTTATAGTCATCAGTGTTATGGAATTTGTTGTCCTTTGTGTGTGTTCGCATGTATGTATGTGTGGACAGTTTTTCAAACCGGTACGCTTCCTCAATTTCTTGTGCGCTTATTTTTTAATTTGGCAGAACTGTTCCCTGGATAATACTCCATACACATAGTATTTTTTGGCGATTTGGCCAAGATTGGCCAAAGTATTGTGCAAATAAAGGAACAGAAAACTACTGATATTCGTGGAAATCGGGTCCCCTCAATTTCATGCATTTTATGTGGTGATTTGACCAACCGGTATGGACTGATAATATCTAAACGATTTTTTTTTCACTGTATGCGCTTATTATCCCCCGTGGAACGGAGGGATATAGTTTTGAACTTTTCGGTCTGTCCGTCTGTTACGCTTCAGTCTCACGCGCTTACAGGCGGCATTGCTAGATGGATTCGTTTCAAATTTTGGCAGAAATGTTGCCTGGATAATACTCCACACACCTAGTATTTTTTTTGCCGATTTGGCCAAGATTGGCCAAAGTATTGTCCAAATAAAGGAACACAAAAACTACTTCTGTTCGTGGAAATCGGGTCCCCTCAATTACATGCATTTTATGTGGTGATTTGACCAACAGGTATGGACTGATAATATCTAAACGATTTTTTTTCAATGTATGCGCCTATTATCTCCCGTGGAACGGAGGGATATAGTTTTGAACTTTTCGGTCTGTCCGTCTGTTACGCTTCAGTCTCACACGCCTACAGGCGGCATTGCTAGATGGATTCGTTTCAAATTTTGTGCACGGCTTCTCTCGACCCTTTCGCAGTGCAGTGACCAAGAATTTTCTGGATCGAAAAAAATGGCAAAATTGCGGACTTTCGAAAATCGGCAGTGGAAGTAGCGTGTATACGGCAGTCTCACGCGCCTACAGACTACATTGATAGATGGATTCGTTTCAAATTTTGTACACGGCTTCTCTCGAGCCTTCCGCAGTGCAGTGACCAAGAATTTTCGGATCGGAAAGATCGGAAAAAAATTGACAAAATAGCGGACTTTTGAAAATCGTCACTGGACATGCGTATATACGGCAGTCTCACGCTCCTACAGGCCGCATTGATAGATGGATTCGTTTTAAATTCTACACACGGGTTCCTTGGGGCCTTCCGCAGTGCAGTGACCAAGAATTTTCCGGGTGGGACTTAAATTGACAAAATGGCGGATTTTTTCAAAATCGGCGCTGTGCTTAGCGTGCCAGTCTCACGCGCCTACTGGTTAATAGATTGATTTGTTAAAATGTTAGACATTACGTCTACCTATCCTTCCACTTATAAAATAATTTTGCTTAGTCAACGCGAAACAGCCTTACACACCATATCGCCCACGGGGGATAGACGTACTCCTCTAGACGTAGTCAAGTTTATCAAGCTTTCCTTCTTTAAAAGATCTTTTTGTTACTCAGCAACTCACTTTGCTCCCCTTTGGCACCTACTGCGTTCTGTTCCGTGCATGGCGTAAGAGGCGGCTAATCGGAATTTTTTTCTAACGCTTCATTTACTATTTTTTCATTCTTCCTTCTTTTTATCCCTCTTGTTTCTTTAGCAAGTGCGTCCTAATATACCCATCCTAGATGGTGAATGGGAATGAATGGGACGTTAAACACCAGACAAACAAACAAACTCACTTTGCGCTATCTTAATTTAACCGCTAACTTATTTCTATCCTTTCTCATAAAAACTCAGACTCATACCTGACGTGTAGACTCTGTGCTTTCCAAAAAAATCGTCGCTGACAGTGCAGAGTCAGCGCTAGTTATACACGTACTGAGAGGCAGCAACCACGCCATTACCAATTCAACTAGTCAGAATCTTTCGCCCCTAAAGTGAGAACCAGTAAGAAAATACCAAGCCAACAACATGTGTTACAGGTTACATACAAGCTAGAAAGTTATGTTTTCGGAACGTTCACAAACTCCTTAACAGTATGACTGCGTTGCAAAATACGTTTCTTATATTTTAAATAGCGTCAAATCTACAAAAAGGTCTCAAATAAACTCGAAACTAATACCCTCGCATTCCCTACGACAAGACAGAACTAATACCCGAATTGATCGGCGCCTTACACACATAGAAAACATTACAACTAAACCTTTTAAAACAGAGAACAGAATAATCAGCGTCTTCTACACATTTCAACCACAGTATAAACCAAAGAAAACCATAGGAACACAAGTACGCTCTAAATGTCAGTTTTGCGAACCTTAACAATTAGTCTAGAATCAGTTTTCTGAAAAAGTATTTTATTCCCCACGGTTTTGTCAACTTTTTTGACGCATGTCACATGATTAGGGCAGGTGTATGACGTCATTACGTGAAAATCTTGTATTCGCAATTTCTCAGCCGCTGAGCATCCTAGAAAGTAAAAACTTGGTGGGATTGTTGCTTGGTAGGTCCGATAGAATCTACAATTTTTTGCGAGTAGAACGAACGAATGCGGTGTATGACGTCATCACATAAAAGATGTATATATTTTGAACAAGATCTTGTGTGCAAAATATCTCGATAACGGAAAGTGCTATCGACTTCAAATTTTATATGGGTATTCCTTGGGTCAGTCTGACGGTTCTTTCAACTTTTCAGGCATGTCACGTAATTAGGGCAGGTGAACGACGTCATTAAGTAAAAATCTTGTGTGCAAAATATCTCATCTGCTGAACATCGAAGAAAGTTAAAACTTGATGGAATTGTTGCTTGATAGGTCTGAAAGAAACTATAAAATTTTTTTTCGCGAGTAGAACGAATGCGGCGTTTGACGTCTTGCCTTATACCTCGATAACGGAAAGTCATATCGACTTAAAATTTTACGTTGGTATTCCTTGGTTCCGTCAGACGACTGTTTCAACTTTTGACGGGTAAAAAATTATCTGTTGTTAAGCAAAATATCTCGACATAGGAAAGTCGGATATACTTTAAATTTGGTGTAATTATTTCTCGGATAAGTCGCACGGTTTTGTTTAAACATTATTAAACTCGTATAGAAAATCAAGAAAGATGCATAATGTCAACCCCCCCCCCCCCCTATCCTCCCGGCCCCATTTTTTGGCTCCTTTGTTAACTAGCATAGGTGTTAACTGCGCTGGGGATTTCCAGAAGATCCTCAAGTGTTCCTGCATTCTTTAGAAAGCTTCAAAACAGTAACAGCATTACTGTTGGTCCATTGCTATTTGTTGTTGCCGGAATTTGAGATTTTTGTGCATTTCTCATCTACGGCTGTTGCGTATATGCCACTCAGTCAGGGGTCAGTGTCAGTTGTGGCACATGATTAAGTCGTTATCTACGAGGTCATGGAATGCTTTTTTCGTATTTACAGGTAGAAGCAGGTTGATTTCGCATACTTGATTCGGTTGCCAAGGTGTTCTATATATAGGAGTTATTTTGCATCGATTAACATTGTTTGCAGAAGCATTTTTCGCTATTAAGGTGGGTCATTTGGTATCCTGTGTTATTTGAATCAGCTCACCATTTTGGCACCGAAATGCCTCGCTTCCCCCTTCTCCCACCGAGGTGCGTCATCGATTCCGCAGTTATGAAGAATGCCTTTCTAGTGCTTTTTGGCCGATGCGAATGTACGAAGACAAGGTAGTATATCATGGCTGTAACTACACTTAGGGTACAGACCGTTACCGTTGCCTTGGATAAAAGGTTTAAGTTGCGTTTATAGTCGGATCTACATTAAATAGCTGGGGGAGGGGTGAGGGCATGTGGAGGATGATGATTAGCAAAAAAAAAAAAAAAAAAAATCCAGACCACCTGCGAGACCTGGATGAAAAGATGTAAAATAAGACCCGTTTGTCGTGACACCTTCCAGATTCGGGTACAGAGACGCACGGTAAAACCTGCCTGTCTTGACAAACATTTTTTTTTGATCGATTGGCGTGAAATCTGTCTTGAAATATTGATGACACCCCCCCCCCCAAAAAAAAAAAATAAAATCAATAAAATCTTAACTCATACTACAGAAATGGCCTTCCTATCTTGAGATTTGGTGAAGGCAGTGATTATTGGTACTTACCTGTTTATTTGCTGTTTTATTTCGTAGATGGGAAAAAATGACGGAAATTTAGGCGAAGAACAATTCTTATTAAAATCGTTGCTAACGTTTGAGATGTAATCTTACCTTCTTAACATTTTTAATGATGGAAGTGAAAATTATTGTCTATCTGGGAATAACTTTTTTTGGTGATTCGCCAAAAACATCATTGAAAACGTAACTGACTCTAGGTATTTGATCTTAATCTCTTGACATTCAGATTAAAGATCGTAGGCTTTGGTACCCACCTGGCTATTACGTTTTTTCGTGATTCATTTGGTGGAATTTTTAGCCGAAAACCAATTTTATAAAAACGTGTCTCCTCTTAAGATTTAAATGGAAACGTGCTAAAATTTTGATGGACGGTAGTGGCATGTATGTCCACGTGGCTATTACTTTTTTTATTCGGACACAAATGGTTGATATATTGGCTATAAACCATTTTTGTATGAAAATCTTGACTGACGCGAGGTAATTGGCCTTACTGTCTTGAAATATGGGTTACAAGTTTTTTACTTATATGTCATAAATCTTGACTTCAGCATTCGTGAACTGAGCCATCGTCCATAGACAGTGTTGTGTATTTTTTAAGGTTGTCAACTATATACACAATTAATTTTCTTGCCTCAAAATAAAAAAAAATCGCTAATTTTTAAAAATTCAAATATCTGTTCAATGCAGAACTGCCATATTAAAAAAAGACGAATAGCAATTAAATTATCGTACTTTTTTATCCCCTCGCCCAACTTTGTTGGCGAAGGGGATATAGGATTTGGTTTGTCCGTCCATGCATCCGTCACGCTTTTGGGTAGTGGTCTTGAGTGCACAATTCCGAAGGGGTAAACACACACATTTCAAGTCCTATACAGATTTACTCCTCATGTATTGTAGTTGTGCACCTCGTATTCAGTTTGTCCGACTTTTCATTTATTTAGCCCAAATTAAGGTCGCAACTTTTTTTTCGACTATAAAGACTATATAAAGCATATTTTTTGACTATAAAGGCTATATGATCTAAGTCTTGTATGCACAACTCCTCCGAACAGGTAAGCACACACATTTTCATTTAGTTAGCCAAAATTGAGATCGAAATTTAGCCATTTCATTTGAAAGTAATGCATGCATACAATCTGAACTTTGATGCTTCAAACAGCAATCATCACACTGGATGCAAATCTTGGGAATACTGCACTGTCAGTTCATGTTATTTTTTTTATTTTTTTTATTTTTATTTTTTTTTGGTTTGATGGATTTTTTTGTTCTTGGACATTCTTGTTACTCTGATCGCAACTGGGTACGTTATATGGCGTCTTGCGTTAATAATGTGACAGCATGAAAATTGCTTTTATGATTGTAGAGCTTGGGAGTTGTTCTATATGTGTTAGTTTGCGGTGCTTTGCCATTTGATGCACAGAATTTACCTGCACTAAGGGATCGGGTCCTGTCTGGCAGATTTCGCATTCCTTTCTTCATGTCTACTGGTGAGTCCATTTGTTATATTGACATAACCTGCAAGCAAACTATTTATTTTTTTGCTAAAACTAAATTAACTACAGGAAAATATTCTTACTGTCTTGAAATTTTTAGTCAAGATTACAGACATTACTAACTACCTGCCTGTTGCTTTTTCGATCTATAGTATTCGGGTCCGTCCGTCCGTCTGTCCGTTTGTCTGTCTGTCTGGCGACACTTGGAAGCACAAATTTGTGCCCGCGATATCTCAGCCACTATTCAACCCTGGCTTTTGATTGTTGCTACAGTGAATATATATATTGAAGTTGTGCGACGCTTTTTGGTTTAATTTCAATTTCCTCTCCAACGAGATAGTTCGTGGCGGGTATATTCATCAGTTTCACTGATAACGTGTTTTTCTTGGTGATTGGTCAAAAAATGGGGGACATTTTGGCTAAAAACCCAAAAATTTCATTAAAGTCTTAACGACATTCAGTAAGAGTCTTACTCTTTGAAATTTGAAGGAAAGATAGCACGCATATTACGTACCAGATATTATTTATTCCCCACAGGTTGAACCTGTCGGGAATATATGAGATCGACCGCGTATCGGTCCGTCGGTCTGTCATCAACAGCTTGTTAACACGATAACTCAAAAACTGCTGCAAGGATTTTAATGAAGCTTGGTATGTAGCTTCTATGGAAACAAACACAGAACGGTATCGTAAATGGGCCAGGTTTGTCCAAGAAAAATGGACCAGCTGGACTTAGAAAATTACAGCTCTTGATTGACTGTTGTGTGACCTTGTTAACACGATAACTTAAAAACTGCTATGGGAACAAACACAGTATCTTCTATGGGAACAAACACAGATCGGTATTGTAAACGGGCCAGGTTTGTCTTAGAAAAATGGACCAGCTGCACTTCAGCTCTTGGTTGACTATTGTTAACACGATATCTCAAGAACTCTGCAAGAATTTTAATGAAACTGTGTGTGTAGCTTCTGTGGGCACTAGCAAGGATCAGTATTGTAAATGGGTTACGTTGGCCCAAGGACAATGAACCAAATGGACTTCGAAATTTACCAAATCCTGATAATTATTCAGCATCGGAATGAGTTTGTTAACACGATATCTGAAGAGCAACTGCGGGGATTTTAATGAAACTTGGTATGTAGCTTCTGTGGGCACTAACAAGCATCGATATTGTAAATGAGTTAGGTTGGCCCGAGGAAAATCAACCAAATGGACTTGAAATTTACCAAATCCTGGAAATTATTCAGCATCGGAATAAGTTTGTTAACACGATATCTCAAGAACAACTATGTAGCTTTTATGGGAACAAACACAGATCGGCATTGTAAATGGGCCAGGTTCGTCCAAGGAAAATGCACCAACTGGACTTGGAAAATTTCAGCTCTTGATTGACTGTTGATGTCCGTATTTTACTGATAGGGGGCCTGTGGGGAATATGTGGGCTATGCACACTGCTCTAGTTTTTTTTTATATTTTATGTATTTATTTATTTATTTTTTTTTTTTTTTGGTGTCGAAAATTGGCGGAAATCTTGGCGAAACTGAAAGAAAAAATTGAATAAAATTTTAACCATCTCCAGGAAAATCGCCCCACTGTCTTGAAATTTTAAGTAAAGGTGGCAAGCTTTATTTCCTACCTCCCTATTATTTTGCTTTGGTGATTCGCAAAAAAAAATATATATATATATATATATATATATATTGAAAATTTGGCGAAAAATAAAATTTCAGTAAAAACTAACTCCCGAAAAATAGTCTCATTACCTTGCAATTTTAAGTAACAGTAGCACACATTACTTCCTAACTGACTGTTGCTTTTCTTTGGCAGTTTGCCAAATATTATGGAAATATAGGCAAAAGCTAATTTTCTTTAAAACCCCTCTCGCAAGGCTTTAATGGAAGGCTCTAAAATTATGATGGAAGGTAGGGTGCAGAAGTGTCCAACTGCCTATTCCTTATATTGGCCATTCGCCGAAAAATCAATTTCTTACTAAAGTCTTAACCAATGCTAGCTATATAATCTTATTATCTTAAATTTTTGAATTAGGAAAGCGGATATTCACACATACTTTGCTATTATTTCTCACTTTTTTTTCTCTTTGGCCGAAATACTGGCGAAAGCTCATAACATATATATGTCTCCCCCACCAAGGGAAGACAAATAGTGTTTGCAAGTCCTATATGTGTGTGTGTATGTGTGTGTGTGTCAGTCTGTTGTGAACAAAATGTGTGCAAAATATCTCGAGAACGAAACGCCGGATGGACTTCAAACTTGATCGATTAATTCCTTTTTTATGTCGGACGGTTCTGTCAGCTTTTGATGCATATCACGTGATCAGGGCAGTTGTATCACGTCATTACTTAAAAGTGTGCGCAAAATTTCTCAGCCGCTGAACATCGGATTAAGGTTAAACTTGGTGAGATTGAATCTTGTGATTGTTGCTTGGTGGGTCCGAAAGATTCTAAAGAATTTTATCGCGAATAGAACAAACGAATGCGGGGTATGACGTCATCGCGTAAAATATGAATATATTTTGAACAAGATCTTATGTGCAAAATATCTCGATAACAGAAAGTCCTATCGATTACAAATTTTTATATGGGAATTCCTTAAGTCAGGCGGACGATTCTTCCATCTTTTGACACGTGATCAGGGCAGGCGTATGACGTCATTATCCCCCGTGGAACGGAGGGATGTAGTTTTGAACTTTTCGGTCTGTCTGTCTGTCCGTCTGTCACGCTTCAGTCTCACGTGCGTACAGGACACATCAATAGATGTATTTGTTTAAAATTTTGTACACGGACTTCTCTTGACCCTTCCGCAGTGCAGTGACCAAGAATTTTTATGGATCGGCAAAAAATTGACAAAATGGCGGACTTTTGAAAATCGGCTCTGGGCTTAGGGTATATTCGGCAGTCTCACGCACCTACAGGCTGCAATGATAGATGGATTCGTTTCAAATTTTGCACAAAAAATTGACAAAATGGCAGACTTTTGAAAATGGCGCTTGACTTAACGTATATACGGCAGTCTCAAGCGCCTAAAGGCCGCATTGATAGAGGGATTCGTTTCAAATTTTGTATACAGCTTCTCTGGAACCTTTCGCAGTGCAGTGACCAAGAATTTTCCGGATGGGGACTTAAATTGACAAAATAGTGGTCTTTTGAAAATCGGCATTGGACTTAACGTACCTACGGCAGTATCACGAGACTACTGGTTAATGAACTGATTCGTTTAAATGTTAGGTAGTCAGTACGTCTACCTATCCTTCCACTTTTAAATTTTGCGTAGTCAACACGCAACAGCCTTATACACACCATATCGCCCACGGGGGATAGACGTACTCCTCGAGACGTAGTCAAATTACGTAGAAATCTTGTGTACGAAATTTCTCAGCGGCTAAACATCAGAGAAAGTTGAAACTTAGTGGGATTGTTGCATTGTAGGTCCGAAAGAGTCTATAAAATTTTTTCGGAGTAAAACGAACGAATGCGGCGTATGACGTCATCACGTAAAATATGTATGTATTTTAAGACCTGGATAAAAAGATATAAAGTAAGACCCGTTTGTCGTGGCCCCTTTCAGATTCAGGTAAGAAGACGTGCGGTAAAACCTGCCCGTCTTGACTAACTTCTAGACCCGGATAAAAATGTAACGTATAGTAAAACTACTGTAGTAACCAACTTCGGACCTGGATAAGATGGGTCTACAGTAAAACCTGTTTTAGCGACCACCTTCAAGACTCGTATGACAGAAGACGTGCAGTAATATCTGTTTTAGTGACCACCATCTGTTTGTTTATTTTGCATTTTTTACAATGAATTATGATTATGTTAGTAGAAATGAATATTTCATTTCTGTCATGAAAAATAGAAACTTTTTTTATTTTTTTTTCTACGGGGGAGGGGGGGGGTGGAATTATGGGTTTAATCGGGGATACATTTGTTTTTTTTTTACAAAAACAAGAAACTAAGTAGGTATCGATTGAAAGTGTGTAATATAAGCCTGTACTCTTATGTTCTGTGTGCACAGGCCGCTGTAGTTTGTACTAGCCGAGATATAGGCGGTAGGAAAATACCCTTACTGGCTTGAAAATTTAAGTAAAGGTAGCAGGGATTACTGCGTACCGGACCATTACTTTTTTGGGGATTGGCGAAAAGTTAGCCGAAGCATTGGCGAAAAATACAGCAACATCTTAGCCCCAGGAAACTCTCTTACTCTTACTCTCTTGAAATTTTGGTTAAGGGTAGTGGTCATTGGTACTTACCTGATTATTCCTACTTTTCGTAATTCTGAGAAAAAATTAGCGAAAGTATTGGCGAAAATACAATTCTTACTGAAATTGTTATCTTTCCCTAAGGATATAATTTTCCCTTCTGAAAATTTCAAACGAGGAAAGCGGAAATTAGTACCTATCTGGCGATAACTTCCTTGGTAAATTGCGAAAAACATCATTGAAAATGCAGCTTGCTCTGGGTATGTGGCCATAATATCTTGAAATGTTGATTAAAGGTGGCAGATGGTAGTTCCCATCTGGCTATTACGTTTTTTGTGATTATAAAATTGGCGGAAATATTGGCTAAAAACCAATTTTAATGAAAACGTATGTGCTTCTAAGAGTTAAATGGAAAGGTCCTAAAATTTTGATACAAGGTATTAGTATATATATCCACCTGGCTATTACAATTTTTGCGATTTGAAAGAAGATTGGCGAAAATATTGGCTAAAAAACTAACCACTTTTCAGTAAAATTCTATATGCTGCCAGAGAAATAGCCTTGCTGTCTTAAAATTTTAGTTAAAGATAGGGTTCATTTTCGTTACCTGACTCACTATTACTGTTTTTTTTCTTCTTCTTTTTGTGATTTGAATTTGAAATGAGGACTTTGAAAAAAGAAACCGAAAGTCATTTCTTAAATCCTTAACTTACGCCGAAAAGTAGCCTTACTCTCTTAAAATTTTAAGTAAGGGTAGCAGGCCTTACTACCTTGCTGGGTATTACAAAATAATTGTTTAAAATTAAATCTTACCGACGCCACAAGAATAGAAGATAGCTGTCTCTGGTTAAAATAGCACCATTGGTTATTAACTTGATGTTACTGTTTTTTTTTTCGTGATTCGGAAAAAATGGCAGAAATATTGGTCAAAAACAATTTCTTAACAAACATTGTTATAATGAAAATTTTGAAGCATGGAGGCAGACACTAGTAATTACCAGGCTAGTATTTTTTGGTGGTGGTTCTCCAAATTATCGGAAATATTGGCAAAAACCATTTTCTTATTGAAATCGTCAGTGACGCCAGGTATATGGCTTTACTCTGTTAAAATGTGAATAATAATAATAATAATAATAATAATAATAATAATAATAATAATAATAATAATAATAGTGAGTTTTTATATACCGATTTAACAGATAACCTGCTCAAACCGGTTTACAATGTGCGCAAACATGTATATTTATTTATTTTACTTACATTTTTTATAACTCAGGATTATTATAATTTCGACATGCCCATATAGTGTCTCTGAAATCCCTGTCTATTGGCACATACGCCTAACGATAATGCAACCCTAACTTTTTATTAGAGGACTATATAGGCAATACGGGTAACGAGCATTGGTACCTACATGGCTATATATATATCTATCTTTGATCGACCAGAAATTGGCAGAAGAATAGGCGAAAAAAATTTAGTAAGGTTTTAACTGACACCAAGGAAATAGCCCAACTGTCTTGAAACACTGGATGAAGGTAGAAGATTTTACTACCTGCCTGGCATATACTTTTATTTGACGATCTGCTAATACTGCCGAAAACATTGGCCTAAACCAAATTTCCTTAAAAACATATCTTCTCCTAAGGCATTTGTGGGAACGTCATAAAGTCTTGGTTGAAGAATCTTCGCCAGAGGCCTTACTGTCATAAAAATGTAATCTTACTGAAAGTGTTTGGTGAATCGCCAAGAACTAGAAATAAATGTTGAAAAAAATTTCTACTGAAAATGTATCTCCACTTGGTGTTTACTGAAAAGTTTTAAAATTTGACTGAAGGCATGTAGCATACATGTACAAGTGGCTATTGTTTTTTGTCGAATAAGCGAAAATATTGACTGAAAACGAATTTTCTGCATAACATAAAGAAGTCCTTTTAGGATTTAGTGAAAACATCATAAAATGTTGATTGAATGTACTTTGATCGAGTGTCCACCTGGGTATTATTATTAACACTTGACAAGCCTTTGGCTTGCAAGTGCTGTATGAAGTTGTGCGAGCAGCCGTTGGTATCTTTTTTTGTTGACAGTGATCGGATTCCCTGTGTCATCTCCACTGGCACTACGGGCCCTAGGGCCACGAAACTTGGGAATTAGGTAGAACTTGATATGAACGTGTGCATGATACTTTTTATTTTCGCCTTCGATTTCGGTTTCTTGTTTAACACGCCATGTGAAAAGAGTGTATTTTTAGAAAGTAAATGCGGTACATTTAACGCGCAGCACCGAACACTGCGTAAATAGATAACACTGCGCATGCCTGATCAGTCAACAACACCTTAAGTCAATAAAAACTAAACACTACTCGGCTTATGAGACGTATTCAAGCTTTGTTGGTTGCTTATATATTTAGCTGGTATTACGTTATCAATCTATGTTTTTTCTTGACAGTGGTCCGATTTTTTTGTGTCGTCTTCTTCTCTGGCACTGTGGACCCCAGGACAACGAAACTTTGGACTTGTGTAGAACTTGTGAATAATAATAACACGGATAATTTTGGCGGGGGCCATGGCCCCCAGTTTCAGAAAATGGCCCCCTAATTTTTTCGCCGGGGCCGCGATGGCCCCCAGATTCCGTAAATTGCCCCAGTTTTTAAGGCTGGGGGCCATTGTATGCATGTTATAAAATGCTTTATATTATTCAAGAAATAACCCATTGAAGGAAGCGTTTTAATTTTTGTCAAGTGTTTAACATTTCGCTAGCGAAATGTGGTTCTAGTTACTTTTTGCAGTTTACCAGAAAATAAGGAAATATTGGTGAAAAACCACTTTCTTATTAAGACCTTAACTGACGCAAGGACATAGTCTTATTGCCTTGATAGTTTCTTTTCAGGAAGCAGACCTTATTACCCACGTGGCTATTACTGTCTTGAAATTTTCCTTGCAGGTTATACTTATATATTAAATGTTATAAATCAGCATTCATGAGCTGGAGCATTGTCTGTCGATAGACAATCTTGTTGGTGATTCGTCAAAGCAGGCGAAAATAGTGACCGAAACGACAAAATTTCAATAAAATCTGAACTCACACCAGAGAAATAGACTTAATATCTTGAAATTTTACTTAATATAGCGGTTGTTGGTACTTTTACTGGTTTTCGTGATTCAGAAAAAGATGGGGGAAAGGTTGACGAAAAATTTCTTACTAAAATTTTAATTAACATAACTTATATAATCTTACCATCGTAATTTTTTTTATGAGGGAAGCGGACATTAGTGGCTATTTGACCATTATTATTTATTGTGTTTCGCCAGAAATGACGAAAAATCTTAAAAAAATTCAGTAAAATCACCAGGAAAGTGACGTCTTGAAATTGCAGTTAAAGATAGTGGTCATTTGTGCTATTATTGTGTTTCGTAATTCCCCCTAGGATTTTAGTGGAAAAGTTCCAAAATTTTAACATAAGAAAAGTGGCAAACGTTTCAATTTTCTCATTTTTGGCGAAATTGGTGGAAATATTGAAAAAAAAAATCGAAATGGGTTTTCTAAAATCTTAACCGTCGCCAGGGAAATAGCCTTACTGACTTGAAATTTTTGTGTTGCTATTACCTCGCTATTCTTTTTTATGGGGATTCGCCAAAAATTGGGGGACCTATTGGCAAAAACGAAATTTTAAAATCGTGATTGTCACTAGGGAAATAACCTTAATGAATTGTAAGCACAGGTAGCAGACGTTGCAGCATTGATAATTTTTACTTTTGGGGTGATTCAAGAAAAACTGACGGGAAATAAATATGTAAAATCTGAAATGAAGCAAAAGAAATAGCCTTACACTCTTGAAATTTTACATAAAGATAGCGGTCATCGGTATTAACCTGGCTATGACTTTTTCAATCATTTGAAAAAAAAAGCTGGCAGAAAAATTGGCGAAAAACCAATTGCTAACCTAGAGATATAATGTTGCGGTCTTCATATGTTTAATTTCGGAAGCAGACATTAGAACCTACTTCGTCGGGCTGGTCTTATCACATCAATAGTGGGGCATCCGTCGTTTGTATGTGCATGTCACGCATGTACGTTTGTAAACTTTTACTTAAAATGCCTCTTCTTCAGTTCTGATCGGATTCCTTTCAAATTCAATTCCTTTTTGTACAAATGTTCTCTAGGTAGACCTCTCAGGGAAAATAAATGTTTTTTGGCGATCCGCCTCCCAAGTTCTCAAAAACTGCTTGAGGTACAGTTCTGATCTTTATCCTGTGAAAATATATATAATGAAGCTGTGCATCATCGTATCATTTTTGAAATCGGTGAAAAATTGACAAAAGAAAAATTCTTAAAAATTGCCAAAAATTAATTTCACTTAGCAATTGTGTGATGTTTTTTCCGCATATAGCCATTTGTCTTAGGGACCTGAAACCTTACACAGTGAAAATATATAAATTGAAGATGTGTATCGTTGTATTATTTTTGAAATTGGTGAAAAATTGACAAAATGACAGATTATTAAAAATTACGTTAGATGTATTGTCAGCATCACTTCGCATATAACTATTTGTCGTAGGAACCTGCAACTTTACGCAGTAAATATATATATAAACCCGGCAAAAAAAAGTTTCTAGCCACCTAATATTTTTCAGAAAAGAAAGGGTTTGAATTTTAAAAATGTGTAATATATATACATTTCCAAATACTCCTGTATATGTGTGACAGAATACTGTGTTTAGCAATATCATTCGGCCATGCTCCAGTGAACGCGATTCGTTTTGCAGAGCAGGGGTCTCTTTCGAAAATTGCACTATGGAAGGTTCAATGTCAAAGTGTCTATTGTTTCATGTGTATGCTTTGTCTGCTTGTGTGCTAAGATTAACCAATATGTTTAAGCCGATTCGCCCTGCGGTGTTGAAAATCAGTGATAATGGGCAGACTATCTAATCTTGATCGCCCCCGCGCCATCGGGCTACTGGAGAAATACACCGAATGGACTGGCCGTCTTGCTCACTCGACTTAAATCCCATAGAGCACGTGTGGGATTACTTAAGAATGGCAATGCATCGCCGAGTAACGGCGGAGAAAATCTCAACGACATTATGAGGTATCTTTTGGCAGAATGCCAGAACAGTACGTTTGACAACTCGTGCATAGCATGCGCAAACGCTGTGCAGAATGCACAACAAATAGAGGTGGCCACACCCACTACTGAATAGAGATTTCCAAAGTGCAATTTTTGAAAATGACCCCTGCCCTAGAAATTAAGAGTGATCGAATTTTTGTGAGAAAATATCTGTTATATGTTTCAATTCAGCTTAGGATAAGTGATGCTGGAAGCAGAGAAGAGCAGTCATTACCTCAAGAGTAGACTATATTTTGAAATATTTACAAATCTGTAAGTGGCTAGAAACTTTTTGCCGGGTTTATATATATATATATATATATATATATATATATATATATATATATATATATATATATATACAGTGAAATCTCGCCAAACCGACATCGCCGGGACTCAGCCAAAAATGTCGGTGAAACGATATGTCGGTTAAGAGGTACTGGCTGTTTGAAACTCGTAAGAAAGAAAAACTGTATCCATATCATATTTTATTAATATGCTATACCAAAATACATGATATTACACTCTTGATACTTTCAGGATTGTTTCTATCAAAATATTCAACAACATTTATCAGTCGAAATGCAATATTTACACTGTTTTTAATTGAGACGAACTCATTACACTTTTAAAATATTTCACAGCACACTGAAAATTAAATACAATAATCACCGCCATTTATTCTACCTTTTGGTGTACCTGAGTAAATAAATTAACAATCAGGCTGTCTAATCAAGACACAACTAGCAAGCACTGAAACTAATTGAACTTTCTTAATTACAGTGATTATACTCTTTCTAATTACAGTAAAACTATCAAATCAAGCTAAAACTAATCGCTTTATAAAATTGCAGTTGATTAAATTGCAATGCAAAATTTCTGCTCAAATTGCAATCAAGTGACATGATTTACAGACATGAAAAAGACCTTTGAAGTTTAAATAACACGAAATAATCGCTTCTTTATGTTCTGATCAATCGAAATCTAAAGAATCGTTTGAGCTATTGAGCAACTCTTTTTTAATGTCTGATCACAAGTTTGTTCATGTAGCATTTTTTTCTGTAATGTAACGATTACACGCAAACTCAAACATCTTTGCAAAACCTGAGTAGATGTCATACCTTTGAATGGCCTGAGTACTGATGAATAGGCTTCTGTGTGTACATAACTTCTGTGATGTTAGGAGAAACAATGGCTCAAATGTATAACATCACAGTGAAATGACAATAGGTATAATGCCGTACAAAAAGGATCTGTCAATCATCATTATTTGTCGAAAAAAGGGGCTGAAAAAATTTGTTCGACAGCAAAATTTACGTCGGACAAACGATATTTATTGAAACCGACGTTATATAATGGGGGTCAATGGGGTAAATCCTTCGGGGCCGTAAAAACATGTCGGTTAAAACGATATGTCGGTTAAAGCGATGTCGGTTTAAATGGATTCGACTGTATATATATATATATATATATTATTTATTATTGTTATTAAAAATTATTATTTTTTTAATCGGCGAAACTGATTGGGAGAATTTAGGAACGAGATAACTCGTCCATTGTAGAAAGTGTTCACTATTGGGAGGTGTTCAGTAATGGAGGTTATACTGTATATAATTTACCTTACACGGGGGAGTCTTACTGAGACTGTAGTTTTGGGGCATTTTAAAATTATTTCGTCACAGATTTTCTAAAAGTTTTTTCTTCCACATTTTTATCGGATTGCCTTCCAGTTTTACATAAATGTTCACCAGGCTTTATTCTTATGAAAATCTTTTTGGCGATCCAAAAGAAAATTGGCTAAAGGATTAGCTTTTTAAAATTTTTTGAGGGGCCAATATTAAAAATGCTTCCACTCCTATGATCTGGATTGTAATCTCTGGATCCAGATAAAACATCAAAGCCCCAACTTGTGTAAAAAAAGATTGAAATGCCCACAATTCAAGATACGTCCCCCCTTAAAAAATTCTGATAAAGGTAAAAAAACAACCCGACTGTTGGGCATATGGGACATATTTATATGAGGTCAAAGTTTTAAAAAAAATGGATGAAGGTGATACACAACCCGACTACTGGGCACATGAGACACATTTAAACAGGTAAAATGTCTTATTATTATGAAAAAGTATAAACTAGTCTTATTATTTTGAAAAAGTATAAACTTGTTCAAATAAAACTTTGTGAAAGAGCTGTCGGGGAAAAAAAAGAAAAATGGTTATTGGTGAATTTTTGGTTAAGTCGGGGAGACATTTGTTATTGTTTACAAAAACAAAAAATAATAGATGTCGATTGAAAGTTTGTGATAGAAGCCTGTACTATTATGTTTTGTGTGCATTGACCGCTCTAGTATTTTGGTTGCAAATTTTCCAAATTCTTCTCCCACAGTTTTGATAAGATTTTCTTTAAATTTTACACAAATGTTCTCCAGGTAGACGTCTGTCAAAAAAATTTCTTTTTTTTTCCATCCGCCGATCCTAATAGGGGGGGGGGGCATTTTTTAATTTATTGGTAGCCAATTTTCAAAATGCTTCTCCCACAATTTTGATTATGTCTCCCCGACCAAGAGGAGACATATAGTGTTTGTACGTTCTGTGTGTATGTGTGTACGTGTGTGTGTGTGTGTGTGTGTGTGCCAGTCTGTTGTGAACAAAATGTTGTGTGCAAGATATCTTGGAAACGAAACGTCGGATCGACTTCAAACTTGATCGATTTATTCCTTGGTTAGGTCGGACGGTACTTTCAACTTTTGACGCATGTCACATAATTAGGACAGGCGTATGACGTCATTACGTAAAAATCTTGTGTGCGAAATTTCTCAGCCGCTGAACATCGCAGAAAGTTGAAACATGGTGGGATTGTTGCTTGGTATTTTATATTTATATTATAAATTATATACAAATGTTCTCCAGGTAGACGTCTGTCAAAAAATTTCTTTTTTTTTTGCGATCCGCCGAAAACTGCGTGATGGGGGAGGGGCATTTTTTTAATTTATTGATAGGTAATTTTCAATATGCTTCTTCTCCCTCAATTTTGAATATGTCTCCCCGACCAAGAGGAGACATGTGTTTGTACGTTCTTTGTGTGTGTACGTAACATTTCACTCAGTCACTGGTCAGTGTCAGTTGTGGTGCATGATGAAGTCGTTATCTGCGAGGTAATGAATGCTATTGTCGTGTTTATAGGTCTAAGCAGGTCTAGCTATTGATTTTTTTTGCCGCATACTTGATTCGGTTGCCAAGGTGTTCCATATATAGGAGCTATTTTGTATCGATTAGCATTGTTTGCAGAAGCATTTTTCGTTATTAAAGTGGATCAACTGATATCTTGTGTTATTGGAAGCAGCTCACCATTTTGGCACCGAAATGCCTCCCCCTTCTCCCACCGAGGTACGTCATCTGATGCGCAGTTATGAAGAATACCTTTCTAGTGCGTTTCGACCGATGGGAATGTACGAAGACAAGGTGGCTATAACTACACTTAGGGTACAGATCGTTACCGTTACCTTGGGTAAAAGGGTTAGAGTTGCGTGTATTGTCGGACCTACATTAAATAGGGGGGTTGGGGGTGTGGAGGATGATGGTTAGCAAAAAAAAATCCAGACCACCTGCAAGACCTGTGAGACACTCATCATGTAAGGGTTAGAAGGAGGGCTGGAATGCCCCATTTCAGGATAATGTGGCAGTGGGGATCCCGATATGACCATAGCAGTTGAAAGGTAAGACCTGTTAGTCGTGAACCCTTCCAGATTCGGGTAAAAAGACGTACGGTAAAACCTGCCTGCCTTGACCAACTTCGAGACCGAGGTAAAAATGTAAGGTAAACTTCGAGACCCGGATAAAAATGTAACGTACAGTAAAACTACCGTAGTGACCAACTTCAGAGCTGGATAAGAAGGGCCTACAGTAAAACCCGTTTTAGCGACGACCTTCCAGACTCGGATGAAAAAAACGTCCATTTATATCTGTGTTAGGGACAACCCTCTGATTTGTTTATTTTGAATTTTTTACAAAGAATTATGGTTATGTTTACAGAAGTGAACATTTTATTTCAGTAATTAAAAAAAAGGGATTTTTTTGGGGTGGGGGTGAATTATGGGTTTACTCGGGAAGACATTTGTTTTTGTTTACAAAAAAAAACAAAAAAAAATAAGTAGGTATCGCTTGAAAGTGTATAATATAAGCCTGTACTCTTATGTTTTATGTGCACTGGCCGCTATAGTTGGATTCCTTTCCAATTTTACACAAATTGGCCTAATGGGAGGCATTTAAGTGATTTTAGTTGCCGATTTTGAAATTGATCAGCTTTTTCTTCAAATTTGTACGAATAGTCTCTTGCTAGGCCTGTCTTGAAAAATACTTTTTGGCGGTCTACCAAAAATGGTTGTATCAGTGGCATTGTTTAATTTATTGGTGGCTAATTTTCTAAATGCTTCTACTCCCAACATTTTGATTGGGTTACTTTCCTGTTTTATGCAGTTGCTTTCTTTGATGTTTTCTCATAACAAATTACTTCTTTGTGGCAATCCCCTTGAAACCAGCTAAATGAGGGGCATGTCAAATTTGTTGGTTGTTAATTTTCAAAATGCTTCTTCTCCCACATTTTTGATTAGATTTTTTTCAATTTTTGTACGAATGTTCTCTAGGTAGATCTTCTTTAAAATTCCTTTTGGCGATGCTTCTTCTCCCACAAGTTTGATGGAATTCC